>OY726525.1:50932034-51595252 GCA_963383655.1 Bathymodiolus septemdierum | reverse complement strand
AATGGTGTAAATATTGTAGGACCTCTTGTCTCAACCTATTATAGCAGTGTAAATGGTGTAATATTGTAGGACTCTTGTCTCAACCTATATAGCAGTGTAAATGTGTAATATTGTGGACCTCTTGTCTCAACCTATTATAGGCAGTGTAAATGGTGTAAATATTGTAGGACATCTTGTCTCAACCTATTATAGCAGTGTAAATGGTGTAATATTGTAGGACTCTTGTATCACCTATTATAGCAGTGTAAATGGTGTAATATTGTAGGACTTCTTGTCTCAACCTATTATAGCAGTGTAAATGGTGTAATATTGTAGGACCTCTTGTCTCAACCTATTATAGCAGTGTAAATGGTGTAATATTGTAGACTCTTGTCTCAACCTATTATAGCAGTGTAAATGGTGTAATATTGTGGACCTCTTGTCTCAACCTATTATAGCAGTGTAAATGGTGTAATATTGTAGGACTCTTGTCTCAACCTATTATAGCAGTGTAAATGGTGTAATATTGTAGGACCTCTTGTCTCAACCTATTATAGCAGTGTAAATGGTGTAATATTGTAGGACTCTTGTCTCAACCTATTATAGCAGTGTAAATGGTGTAATATTGTAGGACCTCTTGTCTCAACCTATTATAGCAGTGTAAATGGTGTAATATTGTAGGACCTCTTGTCTCAACCTATTATAGCAGTGTAAATGGTGTAATATTGTAGGACCTCTTGTCTCAACCTATTATAGTAGTGTAAATGGTGTAATATTGTAGAACCTCTTGTCTCAACCTATTATAGCAGTGTAAATGGTGTAATATTGTAGGACCTCTTGTCTCAACCTATTATAGCAGTGTAAATGGTGTAATATTGTAGGACTCTTGTCTCAACCTATTATAGCAGTGTAAATGGTGTAATATTGTAGGACCTCTTGTCTCAACCTATTATAGCAGTGTAAATGGTGTAATATTGTAGGACTTCTTGTCTCAACCTATTATAGCAGTGTAAATGGTGTAATATTGTAGAACCTCTTGTCTCAACCTATTATAGCAGTGTAAATGGTGTAATATTGTAGGACCTCTTGTCTCAACCTATTATAGCAGTGTAAATGGTGTAATATTGTAGGACATCTTGTCTCAACCTATTATAGCAGTGTAAATGGTGTAATATTGTAGGACCTCTTGTCTCAACCTATTATAGCAGTGTAAATGGTGTAATATTGTAGGACCTCTTGTCTCAACCTATTATAGCATTGTAAATGATGTAATATTGTAGGACTCTTGTCTCAACCTATTATAGCAGTGTAAATGGTGTAATATTGTAGGACCTCTTGTCTCAACCTATTATAGCAGTGTAAATGGTGTAATATTGTAGGACCTCTTGTCTCAACCTATTATAGGAGTGTAAATGGTGTAATATTGTAGAACCTCTTGTCTCAACCTATTATAGCATTGTAAATGATGTAATATTGTAGGACTTCTTGTCTCAACCTATTATAGCAGTGTAAATGGTGTAATATTGTAGGACCTCTTGTCTCAACCTATTATAGGAGTGTAAATGGTGTAATATTGTAGAACCTCTTGTCTCAACCTATTATAGCAGTGTAAATGGTGTAATATTGTAGGACCTCTTGTCTCAACCTATTATAGGAGTGTAAATGGTGTAATATTGTAGAACCTCTTGTCTCAACCTATTATAGTAGTGTAAATGGTGTAATATTGTAGACCTCTTGTCTCAACCTATTATAGCATTGTAAATGGTGTAATATTGTAGGACCTCTTGTCTCAACCTATTATAGCATTGTAAATGATGTAATATTGTAGACTTCTTGTCTCAACCTATTATAGCAGTGTAAATGGTGTAATATTGTAGGACCTCTTGTCTCAACCTATTATAGCATTGTAAATGGTGTAATATTGTAGGACCTCTTGTCTCAACCTATTATAGCATTGTAAATGATGTAATATTGTAGGACTTCTTGTCTCAACCTATTATAGCAGTGTAAATGGTGTAATATTGTAGGACCTCTTGTCTCAACCTATTATAGCAGTGTAAATGGTGTAATATTGTAGGACCTCTTGTCTCAACCTATTATAGCAGTGTAAATGGTGTAATATTGTAGGACTTCTTGTCTCAACCTATTATAGCAGTGTAAATGGTGTAATATTGTAGACCTCTTGTCTCAACCTATTATAGCAGTGTAAATGGTGTAATATTGTAGGACCTCTTGTCTCAACCTATTATAGCATTGTAAATGATGTAATATTGTAGGACTTCTTGTCTCAACCTATTATAGCAGTGTAAATGGTGTAATATTGTAGGACTCTTGTCTCAACCTATTATAGCAGTGTAAATGGTGTAATATTGTAGGACCTCTTGTCTCAACCTATTATAGTAGTGTAAATGGTGTAATATTGTAGAACCTCTTGTCTCAACCTATTATAGCAGTGTAAATGGTGTAATATTGTAGGACCTCTTGTCTCAACCTATTATAGCAGTGTAAATGGTGTAATATTGTAGGACATCTTGTCTCAACCTATTATAGCAGTGTAAATGGTGTAATATTGTAGGACCTCTTGTCTCAACCTATTATAGCAGTGTAAATGGTGTAATATTGTAGGACCTCTTGTCTCAACCTATTATAGCAGTGTAAATGGTGTAATATTGTAGGACATCTTGTATCAAACCTATTATAGCAGTGTAAATGGTGTAATATTGTGGGACCTCTTGTATCAACCTATTATAGCAGTGTAAATGGTGTAATATTGTAGGACCTCTTGTCTCAACCTATTATAGCAGTGTAAATGGTGTAATATTGTAGGACATCTTGTATCAACCTATTATAGCAGTGTAAATGGTGTAATATTGTGGGACCTCTTGTCTCAACCTATTATAGCAGTGCAAATGGTGTAATATTGTAGGACCTCTTGTCTCAACCTATTATAGCAGTGTAAATGGTGTAATATTGTAGGACATCTTGTATCAACCTATTATAGCAGTGTAAATGGTGTAATATTGTAGGACCTCTTGTCTCAACCTATTATAGCAGTGTAAATGGTGTAATATTGTAGGACCTCTTGTCTCAACCTATTATAGCAGTGTAAATGGTGTAATATTGTAGGACATCTTGTCTCTACCTATTATAGCAGTGTAAATGGTGTAATATTGTAGGACCTCTTGTCTCAACCTATTATAGCAGTGTAAATGGTGTAATATTGTAGAACCTCTTGTCTCAACCTATTATAGCAGTGTAAATGGTGTAATATTGTAGGACCTCTTGTCTCAACCTATTATAGCAGTGTAAATGGTGTAATATTGTAGAACCTCTTGTCTCAACCTATTATAGCAGTGTAAATGGTGTAATATTGTAGGACCTCTTGTCTCAACCTATTATAGCAGTGTAAATGGTGTAATATTGTAGAACCTCTTGTCTCAACCTATTATAGCAGTGTAAATGGTGTAATATTGTAGGACCTCTTGTCTCAACCTATTATAGCAGTGTAAATGGTGTAATATTGTAGGACCTCTTGTCTCAACCTATTATAGTAGTGTAAATGGTGTAATATTGTAGAACCTCTTGTCTCAACCTATTATAGCAGTGTAAATGGTGTAATATTGTAGGACTCTTGTCTCAACCTATTATAGCAGTGTAAATGGTGTAATATTGTAGGACCTCTTGTCTCAACCTATTATAGCAGTGTAAATGGTGTAATATTGTAGGACTTCTTGTCTCAACCTATTATAGCAGTATAAATGGTGTAATATTGTAGGACTCTTGTCTCAACCTATTATAGCAGTGTAAATGGTGTAATATTGTAGGACTTCTTGTCTCAACCTATTATAGCAGTGTAAATGGTGTAATATTGTAGGACTTCTTGTCTCAACCTATTATAGCAGTGTAAATGGTGTAATATTGTAGGACCTCTTGTCTCAACCTATTATAGCAGTGTAAATGGTGTAATATTGTAGGACTCTTGTCTCAACCTATTATAGCAGTGTAAATGGTGTAATATTGTGGGACCTCTTGTCTCAACCTATTATAGGAGTGTAAATGGTGTAATATTGTAGGACATCTTGTATCAACCTATTATAGCAGTGTAAATGGTGTAATATTGTAGGACCTCTTGTCTCAACCTATTATAGCAGTGTAAATGGTGTAATATTGTAGGACTCTTGTCTCAACCTATTATAGCAGTGTAAATGGTGTAATATTGTAGGACCTCTTGTCTCAACCTATTATAGCAGTGTAAATGGTGTAATATTGTAGGACTTCTTGTCTCAACCTATTATAGCAGTGTAAATGGTGTAATATTGTAGAACCTCTTGTCTCAACCTATTATAGCAGTGTAAATGGTGTAATATTGTAGGACCTCTTGTCTCAACCTATTATAGCAGTGTAAATGGTGTAATATTGTAGAACCTCTTGTCTCAACCTATTATAGCAGTGTAAATGGTGTAATATTGTAGGACCTCTTGTCTCAACCTATTATAGCAGTGTAAATGGTGTAATATTGTAGGACCTCTTGTCTCAACCTATTATAGCAGTGTAAATGGTGTAATATTGTAGGACTCTTGTATCAACCTATTATAGCAGTGTAAATGGTGTAATATTGTAGGACTTCTTGTCTCAACCTATTATAGCAGTGTAAATGGTGTAATATTGTAGGACCTCTTGTCTCAACCTATTATAGTAGTGTAAATGGTGTAATATTGTAGAACCTCTTGTCTCAACCTATTATAGCAGTGTAAATGGTGTAATATTGTAGGACCTCTTGTCTCAACCTATTATAGCAGTGTAAATGGTGTAATATTGTAGGACTTCTTGTCTCAACCTATTATAGCAGTATAAATGGTGTAATATTGTAGGACCTCTTGTCTCAACCTATTATAGCAGTGTAAATGGTGTAATATTGTAGGACTTCTTGTCTCAACCTATTATAGCAGTGTAAATGGTGTAATATTGTAGGACTTCTTGTCTCAACCTATTATAGCAGTGTAAATGGTGTAATATTGTAGGACCTCTTGTCTCAACCTATTATAGCAGTGTAAATGGTGTAATATTGTAGGACTCTTGTCTCAACCTATTATAGCAGTGTAAATGTGTAATATTGTAGGACCTCTTGTCTCAACCTATTATAGCAGTGTAAATGGTGTAATATTGTAGGACCTCTTGTCTCAACCTATTATAGCAGTGTAAATGGTGTAATATTGTAGGACTCTTGTCTCAACCTATTATAGCAGTGTAAATGGTGTAATATTGTAGACCTCTTGTCTCAACCTATTATAGCAGTGTAAATGGTGTAATATTGTAGGACTCTTGTCTCAACCTATTATAGCAGTGTAAATGGTGTAATATTGTAGGACCTCTTGTCTCAACCTATTATAGCAGTGTAAATGGTGTAATATTGTAGGACCTCTTGGTCTCAACCTATGATAGCAGTGTAAATGGTGTAATATTGTAGGACTCTTGTCTCAACCTATTATAGCAGTGTAAAATGGTGTAATATTGTAGGACTCTTGTCTCAACCTATTATAGCAGTGTAAATGGTGTAATATTGTAGGACCTCTTGTCTCAACCTATTATAGCAGTGTAAATGATGTAATATTGTAGGACCTCTTGTCTCAACCTATTATAGCAGTGTAAATGGTGTAATATTGTAGGACTTCTTGTCTCAACCTATTATAGCAGTGTAAATGGTGTAATATTGTAGGACCTCTTGTATCAACCTATTATAGCTGTGTAAATGGTGTAATATTGTAGGACTTCTTGTCTCAACCTATTATAGCAGTGTAAATGGTGTAATATTGTAGGACCTCTTGTCTCAACCTATTATAGCAGTGTAAATGGTGTAATATTGTAGGACTTCTTGTCTCAACCTATTATAGCAGTGTAAATGGTGTAATATTGTAGGACCTCTTGTCTCAAACCTATTATAGCAGTGTAAATGGTGTAATATTGTAGGACCTCTTGTCTCAACCTATTATAGCAGTGTAAATGGTGTAATATTGTAGAACTCTTGTCTCAACCTATTATAGCAGTGTAAATGGTGTAATATTGTAGGACTCTTGTATCAACCTATTATAGCAGTGTAAATGGTGTAATATTGTAGGACTCTTGTATCAACCTATTATAGCAGTGTAAATGGTGTAATATTGTAGGACCTCTTGTCTCAACCTATTATAGCAGTGTAAATGGTGTAATATTGTAGAACCTCTTGTCTCAACCTATTATAGCAGTGTAAATGGTGTAATATTGTGGACTTCTTGTCTCAACCTATTATAGCAGTGTAAATGGTGTAATATTGTAGGACCTCTTGTCTCAACCTATTATAGCAGTGTAAATGGTGTAATATTGTAGGACCTCTTGTCTCAACCTATTATAGCAGTGTAAATGGTGTAATATTGTAGAACCTCTTGTCTCAACCTATTATAGCAGTGTAAATGGTGTAATATTGTAGGACCTCTTGTCTCAAACCTATTATAGCAGTGTAAATGGTGTAATATTGTGGGGACTTCTTGTCTCAACCTATTATAGCAGTGTAAATGGTGTAATATTGTAGGACTTCTTGTCTCAACCTATTATAGCAGTGTAAATGGTGTAATATTGTAGGACCTCTTGTCTCAACCTATTATAGCAGTGTAAATGGTGTAATATTGTAGGACTTCTTGTCTCAACCTATTATAGCAGTGTAAATGGTGTAATATTGTAGAACCTCTTGTCTCAACCTATTATAGCAGTGTAAATGGTGTAATATTGTAGGACCTCTTGTCTCAACCTATTATAGCAGTGTAAATGGTGTAATATTGTAGAACCTCTTGTCTCAACCTATTATAGCAGTGTAAATGGTGTAATATTGTAGAACCTCTTGTCTCAACCTATTATAGCAGTGTAAATGGTGTAATATTGTGGGACTTCTTGTCTCAACCTATTATAGCAGTGTAAATGGTGTAATATTGTAGGACCTCTTGTCTCAACCTATTATAGCAGTGTAAATGGTGTAATATTGTAGGACCTCTTGTCTCAACCTATTATAGCAGTGTAAATGGTGTAATATTGTAGAACCTCTTGTCTCAACCTATTATAGCAGTGTAAATGGTGTAATATTGTAGGACCTCTTGTCTCAACCTATTATAGCAGTGTAAATGGTGTAATATTGTGGGACTTCTTGTCTCAACCTATTATAGCAGTGTAAATGGTGTAATATTGTAGGACTTCTTGTCTCAACCTATTATAGCAGTGTAAATGGTGTAATATTGTAGGACCTCTTGTCTCAACCTATTATAGCAGTGTAAATGGTGTAATATTGTAGGACTTCTTGTCTCAACCTATTATAGCAGTGTAAATGGTGTAATATTGTAGACCTCTTGTCTCAACCTATTATAGCAGTGTAAATGGTGTAATATTGTGGGACTTCTTGTCTCAACCTATTATAGCAGTGTAAATGGTGTAATATTGTAGGACCTCTTGTCTCAACCTATTATAGCAGTGTAAATGGTGTAATATTGTAGGACTTCTTGTCTCAACCTATTATAGCAGTGTAAATGGTGTAATATTGTAGGACCTCTTGTCTCAACCTATTATAGCAGTGTAAATGGTGTAATATTGTAGGACTCTTGTCTCAACCTATTATAGCAGTGTAAATGGTGTAATATTGTAGGACCTCTTGTCTCAACCTATTATAGCAGTATAAATGGTGTAATATTGTAGAACCTCTTGTCTCAACATATTATAGCAGTGTAAATGGTATAATATTGTAGGACTCTTGTCTCAACCTATTATAGCAGTGTAAATTGTGTAATATTGTAGGACCCCTTGTCTCAACCTATTATAGCAGTGTAAATGGTGTAATATTGTAGGACTCTTGTCTCAACCTATTATAGCAGTGTAAATGGTGTAATATTGTGGGACCTCTTGTCTCAACCTATTATAGCAGTGTAAATGGTGTAATATTGTAGGACCTCTTGTCTCAACCTATTATAGCAGTGCAAATGGTGTAATATTGTAGGACATGTTGTCTCAACCTATTATAGCAGTGTAAATGGTGTAATATTGTAGGACATCTTGTATCAAACCTATTATAGCAGTGTAAATGGTGTAATATTGTAGGACCCTCTTGTATCAACCTATTATAGCAGTGTAAATGGTGTAATATTGTGGGACCTCTTGTCTCAACCTATTATAGCAGTGTAAATGGTGTAATATTGTGGGACCTCTTGTCTCAACCTATTATAGCAGTGTAAATGGTGTAATATTGTAGGACCTCTTGTCTCAACCTATTATAGTAGTGTAAATGGTGTAATATTGTAGGACATCTTGTCTCAACCTATTATAGCAGTGTAAATGGTGTAATATTGTAGGACTTCTTGTCTCAACCTATTATAGCAGTGTAAATGGTGTAATATTGTAGGACCTCTTGTCTCAACCTATTATAGCAGTGTAAATGGTGTAATATTGTAGGACCTCTTGTCTCAACCTATATAGTAGTGTAAATGGTGTAATATTGTAGGACATCTTGTCTCAACCTATTATAGCAGTGTAAATGTGTAATATTGTAGGACCTCTTGTCTCAACCTATTATAGCAGTGTAAATGGTGTAATATTGTAGGACTTCTTGTCTCAACCTATTATAGCAGTGTAAATGGTGTAATATTGTAGGACCTCTTGTCTCAACCTATTATAGCAGTGTAAATGGTGTAATATTGTAGGACCTCTTGTCTCAACCTATTATAGTAGTGTAAATGGTGTAATATTGTAGGACATCTTGTCTCAAACCTATTATAGCAGTGTAAATGGTGTAATATTGTAGGACCTCTTGTCTCAACCTATTATAGCAGTGTAAATGGTGTAATATTGTAGGACCTCTTGTCTCAACCTATCATAGCAGTGTAAATGGTGTAATATTGTGGGACCTCTTGTATCAACCTATTATAGCAGTGTAAATGGTGTAATATTGTAGGACCTCTTGTCTCAACCTATTATAGCAGTGTAAATGGTGTAATATTGTAGGACCTCTTGTCTCAACCTATTATAGGAGTGTAAATGGTGTAATATTGTAGGACTTCTTGTCTCAACCTATTATAGCAGTGTAAATGATGTAATATTGTAGGACCTCTTGTCTCAACCTATTATAGCAGTGTAAATGGTGTAATATTGTAGGACATCATGTCTCAACTTATTATAGCAGTGTAAATGGTGTAATATTGTAGAACCTCTTGTCTCAACCTATTATAGCAGTGTAAATGGTGTAATATTGTAGGACATCATGTCTCAACTTATTATAGCAGTGTAAATGGTGTAATATTGTAGAACCTCTTGTCTCAACCTATTATAGCAGTGTAAATGATGTAATATTGTAGGACCTCTTGTCTCAACCTATTATAGCAGTGTAAATGGTGTAATATTGTAGGACATCATGTCTCAACTTATTATAGCAGTGTAAATGGTGTAATATTGTAGAACCTCTTGTCTCAACCTATTATAGCAGTGTAAATGATGTAATATTGTAGGACTCTTGTCTCAACCTATTATAGCATTGTAAATGGTGTAATATTGTAGGACCTCTTGTCTCAACCTATTATAGCAGTGTAAATGGTGTAATATTGTAGAACCTCTTGTCTCAACCTATTATAGCAGTGTAAATGGTGTAATATTGTAGGACATCATGTCTCAACTTATTATAGCAATGTAAATGGTGTAATATTGTAGGACCTCTTGTCTCAACCTATTATAGCAGTGTAAATGGTGTAATATTGTAGAACCTCTTGTCTCAACCTATCATAGCAGTGTAAATGGTGTAATATTGTAGAACCTCTTGTCTCAACCTATTATAGCAGTGTAAATGGTGTAATATTGTAGGACTCTTGTCTCAACCTATTATAGCAGTGTAAATGGTGTAATATTGTAGGACTCTTGTCTCAACCTATTATAGCAGTGTAAATGGTGTAATATTGTAGGACCTCTTGTCTCAACCTATTATAGCAGTGTAAATGGTGTAATATTGTAGAACCTCTTGTCTCAACCTATTATAGCAGTGTAAATGGTGTAATATTGTAGGACCTCTTGTCTCAACCTATTATAGCAGTGTAAATGGGGTAATATTGTAGAACCTCTTGTCTCAACCTATTATAGCAGTGTAAATGGTGTAATATTGTAGGACATCATGTCTCAACTTATTATAGCAGTGTAAATGGTGTAATATTGTAGGACCTCTTGTCTCAACCTATTATAGCAGTGTAAATGGTGTAATATTGTGGGACCTTTTGTCTCAACCTAATATAGCAGTGTAAATGGTGTAATATTGTAGGACCTCTTGTCTCAACCTGTTATAGCAGTGTAAATGGTGTAATATTGTAGGACCTCTTGTCTCAACCTATTATAGCAGTGTAAATGGTGTAATATTGTAGGACATCCTGTCTCAACTTATTATAGCAGTGTAAATGGTGAAATATTGTAGGACCTCTTGTCTCAACCTATTATAGCAGTATAAATGGTGTAATATTGTAGGACCTTTTGTCTCAACCTTATATAGCAGTGTAAATGGTGTAATATTGTAGGACCTCTTGTCTCAATCTGTTATAGCAGTGTAAATGGTGTAATATTGTAGGCCCCTTGTCTCAACCTATTATAGCAGTGTAAATGGTGTAATATTGTAGGACCTCTTGTCTCAACCTATTATAGCAGTGTAAATGGTGTAATATGTAGGCCTGGTAGTAAGCTTACAATCGTTACAAATATAATATTGATTTAGAACAAATGATGTACAAAAGTATATATTTTCTAATTCAATAACTGGACATTCTGACAGGTTTCTTAAACAACTGGACACATATATGTGATTCGACAAGAACTCTGAATTCATTCGCTTCTGTTATTTCATTTTTTTTGTGGGTGAAATGTTTCCTTATTGATGAAATATAAATAGAAGAGATCTCTCCATTTGATAATTGTTGCTCATCTATTTTGTTTTGTTTTTATTTTTTTATTCTTCGTCCTATGTCTTGTATGCACAATGTTGCCAGTGTCTCTGTATTGTCCATTCTTGATTGCCCCTTCGATTTTCTCTAACGTTTAATCATAGCTTATTAATGTCTTAGTATTTAATATTCGACAAGCACTGTAACTGCATTATAATAACAGAAACAGGTGTAAGAGGGTTTTAAGTATCCCGTAAATACACATACAAATGACTTAGTTTTTCGTGAATCCTTCCAAAGCAACACTGTTTTTATGAGGCTTTGCTATGCCTCTAGGGAAAAAGTACAACACCAACTGATAATATAATTAATATAATAAGCCTCTACACGTCTTAAGGTTTCTAAAGAAGTAATTAAATCGACAGAAATCGTTGATAATTAGCCCTAATACAAAGGAATCCTCAAAAATCTTGTCGAATGAAATGAAGCAAGTATGTTATATACATGATCGTAAATACACTGTAACTCCACGCATGAGACGGTGCTGCAAGTTCAGAATACATTATTTGTTTCTACATAAAATGTAACCTTTTTTTTATTAAAGAAAAAATTCAAAACGAAATTTAGTTAATCAATAAATCAATAAACTAACAATGCAAGGTAGAAACACATAGTGTACGATAAATAAGAACATCATAGTATGTCGATCTAAGAGGATAGGAATCGCCGCTTATCTAGTCATACATTTTTTTTTAATGTTCCACAACTTGTTTCCTTGATATATCACAAAATATAAGGTTCTAAAATTAAAACTTTCCAACCTTCGGACATTACAACTTTTGACGAGATATAAGTTATCAAAATGAACTTCTGATGTGTGTAATTTCATTTGCGCATAATGTTTATTTTATTTTCATCTTTGCAGTTATACGAGCATCTATTGTTCAACGATAAGTACATGAGTATTCTCTAAGCTATATAATGGCGATAACAAGTTACTTTGGATGAGATTGTAATGTCTGCTTTGTAATAGATCAATGCGATCAGTTGTATTTTTATACCGCTTCAACTCAGACTCGAAATCCTGACTCCGAGCTCTGTTCTCTTCCCTGTGTGTCGGGTGTGTAGCAGAGAAGCAGCAAATTCCAATTCTATAGTTTTTGGTCAAAACGTTAGGTCGAACCCACGATTACAATTACAACACCGAAGACGAGCTCGCTAACCACCACATCACCGATGCGTTTTTTATGCAGTGATGTAGATGACAATAAAAACATTGTTGCTTATGAAGGTAATTAAAAGTCGTAATTCGAAGAAGAACATACATTATATTGGGAAAAAGGGACAAAAAGACAAACAAATGTGGACAGAATACTACATAAAAAACCAAAGATGGAGCAATACGAACCTCTCTATAAAAAACGGAAGTGAACTCGGGTAAGAAACGTTTGAAGATACCAAACACAGTAATCAGAGAAGGACAGACAATACAATGACCAAAAGATACCAAACACAGTAATCAGAGATGGACAGACAATACAATGACCAAAAGATACCAAACACAGTAATCAGAGATGGACAGACAATACAATGACCAAAAGATACCAAAAACAGTAATCAGAGGACAAACAATACAATGACCAAAAGATACCAAACACAGTAATCAGAGAAGGACAGACAATACAGTGACCAAAAGATACCAAAGACAGTAATCAGAAGATCAAAGAAGGACAGACAATACAATGACCAAAAGATACCAAACACAGTAATCAGAGAAGGACAGACAATACAATAACCAAAAGATACCAAACACAGTAATCAGAGATGGACAGACAATACAATGACCAAAAGATACCAAACACAGTAATCAAAGAAGGACAGACAATATAATGACCAAAAGATACCAAATACAGTAATCAGAGATGGACAGACAATACAATGACCAAAAGATACCAAACACAGTATTCAGAGAGGGACAGACAATACAATGACCAAAAGATACCAAAAACAGTAATCAGAAGAATGAAGGACAGACAATACAATGAACAAAAGATACTAAGCACAGTAATCAGAGATGGACAAGACAATACAATGACCAAAAGATACCAAAAACAGTAATCAGAAGATTGAAGAAGGACAGACAATGCAATGACCAAAAGAAGAAGGACAGACAATACAATGATCAAATAAAGAAGGACAGACAATACAGTGACCAAAAAGAAGGACAGACAATACAATGACCAAACAAGGACAGACAATACAATGACCAAAAGAAGGACAGAAAATACAATGACCTAAAAAAGAGGGACAGACAATACAATGACAGAAAAAAGAAAGAGAGAGTACAACGATCAAAAGAAGAAGGACAGACAATACAATGACCAAAAAAGGACAGACAATACAATGACCAAAAGAAGGACAGACAATACAATGACCAGAAAAGGACAGACAATACAATGACCAAAAGAAGGACAGACAATGCAATGAACAAAAGAAGGACAGACAATACAATGACCAAAAGAAGGACAGACAATACAATGATCAAAGGAAGAAGGACAGACAATACAATGACCAAAAGAAGAAGGACAGACAATACAATGACCAAAAAAAGAAGAAGACAATACAATGACCAAAGGAAGAAGGACAGACAATACAATGACAAAGGAAGAAGGACAGACAATACAATGACCAAAAGAAGAAGGACAGACAATACAATGACCAAAAGAAGAAGGACAGACAATACAATGACCAAAAGAAGGACAGACAATACAATGACCAAAAGAAGGACAGACAATACAATGACCAAAAGAAGGACAGACAATGAAATGACCAAAAGAAGGACAGACAATGCAATGACCAAAAGAAGGCCAGACAATACAATGACCAAAAGAAGAAGGACAGACAATGCAATGACTAAACGAAGGACAGACAATACAATGACCAAAGGAAAGACAGACAATACAATGAACAAAAGAAGAACAGACAATGCAATTAACAAGAGAAGGACAGACAATACAATGACCAAAAGAAGAAGGACAGACAATACAATGTCCAAAAGAAGAATGGCAGACAAGACAATGACCAAAAGAAGAAGGGCAGACAATACAATGACCAAGAAAAGAAGGAGACAATACAATGACCAAAGGAAGAAGGACAGACAATACAATGACCAAAGGAAGAAGGACAGACAATACAATGACCAAAAGAAGAAGGACAGAAAATACAATGACCAAAAGAAGAGGGACAGACAATGCAATGACCAAAAGAAGAAGGACAGACAATACAATGACCAAAAGAAGGACAGACAATACAATGACCAAAAAAAGAAGGAGACAATACAATGACCAAAATAAGAAGAACAGACAATAAAATGACCAAAAGAAGAAAGACAGACAATACAATGACCTAAAGAAGGGCAGACAATACAATGACCAAAAGAAGAAGGACAGACAATACAATGACCAAAAGAATAAGGACAGACAATACAATGACCAAAAGAAGGACAGACAACGCAATGACCAAAAGAAGAAGGACAGATAATACAATGACCAAAAGAAGAAGGGCAGACAATACAATGGTCAAAAGAAGAAGGGCAGACAATACAATGAATAAAAGAAGAAGGACAGATAATACAATGACCAAAAGAAGAAGAGCAGACAATACAATAGTCAAAATAAGGAGAAGACAATACAATGACCAAAAGAAGAAGGCCAAACAATACAATGACCAAAAGAAGGACAGACAATGCAATGACCAAAAGAAGGGCAGACAATACAATGACCAAAGGAAGAAGGACAGACAATACAATGCTCAAAAGAAGGAAAGACAATACAATGACCAAAAGAAGGACAGACAATACAATGACCAAAAGAAGAAGGGCAGACAATACATTGACTAAAAGAAGATTGGCAGACAATGCAATGACCAAAAGAAGGACAGACAATACAATGACCAAAAGAAGGACAGACAATACAATGACCAAAAGAAGAAGGGCAGACAATACAATGACCAAAAGAAGGACAGACAATACAATGACCAAAAGAAGAAGGGCAGACAATACAATGACCAAAAGAAGAAGGGCAGACAATACAATGACCAAAAGAAGGACAGACAATACAATGACCAAAAGAAGAAGGGCAGACAATACAATGACCAAAAGAAGAAGGGCAGACAATACAATGACCAAAAGAAGGACAGACAATACAATGACCAAAAGAAGAAGGGCAGACAATACAATGACCAAAAGAAGGACAGACAATACAATGACCAAAAGAAGGACAGACAATACAATGACCAAAAGAAGAAGGGCAGACAATACAATGACCAAAAGAAGAAGGGCAGACAATACAATGACCAAAAGAAGGACAGACAATACAATGACCAAAAGAAGGACAGACAATACAATGACCAAAAGAAGGACAGACAATGCAATGACCAAGTGAAGGACAGACAATACAATGACCAAAAGAAGGACAGACAATACAATGAACAAAAGAAGAACAGACAATGCAATGACCAAGTGAAGGACAGACAATACGATGACCAAAAGAAGGACAGACAATACAATGACCAAAAGAAGAATGGCAGACAAGACAATGACCAAAAGAAGAAGGGCAGACAATACAATGACCAAGAAAAGAAGGAGACAATACAATGACCAAAGGAAGAAGGACAGACAATACAATGACCAAAGGAAGAAGGACAGACAATACAATGACCAAAAGAAGAAGGACAGAAAATACAATGACCAAAAGAAGAAGGACAGACAATACAATGACCAAAAGAAGGACAGACAATACAATGACCAAAAGAAGACGGACAGACAATACAATGACCAAAAGAAGAAGGACACAGACAATACAATGACCAAAAGAAGGACAGACAAAACAATGACCAAAAGAAGAAGGACAGATAATACAATGACCAAAAGAAGAAGAGCAGACAATACAATGGTCAAAATAAGGAGAAGACAATACAATGACCAAAAGAAGAAGGACAGACAATGCAATGACCAAAAGAAGGACAGACAATACAATGACCAAAAAAAGAAGGAGACAATACAATGACCAAAATAAGAAGAACAGACAATAAAATGACCAAAAGAAGAAAGACAGACAATACAATGACCTAAAGAAGGACAGACAATACAATGACCAAAAGAAGAAGGACAGACAATACAATGACGAAAAGAATAAGGACAGACAATACAATGACCAAAAGAAGGACAGACAATGCAATGACCAAAAGAAGAAGGACAGATAATACAATGACCAAAAGAAGAAGGGCAGACAATACAATGGTCAAAAGAAGAAGAGCAGACAATACAATGGTCAAAATAAGGAGAGGACAATACAATGACCAAAAGAAGAAGGGCAAACAATACAATGACCAAAAGAAGGACAGACAATGCAATGACCAAAAGAAGGGCAGACAATACAATGACCAAAGGAAGAAGGACAGACAATACAATGACCAAAAGAAGGACAGACAATACAATGACCAAAAGAAGAAGGGCAGACAATACATTGACTAAAAGAAGATTGGCAGACAATACAATGACCAAAAGAAGGACAGACAATACAATGATCAAAAGAAGGACAGACAATACAATGATCAAAAGAAAGATAGACAATACAATGACCAAAAGATGGACAGACAATACAATGACTAAAAGAAGAAGGACAAACAATACAATGACCAAAGGAAGGACAGACAATACGATGACCAAACGAAGAAGGACAGACAATACAATGACCTAACGAAGAAGGACAGACAATACAATGACCAAAAGAAGAAGGACAGAAAATACAATGACCAAAAGAAGGACAGACAATACAATGACCAAAAAAAGAAGGAGACAATACAATGGCCTAAAGAAGAAGGACAGACAATACAATGACCAAAAGAAGAAGGACATACAATACAATGACCAAAAGAAGGATAGACAATACAATGACCAAAAGAAGAAGGACAGACAATACAATGACCAACAGAAGAAGGACAGACAATACAAAGATCAAAAGAAGGACACAGACAATACAATGACCAAAAGAAGAAGGACAGACAATACAATGACCAACAGAAGGACAGAAAATACCATGACCAAAAGAAGGACAGACAATACAATCACCAAAGGAAGAAGGGCAGGCAATACAATGACCAAAATAAGGACAGACAATACAATGACCAAAAGAAGAAGGGCAGACAATACAATGACAAAAAGAAGGACAGATAACACAATGACCAAAAGAAGGACAGATAACACAATGACCAAAAGAAGAAAGGTTGACAATACAATGACCAAAAGAAGAAGGACAGATAATACAATGACCAAAAGAAGAAGGACAGACAATACAATGGCCAAAAGAAGAAGGACAAGACAATACAATGACCAAAAGAAAAAGGGCAGACAATACAATGACCAAAAGAAGAAGGGCAGACAATACAATGACCAAAAGAAGGACAGACAATACAATGACCAAAAGAAGGACAGACAATACAATTACTAAAAGAAGGAGAGACAATACAATGACCAAAGGAAGGACAGACAATACAATGACCAAACTAAGGACAGACAATACAGTGACCAAACGAAGAAGGACAGACAATACAATGACCAAAAGAAGAAGGAGAGACAATACAATGACCAAAAGAAGAATGGCAGACAATACAATTACCAAAAGAAGAAGGACAGACAATACAATGACCAAAAGAAGGACAGACAATACAATGACCAAAAAAAGAAGGAGACAATACAATGGCCTAAAGAAGAAGGACAGACAATACAATGACCAAAAGAAGAAGGACATACAATACAATGACCAAAAGAAGGATAGACAATACAATGACCAAAAGAAGAAGGACAGACAATACAATGACCAACAGAAGAAGGACAGACAATACAAAGACCAAAAGAAGGACACAGACAATACAATGACCAAAAGAAGAAGGACAGACAATACAATGACCAACAGAAGGACAGAAAATACCATGACCAAAAGAAGGACAGACAATACAATCACCAAAGGAAGAAGGGCAGGCAATACAATGACCAAAATAAGGACAGACAATACAATGACCAAAAGAAGAAGGGCAGACAATACAATGACAAAAAGAAGGACAGATAACACAATGACCAAAAGAAGAAGGGTTGACAATACAATGACCAAAAGAAGAAGGACAGATAATACAATGACCAAAAGAAGAAGGGCAGACAATACAATGGCCAAAAGAAAAAGGGCAGACAATACAATGACCAAAAGAAGAAGGGCAGACAATACAATGACTAAAAGAAGAACAGACAATAGAATGACCAAAAGAAGGACAGACAATACAATTACTAAAAGAAGGAGAGAAAATACAATGACCAAAGGAAGGACAGACAATACAATGACCAAACTAAGAAGGACAGACAATACAGTGACCAAACGAAGAAGGACAGACAATACAATGACCAAAAGAAGAAGGAGAGACAATACAATGACCAAAAGAAGAATGGCAGACAATACAATTACCAAAAGAAGAAGGACAGACAATACAATGACCAAACGAAGAAGGAGAGACAATACAATGACCAAACGAAGAAGGACAGACAATACAATGATCAAAAGAAGAAGGACAGACAATACAATGACCAAAAGAAGAAGGACAGACAATACAATGACCAAAAGAAGGACAGACAATACAATGACCAACAAAAGAAGGAGACAATACAATGACCAAAAGAAGAAGGACAGACAATACAATAACCAAAAGAAGAAGGACACAAAATGCAATGACCAAAAGAAGGACAGACAATACAATGACCAAAAGAAGGACAGACAATACAATAACCAAAAGGAGAAGGACACAGACAATACAATGACCAAAAGAAGAAGGACAGACAATACAATGACCAACAGAAGGACAGACAATACCATGACGAAAAGAAGGACAGACAAAACAATGACCAAAAGAAGAAGGGCAGACAATGCAATGACCAAAAGAAGGACAGACAATACAATGACCAAAAGAAGAAGAGCAGACAATACAATGACCAAAGGAAGAAGGACAGACAATACAATGACCAAAAGAAGGAAAGACAATACAATGACCAAAAGAAGGACAGACAATACAATGACCAAAAGAAGGAGGGCAGACAATACAATGACCAAAAGAAGAAGGACAGATAATACAATGACCAAAAGAAGAAGGGCAGACAATACAATGGCCAAAAAGAAGAAGGACAGACAATACAATGAGCAAAAGAAGAAGGGCAGACAATACAATGATTAAAAGAAGAATGGCAGACATTACAATGACCAAAAGAAGGACAGACAATACAATGACCAACAAAAGAAGGAGACAATACAATGACCAAAAGAAGAAGGACAGACAATACAATAACCAAAAGAAGAAGGACACAAAATGCAATGACCAAAAGAAGGACAGACAATACAATGACTAAAAGAAGAAGGACAGACAATACAATGACCAAAAGAAGGACAGACAATACAATAACCAAAAGAAGAAGGACACAGACAATACAATGACCAAAAGAAGAAGGACAGACAATACAATGACCAACAGAAGGACAGACAATACCATGACGAAAAGAAGGACAGACAAAACAATGACCAAAAGAAGAAGGGCAGACAATGCAATGACCAAAAGAAGGACACACAATACAATGACCAAAAGAAGAAGAGCAGACAATACAATGACCAAAGGAAGAAGGACAGACAATACAATGACCAAAAGAAGGAAAGACAATACAATGACCAAAAGAAGGACAGACAATACAATGACCAAAAGAAGGAGGGCAGACAATACAATGACCAAAAGAAGAAGGACAGATAATACAATGACCAAAAGAAGAAGGGCAGACAATACAATGACCAAAAGAAGGACAGACAATGCAATGACCAAAAGAAGAAGGACAGATAATACAATGACCAAAAGAAGAAGGGCAGACAATACAATGGTCAAAAGAAGAAGAGCAGACAATACAATGGTCAAAATAAGGAGAGGACAATACAATGACCAAAAGAAGAAGGGCAAACAATACAATGACCAAAAGAAGGACAGACAATGCAATGACCAAAAGAAGGGCAGACAATACAATGACCAAAGGAAGAAGGACAGACAATACAATGACCAAAAGAAGGACAGACAATACAATGACCAAAAGAAGAAGGGCAGACAATACATTGACTAAAAGAAGATTGGCAGACAATACAATGACCAAAAGAAGGACAGACAATACAATGATCAAAAGAAGGACAGACAATACAATGATCAAAAGAAAGATAGACAATACAATGACCAAAAGATGGACAGACAATACAATGACTAAAAGAAGAAGGACAAACAATACAATGACCAAAGGAAGGAAAGACAATACGATGACCAAACGAAGAAGGACAGACAATACAATGACCTAACGAAGAAGGACAGACAATACAATGACCAAAAGAAGAAGGACAGAAAATACAATGACCAAAAGAAGGACAGACAATACAATGACCAAAAAAAGAAGGAGACAATACAATGGCCTAAAGAAGAAGAACAGACAATACAATGACCAAAAGAAGAAGGACAGACAATACAATGACCAACAGAAGAAGGACAGACAATACAAAGACCAAAAGAAGGACACAGACAATACAATGACCAAAAGAAGAAGGACAGACAATACAATGACCAACAGAAGGACAGAAAATACCATGACCAAAAGAAGGACAGACAATACAATCACCAAAGGAAGAAGGGCAGGCAATACAATGACCAAAATAAGGACAGACAATACAATGACCAAAAGAAGAAGGGCAGACAATACAATGACAAAAAGAAGGACAGATAACACAATGACCAAAAGAAGGACAGATAACACAATGACCAAAAGAAGAAAGGTTGACAATACAATGACCAAAAGAAGAAGGACAGATAATACAATGACCAAAAGAAGAAGGACAGACAATACAATGGCCAAAAGAAGAAGGACAAGACAATACAATGACCAAAAGAAAAAGGGCAGACAATACAATGACCAAAAGAAGAAGGGCAGACAATACAATGACCAAAAGAAGGACAGACAATACAATGACCAAAAGAAGGACAGACAATACAATTACTAAAAGAAGGAGAGACAATACAATGACCAAAGGAAGGACAGACAATACAATGACCAAACTAAGGACAGACAATACAGTGACCAAACGAAGAAGGACAGACAATACAATGACCAAAAGAAGAAGGAGAGACAATACAATGACCAAAAGAAGAATGGCAGACAATACAATTACCAAAAGAAGAAGGACAGACAATACAATGACCAAAAGAAGGACAGACAATACAATGACCAAAAAAAGAAGGAGACAATACAATGGCCTAAAGAAGAAGGACAGACAATACAATGACCAAAAGAAGAAGGACATACAATACAATGACCAAAAGAAGGATAGACAATACAATGACCAAAAGAAGAAGGACAGACAATACAATGACCAACAGAAGAAGGACAGACAATACAAAGACCAAAAGAAGGACACAGACAATACAATGACCAAAAGAAGAAGGACAGACAATACAATGACCAACAGAAGGACAGAAAATACCATGACCAAAAGAAGGACAGACAATACAATCACCAAAGGAAGAAGGGCAGGCAATACAATGACCAAAATAAGGACAGACAATACAATGACCAAAAGAAGAAGGGCAGACAATACAATGACAAAAAGAAGGACAGATAACACAATGACCAAAAGAAGAAGGGTTGACAATACAATGACCAAAAGAAGAAGGACAGATAATACAATGACCAAAAGAAGAAGGGCAGACAATACAATGGCCAAAAGAAAAAGGGCAGACAATACAATGACCAAAAGAAGAAGGGCAGACAATACAATGACCAAAAGAAGAACAGACAATACAATGACCAAAAGAAGGACAGACAATACAATTACTAAAAGAAGGAGAGAAAATACAATGACCAAAGGAAGGACAGACAATACAATGACCAAACTAAGAAGGACAGACAATACAGTGACCAAACGAAGAAGGACAGACAATACAATGACCAAAAGAAGAAGGAGAGACAATACAATGACCAAAAGAAGAATGGCAGACAATACAATTACCAAAAGAAGAAGGACAGACAATACAATGACCAAACGAAGAAGGAGAGACAATACAATGACCAAACGAAGAAGGACAGACAATACAATGATCAAAAGAAGAAGGACAGACAATACAATGACCAAAAGAAGAAGGACAGACAATACAATGACCAAAAGAAGGACAGACAATACAATGACCAACAAAAGAAGGAGACAATACAATGACCAAAAGAAGAAGGACAGACAATACAATAACCAAAAGAAGAAGGACACAAAATGCAATGACCAAAAGAAGGACAGACAATACAATGACTAAAAGAAGAAGGACAGACAATACAATGACCAAAAGAAGGACAGACAATACAATAACCAAAAGAAGAAGGACACAGACAATACAATGACCAAAAGAAGAAGGACAGACAATACAATGACCAACAGAAGGACAGACAATACCATGACGAAAAGAAGGACAGATAATACAATGACCAAAAGAAGAAGGGCAGACAATACAATGGCCAAAAAGAAGAAGGACAGACAATACAATGAGCAAAAGAAGAAGGGCAGACAATACAATGATTAAAAGAAGAATGGCAGACATTACAATGACCAAAAGAAGGACAGACAATACAATGACCAACAAAAGAAGGAGACAATACAATGACCAAAAGAAGAAGGACAGACAATACAATAACCAAAAGAAGAAGGACACAAAATGCAATGACCAAAAGAAGGACAGACAATACAATGACTAAAAGAAGAAGGACAGACAATACAATGACCAAAAGAAGGACAGACAATACAATAACCAAAAGAAGAAGGACACAGACAATACAATGACCAAAAGAAGAAGGACAGACAATACAATGACCAACAGAAGGACAGACAATACCATGACGAAAAGAAGGACAGACAAAACAATGACCAAAAGAAGAAGGGCAGACAATGCAATGACCAAAAGAAGGACACACAATACAATGACCAAAAGAAGAAGAGCAGACAATACAATGACCAAAGGAAGAAGGACAGACAATACAATGACCAAAAGAAGGAAAGACAATACAATGACCAAAAGAAGGACAGACAATACAATGACCAAAAGAAGGAGGGCAGACAATACAATGACCAAAAGAAGAAGGACAGATAATACAATGACCAAAAGAAGAAGGGCAGACAATACAATGGCCAAAAAGAAGAAGGACAGACAATACAATGAGCAAAAGAAGAAGGGCAGACAATACAATGATTAAAAGAAGAATGGCAGACATTACAATGACCAAAAGAAGAAGGGCAGACAAAACAATGACCAAAAGAAGAAGGGCAGACAATACAATGACCAAAAGAAGAACAGACAATAAAATGACCAAAAGAAGGACAGACAATGGAATGACTAAAAGAAGGACAGACAATACAATGACCAAAGGAAGGACAGACAATACAATGACCAAACTAAGAAGGACAGACAATACAATGACCAAACGAAGAAGGACAAGACAATACAATGACCAAAAGAAGACGGGCAGAAAATACAATGACCAAAAGAAGAATGGCAGACAATACAATGACCAAAAGAAGAAGGACAGACAATACAATGACCAAACGAAGAAGGAGAGGCAATACAATGACCAAACGAAGAAGGACAGACAATACAATGACCAAAAGAAGGACAGACAATACAATGACCAAAAAAAGAAGGAGACAATGCAATGACCAAAAGAAGAAGGACAGACAATACAATGACCAAAAGAAGGACAGACAATGCAATGACCAAATGAAGAACAGACAATACAATGACCAAAAGAAGAAGGACAGACAATACAATGACCAAAAGAAGGACAGACAATACAATGACCAAAAGAAGAAGGACACAGACAATACAATGACCAAACGAAGAAGGACAGACAATACAATGACCAACAGAAGGACAGACAATACCATGACTACAACAAGGACAGACAAAACAATGACCAAAGGAAGAAGGGCAGACAATACAATGACCAAAAGAAGGACAGACAATACAATGACCAAAAGAAGAAGGGCAGACAATACAATGACCAAAAGAAGGACAGATAACACAATGACCAAAAGAAGAAGGGTTGACAATGCAATGACCAAAAGAAGAAGGACAGATAATACAATGACCAAAAGAAGAAGGGCAGACAATACAATGGCCAAAAGAAGAAGGATAAGACAATACAATGACCAAAAGAAAAAGGGCAGACAATACAATGACCAAAAGAAGAAGGGCAGACAATACAATGACCAAAAGAAGGACAGACAATACAATGACCAAAAGAAGGACAGACAATACAATTACTAAAAGAAGGAGAGACAATAAAATAACCAAAGGAAGGACAGACAATACAATGACCAAACTAAGAAGGACAGACAATACAGTGACCAAACGAAGAAGGACAGACAATACAATGACCAAAAGAAGAAGGAGAGACAATACAATGACCAAAAGAAGAATGGCAGACAATACAATGACCAAAAGAAGAAGGACAGACAATACAATGATCAAACGAAGAAGGAGAGACAATACAATGACCAAACGAAGAAGGACAGACAATACAATGATCAAAAGAAGAAGGACAGACAATACAATGACCAAAAGAAGAAGGAGAGATAATACAATGACCAAAAGAAGGACAGACAATACAATGATCAAACGAAGAAGGAGAGACAATACAATGACCAAACGAAGAAGGACAGACAATACAATGATCAAAAGAAGAAGGACAGACAATACAATGACCAAAAGAAGGACAGACAATACAATGACCAAAAGAAGGACAGACAATACAATGACCAACAAAAGAAGGAGACAATACAATGACTAAAAGAAGAAGGACAGACAATACAATGACCAAAAGAAGAACAGACAATACAATGACCAAAAGAAGGACACAGACAATACAATGACCAAAAGAAGAAGGACAGACAATACAATGACCAACAGAAGGACAGACAATACCATGACGAAAAGAAGGACAGACAAAACAATGACCAAAAGAAGAAGGGCAGACAATGCAATGACCAAAAGAAGGACAGACAATACAATGACCAAAAGAAGAAGGGCAGACAATACAATGACCAAAGGAAGAAGGACAGACAATACAATGACCAAAAGAAGGAAAGACAATACAATGACCAAAAGAAGGACAGACAATACAATGACCAAAAGAAGGAGGGCAGACAATGCAATGACCAAAAGAAGAAGGACAGATAATAAAATGACCAAAAGAAGAAGGGCAGACAATACAATGGCCAAAAAGAAGAAGGACAAGACAATACAATGAGCAAAAGAAGAATGGCAGACATTACAATAACCAAAAGAAGAAGGGCAGACAATACAATGACCAAAAGAAGAAGGGCAGACAATACAATGACCAAAAGAAGGACAGACAATAAAATGACCAAAAGAAGAAGGACAGACAATACAATGACCAAACGAAGAAGGAGAGGCAATACAATGACCAAACGAAGAAGGACAGACAATACAATGATCAAAAGAAGAAGGACAGACAATACAATGACCAAAAGAAGAAGGACAGACAATACAATGACCAAAAGAAGAAGGACAGACAATACAATGACCAAACGAAGAAGGAGAGGCAATACAATGACCAAACGAAGAAGGACAGACAATACAATGATCAAAAGAAGAAGGACAGACAATACAATGACCAAAAGAAGAAGGACAGACAATACAATGACCAAAAGAAGGACAGACAATACAATGACCAAAAAAAGAAGGAGACAATGCAATGACCAAAAGAAGAAGGACAGACAATACAATGACCAAAAGAAGGACAGACAATACAATGACCAAAAGAAGAACAGACAATACAATGACCAAAAGAAGAAGGACAGACAATACAATGACCAAAAGAAGGACAGACAATACAATGACCAAAAGAAGAAGATCACAGACAATACAATGACCAAACGAAGAAGGACAGACAATACAATGACCAACAGAAGGACAGACAATACCATGACGAAAAGAAGGACAGACAAAACAATGACCAAAAGAAGAAGGGCAGACAATACAATGACCAAAAGAAGGACAGACAATACAATGACCAAAAGAAGAAGGGCAGACAATACAATGACCAAAGGAAGACGGACAGACAATACAATGACCAAACCAAGAAGGACAGACAATACAATGATCAAAAGAAGAAGGATAGACAATACAATGACCAAAAGAAGAAGGACAGACAATACAATGAACAAAAGAAGAAGGACAGACAATGCAATGACCAAAAGAAGGATAGACAATACAATGACCAAAAGAAGAAAGACAGACAATACAATGACCAAAAGAAGAAGGACAGACAATACAATGACCAAAAGAAGGACACAGACAATACAATGACCAAACGAAGAAGGACAGACAATACAATGACCAACAGAAGGACAGACAATACCACGACGAAAAGAAGGACAGACAAAACAATGACCAAAAGAAGAAGGGCAGACAATACAATGACCAAAAGAAGAAGGACATACAATACAATGACCAAAAAAAGAAGGAGACAATACAATGACCAAAGGAAGAAGGACAGACAATACAATGACCAAAAGAAGGAGATAATAAAATGACCAAAAGAAGGACGGACAATACAATGACCAAAAGGACAGACAATACAATGACCAAAAGAAGGACAGACAATACAATGACCAAAAGAAGGACAGACAATACAATGACCAAAAGAAGGACAGACAATACAATGACCAAAAGAAGGACAGACAAAACAATGACCAAAAGAAGGACAGACAATACAATGACCAAAAGGACAGACAATACAATGACCAACAGAAGGACAGACAAAACAATGACCAAAAGAAGGACAGACAATACAATGACCAAAAGGATAGACAATACAATGACCAAAAGAAGGAAAGACAATACAATGACCAAAAGAAGGACAGACAATACAATGACCAAAGGAAGGACAGACAATAGAATGACCAAAAGAAGGACAGACAATACAATGACCAAGCGAAGAAAGGCAGACAATACAATGACCAAAAGAAGGACAGACAATAAAATGACCAAAAGAAGAAGGACAGACAATGCAATGACCAAAAGAAGGACAGACAATACAATGACCAAAAGAAGAAGGACAGATAATACAATGACCAAGCGAAGAAGGGCAGACAATACAATGACCAAAAGAAGGACAGACAATACAATGACCAAAAGAAGAAGGACAGACACTACAATGACCAAAAGAAGGATAGACAATAAAATGACCAAAAGAATGACAGACAATACAATGACCAAGCGAAGAAGGACAGATAATACAATGACCAAAAGAAGGACAGACAATACAATGACCAAGCGAAGAAGGACAGACAATACAATGACCAAAAGAAGGACAGACAATACAATGACCAAGCGAAGAAGGACAGACAATGCAATGACCAAAAGAAGGACAGACAATACAATGACCAAGCGAAGAAGGACAGACAATACAATGACCAAAAGAAGGACAGATAATACAATGACCAAAAGGACAGACAATACAATGACCAAAAGAAGGACAGACAATACAATGACCAAAAGAAGGACAGACAATACAATGACCAAAAGAAGAAGGACAGACAAAACAATGACCAAAAGAAGGCCAGACAATAAAATGACCAAAAGAAGGACGGACAATACAATGACCAAAAGGACAGACAATACAATGACCAAAAGAAGGACAGACAATACAATGACCAAAAGAAGGACAGTCAAAACAATGATCAAAAGAAGGACAGACAATACAATGACCAAAAGGACAGACAATACAATGACCAAAAGAAGGACAGACAATACAATGACCAAAAGAAGGAAAAACAAAGCAATGACCAAAAGAAGGACAGACAATACAATGCCCAAAAGAAGGACAGACAATACAATGACCAAAAGGACAGACACTACAATGACCAAAAGAAGGACAGACAATACAATGACCAAAAGAAGGACAGACAATACAATGACCAAAAGGACAGACAATACAATGACCAAAAGAAGGACAGACAATACAATGACCAAAAGAAGAAGGACAGACAATACAATGACCAAAAGGACTGACAATACAATGACCAGAAGAAGGACAGACAATACAATGACCAAAAGAAGGACAGACAATACAATGACCAAAAGAAGGACAGACAATAAAATGACCAAAAGAAGGACGGACAATACAATGACCAAAAGGACAGACAATACAATGACCAAAAGAAGGACAGACAATACAATGACCAAAAGAAGGACAGACAATGCAATGACCAAAAGGACAGACAATACAATGACCAAAAGAAGGACAGACAATACAATGACCAAAAGAAGGACAGTCAAAACAATGACCAAAAGAAGGACAGACAATACAATGACCAAAAGAAGGACAGACAATACAATGACCAAAAGAAGAAGGACAGACAAAACAATGACCAAAAGAAGGCCAGACAATAAAATGACCAAAAGAAGGACGGACAATACAATGACCAAAAGGACAGACAATACAATGACCAAAAGAAGGACAGACAATACAATGACCAAAAGAAGGACAGTCAAAACAATGATCAAAAGAAGGACAGACAATACAATGACCAAAAGGACAGACAATACAATGACCAAAAGAAGGACAGACAATACAATGACCAAAAGAAGGAAAAACAAAGCAATGACCAAAAGAAGGACAGACAATACAATGCCCAAAAGAAGGACAGACAATACAATGACCAAAAGGACAGACACTACAATGACCAAAAGAAGGACAGACAATACAATGACCAAAAGAAGGACAGACAATACAATGACCAAAAGGACAGACAATACAATGACCAAAAGAAGGACAGACAATACAATGACCAAAAGAAGAAGGACAGACAATACAATGACCAAAAGGACTGACAATACAATGACCAGAAGAAGGACAGACAATACAATGACCAAAAGAAGGACAGACAATACAATGACCAAAAGAAGGACAGACAATAAAATGACCAAAAGAAGGACGGACAATACAATGACCAAAAGGACAGACAATACAATGACCAAAAGAAGGACAGACAATACAATGACCAAAAGAAGGACAGACAATGCAATGACCAAAAGGACAGACAATACAATGACCAAAAGAAGGACAGACAATACAATGACCAAAAGAAGGACAGTCAAAACAATGACCAAAAGAAGGACAGACAATACAATGACCAAAAGGACAGACAATACAATGACCAAAAGAAGGACAGACAATACAATGACCAAAAGAAAGACAGACAATACAATGACCAAAAGGATAGACAATACAATGACCAAAAGAAGGACAGACAATGCAATGACCAAAAGAAGGACAGACAATACAATAACCAAAAGAAGGACAGACAATACAATGACCAAACGAAGGACAGACAATACAATGACCAAAAGAAGGACAGACAATACAATGACCAAAAGAAGGACAGACAATACAATGACCAAAAGGACAGACAATACAATGACCAAAAGAAGGACAGACAATACAATGACCAAAAGAAGGACAGACAAAAAACAATGACCAAAAGAAGGACAGACAATAAAATGACCAAATGAAGGACGGACAATACAATGACCAAAAGGACAGACAATACAATGACCAAAAGAAGGACAGACAATACAATGACCAAAAGAAGGACAGACAATACAATGACCAAAAGGACAGACAATACAATGACCAAAAGAAGGACAGACAATACAATGACCAAAAGAAGGACAGACAAAACAATGACCAAAAGAAGGACAGACAATACAATGACCAAAAGGACAGACAATACAATGACCAAAAGAAGGACAGACAATACAATGACCAAAAGAAAGACAGACAATACAATGACCAAAAGGATAGACAATACAATGACCAAAAGAAGGACAGACAATGCAATGACCAAAAGAAGGACAGACAATACAATGACCAAAAGAAGGACAGTCAAAACAATGACCAAAAGAAGGACAGACAATACAATGACCAAAAGGACAGACAATACAATGACCAAAAGAAGGACAGACAATACAATGACCAAAAGAAAGACAGACAATACAATGACCAAAAGGATAGACAATACAATGACCAAAAGAAGGACAGACAATGCAATGACCAAAAGAAGGACAGACAATACAATAACCAAAAGAAGGACAGACAATACAATGACCAAACGAAGGACAGACAATACAATGACCAAAAGAAGGACAGACAATACAATGACCAAAAGAAGGACAGACAATACAATGACCAAAAGGACAGACAATACAATGACCAAAAGAAGGACAGACAATACAATGACCAAAAGAAGGACAGACAAAAAACAATGACCAAAAGAAGGACAGACAATAAAATGACCAAATGAAGGACGGACAATACAATGACCAAAAGGACAGACAATACAATGACCAAAAGAAGGACAGACAATACAATGACCAAAAGAAGGACAGACAATACAATGACCAAAAGGACAGACAATACAATGACCAAAAGAAGGACAGACAATACAATGACCAAAAGAAGGACAGACAAAACAATGACCAAAAGAAGGACAGACAATACAATGACCAAAAGGACAGACAATACAATGACCAAAAGAAGGACAGACAATACAATGACCAAAAGAAAGACAGACAATACAATGACCAAAAGGATAGACAATACAATGACCAAAAGAAGGACAGACAATGCAATGACCAAAAGAAGAAGGACAGACAATACAATAACCAAAAGAAGAAGGACAGACAATACAATGACCAAAAGAAGGACAGACAATACAATGACCAAAAGAAGGACAGACAATACAATGACCAAGCGAAGAAGGGCAGACAATTCAATGACCAAAAGAAAAAAGACAAACAAACAACATGATTGTTTACCGAGTTTCATCAGAGAGATTTTCTATCATTTCAATTCTTTCAAAATCCCTTTTTGATGAACAAAAACAACATATCTATTTAAGTATTCTTGTGTCGTCACAAGTAATCATATTTCATGGTTTTTGTTCACTCTATGTGTTAATTACTGTCTATAAGAACTTAGAAATCTTACAACAATCCTTAGCTGTCTATCTTTCGTTTCACATCACATGACATTGGTAAATCAACTATGATCTGCTAATGGGAAACATCAATTCAGCTATCAAATGAATATATCATTTTTTAATTATGACTGCTCAATACGCGAAGATGAAGTATATAAGACAAGTATTGTGTTCATATAGAACTAGAAGACAAATGACAACGTATAATTCTCCACACCAAAAACGACAAATATGTAGCTTTCATAGACAGAAGTAAAGAGTATCAATCAAACAGCAGGCTATATCATAATCCGAATGAACAATTCAATATCAACGACAATAGCAAAGTAATACCGAACTAAATGAATATTAAACCACACAAAGCCTACACCCCACAATATTTCAGCTATATCTTGGTGGTCAAAATAAATAGTAAGTGAGAACATGTGTTGGAAACGGTATGCTATCATTATCAGGAAGAACAAGTTAATGTCAGCGAAGATAACAAAATAATACCGACCTAAATAAATATAAAAAAAAACAAATATCCTACAGCCCATACAAAATTGGAAAGTGGAAACATGTGTTCGAAATATTGTGGGTCTAATGTGTCGTTCCCGAATCCCGCGAAGTCAGGTTTCTTGGGCGTTGTTTGATATTTTTGTAACAGACATTCTCTGATTTTGGCCATTGCTTGATCGAGGTTACAATAAATATAAAGTTCATTGTCTGTAAACAAAACTAGTTGCTGAATAAGATATTCTTGGAAACATCCGCTGATGATAAATAAATACACCATAGACAAGACCTTGTCACTTCGTTTTCTTCTTGAATGAGTTCAGACGCTGAAACTTTGCGAGGGTGTGTTTGAGTGCCATCTTCAGGTGGTATGAATGTAATCATGAGTAGATAGACAGCAATCAAGCGAAAAGAAGATATCACTAATAACTAGGTCGCAATGTATTTTTTGTAAAAAATACCATCTAGATAAAACAAATTAAAAACATATCTGCAAAGCATGAGAGTCAATATAACCACAAAAAAGTTTGAACATAGATCACACGATCTTGGCGTTGTTTACAATTAAAATGAAACAGCATTTTTTTTACCGAATGTCAGAAACGACGAGCCCGAGTATTTGACTATAACAATCTTGCCACTTAAAGAATCAGGTTGAGGTAACAATACAAACCAAACCTGTATATAAAGGACACTCACGGCAACCTGAAAATGTGCCCTTTATGTGCATGTGTCCTTTATATAGAGGTTAAAATCATAGGCACTATTCATTAATTGGGAAAAGATGCTGCCCTTTATAGACAGTGATATGTTATATAGAAGTGCCTTTAAAGACATGTTTAACTGTACTGTATTGTAAACTTTACTGGTAATCACGGCCAATCAAATATGGGCCAGAAAAAAAATGATCATCATCTGATTTTGATATACTGGTAGATAATTGAACTGAAATACAATGTGATGAGGAGAATAAAGACATGACTGACATATTAAATGCCATTCTATCAGTGGTAACAACATTATGCTAACCTCCTCTGTCTGAGTTGTGGAAGGCATATAACCAGTAAATAAACCGTTATGAATTTAGACAATGTAGTACATATATATTCTGTTTATAGATAGTATAAGGTGGTATGGAAACCTACAAGAATACAAAGACAATTCGATGGATGAGACTTGTACTGTTATTAAGATTTGGAGGGTTGTTTTATTGGGGCTTGTGTTGTTTAGCCTTTGTAGTGTTGTTTTATTGGGGCTTGTGTTGTTTAGCCTTTGTAGTGTTGTTTTATTGGGGCTTGTGTTGTTTAGCCTTTGTAGTGTTGTTTTATTGGGGCTTGTGTTGTTTAGCCTTTGTAGTGTTGTTTTATTGGGGCTTGTGTTGTTTAGCCTTTGTAGTGTTGTTTTATTGGGGCTTGTGTTGTTTAGCCTTTGTAGTCTTGTTTCGACCATTGCTTATCTTGTCCTTTTTCTTTTGGCAATTTTACTTTATGTCCGTTTCGAATAATGGGTTCTGATTACCCTTTTGATATTTTCAAGTTTCGACAATGACATGTTTATTAAATATATCTTTTATTGAAATTTACAGTAAGAAGAGTTTGAAGATATAAAAGGGGTAATCAGAACCCGTAATTCGAAAAGGACATACAATACAATTGCCAAAAGAAAACGGACAAAATGATAAACAATGGTCGAAGGAAAGGTTCTCTTCTCTCAGGCATTAGTGACCTTAGTCGATTTGGCTATACTATTTAGGCCCTTTGGTTTACTTGTTCCCAAAGACTTTTAAATTATTTTGCATTCTAATCTTTTGACTATAATGAGAGTATATGATGTAGGTTAGTCAAGAAACGCGTCAACAGAAAAAATAGATCTTTTTTTTTATCTCGAATCGACAAAGTTAATGACATATGGTTTAGATTGTTTAAGCAAGTTGTCAAATACAAATTATCATTGTCATAATTAATTTGGCTGCGTTTATTTATCAGAATTGTTTTCGTGTATTTAATGTATAATTTTCACATCAAATATATTTATATTTTGCATTAATAATAGTTTAACCTTTGTTTTCCACCATGTAATATGTAATTATATAACATGATATATTTCTGAAAACGAACTTGGTGGTATCTAATAAGATGGATTCACTCCTATTTGTGAAGCATTTTGCATTAAAATGGAAAAATATTTTAATTTCTTCTGGTCTATTACTTAAGAATCTGATAATTAATTACAAAAAAGCCATATTTGGTGCAGACTCATGGGAAATTATGGCGTCAAGGATTACATGAATAACATGAAAAAAGGCCAATATGTAATTAACAGCTGTCATCTCAATTAAAATCAACCAATATATCTATATCTCTTTGCCAAATTCTATCTACTAATGCTGTTTTCGCATTAAAATATACAATTCCTAAATTGAAGCCGTGACATTGCCAATAAGACTTCAACAATGTTCAATATCAGTTACAGATGGTGGCGACCGTGATTATTATATGTATCATAGACTTGAGACGAATCTTCGTCCAGTCAGTCTAAATAAGTTACACGTGGATTCTCTTCTGATGCTTTCTTAATACATGACTCAAATGGCAGGTTTTTAATGATTGATTAATGGATAACATCCAATGAGCGGTATTTCAGCTTTATTCAGGACGTGAATCAGCCTAACAATATATACAAACTAGATAGAAATGCAGGAAGTGATGGGTCAACCGGGTCAACGACTTTTAACTATCACTTAAACATATGGAGAGTTTGGTAGGGACAACAAATTTTGTCTTTTGAGCGGCCACAAAAATCTACAAAGGAGGGCTTTCGCGTACACGAGCGTGACACATTCCAAATACGTTGCCCTCTATGGACCACGGTAAGGTTTTCCGTGTTAAAAAGAACAACCGCCATTGAGAGGGCTCCCCTTGTTTAAGTGTATAACCTTCCGGACAGCAACTTGCTGAATGATTACGTTGTATATGCATTGCCGTTGAAGACCCAGTTGTCAAGAGCGTTGGGATCCCATTAACTGGTTTAACCTCGCCAGATTTTTGTGCCTGTCCCAAGCCTAGATTTCCAACATCATATATCGTGTTCTTCTTTGTGTTCAGTGAGTTAAAATGAGAGGAGAATGTTCGTTGTGTTGACATAGGTGGAATTGATAACCATCACTGTTTAAACCTTCTTTTCATAATAATATATATACATGTATATCAGTCTGATACCTTGTTGAAAAATATTACCACATTGTAACTAATTACCGGTATATCGTTCCCAGTTCCCACCTTTCTGGTATGGTTAATTTTCGCCGCACCATACCAAACCAATAGAAAATGAAACTTAAAACTCTACACACAAAATATCAGCTTTCGTTCGCAAACACAAATGTTGAAAAGTACACGTGGCACTTTACACACCCTGTCATATACACATAAATAAAAATCGGTCTATAACCTGTTTCACGGGTAAGTAAGTATGTGTGTACAGGTAACGAAAACAGCAAATCGATTTGAAATAAGTTCATTATTAGAAAAGATATTATTGAAACAAGTCAGGTGGTGCTTAACTTTTGTCGGACTGTATATAAATGGGAAAAAATGTCGGTTTCCACATATTAAAATGTTTATACCAGGATTTGTATCTACATAACAGGAAATTATTTATTGAAATTAATATGATGTAAGTTTTGAATATGTCTCACGGGACCAAGTTAAGATTTTTCGAATGCTTCCACGACACGAGTTTGCAAAACAGAAAACTTTTTAAACTAATCATGATCAATATAGCTAGAGTTTAAAAAGAAGAACGTTGACAATTTAGAGAAATTGTATTTTCATGAATGACTGTCAATTTAGTATACAACAAAGGACTGTCGGGTATATAGCTATATTTACATGTAGATACATTAAACTCAAGGTACGGAAATGAGGAGACTTTCGGTTGTAAATGTTCTTTTTAAGATATGCCTAAATAACATAGTTCATATACAATCATCAAAATCACCAACCCCATAGGAACATCACAAACCCCGCAAATCCACAGGAAATCACAAATCCACAGGAAAATCACAAACCCACAGGAAAATCACAAACTCACAGGAAAATCACAAACCAACAGGAAAACCATAAACCCCACAAATCCACAAGAAAATCACAAACCCCACAGGAAAGTCACAAACACAACACAGGAAAATCACAAACCCCACAGGAAAGTCACAAACACTACACAGGAAAATCACAAACCCCACAGGACAGTTACAAACACAACACAGGAAAATCACAAACACAATACAGGAAAACTATGTTTTAATCTCGGTCGTTTTTATCAGACCCGGGCCCGTATTCATAAAACTTCTTAACTTAAGTGTTCCTTAGACTAAGATTTTCCTAAGGATTTCCTTAGTTAAGGAAGATACTTAAGTGGTATTCATAAAATATCTTAAGTGGTTCCTTAACTAAGGAATACTTAAGTATTTGAAACTACGGAACTTCTCGTATTTTACCATTAAGTAAATGTAAATATATGAATGAAAAGGGGACACACAGTTCTAAAGCTATTATTGTACATTGATGATTGATTTCATTGTCAATAAATATTTTGTATTGTATTTCAATTCCCGCTTACACTTTTTTTCCCGTGCATTGCTTGACCAATTCAATACATACATATATAAATAAAACTGAAGTCGTATCAAAATCTTTAACTATTAAACATGTCTAAGAGAAAGCCAAACTGGACCGATTGAGAGAAGATGATACTAATGGAGGAATACGAGAAAAGAAAGGACGTTTTAAGAGCAAAATGTTCGTCAACAATTACTTCGTCGACAATTATATTTCTTTAAAATTTAGGTACATGTATGTTTAACAGGGACACACAATCATAATGTTCCTCAACTTCCCACTTTTGAGTTTGGATGCACCTGCCTCATCTATTTGGAGGAATTTACGTTTATATACGAAACTAATTTTAATGACTGTATGGAAATATCATGTAAATAAAACATAAAAAAAAATAGCCTCGATTCCTAAATGTACTGCTTTCTAAGTCATCCTGTAACATATCACATATCATCATAATAGACTGTCGGTCAAATCTGTATTTGTCTATTAATTCGAAGTCATCGTAGATATCAAGAGGTTTTGTACGGTCTCTGAATACTCACTCTCTACGTAAAACTCTTCTCCCAGCATGAAACAACCGAAAACGTCCGACATGGAACATGTTTGTATTGGTAATAATGCAATACTAGTAAGCTTTAATTATACCTATTTCATATACCCGCAAAGCACGGGCCATCAAATGGTACGGTTGTAAAAATATTTACTCATCCGGAAAATGACCTTGATGGTGAATTTTATGTACATGTAAGATATGATATGGATTTGATGATGAACTCGAATGTCTATGAAATATTGCTAATATGGTTTGTTGTTATCTTTTTATTCATACAATATCACTTTCATAACTCACAATCAGTATAAATAGCAATTCAGGAAAACTTAAGGAACCTACCCATCTACCTTAAAGCTAAGGGAAATCTTAAGTGTTTTCTTAGTTTAAGGACGTTTATGAATACCACTTAAGTATGATGGGCGGAGTTTCCTTAATTTAAGGTTATTCTTAGGAAATACTTAAGATAAGAAGTTTTATGACTACCACTTAAGTAAAATGGGCGGAGTTTCCTTAACTTAAGTGTTTCCTTAGGAAAATCTTAACTTAAGTGGCTTTATGAATACGGGCCCCGACGATTAAACTTTGACAAGTTGACAACTACCTACGAAAACCAGGCGAACATTTCACTAAAGTGATCGTAAATAGTAAGTCTAAAATCACTCTTAAGATTTCCTTACGTGCACGTATACGTGCATTTCACTAAACTAGCCCTAATCTTAAGAGTTACGACTTACGACTTGCGACAAGTAACATCTCCTATAATGGAGGTAAAAAGATATATTGTACGTGATCTGAATAAAAATGAAGTGTTTTCTATCGTTGCAAAATAATATGGAATTTGGATAGTTGCAAATTGAGTTTGGAGCTTAAATTCAGAAAACGTGAATATTGTCTTGATTGCTATTTATTTTGATACGAAAACTGTAAAGATCGGGGGTTTCTAACGCCCAATTTCAACTTTTATAGTTTGCATTTTTGGACAAAGAAACGACATTGTAATTTGATTGTGACCAGCCTTGTTATTGTCCTGGGGCAAATACACATGTTATAAACAGTTCAGGACGCTACAATCGAGATTGGACTTTGGACTGGTTGTAAATTCAGCTGATCACGTAGTAAATCTGACCTATTAACCTATTCAGCTTTGTTTGTGTAAACCAATGACAAAGAATGTCGTTAAAGGAAACTTCTACTCTAATCGCGGAGAGCCGTAAAATTATCGAAGCTGGACAAGACGACAGTGTTAGTTTATTAAATATGATTTTGCAAATAGTCACAAACATTGATACTAGAATGAAACGAATGGAAACACACATAGATAAACGTATTGATGAATTAAAACAATATATGCTCTCTGTATCAGCCAGAGTTAGGGAGTTGGAAACTTTGACTAAAGACATGAAAATGAAAGTATCGGAGTGCGAATCGAGTTGCAACGGCGTTAGCAACCTTTTCGACAAAATTGAAGAACAAACAAAGAAGGTCGAAAATCAAACTAAGTTAAATACTAGAAACCTAATTCAGCAAGACACCAGAATTAAGAAATTTGAAGAACAGCCCCGTGTACAAACAGTGGTGCAACCTGCAGTAGTATCTGAGGAGATAGAGTCTTTTAAATCTAAGGTTCTTGATCTTCAGTGCCACAGTATGAAGAACAATCTAGTTTTCTCCGGTTTAAGATCTAACAAATTTGAAAACTGAAAATAAGCTAAGAGACTTTATAAGTCATGAACTCCGAATAGACCACTATATTGAATTTGGAAATGTCCATCGATTTGGTAAACCTGGTCGAAAAGGCGCCCGTCCCATTGTAGCCCGTTTCATTTACTATAATGATCTTCAGTTTGTACTGAAAAATGCCTATATACTTAGAGGCTCGCAATTTGGCATTAGCGAGCAGTTTCCTGCAGAAATAGTGGCAACACGGCAAAAACTCTATCCAAAAATGAGAGAGGCCAAACAGCAAAGGCGAGAGGTCGTACTAGTCAGAGATCGTCTCTATATCGATGGCGAACAGTACTTTCCACCAGAGGACAGATTTTTGGAAAGTGAAGATAATAGTATCAACACAACCCCGCCGCATGAATCCGGGAAAGACGAACCGTCCACTAGAACAAATAATGTAAACAATTTAGCAACACCAGGAAGAAAACCTGCAAAAAGATCAAGAGTGGGTTCCTCGCCGCCACAAACTAACTCACCTGTAGCTTAGGGGTGTCATGGAGAACATCAACATGTAGAAATAATTAACAGTTTTGTAATAGATACATGTAATGCCACACGTATCACACGATATGAATGAAAACATTGAAAATATTTCAGTACATAGTGATAGTGTTGTACATACTGTTAATGTTAATGATTTAAATGATACTATTGACACGTCATGCTCTAGTCTGACTGAAAGTCCGCCCCCGACTCTTTAAATATTTTATCCCTAAATTGTAGTGGAATAAAGAAAAGGTTACAATATCCCGAGTTTGAAAATTTAGTTAGAAATTACGATATTATATGTTTAGTAGAATCACAGACTGATGACAGAGATGAATAAAATTGCCTGGGTACATTTTCAAATTAAAAAACCGGAAAAAAATTGCAAAAGTTAAATCTGGTGGAATTTTGTTAGGGTTTAAAGACAAATACGAGAAGTTCATACAACCTATTGAAACTGACAGTAAATTTGTTTATTGGTTTAAGGTGAACTCACATTTACTAAATAGTGACACAGATTCAGTTTTTGGAATCGTTTACATACCACCCGCTTATACATCATATTCTTCATGGGATGCTTTCAGTCAGATTGAGAATGAGTTTCTATACTTGTCATCTCAGTATAAATATATTAGCTTGATTGTGAATTTTAATGGAAGAACTTCAGTAGAAAAAGATTATTTTTTTATTTGATGAAAAAGATGAAGCAAATACATTTTCAGATTTTATAGAAAATGGTGTCAGTTGTCTGGATTTACTTGAAATTCCAAGGGAAAGGAAAAATAAAGATTTTGGGAAAAACAGACATGGTGCTCCATTATTAGATTTTTGTAAGGGTAACACTATGTTTATTCTTAATGGGAGATTAAACGGTGACAAGGATGGAAACTTTACATGTAAAGGTACAAGTGTAGTTGACTACTGTATTAGTAATGTACATTTTTTAAGCAAATTTCACTGTTTAAAGGTTTTAGAATTTTCTAGTTTGTTATCTGATGTACATTGTCCACTATCTATAACTTTACATGGCAATGCTTTGCTTGATGATTCTTGCCAAAACACATCCGAACACGCTCAAGAGAATGTTGAAAAGGTAAAAAATTGGGACAGTGAAAAATTATTAGATTTTCAAAAAACTATTAATCAAGAAAGAATTAACAACCTGATAATTGAATTATCACGCCCAGGAGACGACATGACCTCCGGCAGTGTTAACTCAATTGTTGAAAATATCGGTGAAATATTTGTAGAAAGTGCTAAGATTACTTTTGGTACTTTTTGTTTAACGAAAAGTCGACCACGTCAGAAAAAATCAGAAGATAAGCCCTGGTTTAACGTAGAATGCAAATTAGCCCGAGAAAATTATAGAAAACTAAGGAGAAAATATAAGAAAAATCGAACTGAAAAAAACAAAGAAGAATTAAATAACTCCCAAAAATATTATATAAGAACACTAGATAAGAATCCGAAATCATATAGAAACAAAATAACAAAACAGTTGAGAAATTTACGCACAAATAATCCGAAAGAATATTGGAAAATACTCAATAGTGGTAAAAACAAAAAACAACCAAATATATCTATTGAAAATCTCTTACAATTTTTTAAAAATTTAAATGGTGCTCCATCGAATTTTGATGAAATAAATATACCTTCTCTGAATGATGATATGATGAACGGACAGAATTATAATCTGAATTTATACATCCAAAAAGACGAAATTATAAAATGTATTCAAAAATTGAAAAATAATAAGGCAGGGGGTGAAGATGCTATCATAAACGAATACATAAAAACAACTTCAAACCAGTTCATTGAAATTTACGAAAAACTATTTAACTTGATTTTCGACACTGGGTTTATACCTGAGAGTTGGGTGGTTGGAAACATAATCCCTATCTACAAAAATAAAGGAGACAGTAATGACCCCACAAACTTTAGACCAATAACATTAGTTAGCTGTTTGAGTAAACTTTTAACGGCTATTTTGAGTGAGAGACTGAGTAAATATTCTGACGATTTCTTTGTTATGCATGACAATCAGTGTGGTTTCAGGCAAGGCTATTGTACAGTTGATAATTTATTTACATCGTATTCATTCTTTGAACTTTTAAAAAGGAAAAAGAAAAAAATGTATTGTGCGTTTATAGATTTTGAGAAGGCCTTTGATAAAATCTGGCGGGAAGGATTGTGGTACAAATTGTTAATTAATAATATAAATGGGAAAATGTTAAATGTAATACAGAATATATATAAAGATATCAAATCAAACATTATTTTTAATAACAGTAAATCCGATTATTTTCCATGTGATAATGGCATCAGACAAAGGGAAAACTTGTTCCCTTTCTTATTTGCAATATTTTTGAATGATCTGGAATATTTTTTTAGAAAACCACAATGTTACAGGCCTTCTCACAATTTCACAAGATATTGAAAATATTATGAATGTATATATAAACATATTTCTATTGCTTTATGCAGATGACACCGTCCTAATGGCAGAAACCCCTGAAGACCTTCAAAAACAATTAAATATTTTCCATGATTATTGCTTGGCTTGGAAATTAAGAATAAATATAGACAAAACTAAAATTGTATGCTTTACAAATGGAAGATTACCACAAAATTTACAATTTACATATAGCAACAGCGAAATTGAAATTGTGAAGGAATTTAATTATTTGGGTTTATTATTGACAAAAACGGGAAACTTTAAAAGGGCAATTAAAACACTTGCTGATAAAGGGACCAAAGCAATGTACGAAATCCTGAAAAGAGGAAAATTCCACAATCTTTCTATTTCATGTCAACTTGATTTATTTGATAAAATGGTAAAACCTATATTACTTTATGGTTGTGAATTATGGGGATTAAGTAACTGTGATATAATTGAGAGAGTACATTTGAAATATTGTAAGCTTCTACTAAATCTCAAATCTTCAACTCCAAATTGCATGATTTACGGTGAATTGGGACGCTACCCCCTCTATATAGATATAAAACAGCGGATGGTGTCATACTGGATCAAACTTATAACAGGAAAACAGTCAAACATTTGCTCTGTTGTGTATCGTTTAATGTACCATTTATGTAATACACAGAATGCAAATTGTTCTTGGTTAAACAGTGTAAAAACTATTTTAGATGAATGTGGTTTTTCGTATATTTGGGAAACACAAATTTGCATTAGTGAAGTCTGGTTAAAATCCAATATAAAAATGAGATTGCACGATCAATTCCAGCAGACATGGCGAGAAACATTACACAATTGTTCTAAAACCCTAAATTATTGTATTTTTAAAGAAACGTTTATTTTTTAACAATATTTTGATATTTTAGACGAAATAGATTTCTTAGCTCTATGTAAATTTCGAACAACAAACCATAAACTGCCAATAGAACATGGAAGATGGAATAACATACCGCGCGAAAATAGAAAATGTAATTTATGTAATTTAGAGGAAATTGGTGATGAATTCCATTATATTTTAAATTGTCCATATTTTAAGCAATATAGAGATATTTATATCAAGAAGAGATATACAAAAAGACCAAATATCATTAACTTCTTGGGGATTATGGCGTCAACAAATAGACTGAATCTGATTAATCTATGTAAATTTATACGGATCATAAATGAAAGGGTGTGTCCTCCTAGCTAACTGTTTTCCTGTGTTCTAATATTGTATATATATTGTATATAATTGTGTCTATGTCTTCTCTGTACCTATGTCATTTGGTGATGAGAATAAAGATATATATATTATATTATATCATACATTGTATATACCCAACAGCTCGGAAGCTGATTACATTAATAATCACATTTTAAATGTGTTAAAATACATTTTTAATGTTTAACTAATTCTAAAATTCTAAAGTGATTTTTGAAATGAATAAACCAAAGCTATTAGAAAAAAATTGTTAAGTGTAAAATTTTACCGAAATTTGAGAAGAAATTTATTTTATGGAATATATTTTAATAAATTTCATGCTATGTGTAAGGGGAAATTTCAAAAATGTGACCATTGATTTGGCAATACATTCACATTCTGCACCGATATTCCGTTTGCGGTGCATTTCAATTGCGCGGAAAAAATCTTACATTTACGTGAAGAACTTAAACACATGATAATTGTGCGGATTTTTTGTATACCTTTCTTTAAAGTATATTTCGTATTTTCATAATGTTTTATGGTTTTTATAAGCACTGTTCCTGAAACTTCTTGTTTACCTCTATTATATTTACCTCTTTTGCCAGGCAGAAATGACTAACCCCTGCCCACCAAAGGGGGGGGGGGGAGGGTGAGTAGGATTTGGGTAGTTTTATTGCATCACTGTATTCACACATATAACATAATATGTTTCATCAACACATAAAACAACAACAATACACATCTTACAATATTAAACCTCAACATGTACTGTTGATTTATATTCATAATGAGTGTTTTAACGCTTTATATAATCAATGCAAACTACCAATGAATTTTAACATTTGGACTGCAGAAATATCTGTTGTCTTCAAATAATATTGGTTTTTTTTTGTTTTTTTTTTTTTTATACATGTATGTTACAAATTAATCTTTTTTTAAATTATTTGTATGTTATTCTTATATTTTTTGTTTTCATCTTAAAGGCTGACGAAAGTGGCAAATAATCCATATTGCATCGTCAATCGTGCTGCAAAATGCAGAAAATGCCAAGAATAAATTAAATATATTTCTAAATAACAAGCAATCCGCGCAAATGTAAAAAAAAAAAAAAAAAAAAAAACTCTCCTGAAGGTATATTTCACGGGCAATTGTAATGCCCTTTCTCCGTGCAAATGTAATACCTGTTAATCTCTAAATCCACGCAAATATAATGCGTCCTCTGTTTGTGCTTAACTTTATTTTTGAGCCATTGTTTGTACATATACCCGATATCGTTCATTTCTTGAAATTTCTTCTAAGTACCCTCGTTAATAAAATATGTTGATATTGTAAATGCGGAACTGATAGAAAGTACACTGAAGCAAACAATAATGTGTACATAGCTGTTTTAATGATTTTTATGGCTCTCGAAATATAAAAAAAAATGTTGCGTGCATCTAATATGTATTGCTCGCTTCATTTGATCAATGTTCATATTAAAAAAATACAGATAGCAATTCTTCTCTTCAAAAATAGGTTTACGATTTACGACTTACGAGTACCTACTACCACTCTTAACTTTGCGATCACTTTTTATCGTAAGTCGTAAATCCTAACTATTAGTGAAACGGTCGTAACTCTTAAGAGTACACTTACGTCTTCGTTTACGACTTACGACCTTTAGTGAAACGGTCGCCAGGACTGTAAAAACATAGATATCATAAAATCATACACAAAGAACATCTCTTTTATATAGCAAGCCCCCATAACCACCGTGGATAAAACAATGCCGGACAATAATAGTTGTTCGATAGGTATAATATGTAATGTTTGAAGATACCAAAGGAGAAATCAGAAGCCGCAAAATCAAAAAGGACAACACAATAGCCAAAAGAAAATAAGACCAGCAATATTCTATGAAACACTGCACAGAAAACTAAAGATCGAGCAACACGAACCGCACTAGAAACGGGGGTGAACTCAGATGCTCCGCTAAATATTTAGTCCCCTCAACAGTAACAGTCAAAAGTCGTAATCCCCTTTGCTCTGTCATTACCTCATGTCTGCATAGTTTTTAAATATTGTTCCTTGTTTAATAAGAACAATGTCTATTTAATGCTGAACAATGACCATGGTCATCTGTAATGAAAAATTTGGCATTTGGCAGACCCAGCAATATAACGCCGTTTGAAAGGACACTTGTGCAATTTATGAATCAAGTAGAGTGATGGTAGATTCAGTTCATCATCTTTGGTTGAAATTCAAAAGGAACATAAAACAGACCTATGATTGTCCAGGATTTCTTCTTTCGCAAGTGTCTTCGGGGTATATGTAGGGTTGCCAAGTGAATTATCAATGCCTAATTCCTTTATCAAGCAGTCTACGTAATGTGATTTACACACAACAATAATATTGTTAGGGGCCTTGTCGACGGAGACAATAACATATTTGTCATGGAGGAGAGACAGGTGTTTAGCAACATTTGGGTCTTTAAAGGTTGATATAGAGCGCGTGCTCATAGACCCACTGAGGGTTTTGTTTTTTTTAATTTGTATAAGCGACCTCACACTCTTCACCCATTCTGAAAGAATATCTAAGTCCTCCTTTTCACGTTTTGCCCATTGTCTGGCATAATCCGCGACAGAATCCATGAGGAGTTCTGTTCCCAATTGGTGGATTTAGGATCACGATATTTAAGCCCTTTGGCGAACAGATCTCGTAGAGAGGTGTTGTTGATAATTTTAAGGTCACCAGCTATCACGTGGCCAGCCGGATGATATATGAACGGGGAACTTGCTTAGATTTGAAGTCGTCAATATTGAGATCATGCAACACGTGTTTGTAGTTAAATATTTGTGCTGCTATAGGTATGGTATCTGCATAATTGATGTGTCAAGGAAGCAAAATATTCACAACAATAACTACTGACGTGCCCACACTCGGCAGCTGAATGTGTACCACCTGTGTTGATGATGTAAAGTTCGTGGAGTTGCAGACAACGTAGACAATTATCACAAGCCATCATTTCAACCATTATAAATAAGATCATTTTGTCACAAAAATATTAAATTCACCTGCCATGTGCTTGTTATCTTCTATGGCATTATGATCCCAACTTTATAAAAACATCAGCATCACCTAGTCTAGTATTGGTATTTAGATTCGGCCACTTGTATTTCAGCATTAACAACGAATTATATAACTTAACTTTGTGAAAATAAATCGACTTTTAATTTCATAAAATTATGTTTAACGTTTTAGTCTGTTGAGCGTAACTGATGAAGGTTATCCCAGAAACGTGTGGTGTGCACTAAATTTGATATCTACTTTTAAATTATTTTTTTAAATTATTATTAAACGTTTTCAAAGAAACCACAAATTACAACCAGAGGCTCTCTTGAGCATATAATGCTCACCTGGTTTCAGAGTAGAAGATATTCAAATATTTTTGGTCAAAATCAGTCTAATTTGCATATTTTCAGCAAAAACAAGTCTAAGCAAAACGGACAGCATCTGTCATACGCTTAATGTAAATTGCCTTTTCTTTTTTCTTTGTTTTGGCTCTGTAGGCGTGATTTACCGTTATTATCAACCATGCTGGCAGGATTATCTGATTATTAAAATAAATATTAAGTGATGCGATTTTACAATAGCCACTCTTAGCAGAAGACGAAGTGACAGAGGTTGTTGGACACTGCTAAGATTAAAATAATATTAAAATAGATTGGTCTTGGCAATTTTATTCAATTTTAAAAGTGGTTTTACGGAACCGAGTTGGAACTACATGATTTTTTTTTATTGTTATTTTACGCTATTTCGCAAACCTTTTCGTTATTTGGTGAAACTTTGAGTTATTTCGCAAGTCTTTCCTTTAAATTTCGCAAGCTGTAATTTATGTGGTGCTAATTCACTTCCGCGAGCTTTAATAAAGAACATGCTGTCATTAATGGTTAGTGACAAGATTTTCATGACGAACGTTTGATTCTTTGTTTGACGATGATTCTATTAATGATGAGTATTAATAACTTTTATTCAACAAGAAAGACCGTGCATTGCATAACACTGAACGCAGAGACCGTACAGTAGTAGTGTGTTGGAGGCGGCTAATCCTTTAAAACTAATTAATCAATTGCATTTTATATGAACATTGTTACGAAATAACGATTCACACATATTTGTTTTTTTTCAAATTGTTCTAATTTTTTGTACTAATCAATCAATCCAAATTATTCGATGAAATTGTAGCACCAATTGGACAGTATATACGTAAACATATTTATTATACGGACAGAAAAGGCAACACATAAATGAAAAGAACCAGAAATATCATACAAACTTGGGAGGGGGCGAGTCATGATTTTCGAAAGGTTTTGTGCTTCTTCAAATTGGTTCTCTTTAATGACCATCAGAGCTAATAGAGATACATATTACACGTAATCGAGAGAGTGGAATGGAATGTGTAGAGGGGTGCAAGTTTTCAAAACTGTTAAGCAGCACACAAAAAACCAAGAAAGAAAATGCACTTTAGTTCCAAACTGGTTAACTGGAAAAAATGTTTTTGCGTCCATTGTATAAATTCATCTTTTTCTTAAAGTTTTGACATAAGAATGGGAAAACGGGGGAATGCACCTCGGCTCCTATGCTGTCCCCGTGTAATCATTTGTGATCAGAGAACACAATCCGTCTATATCATGCTTGTAAAGTTATAACTTGTCTTTCCTATGTTGATTAAAAAATATGCTGATTCTTGCATTTTTAAATACTAATGTTTGCGAGTTTGATTTTGTTTAACGTCAAGATACCAATACTTCAGATATATGCACGACGAGAACAAATTTAAAGACAAATCAAATAGGCGGAAGGTGGCGTCATGCTTGGCTTATCCGACGAATACTTTGATTGCTTAAAAGTTCGGGACAATAGCCTTGTAACAAGCCACCAACGAGCACTCCTAATAAAGTGTTGATTATTAGGAACAGTTGTATTTTACGTATAACCAGGGCAGCATTCTCCAAACACGATGCCCTGATTAACGTTCAGGCCTAAGGCCGAGTTGTCCCACAACCAGAAGACGCAACGCTCCTTTCTGAGAGGCTGTACCACACAGCGGAGCAATCTGTTCATATCGAATACAAAGCAGTGACTACTTTTATTTTCAAGTTGAGCCATATGTTACATGTCACATGACTTTAACGGGTTTCTGTATTGCATTCTCTGGTAGTTGGTTTTATTAAAATGTTTTATTTATAAATACATTTAAAATGTAGTGATAGGATATTTAAGATAAGCATTATCAATAATTTTAATTGACAGATTTGGTCGGAGGTTTATCTTGATTTATAAACTTTAGTTCTCAAGTGGACCAAAAGGAAATGTAGACTTCCCATGAGACATTACTGTCTGGACTATGTATTAACCATGTGATTACCGAATACAATATAATTTAAGTCCTTAAATCTACCATGACGTTGTTCATTGACTATGGTATGTAACAATAATACAGTGATAAAACTCCCGATATATTTAAATTCGCAAATGCGTCAGGATTGTCTCACGAATTAAGTACATCATTCCTGTGTGATTGTATATATTTATAAAGGACCGTGGAGAATACAAGCATTAAAATGTTCGCTTTGTTTCTTTACATATTCTTCAAAGTGAACTATCATATTTGTATTGTTAGACATATCATAGTCCAAATAATTCATGGAAGCCATAATGTGTTGTGAGTTTTAACATGAGTTTGTGGGATATTAGATTCTACACCGAGTCGTTGGTGACAAATATTACAGATAAATAAGCATGCAACAATTCCGTGCATTAGACTATACGATTACCAATGTGGGTATACAATGGCCGACATTATATCAGTTAAACTATAACAAACACACTCTATATCTATATGATTTATATATATTATACACTAGTTAAACACATCCTGTAGAGCATATTAGTTAAACACATATCGTGTATTATTACAGATTAAACACGTGTAGGTAGCAAGTTGAACTATATGCAGGAATTGGTAATACTAATAAGATCTGATCACGTGGCTGAATTTTCAAGCTGTGTGGACTGTTCATTAGATTTGTCAAATACTTGCATGCAACAGGGACATTCGATATTTCCGTCCACAATCCAATAATTAAGAGTGATTGTCGACTTCCTCTAAGTTGTACGTTTTGCTGTTTTGTAATTATTTTGCAGACGTGTGCATGCAAAAATTACCATTTTGTATTTAATGTGAGAACCTGGAGTTCAAAAGCTAGAAATATGGTGTTAGTTAATATATTTCCTTCTACAATTCAGCAATCCAAATTGACTCCCGCATTCTTTGTTTAAATTGTGCTTCCAATTCCATTATTTTTTTATATTTCAGATATTTTTACATATATTCCAAATGCCAGTATTAGAGTTTGTCTTTTCTTAATTGTGTTATGAAAAGAAAGTTTAAACAGTGATGGTAATCAATTCCACCAATAAAAAAAACGATCGATCGTCTTTCATCTCAACTCGCCTAACAAAAAACGAGACAGCGACATATGACATATGTGGGTTGTATTTTCTACTATCCCACTGGTACTTTAACTTGATTGAATGGCCTGGACAAACACTATCAATACTAAATACTTTTTTATTTTATTTTGATCTATATTTAATGTCACATGGTGTATCCTCTTGTGATATTTAATGTACAAATATGCTTTATTTGTAGACACGTTACAACTGTAATTATTGTATATGTAAGATAAATATGCTCATAATTTAAAATTAAACGACAGATTTAATCGTATGTTTAACTTGATATATAATAACTAGATCCCAGGGGAATAAAAACAGGAAAATAGACTTCCCAGAACTATAATTGTCTCCACTATGTGCTATCCTTGAGATTACCACATACAGTATAATTTAAATTCTTACATAGATTGTATATTGAGTCTTTGGCAATAAACACCACACATCGCTGTTAACACGAAACAAGAAAACCACGAATATCAAAATTCCCTGCACTAATGCTAAAATTTTAAGCCGTCGTTACATAAACATAACAAATCAAAACACAATGCAGAGTCAATATCTATGATTTATGCGTATTAGACAAGAAGAGGTTGAAGATACCAAAGGGGAAATCAGAATCTGTAATTTGAAGGACAGACAACAAAATGTCCAAAAGAAAAGGGACAAACAATGATATACAAAAACACTACACAGAAAACTTATGATCGAACAGCACGAACCCCACAAAAAAACGGGGGAGCTTCGGAAAGATAAACAGTTCCTGTTCCCTTTGTGGCACCGTCGTGTTGCTCCAGTACATTGGGTATTATACAATTAATTAAACAGATCTTGTATTATACAACTAATACTGTGCATTGTACAATTTGCTTTATAAATCATATAATATGCAGCTCAAAGCAACCTGTGTACCGTCCATGTTAAATGCATTGTGTATTACACAAACACATCGTATTCCATTTGTTAAACAGATCATGTATTTCACACGTTAAGCAAACAAACAATCATAGCAAGTAAAACATTGTTTGTGTATAATGTCTTTTGATATTGATTTTTAGTTAAACATCACCTGTTTATAACATACAGGTCAATCATAATGTATTTATTTAGGTAAACACTGTTAATCTCATTGTTATTTTAGTTCAACTATACCTCAAACTGTATAAATCTTTTGTTGGTTAAATGCAAAGTGCGCTCATGCATGTAAAACACTTTGTTTATAATGCTAGTTAAAGACTTTTCTTTCAGTTAACCACTAACTGTTTAAAACATATTTACACATATGCTGGTTGAATAATAATAGGTTATTATACAGTGCTATGTACAATATGGAAAGATATTGTACGAGTCTGTATTGTATTGAAAATCCGTATTGGACGAGGCGTCTCGTCCAATACGGATTTTCAATACAATACGGACGAGTACAATATCTTTCCATATTGTACATAGCACTGTATAATAACCTATTTATTATACAGCTGAAATGATCAATACTATAACAACAATGTTATGTTATATTGTAATCTCCCCACCGCTTGTACAAAAAAATTCCGAAAAAAATACTTAAGACAACCATCTATCGACTTTGACTTTTGTAATGTACCGTCATCCTGTGACGTTGTTTACAGGGACGCTGATTGACACAAGCTGGTTACTGATTTATTTTACGATTTTGTGAACATTTTACTTGTTTGAGTAGCTAAATTGCAGAATGCCATAAAATTGGAAAATAGCAGTAACTTAATTACATCACCGTCTAGTTATCAATGTAGGAAAACAACTTAAGCAAGGTTAGTGCATTTTGTTATTCTTGGCCGACACACATCAATGGAATGTATGTGTGCGTATTGGGGATCCCCAAAGGTAAATTTTCAAAACAAATGAAAAAAAAATATACTTAGTTACAGAATTATAAGGATTAAACACATTTTTCCCGGAGTTTATTGATGTGTAACTTGGACCAAGTCACTCACAAACTTACATAAAAGTCCGAAGGGCGTTTATATAAAGTTTGTGAGTGCATCGGCACACATGCATGAACTCTTGAAATTCTTAAATTCAATATTGTAGATAGTATTACATTCTTGCATATCCCTGGTCTAAAAATCGAACAAATCAAAATTCTGCGAAAAGTTGTTGAACATTAACAACATGACGTCATATGAAGACTTCCAGTTTAAAACGTAAAGATCAGGCGTTATTTGGCTTCATTTGGCTCCGTGTACGCTTCAATTTTAATAAGATTTAACTAAAATAAGTTTACAAGGTAGGCATTTTAATTATTTTTGTATATTGTTATAAATATGACATGTAGAATTTCACGTTTTCAAGATGGTGGATCCTCTTAGTTACGGCTTGCAGATTGAAAAGTTCATCGAGTTATGAACGAATAAAAAAAAAATAGGTGACAGTGTCCTTGTCCAATCAAAAGGCAAGGACACGATATACTTTAATTCTATAAGAATTATCATTGAATGTTCCACCATTTATACAAGCTCCAGTAAACAGATGACAAAAATCAACGAGTTACTTCCCTTACATAATGTACAATACGAAAAAAATACGGATTTATCGGGACGTCCAATACGGAAAAAATACGGCTTTCGGTTGTACAATACGGAAAATTAATGTACGGTCACATGTCTTAAATGGGTGTTTTTGATTGGATGAAAATTATAGCTGTATAATAAAACTGTGTATTATACAGCTATAATTTTAATCCAATCAAAAACACCCATTTAAGACATGTGACCGTACATTATTTTTCCCGTATTGTACAACCGGAAGCCGTATTTTTTCCGTGTTGGACGTCCAATACGTTTTTGTTTCGCATTGTACATTATGTAAGGGAAGTAACTCGTTGATTTTTGTCGTCTGCTAGTAAATTATTTTTATTGTAATCTACAATCAAATTAACTTGCTCGATATTTAACAGTTTGAAGCACATCCAATGTCCAATACGGGTTTTCAATACAATACAGACTCGTACAATATCTTTCCATATTGTACATAACACTGTATAATAACCTATTAATATTAATTGTGTCCCTATGTAAGTAAAACACCTCGTGTATAATGTATGTTACGTACATTCTTGTTCACTTAAGCTCCAACTGTTTATAATATGTATATTAACATATGTGGCGGTTGAACACATATTCTACTTACGCAAGAATAACACGTGTTAAACACATCGTGACCTTGATCTTTGACCTTGAAAATCAATAGGGTTCCAGACTCTCCTAAGGACTAAGCATGTACCAAGTTTGGTCAAAATCCATTGAAGGATGTTGATTCTAGAGTGCTCACAAGGATGTTACGCGGTAAAAAAAAAATTGACCCGGTGACCTTGACCTTTGACCTTGAAAATCCATAGGGTTCCAGATTTTCTTAAGGATTATGTACCAAGTTTGACCAAAATCCATTGAAGGATGTTGACTCTAGAGTATTCACAAGTTAAAAATTAGACTCTGTGACCTTGTCCTTTGACCTTGAAAATCAAAAGGGTTCCAGACTCTCCTAATGACTAAGTATGTACCAAGTTTGGTCAAAATCCATTGAAGGATGTTGATTCTAGAGTGTTCACAAGGTACAAATTATGCCCTGTGACCTTGACTGTTGACCTTGAAAATCAATAGGGTTTCAGATTATACTAAGGACTAAGTATGTACCAAGTTTGGTCAAAATCCGTTGAAGGATGTTGATTCTAGTGTTCACAAGGATGGTACACGGTAAAACATTTAACCGGTGATCTTGACCTTTGACAATATGACCTTGGAAATCAATAGGGTTCTTGATTCTTTTAAGGACTAAGAATGTACCAAGTTTGGTCAAAATCCATTGAAGGATGTTGATTCTAGAGTGTTCACAAGGATGTTACGCGGTAACAAATTTGACCCGGTGACCTTGACCGTTGACATATGACCTTGAAAATCAATAGGGTTCCAGATTCTCTTAAGACTAAGTATGTACCAAGTTTGGTCAAAATCCATTGAATGATGTTGATTCTAGTGTTCACAAGGATGATACGGACGGACGGACGGACGGAAGGAAGGACGGACGGTAGAGTTACTATATCCCATCGCAACTTCGTTGGCGAGGGGATAATAAACATTAGAGGAAACCAAATGTGAAATCAAGAATGGGCCAATCCTGAGATACTGGCAAAATACTGCACAAGACACAGAAAGCTAAATAGCTGATCAACACGTTACAAAATTTAAAAACAAAACATGCCATTCTCCAAAAAATGTAAACTTGTAGAATACATGTAATGAAATCCAAAACACTGGGACGTGTTAAACACTGGGACGTCTACAAGTCATATTAAATTGTGTACTGTTTAAATTTGTGTTAATATCATTTGATGTTGGTAAGACCATTATTGTAAGACACGATTCTTGATAAACATTCTTAAAACCATTAGGGAGAAATACATACATTTACTTGTCAACGTGTAAGTGAAGGCAAATGTCCATTAAGTTAGATTAAACACAATATTAGTTTTGTATATGTCTTGATGGTGGTGTATAGGAATGTATGCAAATCTTGGGTGATTTAATTTTTTGAGGGAGGGGGGAGGGGTTATTGGTAGTTAGGTCAATGTTGACTGAACATCGGTCATGGATAGCTTACACCAGAGATATGTGGATTAGATATATATGTTGGAATTAAATTCAAGTTCAGAATAAAATATAAAAAGCAAAATACCATCTTAACAATTCCTACCTAAATATTTTTTTTTAAATCATAAAACAGTCACAATCGATACCCTTAGCCCACATGTATGACCACTCAGTCTCCTTGATATTGACACTTTCAATTAAAGGTGGTAGAGTTGAACTATTTTTATTATTGGAGGTACAAACCTCTCTTCCTATTGAAATCATGTGGTCATTGCAAGTGCAACATGAGAGTTAAATGTCAACCGCCACATAATTATGACGAACTAATCTTGAACTTTATATTTATACATATTATATTTATTCCTAGTTAATATTAATAGTCGTGATCGCATGGTAGTTAGATTTACAACTACCTGTGCAATCAATGTCTATCATCACTAATGTTTTAGATTGAATCCCGGTCATGCGATGTGTACTTGATACAACATTATGTGATTAAGATTGTCAGTGACTTGCAGGTCAGTGGTTTTCTCCGGCCAGTCTGGGTACTCCGATTTCCTCCACCAATAAAACTGACCGCCACGATATAACTGAAATATTGTTGAAAGTGGCGTTAAGCACCATAAACCTATTTCTAACTGTCAATTTACACATTAATACATGGAATCAAATTAATTACAATGATAAATATGTCTTGCCACAAAACAAAATCGATTGTGTTTCCACATCACATTATGTTCGTGTCGTTTATCCGTAACAAGACGAGTGTCACTAGTGGATCAGGAACTGCTTTGTCCCTTCCGGAACACCTGAGTTCACCCCGTGTTTTAATAGTTGCTCAAACTTTAGTTTTCTGTTTTTTCTAAATTTTGACTCTCAATTTGAATTGACTTGGGGGACAAACTCATTCAATTGGATAAGATATGTGTGTGTGCAATATTTGAGCAACTAGGAAAATACTATAGATAGTTAACTCTACTCGCCGACCTTCAGCAAGGCTCTGACAAACTTGATCACATACAAATGCACGGAACACACCTCTTCATGACTGGAATCGAAAACACAACTGTCATTGTGATAGTGATAGGTAGATGTACAAGCTACTCGGACAAGACGATCCCCCACTCCCGCGATGAACAATTATTGAAATCACTTTATCATAGACATATATGTTTAACGTTGATTTTGTCAACGTAATATTGTATTTGAAGTCTTCGTCGTTATATGTACATGTTCTAGAACATTACCAAAGTTGACGATATGTTACTATGAATGATATGTAACGTCGAAGATGCTTTATTTCAACTGTGTATGACGAGAAAATTACACAACGTATATCACCAATGTAAAAATAAAAATGACGCTGGGATGGATGGGCATATAAACTGATGGTTGATAGCGATAAGAACAAGAGGAGGTGGTATTAAGACGTTTGCCTTTGTACAGACCACCAACGACCACTTCTGCATTAAGCAAGCTATTGGGCGTGGAATTCTCCATTCACAAGGTACTCATTCACATCACATCATAGGAAGAAGATGTACGTTAAATTCGGCGCATATAGCCAGCGTCGGACGTCCATTTTGGACAGATTGTACTCTATAGCGGAGAAAGCATGTCATAGTTCTATATTATATACTCATATACATACCTTGAATCTGATTTGATAAAATAGTGTTACGTGATATTTATCCATTCGTTGGATCAACCGCTAATCGTAAGGTCTCACAGTAAGGTTTACCGCTCGCGAGGAAATCCCAAGGAAATTCCCACGTGAGCCTCACGTATTTTCAATTATAGTTACTTCCCTTGATTCACCAGACAACAAACATGGCGTCCAGCGACAGGTTCGTCGCTGTAGGCGAAGAAGAAATGGAACGATTGCTGTCGGATAAGGACTCCAAGAACACGAAGAGGAAAATTGCGAGTTCTATTAAATACTTCAGAACATTCTTGGCAAAAAATTACCAAAATGACAATTTCGAAAGCTTTAATTGTGATGTTTTAGACGATCGTCTGAAAGCGTTTTACGCTAGCTCAAGGAAAACAGACGGAACACAATTTAAGAAGACCGCTCTTCAAAGCATTCACTATGGTGTTAAAAAACACATTGTTGAGACCATGAACCTTGACATTTCTGATAAAACAAGATTTCTAAGCAGTAACAGATATGAAGAAGAAAGGTTTGGTGTAGTCGATCACAAGCCACCCATAACACAAGATGACTTAAAAAAAAAATGTATTCAAGTGACACTCCTGTCTTTAAAGTAAATTCAGCTGCAGGACTGCAATCCAAAATATGGTTTGAGATAATGTTTTTTTTTTTGTGCAGAAGGGGACAAGAAAATCTGCGTTCACCATGTTGTAGATGAAATGGATAAAAACCATAGTGAAAACTCAGATGATTCAGTTACAGAAGGACGGGTGTATGACATCTCAGGTATATATTTAGAAAATAAATCTAAGAATACTGCAATTTAATAAACATGTACATTTGTATACAAGTTTACAAGTTTATTATTAGCCAATCACGAGCCCTCAAGGGCAATGATCAGTACATGAAGACATAAATAATAAAAAGCAACAGAAATACAAGTTATGTTAGAGCAATAAAAGTTTGCATAGCCACGGTGATATAAATTCATGTTACCACACAGTCCAATAAGAATTGGCTCACCAATATAATTCTAGTAAAACTAAAGAAAATCGAACAACCCTATTCAATTATAATGTCCAATAGACAGACAGAACAGAAAAGTCAAGGCAATGAATACACACAAAAATGGAACTATTTTTTTAAACTTAAAAATAAAAATGGAAACTTCAAATGTATGGCATGAAATAACAGAAAAATAACTGAATTCTACATATCACAAGCATATGACACATGTACGTTGTATGATATTTCATTGTTTGAATTTATTTGAAAATACATGTATTCATACCTGTTAACCTCTGGGAACTGCAGTATTTATGAGAGATATATTTTTTTCAGGAAATCCCAATTTGGCTTCATTTGAGAGTTACATATCAAAGTTGAATCCGAAGTGCGAAGCAATATGGCAGAGACCAAAGGATTTTGTTTATGAAGGTGACAATGTTGGAAAACATCTGTTGGGGTTAATGATGACAAATATTGCAAAACGCGGCCAATTGTCAAGACATTATACTAACCACTCTATTCGAGCGACAAGTATAGTGATTATGGATGAAAGCGGCTTTGAAAGCAGGCATATTATGAAAGTATCGAGTCATAAGAGTGAAGCTTCATTAAAGTCGTATGTACAAAACATACCAAACAAGAAGAAAATAGAAATTTCAGAATGCTTATCAAATTCACTAGGTCAGAGCGCTGTTGATTCAAACACTAAAATTAATATTGAAGAAACTGATCAACTTGATGAGGATTTAGCAGATGTTTTTAATGGACCGTTTGATCTTGAACCGCTTTCAAACTCTCAATTGCAAAATACAATAAGTGATTTGCAGTCTTCACCTGCGCTACCGCAACAGATTCCACTTGGTGATGTGACAAATAGAAACACTGCAATTTCTAAAAACACTGTAATGCCGTTCCATGATAAGATGGTCTATTTTCAACCACGATTTGCAGAAAACTGTGTGGTGAACATTAATTTTAATCATTACAAATAAGATTTTGCTGCAGCGCAATACCCGAACGGTGAATTTTTATATTATGTTTTATTGTTAACTTGGCATCTGTCATGTATTCAATCACTTGGCGTCTGTTGCAAAGCCGCAGGTATTCTATTACTTGGTGTCGACGGTTTGTCTCCCCTCGAAAAATTAGGTCACCCTCGGGTGACCTTACTTTTCTCTGGGAGACAAACCGTCGGGTCACACTCCAACAAGGGTGATAATTGTATAATATCACAGGATTCTTTAAAACATTATTTATTAGAGAAAAAAACATTTATAATCAATTTAAATCTGTAAAACAGTATGCATCACAAAGTTATTGAATACTTGAAGTCAAATGTATGTATCTATTTCACAATTTCAACCTGTCAACAAAGAAATCACTTCGAACGCGATACTTTGGAAATCGGAAGTTCTTCTAATGCGTAATTAATTCTAGAATCTTTTTCGGTTTGAAAAAGAAATTAAGATACTCATCTTCGGACTTCAAATGAACTGTAATTCTTTCGAAAAGTAGAGTGAATTAAAGCTCACTTAGAAAATCATTACGTATTTTCACACACAAATAATCGTGCCGTCGGACATTAATTAATAGCATAAATTACATGTGAGATTAATTAATGCATGTACTATTATATCGACAACAGAATTTACTGATCCGCATAGAAAGGTTCCCAGATCTGTTTGAAAGTAACCAGCCGTAGTCAAGTTACCACAAAAAGTACCAGCCGTGATAAAATTATAACAAACATGTGGCCGGATTTAATTTAACGATTTCAGTTTTACCACTAAAATATGCGAAAATAAGTACCCCGCTATACTGTATAAGTTAAACTCATAAATGAAAACTTCTCGGTGACTATTACATAAACTAATGAGCAGTACATATGGGTGACTACAGGGGTGGATCCAGGATTTCAAGTTAGGGGGCGCACTTAAAAGAATTGCGCCGAGCTGACAGAGGCGCGGAAATTTCTGGGGTATTTCGTGTGAAAAATCACGATTTTACGCCAAAAAATCATATTTTTTCCAATTTTAGGGGGAGCGCCCCTGGATCCGTCCCTGGACTATACCATCATCTAATGAGTAGTACATCTGGGTGACTATGACATAAACTAATCAGCAGTACATCTGGGTAAATATGACATAAACTAATGAGCAGTACATCTCGATGACTATGACATAAACTGATGAGCAGTACATCTGGGTGACTATGATAGTTAAACTAATCAGCAGTACATCTGGGTAAATATGACATAAACTAATGAGCAGTACATCTCGATGACTATGACATAAACAGATGAGCAGTACATCTGGATGACTATGACATAAACTGATGAGCAGTACATCTCGGTGACTGACATAAACTGATGAGCAGTACATCTGGGTGACTATGATAGTTAAACTAATGAGCAGTACATCTGGGTAAATATGACATAAACTAATGAGCAGTACATCTCGATGACTATGACATAAACAGATGAGCAGTACATCTGGATGACTATGACATAAACTAATGAGCAGTACATCTGGGTGACTGACATAAACTGATGAGCAGTACATCTGGTTGACTATGACATAAACTGATGAGCAGTACATCTGGGTGACGGACATAAACTGATGAGCAGTACATCTGGTTGACTGACATAAACTAATGAGCAGTACATCTGGGTAACTGACATAAACTGATGAGCAGTACATCTGGTTGACTATGACATAAACTGATGAGCAATACATCTGGGTGACTGACATAAACTGATGAGCAGTACATCTGGTTGACTATGACATAAACTAATGAGCAGTACATCTGGGTGACTGACATAAACTGATGAGCAGTACATCTGGTTGACTATGACATAAACAGATGAGCAGTACATCTGGTTGACTATGACATAAACTGATGAGCAGTACATCTGGTTGACTATGACATAAACAGATGAGCAGTACATCTCGTTGACTGATATAGACTGATGAGCAGTACCTCTGGGGGACTATGACATAAACTAATGAGAAGAACATCTGGGTGACTATGACATAAACTGATGAGTAATACATCTGGGTGACTATGATATAAGCTAATGAGTAATACATCTGGGTGACTATGATATAAGCTAATGAGTAATACATCTGGGTGACTATGATATAAGCTAATGAGTAGTACATCTGTGTGATTATGACATAAACTAATGAGCAGTACATCTGGGTGACTATGACATAAACTGATGAGTAGTACATCTGGGTGACTATGATATAAGCTAATGAGTAATACATCTGGGTGACTATGATATAAGCTAATGAGTAATACATCTGGGTGACTATGATATAAGCTAATGAGTAGTACACCTCGGTGACTGACATAAATTGATGAGCAGTACATCTCGGTGACAATGACATAAACTGACGAGCAGTACATCTCGGTGATAAGAAATAAACTGAAGAGAAGTACATCTGGTTTACTATGACATACACTGATGAGAAGTAAAAATTTTGATTTGTGTCTCAGTTTCAGATACATTACCGTTCATGCTCAATTACAGCCGTATATTTTCGTGCTAAAAATAAATAAATCCAATAGATAGTTAATGAGCAGTACATATGGGTGACTATGACATAAACTGATGAGCAGTACATCTGGGTGACTATGACATAAACTAATGAATAGTACATTTAGGTAAGTATGACATAAACTAATGAGCAGTACATCTGTGTGAGTATTACATAAACTAATGAGCAGTACATCTGGTTGACTATGACATATACCAATGAGTAGTACCTATGGGTGACTATGACATCAATTGATGAGCAGTACATCAGGATGACTTTGACATAAACTAATGAGCAGTACATCTGGGTGACTATGATATAATCTGATGAGCAGTACATCTGGGTGACTATGACATAAACTGATGAGTAGTACATCTTCGTGATGATGACATAAACTGATGAGCAGTACATCTGGGTGACTATGACATAAACTGATGAGCAGTACATCTGGGTGACTATGACATAAACTAATGAGCAGTACATCTGGATGACTATGACATAAACTGTTGAGTAGTACATCTGGGTGACTATGACATAAACTGATGAGCAGTACATCTGGATGACTATGACATAAACTGTTGAGTAGTACATCTGGGTGACTATGACATAAACTAATGAGCAGTACATCTGGGTGACTATGACATAAACTGTTGAGTAGTACATCTGGGTGACTATGACATAAACTAATGAGCAGTACATCTGGGTGACTATGACATAAACTGTTGAGTAGTACATCTGGGTGACTATGACATAAACTAATGAGCAGTACATCTGGGTGACTATGACATAAACTGATGAGCAGTACATCTGGGTGACTATGACATAAACTAATGAGCAGTACATCTGGATGACTATGACATAAACTGTTGAGTAGTACATCTGGGTGACTATGACATAAACTAATGAGCAGTACATCTGGATGACTATGACATAAACTGTTGAGTAGTACATCTGGGTGACTATGACATAAACTAATGAGCAGTACATCTGGGTGACTATGACATAAACTGATGAGCAGTACATCTGGGTGACTATGACATAAACTAATGAGCAGTACATCTGGGTGACTATGACATAAACTGATGAGCAGTACATATGGGTGACTATGACATAAACTAATGAGCAGTACATCTGGATGACTATGACATAAACTGTTGAGTAGTACATCTGAGTGATTATGACATAAACTAATGAGCAGTACATCTGGATGACTATGACATAAACTGTTGAGTAGTACATCTGGGTGACTATGACATAAACTGATGAGTAATACATCTGGGTGATTATGACATAAACTAATGAGCAGTACATCTGGGTGACTATGACATAAACTAATGAGCAGTACATCTGGGTGACTATGACATAAACTGATGAGCAGTACATCTGGGTGACTATGACATAAACTGATGAGCAGTACATATGGGTGACTATGACATAAACTAATGAGCAGTACATCTGGGTGACTATGACATAAACTGTTGAGTAGTACATCTGGATGACTATGACATAAACTGTTGAGTAGTACATCTGAGTGATGATGACATAAACTAATGAGCAGTACATCTGGATGACTATGACATAAACTGTTGAGTAGTACATCTGGGTGACTATGACATAAACTGATGAGTAATACATCTGGGTGATTATGACATAAACTAATGAGCAGTACATCTGGGTGACTATGACATAAACTAATGAGCAGTACATCTGGATGACTATGACATAAACTAATGAGTAGTACATCTGAGTGATTATGACATAAACTAATGAGCAGTACATCTGGATGACTATGACATAAACTAATGAGTAGTACATCTGGATGATTATGACATAAACTAATGAGTAGTACATCTGGGTGACTATGACATAAACTAATGAGCAGTACATCTGGATGACTATGACATAAACTAATGAGTAGTACATCTGAGTGATTATGACATAAACTAATGAGCAGTACATCTGGATGACTATGACATAAACTGTTGAGTAGTACATCTGGGTGACTATGACATAAACTGATGAGTAATACATCTGGGTGATTATGACATAAACTAATGAGCAGTACATCTGGGTGACTATGACATAAACTAATGAGCAGTACATCTGGATGACTATGACATAAACTGTTGAGTAGTACATCTGGGTGACTATGACATAAACTGATGAGTAATACATCTGGGTGATTATGACATAAACTAATGAGCAGTACATCTGGATGACTATGACATAAACTGTTGAGTAGTACATCTGGGTGACTATGACATAAACTAATGAGCAGTACATCTGGGTGATTATGACATAAACTGATGAGCAGTACATCTGGGTGACTATGACATAAACTAATGAGTAGTACATCTGGGTGATTATGACATAAACTAATGAGCAGTACATCTGGGTGACTATGACATAAACTGATGAGCAGTACATCTGGATGACTATGACATAAACTGTTGAGTAGTACATCTGGGTGATTATGACATAAACTAATGAGCAGTACATCTGGGTGACTATGACATAAACTGATGAGCAGTACATCTGGGTGACTATGACATCAATTAATGAGCAGTACATCTGGGTGAGTATGACATAAACTAATGAGCAGTACATCTGAGTGACCATGACATCAATTAATGAGCAGTACACCTAGTTAAATATGACATAAACTGATGAATGATACATATGGATGACTATGACATAAACTAATGAGCAGTACATCTGGGTGACTATGACATAAACTGTTGAGTAATACATCTGGGTGATTATGACATAAACTAATGAGCAGTACATCTGGGTGACTATGACATAAACTAATGAGTAGTACATCTGAGTGATTATGACATAAACTAATGAGCAGTACATCTGGGTGACTATGACATAAACTGACGAGTAGTACACCTCGGTGACTATGACATAAACTGACGATCAGTATATCTCGGTGATTATGACATAAACTGACGAGCAGTACATCTCGGTGACTATGACATAAACTGATGAGAAGTACATCTGGTTCACTATGACATAAACTGATGAGAAGTAAAAACTTTTGATTTGTGTCTCAGTTTCAGATACATTACCGTTCATGCTCAATTTTAGCCGTATATTTTCGGGTTAAAAATAAATAAATCCAATATATAGTTAATGAGCAGTACATCTGGGTGACTATGACATAAACTGATGAGCAGTACATCTGGGTGACTATGACATAAACTAATGAGCAGTACATCTGGGTAACTGACATAAACTGATGAGTAGTACATCTGGGTGATTATGACATAAACTAATGAGCAGTACATCTGGGTGACTATGACATAAACTGACGAGTAGTACACCTCGGTGACTATGACATAAACTGACGAGCAGTATATCTCGGTGATTATGACATAAACTGACGAGCAGTACATCTCGGTGACTATGACATAAACTGACGAGTAGTATACCTCGGTGACTATGACATAAACTGACGAGCAGTATATCTCGGTGATTATGACATAAACTAATGAGCAGTACATCTCGGTGACTATGACATAAACTGACGAGTAGTATACCTCGGTGACTATGACATAAACTGACGAGCAGTATATCTCGGTGATTATGACATAAACTAATGAGCAGTACATCTCGGTGACTATGACATAAACTGACGAGTAGTATACCTCGGTGACTATGACATAAACTGACGAGCAGTATATCTCGGTGATTATGACATAAACTGACGAGCAGTACATCTCGGTGACTATGACATAAACTGACGAGTAGTATACCTCGGTGACTATGACATAAACTGACGAGCAGTATATCTCGGTGATTATGAAATAAACTAATGAGCAGTACATCTCGGTGACTATGACATAAACTGACGAGTAGTATACCTCGGTGACTATGACATAAACTGACGAGCAGTATATCTCGGTGATTATGACATAAACTAATGAGCAGTACATCTCGGTGACTATGACATAAACTGACGAGTAGTATACCTCGGTGACTATGACATAAACTGACGAGCAGTATATCTCGGTGATTATGACATAAACTGACGAGCAGTACATCTCGGTGACTATGACATAAACTGACGAGTAGTATACCTCGGTGACTATGACATAAACTGATGAGTAGTACATCTGGGTGATTATGACATAAACTAATGAGCAGTACATCTGGGTGACTATGACATAAACTGACGAGTAGTACACCTCGGTGACTATGACATAAACTGACGAGCAGTATATCTCGGTGATTATGACATAAACTGACGAGCAGTACATCTCGGTGACTATGACATAAACTGACGAGTAGTATACCTCGGTGACTATGACATAAACTGACGAGCAGTATATCTCGGTGATTATGACATAAACTAATGAGCAGTACATCTCGGTGACTATGACATAAACTGACGAGTAGTATACCTCGGTGACTATGACATAAACTGACGAGCAGTATATCTCGGTGATTATGACATAAACTGACGAGCAGTACATCTCGGTGACTATGACATAAACTGACGAGTAGTATACCTCGGTGACTATGACATAAACTGACGAGCAGTATATCTCGGTGATTATGACATAAACTGACGAGCAGTACATCTCGGTGACTATGACATAAACTGATGAGAAGTAAAAACTTTTGATTTGCGTCTCAGTTTCAGATACATTGCCGTTCATGTTCAATTACAGCCGTATATTTTCGTGTTAAAAATAAATAAATCCAATATATAGTTTTATTGTTAACAAAACATTCCATTTAATATAAGAGTGAAGTATTGCTAGTAAGATGGTATACTACACCTATAAATAACATTAATATCACTAACCTTCTTAAACCTTTTTTACTTCTGCTTCTCTCACTTCTCTCACTTCTTTTCATTCGAATTAATTCCTCCCTCCTTTGAAATGGTGAAATCAGATTTCATATACGAACGACTCGGTATAAATTGACGTCAAGAAAGAATCAATGATAAGGCATACTAACGGGTTTTTGTGATTTTGGAAATGGGATAGAGATCTGCAGAGGGCAATAATTCATTTATCAATTAACACAAATTAGGAAAAGGCGGGTGATTGGTTTGATGAAGTCGAACATTATTGATGTCTTTGTTTGGGTATAATGTACAATGTAAATGGTGACAGCATCATTAAAAAAAAAATCTCAATCCTGCTTCATTCATTAATTGAAATTCTTCACAATATTTATTATTATTATATATATATTTAACAGTATATTTATTTTAATTTTATTATTACATTTCATTAATATTACACAAAGAGAATATACAGGTACCCCTCTTTAAATGTTTTGTTATTTTTCTTTATACTTTAAATTAATTTCTTTTTTTATGATTTTTATTGGAAAAATGATACCAGGGTTGATTCTGCTTCAAAAACACCCTCTTGGTAAGATTAAAATGTCCGACTCTTAAAAGCTTTCTGATGAGATGGCCTATGTATATATAGATTTTATGACTGTGTCAGGTACAACAATTTGACATTTTATGATTAAATTTTGGGGCAAATTTACAAAAACTAATTTAAACCGATGACATTTTGAAACATATTTTATCCATTTTTATAAGAATGACTTAATTTAGAATCCGCCATTACAATTGTGAAAATCCACATTCGAAGCTTGGACCCATCGTGATCCATTAAAATAAATCCAAATTCAAAACCAGAAGAGTGTATTCCTATCCCAGACTTATTGAACATAAACTCATAGAATAGTTTTATACCTAAGCGTGTCCATTTATCTGGCTGAAGTGAAACATGGTTCATTTAAAAATCCAATATGTATTTAGTGACCGATTAGACAATCCGTGTTATTCTTCACGCTGTATTTACTACAGTTGTATAGTGACCACGGAAATGGGTTATTTTTCTAAGTATCCTGCTCTGTTTAGTAGCTGAGAAATATGATTTATTTATTCTGATAAGTGACGTGGTAATAAGGTTATTTCCATTCTGTAATGTCATAAAATGATCGTAGTGGCTGAGAAATCGTAGGATTGATAATATTCCTATATTTCCTTCATCGGTAGTAGTTACTGCATAGCAATAGGATTCATTTTATTATTAAATTTTCTACAATTTTAAATTTTAAGTGACCCGGAAAGAAAAAAAATAGTTTCCTTTACGTAATGCCATAGTGTGTACCTATAATCTCGTATATACAATACCAAGAGCAACAAAGATATTTAACTACAAACACGTGTTGCATGATCTCAATATCTAAGGCCCATGATTGCACCTTTGCAAGTTCCTCATTCATTATTATGAGCTGTTTACAGCTACAGTTTCTTTGTATTTTCTACGATTTGTGACCAAAAACCACGTACTACGATTTATGGTAATGAAACTACGGTTTGTGGTCGTTGTGTAAACAATTGTTTTGTTTGTGAATCTGCAAAAACAAAGAATTGCCAATCAGCGTCATATAATCCAACTGGCCATGTGATCCTAACATTATCAACAACACCTGTCTATGAAATGTGTTCTCCAAAGGGCCTAAATATCGTGAGTCTAAATCCATAATCTTTAAAATTGTTATGGATTCCGTTGAGGTTTATGCCAGACAATGTACAAAACGTGAAAAGGAGGACATTGATACTCTTTCCGAATTGATGAAGAGTGTGAGGTCGTTGATACAAATTAGAATTTAAAAACGCAATGGTTATATGAGCACTCACTCTACACCAACCTTTAAAGACTCAAATGTTGCTAAGCACCTGTCTTCCCTCCATGACAACTGTGTAATTGTCTGGTAAATCTGATATGATAAAGCTGTGTTGCCATGGGAATTGTACTGATGAGGTTTAAACCAAAGGGATAAAAAAAATCGGAAAAAAAGGGGGAGTGCAAAATCAGAATTAAATTGTGATTTTTAAAACAATTCCAATAACCCTTTCCCCTGTTTAATTATGAAAGTGTTCCTGTCTAAGTGGAAAGTTATCAATGTAGTCAGCTGACATAACTATTTGTCACATTCCATTCATGTAAAATGACATTTTCTCCAAATATTATACTAATGTGAATTTATAACTGATTTTGATAAGATCGTTAACAACAAACAACGTTGTCCAATAAATGAATTCATTAATTAAAATGAAAAGGTAAATCTGAATTTAGAACAGCACAACCACACAATAATCATGTAATAATAAATTTTGAACCAAAATCACATTTGTTTTACTTGTTACAATAATATAGTAACACATATTTCTGTTTTTGTAGATATAATTTTCTATTATATTTAAAACATTCACTTTAAAGATGTTTGTTTTCATACATATGAAAAATGGCAAAATCAACAGTTATAAATATTATTGTACACAAAAATAATTGTGAAATAGACACTTTCATCAGGGCAAATACATGTCTATGGTGACCGCTCCTTTTCATTGTGTTTATAACTTCTTTGCATACAGAAAGTGGAATGCTAACAGATAATAGTATACATGGCTAGTCATCGAAAATCATATTAATACGGCACTATCATTAACAAAAATCCTTGTCAAAAATTATCACAGCCACCAGATTCTCATCGAACATGAAAACCAAAAGCACGTGTGGAGTTAAATGGATAATTATAAATTTCAGATGAGATATCATTGGTAAAGGACCAACTCTCCTGTTCCCAATAATCACCCAGTCATTTTGTTTGTGCATAATGTTACACATCACAAGTTGATAAAGGTTACTGCTCAGGGCATCTCAAATTAATCAGGGAATTCCCTGATTAAACTGACACAGAATAAACACGTGTGGATGCTTAGATATATATTCCCAAGATAAAAAAACTATCAACTGGTTCACACTTGTAATTTGATACTCTATGAAAACATACATGCGTTCTTGAATAGATACACATATAAATCGCCTGTATTTTATTGTCAGTATTACAATAGAAAGATACATGGTGAGGCAACCTAAAGTTATTAACCGGAAACCAGCAATGTTGCTGATTTTCAGATATTAAAAAACTCTTGAAGATTATCTGCCACCATAAGTCGAACTTGACAATATAACACCTTTGTCTGAAATTAGTAACTATTCTAGTATGTACTGAACTTTAATTCGCAAATGCACGCTAAAATGGTTTTATTGCTTTCTAAATTTATATTTTGACAATCATTGGTCACAGTAGGAATTCCTTGATATACCTTAGTATAAGTAGGGATCACTTTCTGCGATCCACTGTACAATAAAATTAACCAAACTTCAGAAGAATCGTCCACTGGGTGTGATGGAAAAATAAAATAGGCTACTTGCGATGATTGGTTAGAATTGGTCGTTTGTGTCACCTTGCAAGACAAAATTGTCCAACCCTATTGATGATCATAATTGACGTCTACATGTGACAATAAAAACTTGAGTCCAACACGCCAATCTTAGTGCCACCTTATTGTTGTAATTGAGTTATTGTTTCTTACACCAAGATAGCAATTTTTCAGCTATATCATTGTGAGAACAAGTTATATTTCAATGAGATGATGATGATCTCCACTTTGTAACAGACCAACACGCTTAGTTGGGTTTTTATAGTGCTTGCTCACTGAAACAACAATAGGCATGTCGCTCTCCCCGGACACATTATCCTGATTTTGAACTTACCAGTTTTTGCTCTTACTCCTTAATGCTGTGTGCTTTGTGGACTAGTAATTAATACCAATCTTAGTCTATGGATTGACCCGATCGGAGCTCGAACCCACGATCTACCGCGTTCAAGTTAACCATTAAAACTTCCAGTGCGGTTCATTATTGTTGTTATTACTAAACTAGAATACGGCTCGTTAACATCAAACAACAGAATATCATTCAATTATGAAAATATAAACACTAAGAAAAAAGTTAAGCACCTCCATGTTTTTTTGAAATGACAAATGATACAACAAGTATCACGAGATTACTGACCAGATAATCTCAAGAACGCAATGGTGACCTGTTAGGACATTACATTGGCTGAAAGAAACCACAAAGAAAAATCAAGAAAAATGTTAATTTAATGAATATTTATTCACAATATCACAAGACCAGTTTTTGCAGTAAAACATTTCCATTTTAAGTATTGACCTTCACAGTTCAAACAGCACGATAAGATTGTCATTTCATTTTCAAAACGTCACTTATGAATCACATGACGACATCTAATTGTTCAAAGTTCAGTACCGGGTGTAATCCTCATGTGCTTGGATGATGGTCTCAATCCTGCGTCTCATCCCTCCAGTTAGACATCGGATGTCCTGTTGTGATAGATGCTGCCATTCCCGCTGCAATGCTGCTTCCAACTGACGAATGTTTTGCACAGGAGGTTCCCGAGCATGTATACGATGACCTAAAATGTCCCAAATATGCTCTATGTGATTCAAATCCGGGCTCATGGCTGGCCAAGGAATAGAAGTCACGGTTTCGCTTTGGAGGTAGGCGGTTACTGCTCTTGAACGATGAGACCTGGCGTTGCCCTCCATATACAAGTGTAGGCCTTGTAGCTAGTGGGTGGTTGTCGAAATGGGGGACAACTGGTTGCAAGACGTCTCTGATGTACTGATCACCAGTTAGGTTGCCTTCTTTGCCGACTAAATCCAGCTTGCAGTCATGAGAGATACACCCCAAACCATTACTGAGCCTCCACCGTAAGGGATAGTTTGCTGGATGTTCCTTGGGGTATAGGCTGTATTTTTGTGTCTCCAAACCCCTATCCGGCCGTCGGTTACATGAAGTAGAAACCGGCTCTCGTCTGACCAATGGATCTTGCGCCATGTCCTTAAATTCCAACTCGTGGTGCTAAACACCAAGCCAAACGTGATCGTTGATGTCGGTCTGCCAACAGTGGACGCTTAATGACTCCTTGACTTAAGTCCCGCTGATTTCAGACGGTTTCTAACTGTTCTTGTTGACAGACGTCTATTGGGCAGCCAATGTTGTTTGAGTACGGGACTGGATGCGAATGGCATCCGTCTAACCAAACGCTGCAATGCCCTGTCGTCACGATCAGATGTTACCCGTGGTCTCCCGGATCTTGGCAAGTCTTTCACATTGTTGGCTTGTGTGTGTTTTCTCACCAGTCGGATGACTACAGCATAGTGGCAACCCATCGGACGTCCAATAGCTTTGAAGGAAATCCCTGTTGCATGCATGCCGATTATTTGCCATCTTCGTGCTTCTGATATTCGCCTACGTACCATGCTTACTGAGAATGAATAAACTTTTTAAAACATCGGCCTTAAATACCCAAATGCGAAGCGTAAACATACTGAATTTTGAGTAATGCTTGAGAGGCATGGTTCACGTGCATGACTAGTCGATAATAGACATGATGGTCACACCTGTGTGAGCACATCTTTTTAATGGAATATTGTTCTTACTATAATCAATATAAATATTAGAATCTAAACTTAGTGTAGCTTATTATGTTTTAATATAGCAGTGGGTGCCTAACTTGTTTCTTTATGTATAGATCTACATTTCGTGTTTTCCTGTAGTGGGATATAAAGTAAATTAATTTATTAAAACTGTTAAGTAATCTTTGCCGATTTTTGGTTATTCTGTTTACAAGTGTTCTTTGGTATTACTCCTTCCAAAACTTTAATTATTTGTAATTGACTCTCCAATCTTTTGACTCTGAGCGTACCCGATAACGGTTTTGCCGGAAACGTGTCGTGTGCACTACATTAGATATCTACATTTATATTAGGCATCAAAGTGGTATTATAATGTCATGTAGTTGAACTATTCTTATTATTCATATGAAATCTATGTCGCTTAAGAACAACTCATATCCTATGCAACCGAAAAATAAAACGCAATCTTTCGATGGCACTGTAGTTAATTAGAAACAGCTCTTTTCTGTACATTTATTTCATATAAGTCACTTATTATTCATCTTTAATCAATACACATATGGAATGCAATATTGTTCCTGTCCTGTTCTATATCTCACAGACGACTGGTTGTAATAAATGAATATCTATAATGATTGGCAGGGAACCAGTCGTAACATTCCGTTGACCAACATATATTTTTCTTTTCTAACAGTTTGCTTCTAAATAAATGTATATTGTTAAGCAATAAGGTGTACAAGAACACACTCATGGGACTAATATCTAGGAGACAACATATCCCCTTCTCAGAACAAATGGACAGAACATGAACATCGTTCATACTTTTCAGTCCTTCCGTTTCTACAATGGAGATCCATCTGGAATATTTCCATATGTGACTTTGAAGGGCTAACAGTAAATGAGCTTGGTTCAATGTTGGGATTTTGGTTGGCTTTTGGTAGGTTATAATTTTGCAGCGATGGGCCAATGTTGTCATTTGGTTGGTTCCTAATTTTAAGAAATTGTGCCAACGAATATGGTTGGGCTTTGGTTGGCAAGAAGTTGGCTTTAGGTTGTCCGTGTTTCTGTAACGATGGAACAGCGTTGGCAATTAGTTTGCCCCTTAATGGGAATATGATGAGCCAACGGTAAATGATGTTGGTTCAATGTTAGGCATTGGTTGGATATATCTTTGCAAGGTTGGACCAACGAATTTTATATTTGTTCATTGTTGTATCTAAATCTGTTATTATACGTTCTGAATTCATATACCAGTATTTGATAACATATGTATGCAAACTTGTAATATATTACTAGAGAGTCTTCGGTATGTGATTATACATCTACCTTGTATAGATAATTTCTTTTCAATTTTCCAGACACATGTTTATAAACTTGTGTAAATTTCAAATGATTGGGTTATGGCTAACTCTAGATGCCGTTTCATACTCATGTTAGGGTATGTATGATGCTCTTTGTTGCTAACTCTAGATGCCGTTTCATACTCATGTTAGGGTATGTACGATGCTCTTTGTTGCTAACTCTAGATGCCGTTTCATACTCATGTTAGGGTATGTATGATGCTCTTTGTTGCTAACTCTAGATGCCGTTTCATTCTCATGTTAGGGTATGTATGATGCTCTTTGTTGCTAACTCTAGATGCCGTTTCATACTCATGTTAGGGTATGTATGATGCTCTTTGTTGCTAACTCTAGATGCTGTTTCATAATCATGTTAGTGTATGTATGATGCTCTTTTTGCTAACACTAGATGCCGTTTCATACTCATGTTAGGATATGTATAATGCTTATTGTTGCTAACTCGAGATGCCGTTTCATACTCATGTTAGGGTATGTATGATGCTCTTTGTTTCTAACTCTAGATGCCGTTTCACACTCATGTTAGGGTATGTATGATGCTCTTTGTTGCTAACTCTAGATGCCGTTTCATACTCATGTTAGGGTATGTATGATGCTCTTTGTTGCTAACTCTAGATGCCGTTTCATACTCATGTTAGGGTATGTATGATGCTCTTTGTTGCTAACTCTAGATGCCGTTTCATACTCATGTTAGGGTATGTATGATGCTCTTTGTTGCTAACTCTAGATGCCGTTTCATACTAATGTTAGGGTATGTATGATGCTCTTTGATGCTAACTCTAGATGCCGTTTCATACTCATGTTAGGTTATGTATGATGCTCTTTGTTGCAAACTCTAGATGCCGTTTCATTCTCATGTTAGGGTATGTATGATGCTCTTTGATGCTAACTCTAGATGCCGTTTCATACTCATGTTAGGTTATGTATGATGCTCTTTGTTGCAAACTCTAGATGCTGTTTCATTCTCATGTTAGGGTATGTATGATGCTCTGTGTTGCTAACTCTAGATGCCGTTTCATATTCATGTTAGGATATGTATGATGCTCTTTGTTGCTAACTCTAGATGCCGTTTCATACTCATGTTAGGGTATGTATGATGCTCTTTGTTGCTAACTCTAGATGCCATTTCATACTCATGTTAGCGTATATATGATGCTCTTTGTTACTAACTCTAGATGCCGTTTCATACTCATGTTAGCGTATATATGATGCTCTTTGTTGCTAACTCTAGATGCCGTTTCATAATCATGCTAGGGTATGTATGATGCTCTTTTTGCTAACACTAGATGCCGTTTCATACTCATGTTAGGATATGTATAATGCTTTTTGTTGCTAACTCGAGATGCCGTTTCATACTCATGTTAGGGTATGTATGATGCTCTTTGTTTCTAACTCTAGATGCCGTTTCACACTCATGTTAGGGTATGTATGATGCTCTTTGTTGCTAACTCTAGATGCCGTTTCATACTCATGTTAGGGTATGTATGATGCTCTTTGTTGCTAACTCTAGATGCCGTTTCATACTCATGTTAGGGTATGTATGATGCTCTTTGTTGCTAACTCTAGATGCCGTTTCATACTCATGTTAGGGTATGTATGATGCTCTTTGTTGCAAACTCTAGATGCTGTTTCATTCTCATGTTAGGGTATGTATGATGCTCTGTGTTGCTAACTCTAGATGCCGTTTCATATTCATGTTAGGATATGTATGATGCTCTTTGTTGCTAACTCTAGATGCCGTTTCATACTCATGTTAGGGTATGTATGATGCTCTTTGTTGCTAACTCTAGATGCCGTTTCATTCTCATGTTAGGGTATGTATGATGCTCTTTGTTGCTAACTCTAGATGCCGTTTCATACTCATGTTAGGGTATGTATGATGCTCTTTGTTGCTAACTCTAGATGCTGTTTCATAATCATGTTAGTGTATGTATGATGCTCTTTTTGCTAACACTAGATGCCGTTTCATACTCATGTTAGGATATGTATAATGCTTATTGTTGCTAACTCGAGATGCCGTTTCATACTCATGTTAGGGTATGTATGATGCTCTTTGTTTCTAACTCTAGATGCCGTTTCACACTCATGTTAGGGTATGTATGATGCTCTTTGTTGCTAACTCTAGATGCCGTTTCATACTCATGTTAGGGTATGTATGATGCTCTTTGTTGCTAACTCTAGATGCCGTTTCATACTCATGTTAGGGTATGTATGATGCTCTTTGTTGCTAACTCTAGATGCCGTTTCATACTCATGTTAGGGTATGTATGATGCTCTTTGTTGCTAACTCTAGATGCCGTTTCATACTAATGTTAGGGTATGTATGATGCTCTTTGATGCTAACTCTAGATGCCGTTTCATACTCATGTTAGGTTATGTATGATGCTCTTTGTTGCAAACTCTAGATGCCGTTTCATTCTCATGTTAGGGTATGTATGATGCTCTTTGATGCTAACTCTAGATGCCGTTTCATACTCATGTTAGGTTATGTATGATGCTCTTTGTTGCAAACTCTAGATGCTGTTTCATTCTCATGTTAGGGTATGTATGATGCTCTGTGTTGCTAACTCTAGATGCCGTTTCATATTCATGTTAGGATATGTATGATGCTCTTTGTTGCTAACTCTAGATGCCGTTTCATACTCATGTTAGGGTATGTATGATGCTCTTTGTTGCTAACTCTAGATGCCATTTCATACTCATGTTAGCGTATATATGATGCTCTTTGTTACTAACTCTAGATGCCGTTTCATACTCATGTTAGCGTATATATGATGCTCTTTGTTGCTAACTCTAGATGCCGTTTCATAATCATGCTAGGGTATGTATGATGCTCTTTTTGCTAACACTAGATGCCGTTTCATACTCATGTTAGGATATGTATAATGCTTTTTGTTGCTAACTCGAAATGCCGTTTCATACTGATGTTAGGGTATGTATTATGCTCTTTGTTTCTAACTCTAGATGCCGTTTCATTCTCATGTTAGGGTATGTATGATGCTCTGTGTTGCTAACTCTAGATGCCGTTTCATATTCATGTTAGGATATGTATGATGCTCTTTGTTGCTAACTCTAGATGCCGCTTCATACTCATGTTAGGGTATGTATGATGCTCTTTGTTGCTAACACTAGATGCCGTTTCATACTCATGTTAGGATATGTATAATGCTCTTTGTTGCTAACTCGAAATGCCGTTTCATACTGATGTTAGGGTATGTATGATGCTCTTTGTTTGTAACTCTAGATGCCGTTTCACACTCATGTTAGGGTATGTATGATGCTCTTTGTTGCTAACTCTAGATGCCGTTTCATACTCATGTTAGCGCATATATGATGCTCTTTGTTGCTAACTCTAGATGCCGTTTCATAATCAAGTTAGGGTATGTATGATGTTCTTTTTGCTAACACTAGATGCCGTTTCATACTCATGTTGGGATATGTATAATGCTCTTTGTTGCTAACTCGAGATGCCGTTTCATACTGATGTTAGGGTATGTATGATGCTCTTTGTTTCTAACTCTAGATGCCGTTTCACACTCATGTTAGGGTATGTATGATGCTCTTTGTTGCTAAATCTAAATGCCGTTTCATACTCATGTTAGGTTATGTATGATGCTCTTTGTTGCTAACTCTAGATGCCGTTTCATACTCATGTTAGGGTATGTATGATGCTCTTTGTTGCTAACTCTAGATGCCGTTTCATACTCATGTTAGGGTATGTGTGATGCTCTTTGTTGCTAACTCGAGAGGACGTTTCAAACTCATGTTAGGGTATGTGTGATGCTCTTTGTTACTAACTCTAGATGCCGTTTCATACTCATGTTCTAGATTTAGCAACAAAGAGCATCATACATACCCTAACATGAGAATGAAACGACATCTAGAGTTAGCAACAAAGAGCATCATACATACCCTAACATGAGTATGAAACGGCTTCTAGAGTTAGCAACAAGGAGCATCATACATACCCTAACATCAGTATGAAACGGCATCTAGAGTTAGCAACAAAGAGCATCACACATACCCTAACATGAGTATGAAACGGCACCTAGAGTTAGCAACAAAGAGCATCACATATACCCTAACACGAGTATGAAACGGCATCTAGAGTTAGTAACAAAGATCATCACACATACCCTAACATGAGTATGAAACGGCATCTAGAGTTAGCAACAAAGAGCATCATGCATACCCTAACATGAGTATGAAACGGCATATAGAGTTAGCAACAAAAAGCATCATACATATCCTAACATGAATATGAAACGGCATCTAGAGTTAGCAACACAGAGCATCATACATACCCTAACGTCAGAATGAAACGGCATCTAGAGTTTGCAACAAAGAGCATCATACATACCCTAACATGAGTATGAAACGGCATCTCGAGTTAGCATCAAAGAGCATTATACATATCCTAACATGAGTATGAAACGGCATCTAGTGTTAGCAAAAAGAGCATCATAATACCCTAACATGAGTATGAAACGGCATCTAGAGTTAGCAACAAAGAGCATCATACATAACCTAACATGAGTATGAAACGGCATCTAGATTTAGCAACAAAGAGCATCATACATACCCTAACATGAGTGTGAAACGGCATCTAGAGTTAGAAACAAAGAGCATCATACATACCCTAACATCAGTATGAAACGGCCTCTCGAGTTAGCAACAAAGAGCATTATACATATCCTAACATGAGTATGAAACGGCATCTAGTGTTAGCAAAAAGAGGATCATACATACCCTAACATGATTATGAAACGGCATCTAGAGTTAGCAACAAAGAGCATCATATATACGCTAACATGAGTATGAAACGGCATCTAGAGTTAGTAACAAAGAGCATCATACATACCCTAACATGAGAATGAAACGGCATCTAGAGTTAGCAACCAAAAGCATCATACATATACTAACATGAATATGAAACGGCATCTAGAGTTAGCAACAAAAAGCATCATACATATCCTAACATGAATATGAAACGGCATCTAGAGTTAGCAACAAAAAGCATCATACATACCCTAACATGAGAATGAAACGGCATCTAGAGTTAGCAACAAAGAGCATCATACATACCCTAACATGAGTATGAAACGGCATCTAGAGTTAGCAACAAAAAGCATCATACATATCCTAACATGAATATGAAACGGCATCTCGAGTTAGCAACACAGAGCATCATACATACCCTAACGTGAGAATGAAACGGCATCTAGAGTTTGCAACAAAGAGCATCATACATAACCTAACATGAGTATGAAACGGCATCTCGAGTTAGCATCAAAGAGCATTATACATATCCTAACATGAGTATGAAACGGCATCTAGTGTTAGCAAAAAGAGCATCATACATACCCTAACATGAGTATGAAACGGCATCTAGAGTTAACAACAAAGAGCATTATACATATCCTAACATGAGTATGAAACGGCATCTAGTGTTAGCAAAAAGAGCATCATACATACCCTAACATGATTATGAAACGGCATCTAGAGTTAGCTGAAACGGCATCTAGAGTTAGCAACAAAGAGCATCATACATACCCTAACATGAATATGAAACGGCATCTAGAGTTAGCAACAAAGAGCATCATACATACCCTAACATGAGTATGAAACGGCATCTAGAATTAGCAACAAAGAGCATCATACATACCCTAACATGAGAATGAAACGGCATCTAGAGTTAGCAACAAAGAGCATCATACATACCCTAACATGAGTATGAAACGGCATCTAGAGTTAGCAACAAAGAGCATCGTACATACCCTAACATGAGTATGAAACGGCATCTAGAGTTAGCAACAAAGAGCATCATACATACCCTAACATGAGTATGAAACGGCATCTAGAGTTAGCCATAACCCAATCATTTGAAATTTACACAAGTTTATAAAACATGTGTCTGGAAAATTGAAAAGAAATTATCTATACAAGGTAGATGTATAATCACATACCGAAGACTCTCTAGTAATATATTACAAGTTTGCATACATATGTTATCAAATACTGGTATATGAATTCAGAACGTATAATAACAGATTTAGATACAACAATGAACAAATATAAAATTCGTTGGTCCAACCTTGCAAAGATATATCCAACCAATGCCTAACATTGAACCAACATCATTTACCGTTGGCTCATCATATTCCCATTAAGGGGCAAACTAATTGCCAACGCTGTCCCATCGTTACAGAAACACAGACAACCTAAAGCCAACTTCTTGCCAACCAAAGCCCAACCATATTCGTTGGCACAATGTCTTAAAATTAGGAACCAACCAAATGACAACATTGGCCCATCGCTGCAAAATTATAACCTACCAAAAGCCAACCAAAATCCCAACATTGAACCAAGCTCATTTACTGTTAGCCCTTCAAAGTCACATATGGAAATATTCCAGATGGATCTCCATTGTAGAAACGGAAGGACTGAAAAGTATGAACGATGTTCATGTTCTGTCCATTTGTTCTGAGAAGGGGATATGTTGTCTCCTAGATATTAGTCCCATGAGTGTGTTCTTGTACACCTTATTGCTTAACAATATACATTTATTTAGAAGCAAACTGTTAGAAAAGAAAAATATATGTTGGTCAACGGAATGTTACGACTGGTTCCCTGCCAATCATTATAGATATTCATTTATTACAACCAGTCGTCTGTGAGATATAGAACAGGACAGGAACAATATTGCATTCCATATGTGTATTGATTAAAGATGAATAATAAGTGACTTATATGAAATAAATGTACAGAAAAGAGCTGTTTCTAATTAACTACAGTGCCATCGAAAGATTGCGTTTTATTTTTCGGTTGCATAGGATATGAGTTGTTCTTAAGCGACATAGATTTCATATGAATAATAAGAATAGTTCAACTACATGACATTATAATACCACTTTGATGCCTAATATAAATGTAGATATCTAATGTAGTGCACACGACACGTTTCCGGCAAAACCGTTATCGGGTACGCTCAGAGTCAAAAGATTGGAGAGTCAATTACAAATAATTAAAGTTTTGGAAGGAGTAATACCAAAGAACACTTGTAAACAGAATAACCAAAAATCGGCAAAGATTACTTAACAGTTTTAATAAATTAATTTACTTTATATCCCACTACAGGAAAACACGAAATGTAGATCTATACATAAAGAAACAAGTTAGGCACCCACTGATATATTCAAACATAATAAGTTACACTAAGTTTAGATTCTAATATTTATATTGATTATAGTAAGAACAATATTCCATTAAAAAGATGTGCTCACACAGGTGTGACCATCATGTTTATCATCGACTAGTCATGCACGTGAACCATGCCTCTCAAGCATTACTCAAAATTCAGCATGTTTACGCTTCGCATTTGGGTATTTAAGTCCGGTGTTTTAAAAAGTTTATTCATTCTCAGTAAGCATGGTACGTAGGCGAATATCAGAAGCACAAAGATGGCAAATAATCGGCATGCATGCAACAGGGATGTCCTTCAAAGCTATTGGACGTCCGATGGGTTGCCACTATGCTGTAGTCATCCGACTGGTGAGAAAACACACACAAACCAACAATGTGAAAGACTTGCCAAGATCCAGCAGACCACGGGTAGCATCTGATCGTGACGACAGGGCATTGCAGCGTTTGGTTAGACGGATGCCATTCGCACCAGTCCCGTACTCAAACAACACTGGCTGCCCAATAGACGTCTGTCAACAAGAACAGTTAGAAACCGTCTGAAATCAGCGGGACTTAAGTCAAGGAGTCATTAAGCGTCCACTGTTGGCAGACCGACATCAACGATCACGTTTGGCTTGGTGTTTAGCACCACGAGTTGGAATTTAAGGACATGGCGCAAGATCCATAGGTCAGAGGAGAGCCGGTTTCTACTTCATGTAACCGACGGCCGGATAGGGGTTTGGAGACACAAAAATACAGCCTATACCCCAAGGAACATCCAGCAAACTATCCCTTACGGTGGAGGCTCAGTAATGGTTTGGGGTGTATCTCTCATGACTGCAAGCTGGATTTAGTCGGCAAAGAAGGCAACCTAACTGGTGATCAGTACATCAGAGACGTCTTGCAACCAGTTGTCCCCCATTTCGACAACCACCCACTAGCTACAAGGCCTACACTTGTATATGGAGGGCAACGCCAGGTCTCATCGTTCAAGAGCAGTAACCGCCTACCTCCAAAGCGAAACCGTGACTTCTATTCCTTGGCCAGCCATGAGCCCGGATTTGAATCACATAGAGCATATTTGGGACATTTTAGGTCATCGTATACATGCTCGGGAACCTCCTGTGCAAAACATTCGTCAGTTGGAAGCAGCATTGCAGCGGGAATGGCAGCATCTATCACAACAGGACATCCGATGTCTAACTGGAGGGATGAGACGCAGGATTGAGACCATCATCCAAGCACATGAGGATTACACCCGGTACTGAACTTTGAACAATTAGATGTCGTCATGTGATTCATAAGTGACGTTTTGAAAATGAAATGACAATCTTATCGTGCTGTTTGAACTGTGAAGGTCAATACTTAAAATGGAAATGTTTTACTGCAAAAACTGGTCTTGTGATATTGTGAATAAATATTCATTAAATTAACATTTTTCTTGATTTTTCTTTGTGGTTTCTTTCAGCCAATGTAATGTCCTAACAGGTCACCATTGCGTTCTTGAGATTATCTGGTCAGTAATCTCGTGATACTTGTTGTATCATTTGTCATTTCAAAAAAACATGGAGGTGCTTAACTTTTTTCTTAGTGTTTATATTTTCATAATTGAATGATATTCTGTTGTTTGATGTTAACGAGCCGTATTCTAGTTTAGTAATAACAACAATAATGAACCGCACTGGAAGTTTTAATGGTTAACTTGAACGCGGTAGATCGTGGGTTCGAGCTCCGATCGGGTCAATCCATAGACTAAGATTGGTATTAATTACTAGTCCACAAAGCACACAGCATTAAGGAGTAAGAGCAAAAACTGGTAAGTTCAAAATCAGGATAATGTGTCCGGGGAGAGCGACATGCCTATTGTTGTTTCAGTGAGCAAGCACTATAAAAACCCAACTAAGCGTGTTGGTCTGTTACAAAGTGGAGATCATCATCATCTCATTGAAATATAACTTGTTCTCACAATGATATAGCTGAAAAATTGCTATCTTGGTGTAAGAAACAATAACTCAATTACAACAATAAGGTGGCACTAAGATTGGCGTGTTGGACTCAAGTTTTTATTGTCACATGTAGACGTCAATTATGATCATCAATAGGGTTGGACAATTTTGTCTTGCAAGGTGACACAAACGACCAATTCTAACCAATGTGATTTTGGTTCAAAATTTATTATTACATGATTATTGTGTGGTTGTGCTGTTCTAAATTCAGATTTACCTTTTCATTTTAATTAATGAATTCATTTATTGGACAACGTTGTTTGTTGTTAACGATCTTATCAAAATCAGTTATAAATTCACATTAGTATAATATTTGGAGAAAATGTCATTTTACATGAATGGAATGTGACAAATAGTTATGTCAGCTGACTACATTGATAACTTTCCACTTAGACAGGAACACTTTCATAATTAAACAGGGGAAAGGGTTATTGGAATTGTTTTAAAAATCACAATTTAACTCTGATTTTGACCCCCTCCCCCCTTTTTTTTCCGATTTTTTTTATTTATCCCTTTGGTTTAAACAAAAATACATTAATTACTTGTAAGTAGTAAATAATTGTTTTGTCATCACAAACAACTTAAGATGATCAATACCTTTCATTTCTTTGAGGAATAGATTACCTGTGGTGAACCTCATCAGTACAATTCCCATGGCAACACAGCTTTATCATATCAGATTTACCAGATGACTATCTAACTGACTCAGACAGCATAAAGAAAAAAAGTTTTCAAGATTCAAAAACAAGGTAAGTATATAATTTCGTATGTTTTAAAAATCGATTGATTTTAGATAAATACTTTATAACGGAATAATGTTTGAGAGAATGATAATTTCGCTTACTGGTTTTATAATTTTTGTCAATCTATCTGTATACGTGTACACCAATCAATTAATTTGAAATAATACATGTAGATAATGGACAATGTTCAAGTAGAAATACACAATACAAAGTATTTTCAATGAAAACATTAATTTTGGAGAATTTAGAGATTAAATATCTACACATCTTGTATAATTTGGACATTTTCGAGCATGAGATTTAATATGGGGACATTATCTCAACATGAAAGGAACCGGAATCAATATTCTGTAATAATCATATTTCATGACTTATATTATACATTTGACTGTGTCATATTATATTATGGCATAATAAGATATTAACTGTCAATATTGAATTTTCTCTCGGCACATGGTCTGTTGTAGTACCACTGTATATATTAACATTTCAAATCTCCCGAATGATGATCAGTGATGTAGAAAAATAAATCGGCAAAGGTGGAGGAAAATGGGGGTGGCTATTTTAGATTATACCCACACCATATGGTGCACCCGGACCAAGGTAACGAAATGAGAGTGCGTGCATACGGTTTTAAATTGAATAATCATAATCTGTCAGTATTCAGCAGTCAGTGGAATTTTAATTGCATATCTTCATGAGGTACAATTAAGTGATAATAATGGCTACAGTGAACAAAACTAAGATTCTACAGGAGATATATACATCACAGTCGAGAAATAATTGATCATTCTTGAATCTTATCAAAATTGTTTCACCACAAGTAATAAAACATATCATATGTTTTGGATCTATTTTAACCAGCGTTTATCATAAAACCGGGTAAATTGGGTAATAATTAACCATATAAACTTGATGCAGCACGAAAACTACGTGCACCAACAATTTTATCTTTCGAAGCTGTACAACAAAGGGGGGAGGGGGGTTACTTCCTATATACATACGTATATACAAAGGTATTGCTGCAATGTATCGAGTTTTGTTAGCTTTCAAATATGTTTATGATTGTGCCATATAAATTGACTACTTCAATATATCAATGGGTTGGTAATTTTGAGAAACGTCATCAATTGGTCATATTACTACAAGCCCATGCATGTATCGGGATTTATTGATTGATTTGATTGGTGTTTAACGCCAACTTTAGCAGGATTTCAGTTATATCGTGACGTGAATAGATTTTATATTAACTTAATAAATTTAGATTAAATGTACAATTTATATGTGTGTGTTAATTTATGATTTTAATCAAATATATGTAATTTGGTCACCAATAATTGTATGGTATATTCTAATCCTTATATTCGTCCGAAAAAAAATCAATTAGTCTTTAATGGATCAAATAAAACTAACACATGTAATGGAATGATGCTATTATTCTGTACAATGTATTTAATAAATATTATAAAACAAATCATCTGTGTCAACCTGTCTATACTTGGGTCATAGCGAGCCCTCGATACAGGAAAATGGTGCCACCTTATCTTATAAGAGAGTCTGATACGTGATAAATGAAATTGACTAATTATTAAAAAAAAAAACCACTATTGTTCAGACAGAGAAATATTTTTTTAAGAATCTACATTTTATTCTTTTGTTCTTGCATATGTGAACTTTCCCCTTTTACCATTAAGCTTATATACGTTTTGCAAATATTTTGTGTCTTGTGGGTATCGAATCCCTGCTGGGCTTTTCATAGTCTGCATTGATTTTCAAAACTTCCGTCTAACCACCCGGCTACGGTGATCAAACTATTATACTATATAAAATAAATCTTTATTCCATAAGCAAATACAACTTATAGGATTTACAATACAAATACATTTTACATTATACAACATTATACAATTATAACCATTACAATATAATATAATATATCGGAGAATGGCATACATAATAAAATAATGTTCAACAGAAATACATGCACAAAAATGTATATAAGTTTTACAATCAATTAATTACCGGTCTAACGAATTTTTTCTGTAATATATAAATATTTTCCTATATTATTTAATTCTTTAACATTACGTACAGATAGTAACTGTATCAATTTAAAAGTAGATGGATTTCTATGACAAAAATTTTTATATATTTACATCTAATATCTGTATATCTATCACATTCTAAAATAAAATGATATTCGTCTTCGACAGATATTTGATTACACATAGTACATATATGTTCATTTCTGACAATATTAAAATATCTACCAGATTCTATATTTAATACACGAGAATTCATTCTATATCAAGTAATACATGTTTTATATAAACTATTTACAGGACGATTTAAATAAAATTGCCTAATATGACCAGCATGGATATATTGATACAAATTACATTTTGACGAGTTTTCAAAAAAGGATAAACCTTCAACTACATGTATAGTTATCTATGACTTTTTGCTTAAATTCATTTAAAAATAACTTGGTATTCACAACACTTTGTGACAACCAGAAATCGTTAAAACCATATCTATATAATATATCGCGTATTTTACATGACCAGTTTAGTTTGTCATTCAGTTTAAAAAAACATACATATATCTTCATAGAAGTTCTTTAGAATACAATTATCAGTTTCTAGCAACTTCAACCAGTAACAAATCATTGTAATACATTTTGTATATCTATTTATATAACCCATGTTGTTTCGAACATTTGTTAACAGTGTTAATCATTTTTTGTAATTCAGTTATACTTTCACTAAAAAGAACGGTATCATCGGCATACATAAATAGGTACACATTTAACATTTTTACATCATATGGTTCAATGCGTTGTTTGACTAATTCAATTTCAATTTCATTTACATAGATAGAGTATAAAAACCCGTGTTAAAAATAATATATACCTACACCCATTGTAATTTATGACGTCATCGACAATTTATAACGATATTTTACCAATTTTTACATATTAGAATCGAAATAATTCATGGAAGCCATATGTATATATTGTTTTACCACGGGTAGGCCTTTATGTCAGCTTTTTACCCCTCGATCGCTAACGCGCGGGGTAAAACTTCGTGACATAAAGGCCTACCCGTGGTAAAAACAATATATACATATGGCTTCCATCAATTATTTCTTAAATAACATATAGTCAATTATGCTACATCCATTTTTATTCCGGAAAGTTATCTTTGCACTGTCTTGTCCCCATCGTCCGTTACATACACAGATACAGCTTCGTCCGCATCATTTTTGGACTAATGCCTCGAATTTGTCGACAGTGGTAACGGTAATTTTGTTATTACCCTTATTTACACCGGACGATTTACACAAATTCAAGAATTTACGGCCAAATTTATTAGCGGGTGTAATGTCCTCTGTTGATCTATCAGATGGTAATTCACATTCATAATCGATCAAACCAGTCAAATTGTCCCTTAATTGATTAATTATAATATCGTCTACTATATAGTCATTTTCTTTACATATTCGTCCATTTAAATCACCAATTACCACAGAATTACCTAATACACAATAATGTTCGATTTGTTCCTGCAAAACTTCAAAGACATCATATTCGTACTTTTGGTAACATCTATTGTTATCGGGTGGCATGTACATAGAACATAGATACAAATATTTACTGTCAGACATAATAGCATTACTAATTCTAATCCATATCATACAATCCGCACTTGCAATTTAATATTTCAATATGTGGGTTAAACCACTTTTTATAAAACACAATAACATAATAAAATTAATATATAGACTCTTGAATATTAACAACTTGTTTATATTTAAGCAATTGATTTTTTTGGGGTTAATATATCTATATCTTTATTTCTGAGAGAGAGAGAGAGAGAGAGAGAGAGAGAGAGAGAGAGAGATGTTCCATCGTCCGTATTCAACAGGTAGTTTATGATTATTCAGACTAAAGCGATAACAAGTAAATATATCCCTATTATCGAGAATATTAAAATAATTTCCAAATTCAATTTTTTTTTTAATGGCGATAATTTAAAGCTTTCGAGCCGGTATCAATATTTGCATGCCAGGTTTGGCGAAACAGTTCTTGGAGACAAGTTTTAGCAGAATTTGTAAGCCAATTTTCACTTATGAAATACTGATTCAGTCATACATAAGAAAGACCACATTCATTTGATATATTGTCTATGTCTAAAGGATAACGACGAAGCTCTCAGTATATCATACAATTTGGAGTTGTAGTTTTTAAATGAAGAATAATTTTGCAAAATTTCAAATGTACCTCTTCCAAAATGTCATTATTGCCGAAACCCCAGATCTCACAGCCATACAATAATATGGGTTTTACCAGTTTATCAAAAAGATCAAATTGATAGCTAATAGAAAGATTATGTTTTCTCCCATACTTCATACATAGCTTTAATGGCTTTCTCAGAAAGATGCTTTTTTATAAATTTGAAACTTCCCTTCTGAGAAAAAAAAATTCCCAAATAATTGAAATCTTTAACTATCTCAATATCAGTCCCATTATAATTAAAATGAAGATTTCTTGATAGTCGTCCTTCAGAAAATACCACTATTTTTGTCTTTTCAACATTGACTTTCATTTTCCAAATGTCACAATATAAATAAAATTTATCAAGTAATGCTTGAAGATTGTTGCAGATTCTGCCATAAGGACAGTATTATCTGCGTACAAAATAATGAACAATTTCATAAAATTATCTAACATGCTATCAAGTTCATCCACAGGCGCTTGTGTAGAGTCAAAAATATGCTCGCTATGTACCTAAAATACCACAAGGCCGGACTCACTCCTACTACCCCTGTCACTTCAATCGCTATTTCCCCTGTCAAAATGTCGATAGGACGCAAATCGTTTAGTAATTTGCGTAGTGAAATGATTTTTCTTCAAGGAAAACCCGTTTTTTTATATCTTCCTACCATCTACACCCCCATACTGACAGATAATCCTCAGATTTTGTTGACAATGGACACCTAAGTGGCAGCAAAGCGAAAGTAGGTCACGTGCGACATAGTTCCGCCTTTCGGTCGTTCTCGGGTTTTATCATATATAATTACTAAACACTAGAAACATTACAAGGCGCCAAAATATGACTGACAAAATGAATGAAAACTTCAGTGCTTCTTGGTATGCAATTAATACTAAAAATAAGGCATAGGAAATAATTGTATTTAAAAAACATTATAATTATACAGTAAAAATACTGATATATAATTACGTTTCCCGAACTTTTCTTTCTGAACTTCTCAGGCATGTTTCGTAAGGCAATGATAAAACCTGAGAACGACCGAAAGGCGGAAATATGTCGCACATGACCTACTTTCGCTTTGCTGCCACTTAGGTGTCCATTGTCAACAAAATCTGAGGATTATCTGTCAGTATGGGAGTGTAGATGGTAGGAAGATATAAAAACGGGTTTTCCTTGAAGAAAAATCATTTCACTATGCAAATTAGTAAGCGATTTGCGTCCTATCGACATTTTGACAGGGGAAATAGCGATTGAAGTGACAGGGGTAGTAGGAGTGAGTCCGGCCTTGTGGTATTTTAGGTACATAGCGAGCATATTTTTGACTCTACACAAGCGCCTGTGGTTCATCTGAAATAGAATTAAGTCCCGGAACATTTTCATGTATGAAAAAGTCTTTCCATAAAGAGAATAGAAAAGTGATAAATTTCCCCCTTGCCTATTTCACATGGAAAATATTCAGATTTATCCTGAAATCAGTACATTTGCTGTACAAATATGCTATACGAATAAATTTTTGCTTTATTCGTACTAGACGAATAAACTTTTCAGCCTACGAATAAACTTTCCTGGTACCCTGTAGCTATATACAGCGGAGGGCACAGACAAGTATGAAACTGGTACTAATGTAACGCGGACCACGAAGAAGACACCCTTGACAACTTTTGTGAAAGGCGAGTAACGACGCTTGTTTCTGTCCTTTTTGTTTAAATCTGACAAGTTTTCCGACTTTTTGACATTGCAGGATAAACACAATATACGTACATTGTCGTTAAATATAAAATTCATTTGTACTCGCTGCGAAACAGGCCTGAAAAGCTCGCCAAAGGCTCGCTATTCTGCCTGTTTCTAAAGCTCGTACAAATAAATTTTATATTTACCGACAATGTACGTATATTGTATATATATTTCCGTTAAAAAATAAACAAGATTTAATATTCTGATACATGTTAAAAATAACTTGATACATATTACCATTTATATTATTCAAAAGACTATATAAAGCATCGCGCCATACATATCAACTGCTTTTCTTCAAAATCAGCAAAAGCACAGAATAATTTCTTTTTCTTATTTTTCAAAATTTCAAAATATCAATATATACAAGGCACAATGCAAGTATTTCAAATCTGGCATACTTTATGTTCAGAACTGACGAGTACGTGAACTTTTAAAATATATCCTCGCAATACAAAAACAACTAACGAATCGACGGCAAGTAATAACAAATCAGACCATTTGGGACACTTGAAATGTCTAAATATAAACGGGAATCGAAAGTACGAATTCCGATAAAATTTTATCGTTTTACCTGTTGTCTTATTTGGCTTTCTAAACATTAAAAGAGTAAAAATATATAATGAAAACACTTTTCCTGATGGAAATGTATTATGTAAGCGAATACACTCCAACTTGTAAATTCTTAAAAATAATAAACTTGACACTTACAGGTCTGGTTGATTATTTGTTTGGATTTACAGTTGTAGTGTATCCTCCATGATATACTGTACATATTTGTTATGCTGAGGGAATATATGAAGGAGGTGTTAAGACTACAGTTGTATCCATGTACCAAATTTTACCAAACCCGTGGGTGCCGTCGTGGCCATGATCGCATGGTAGGTGGATTTACAACTACCTATGCAATCAGTGTCTATCACTACTGATGTCATCTCGATCAGGGCGAAGTGTACAACATTATGTGATAACATTTGTCTGTGATTTGCGATAGGCCGGTGTTTTTCGCCGGGTCACCCGGTTTCCTCCACCAATCAAACTGTCCGCCACAATATAACTTAAATATTGTTGAACGCGGCGTTAAACACATCAAACAAACAAACAAACCGGTGCTCGTATGGCTTCTTAAAACAAAATACATGAGGAAATTAAATATTCCATCTTTACTAAAGGCACGTGTAACTTTACTTTGGTTTTACAACAGAAAGCCTAGTCTGACTCGTATAATACACGAACTGCATCATGCACCATACATTATCTTGCATTTTTTTCACCAATAAATTGATTATTGTTATTTAAACTGCTGTCTGTATCAGACTTTTGGGGAGAGGGGCGGGGAGTCAGCATCTCATCAACTAAATGTTGAACTTCATCATGTGTTTTAAAATTTATTTAAAAAACAAATTTATACTACTTAATAAATCAAATTACAAAAACTGTAACAAATCCTGAGGCATAATGGACCTCGCTGTCGTGTATATCTCGCTTGATATCATAGTGGCTAAGACTCTAGCGAGATATAATTACATGCAATTAGTCCCCCGGTGTAGTGGTTGTCGCTCTAACAAGTCTTGATGCGAGCAACGTTCAGTATAGCTAGCTCTCCACAATAAGATAGTTCTAAAATAGTTTTTGAAGAACAGAAAACCGGTATCTGATTAATTACTACTTTCATGCCAAAGTACTTTTAATTGAAAACAGTAATAAGTCAACAATATAACCAATCACAACAGTACGAACCTCAAATGAAAAAAAGATCTTTATTGTTGTGAAGATCATCAATCAAAATTTGTGTAATACTCTAACAGATAACTATTACACATGTGAATTGTTTCCAGCCACAGATACTGGACAAGAAAAATAACATCACAAACAGTTCATGTAATGTTTACACATACATAATGTATTTATTTATTTCATTACATTTTCTCGAAGAACAATTTCAAACTCCAACGCCCCCAAATAGGGTTGTACTAAACTACGAAACGAAATCGAAACGTAACGAACGAAACGAAACGAAGCGAAACGAAATATTACGAAGCGCAACGAAATATACTAAAATGAGAAACGAAACGCAACGAAACGAAATATACTAAAATGCGAAACGAAACGAAAATATACTAAAATCCAATAAGAACAACATCAATGGAACGAGAAGTGATGAAAAAGTCGAAGCAGAATTTTATACTGATATGCATGTATAAGAAGATTTATGAACCATTCTTCAAGACAAACATTTAATGTATAAGATTTATGAGCCATTCGTCAAAACAAACAAAATAAAAATTTATCAACGACCATTATGCCAGATAGAATCCCCCTTTATATAAGGAGCACCCTCAATAAATGAGGTAAGAAGGATATCCAGGCATTCCTGTCAGGGTTTCTGTAATATTTCCAGAGTCGGACCTCAGGGTCTATGCGTCTGGTCTAACAGCTTAAAAGGGGGTGCAGGAAATACTTACATGCCACTCCATGATCATCCCTACAGTGATGTGTAACGGGGAATACCGACCTGGACAACTACATACTATCTAGTCGAGTAGCCCCAGATACCACTGATGCCGATGTACATGCACTATGTACAAAACCGGCTGTATTAAAGATGGAGGAAAGCGGAAAGTCCTCAAGGGGTTTCCGAAAGAAACCATCGGACTATCAGAGGAACACCCGAAACCTGCAGACATCAAGTAAATGAGAGGTCTGATTAACTTTCACAGCGTTCAATGAAAATCAACTGACAGCCCCGCGTTTTCCAACTTCACAATAAAAAAGAATAGATATCCGTTCGTTGTAAAAGTGAATCAGTTTACCACAAAATTTAAAAGCGTTTTCGATTCGCATTATCAGATGCATATTCGTCTGACACACAACCGATCTAGACGTTTTCATATCAGTGTGAAAACAACGTTTTCATATCAGTGTGGAAACAAATTTATTATTCGTGCACATTTCAGTACGCATACAGAGTACGTAATAACGCATCATTTATTATAGTAAATCCGATTACTATGGATTTAATTATTTTTGTGGGTATCTATTTTCGTAAACTGAAAAAAAATGGCAAGTTGTGGATACTCAATTTCGTGGTTTGTGGAATTCTACCAGATCATCTTTTATAGAATAACAGAATAAACAGGTCGTTGGAAAATTGGTACCTATCGAAATTAAATGAAACCACAGTTAATAAGAGTCACGATGATATCTTAATAGAATATCTTAAGAACATCTCCACGGAAACGATATCTTCTCAAAACTCGAGAAAAAAAACTTCGTTTGTTGTTATTTTACATTCGCATTTTTTTTTATAATGTTTAGTCGGTTGCGAATTACGAAGAATAAATGTTGAATTTTTGAGGACCACTTTGTGGTGCAAGGACAGTGCAGTTTTTTTTTTTAAATAGAATTGATTAGTTTCCTAATTAACTCGTAGTTTAATTCTGTCGTCTTACCGAACTATGACATGAGCAACGTCTTACCGGACTATGACACGTGTAACGTGGTGGGTGTTTCATGAAAAACAGAGAACACTTACCCAACCGGTGCATCTTGTCTAAGTTCCACATATTTGGCAGAGTCCGAGTTTCTGATTACTCTTTAGTTTCTGTTGTGTAAATTTCAAGTTTTTGAGAGTTGAATTTCGTCTTTGTCATTGCTATCTTGACCTTGTCCTTGTTTCTGGATTTTGAGATTGATTATCATTAGAATCGCGGTTTTTCATGACCTCGCTTGATTCGATATACATATATTTAACTACTTAAGTTTATCTAAGGACCGCAAAATGTCACTTTGGCCTTGACATTTTACCATTGACATTGAAAATAAACATTCATACAATCTCAACGATTAATATTTACAAGTTTGCTTGAAATCCATTGAAAAACACAAGTTTTGTTGTGTCAACAAGGCTGTAAAAGAAATTAAAAATATAACGGGGACCTTGGCATTTTGACCTATGACATTAAAAATACGATAAACATCTTGCTCTCTAAATGGATAATGTTCTAACTAAGTTTGATCGAAAACAATTAAAAAAGCTACGTTGTGTCCGCTAGGCTATACCGGTATATGAAAAGACAAAATGTCAACATGTCCCTGACCTCTGAATTTAAAAATTAAAAGTCTACTTGCATTCTCAGTTGTTGATGTATTCTCCAAATTTAATTGAAATCCATCGAATGAAATAAGAAATAAGGAATAAGTAATGAATAAGGAATAACTTAATATGTATTCATGATCTTAACCTTTATCCTATGACATTGAAACTCGAATAGGGTTTGTTGCTATTATACTGAATATGTTTACTAGATTTGATTAAGTTTGGTTGAGAAACATCCAGGATATCCACAATAATTAATGTTATGGATGGACACACAACATGACTGGTATTGGTATGCAGGGAGTGGGGACAGTCCAGATACAATACACCCTGTGCAACCTCGCTGCTTGGGGATAACTAAGGTGCTGATAAATACATGCGTGTTGGATACGTTATGAGGACCGTATAAGGTCTATTTCTGTCATGTTTGGTTTCAATCCATGCAGTGATTCTTTTGTAACATATTTCAAAAGGGTCCAATTTTAAACTCTATTCCAAGAGTTTAAAATATTGTTAAGTTCTATTCCAGGGCCTTGGTGGCTCAATGAGTTAGGTAGTTGGATTATCTAACAACTCATACATGCCTATCACCAATACGGCGTGGGTTCACTCCCGGCTTTGTAAATTACAAAAAAGGTGCACTCGACTCGCAGTCGCATATGATAAAGTTTACCAGTTGCTTGCCCATGGTCAGTGGTTCTCTCCGGGTACTCCGGCTTCTTCCACCACTAAAACTGGCCGCCATGAAATAGCTGAAATACTGCTGAAAGTGGCGTTAAACACCAAAAATCAAAATCAATCAATCAAATCAATACGATGTACCTTTTGTGAAATCAGCATTGAATTTTCCAGTACTAGCACAGAAGCTCCTTTTGGTCAATTGATCAAACAAAAGGTTTCGAAAAAACTATTATTACTAATAACTATTTTTATTATTATGACAATGCACTTCGTGGTCTGATAAATTCACCATGAAATGTATGCCCGCTTTATTTTGGACAGGGGCCACATAGACAATACCCATGTTTGTGGAAACCCCATTATTTGTCTGCATGTGAAGCGACGGGGTTTTCATCATAATAAATGATCCTCAGTGTCTTAAGATATTTAATTTCTTTTGACGCCAGATAATGTATATACTATAGTACTTGAAACATGTTCGCTGCTCCGTTAATTACGGGTATTAGGATGGAACCGTAACCGATGCCTATCAGAGAAATTCAAAGGCAGAGTATTGTCACTTTAGCTATTAGCTATTAGATTACATTGAATTCTGAGTTTTTAATTAATAATGAGAACTGCCTTGCTTCTGATGAATGATAATTATAGGGAAAACTTCATCGCGTTTCGCTAAATTCCGTTTCGTTCTATTGCGTTTCACACTTTAGTATATTTCGTTTCGTTTCGTTATATTCATTTCCTTTCGTTTCGCATTATAGTAAATTCCGTTTCGTTGCGTTTCGTTTCGCATTTTAGTATATTTCGTTTCGTTGCGTTTCGTTTCGCATTTCAGTATATTTCGGTTCGTTGCGTTTCGTTTCTCATTTTAGTATATTTCGTTGCGTTTCGTAGTATTTCGTTTCGTTTCGGTTCGTTCGTTGCGTTTCGATTTCGTTTCGTAGTTTAGTACACCCCCTCCCCCCCCCCCCCCCCCCCCCCCCCCAAATATGGTTACACTCATAACCAAATGGGGTTGATTAACAAGTGTCCGTTTGACTTTTTGAATCTAAATTCATATTACATTCGTTTTCTGTTTCTTTTTGCAGGATTTCTTCTCTCTAGTTATTATATTGCACCAACATGTCGTCCAGAAAATCAACGAAGCGTCAGCGCACTCGTGCACAGCGATATACTTCAAATGTGTTTGCAATGTTTGATCAAGCACAAATCCAAGAATTTAAGGTAATTTATAACAAGTGGTGGTGCTTGTAGAAATAGAATAGTTAGAATCTAGTATAAACATAGTTTTAAAATTGAGTTATCGTTCTTTGTCTGATTTCTTGTAAGTATTAATCTATAATATATAAAAATGTGGTATAATTTTGTCTAAAATTTTACTTCTCTCTAATTCAAATTTGGCAATACACTTGAAATAAATATATACATATCATGTACATTTTAGAACAAAAAATATCCCAGAACTTTGTCATGTATCAACTTCTTGAAGATCATTTAAAAGAAAAGTAGCTAACAGAGAAATTTGTCGTATCATAATAAACCGTATACCGGTTTATTTTGGCAGGTGTAAAAATTTGCGGATTTGGGTTGAAAAGGTGTACGAAATATTTTTGATTTTTTTAATTTTGCCAAAGTGATGCAAATAAATTTTGGCGTTTGTTGCACAACATTAAGGAAACAAAGAATTATAGTGAATGTAAAAGCTCACTTAGAAATTCATGACGTATTTTCACAAACCAATATTCGTCCTGTCGGACATTAAATGATAGCATTTACATGTGAGATTAATTAATGCATATACCGACAACAGAATTTACTGATCCGTATAGAAAGGTTCCCAGATCTGTCTGAAAGTAACCAGTCGTGGTCAAGTTAGAGCAAAAAGTAACCAGCCGTGGTCAAGTTAGAACAAAAAGTACCAGCTGTGTTCAAGTTAGAAGAAAAAGTAACCAGCCATGGTCAAGTTAGAACAAAAAGTACCAGCCGTGGTCAAGTTAGAACAATATTTTGGCGGAATTTAATTTGGCGATTTCAGTTTTACCTTTAAAATAACCGAACATAAATAACCCGCTAAATTAACCCGCTATGCGATATTAACTTTCTTTTTCTTTTTTTCTTCTTTTTTGTTTTGTTTTTGGTTTTACAAAAACCAACTTAGAGTTACATGTAGGATAAGTAGTAACCAATAAAACAAAATTAGGTTACAATTTCTATAGATATACTTCATTATTTATTGTTAATAATGAATGAAAAACAACTTGAAATAAGTTTTTATACAATTTATTTATTTATTTATTTATTTATTTATTTATTTGTTTATTTATTCATTTTCCGGACTCGAGGAGAGCATGCTAACCATTAGAGATTAAGCAACATGAACCCCCACACTCGACCTTGAACTGCACATAAATGTCACTCTCCTTTCACGTTAGAGTCAACTTAAAATAGTGCGTAATTAAGACCAGGTTGGTACGAGTGGTGGCCACTGACAAGTCTTTTCCAAACCCTATCCATTATATCTCTTCCTATAACTGATGACAAGCAAATGTTCTTTCATAAGCCATATTATGACCTACATGATTTATTGTTTGGGTGTGGTTCTAGTCATAGATTTAGCAGATATTCTCAGGAGAGTAAGAGCCAGGGCAAGGGGATCGAATATTTAGCATGATAGCAAACAAAATGTTCAATTAAGCAAGAGGTATAGCGATGTGCTTTGGAGAAAAATGACATTTTTTTTTCATTTCTTTTCTCTTCATTTCGGTTGTCAGTTCTGAAAGCTTGCTCCCTACTTTCCTCTCCTTAAGCTTACCTCCTACTTCCCGGTTCATTCCTATATCTCTGATACTGATCACGTCAAGTCAAATACTAATTCTAACATCACGTCCTTCTTTCGCTTTGTGATTGGATATAATCGCATTAGCACATGTGCCGGTTCATGTGACTGACTTTTCCGTCGTAAATGTACATGTTTATGAATTATCATCTGCTCGAATTTGGCAGCATAAATTGTGTGCGACATTTTCCGCAAGCGTAAATACAAATTACCGTCTTCCAATAAAAGTATACTATCGTATTTGTACTCTTAGACATATCAGAATCGAAATAAATCATGGAAGCCAGAATGTGTTTTGAGTTTTATAATGGGTTGGCGGATATTAGTAAATTTTATCCGCCAACCCATGTTAAAACTCAAAGCACATTCTGGCTTTCATGATTTATTTCTTAAGTAATCTATTAATAGTATAAAGTCTGCCTGAGAGTTAGAGGTAGAACTATATAGCAGTTTGTTGATTATTTCTCTTCTAGGAAGCCTTTAACATGATCGACCAGAACAGAGATGGCTACATAGACAAAGACGATCTCTTAGATATGATGACGTCTCTAGGCAAAGATCCGTCCAATGACTACTTAGAAAAAATGATAAAGGAGGCACCGGGACCAATCAATTTTACAATGTTTCTTACATTATTTGGAGAAAAATTAAATGGTACAGACCCAGAGGATGTCATTCGGAACGCCTTTGCTATGTTTGATACAGTGAACAACGGTAAGCAAATTAATAAAAACAGTCCAAAACTCAATTAAATGTGTTTCCATAGTTAATGTCTACGCTTGTATGCTATTGGCGTTTAACGTCACTTTCAAATATACTTCAGTTATATCATGGTGGTATATTTTATTGATGCTAGAATTCAGAATACCGAGAGAAAACCACCGTCACTGACTAATTTCTTCACAAAGTGTTGTATCCAGTACGCGGTGTCATGTGCTAAATATCGGTTAATTCTAGAGAGGTATCGAAATCCTATCAATTCGATATAAATCATCAATTATTTAAAGCCACTTTGAGCAATATATTAGTCGCATGGTAATATTCCACCGGCTTTTCGTAAAATAAAATATTGACAAACTTTATCACATAAGTTTGTATCGAGTACACCAGAAAAAAAAACTTCCTGTTGATAAGTTCTTTTATACGAAACCTCTTTTGTTCCTGTTAACTATCAATGCTGTTATTTGGATTTTTATTTTTGTTATTGATTTATTTATGTAACCACGTAGCAAAATTTACACCTGGAAATCTTCTCCACTGAGTACAATCAAATGTCTTGTTTGTTTCATGGTGTTTAACGCCACTTATCGTGGCGGTCTGTTTTATTTGTGGAGGAAACCAGAGGACTCGGCGAAAACCACCACCTATCTATCGCAAGTTACTGACAAACTTTATCACATAATGGTGTACACCTCGCTCTGATCTAAGTTCGAACTCACATCAGTGGTGATAGGCACTGATTGCATATGTAGTTGTAAATCCAACTGCCATACGATCAGGGCCACGACGGCTCCTATATTTAAGTGTATTCACGAGCAGATAATTTTTTTTACATGTAATAATGATGATTGCATGCTCACCGATTATAAAGTAATGGTTGCAGTCTTCCGGTTTTGTAGCAAGTCAGTTGAAATTTCCGCGAAAAACATATTGCGGAATCTGCTAAAGGTAAATGGCCGTTATGGACAAACCTTACAATTCGGCAATCAATAAGAAACGTACAAATCCCCATAAAAACGTAAAAAATGAACCTCGAAGTCTCCATCAATATATTATCAACAATGTTCAATTTGTTTTAGGTTATATTCAGGAGGAATATTTGAAGGAATGTCTAATGACAATGGGGGACAGGTGGTCCGAAGATATGGTTGATGACTTATTTCATGGAGCACCAATTAAAGAAGGCTTTTTCGATTATATAGAGTTCACCCGAATGCTAAAGCACGGAAGTAAAGAAAAAGATGACGAGGTTCCATCGCTTCCACCGGAAGAACTTCAGGGGTTTAAACAACTTAAAGCTGATAAATAAAAAATTATTTTTTTAGTTTCATTTTTTCAAAATATATCTATTTGGCTTTACGCCAACTTCAGCAGTATTTCAGCTATATGGTGGCATGTATGTTTGTAATAGATATGTCTCTATATCAAGGGGGGGGGCGTCGTTGTCGTGATCGTGTGGTAGTTGGATTTATAAATACATATGCATTCAGTTCAAGTTCGAATCTCGTTCAGGTGTACTAGATACATTATGTGATAAAGTTTGTCAGTGACTTACGACTGGTCGGCGGTTGTTCTGCGGGTGCTCCGGTTTCCTCCACCAATAATGCTGACCGCCATGATATAGCTGAAATATTGTTAAAAGTGGCGTCAAACACCATAACCCTAACGCCTTCTCTATATCACATTCATTATAAGAAAAATGGCCTTGTTAGCGCTGTATATCAATATCATTCTATTTTGGGATTTGAATGGCATTTATACATTACGTTGACGGCGCTCTACACAAAAAGATTGTTCATTGTTTTAATTCATAGTTCCGAGATAAGAATTTAAGTCCTGCCTCCTTAGCAATTGTTACTATGCGCCACAAGCTTATCGGCAACATTTTCAAAATGGCTGCTGAGCATCCCAAGCTCGCGGCCGATTCTTTAGAAAAATATCCCGATAATATCGCAGTTTCATTCTTACCAGACTTTGAATCGTTGTCCAAAAAGGCCTTAGAAAAGGGTTTAAATTATTTCACCCAAGGTTATATCCACAATATTAAAATTTCGGAAGCACATGGAGCCATGCGTGTGGATGTAAGATGTTGGCGGTCAATGAGAAAAAGTCAAGACCCACACAACCTTCATGTCGAAATCGACGATGACAAACTTTCAGAATCGTACTGTACCTGTAAAGCTGGGTATATAAATCTTTTATTTTTTTGTTGTTTTTCTTTCATACAGCTTCAAGGCTAATTCAAATGATAAACAATAAATACCATTGTCCATTCTACACAGCGGGTCGTGCACGCGTATGTGTATGATCACTACGTAAACAGACAGCACATGCTGATCTACAACAATTGATATTTATCAAAGATAACGTCTGTTTACTAAGTTCATAATCACTGAATTGCTCTGATTTAAGATAATATTATCTCTTTTTTTCTACAAAATAATTAATTATGCACAAACAGGATGAAAACGATCTTGAAATTCTTCCCTTCATTCATTCGTAGACACGTGAAAATATTATGAAATCAATTCTTTTGTATTTATATAATACTCACGTGAATATTCATTTCTGCTGAGAAAGTTTATGTATTTGCGAAAAATACAACTTTGAGAATGATAAGGGGACGACCATTTGATTTGGGTGTATATGTGTGTGTGTGGAAAAAGAAAGGGGGGGGGGGATCAAGGCAATGGGCGATTTTGTAAATCAATCATTTATTCTTGATGCCAGTGAAAATAATTAATTTAATATTACTTATCGAGAAAATAAATAATTTGGCCTTCATGTAGTTTAGGGGGCTCTATAATGCCCCTCAAACATGAAGGGACTCGATGATACATCTGATGAACTAAATATGTAGTTTAAATGACTACATTTGTTGGACCTCAGACCAATGTTACATTGATGAAAATAAATAAGCAATCTTCATTTGACAGTTTTTTAATGTCTTTCGGGATATCGCTCATCTGAATTGCATGTCATGCACATTGAAACACCATTTCGGCGATATAACTAGCAGAATGTATATATAAAACTACGTTCCCACAAATACACAACTCGGTTTGTTTGTGGGACAAAGATGGCGGACTGTTTACATCACCTGATCTCATTAAAAATGCGGCTCGCTGATTGGTCGGTTATTTTAGTATGATTGACGTCTCGGAAGCATGCATAGGCCCTGCACAAACAGTTTACATGTGAACTCTAGTCACGCTAAATTTAGGACTGTTAATATGGAAACGTGTGTACACTTACGAAGTACGTAACTCGAGCGCACATGTTCTTTGTATTTATTGACGTATTTTTTATGATGGTGTTCAAACACGATTTGACTACATGACTAATCACGACAGGTGTCTTATATGAAACAGGAACTGGTTTCCCTTCCCGAGCACCTTTTTTTGGTGGTTTTTTTTGTGTGCGTTCCGTGTTGCACGTTTTGTTAGTTTTCTGTTTTGTTTGTCTTCGTTTTGGAAATTGTGCACAATGTTGCCTGTGTCTCTGGATTGTCCATTCTGTGTTGCCCCTTTAGTTTTCTGCGATGTTTGTTTAACAACACTGCGCTAAAGTAGTAGTAACAAACAAATGTACATACTGATTATATTTACAAAAATGTATTTATTATTATTTTGTTATTGGTCACTCAGAGTTTTTTTTGTAATTTTCATTCTTCTCCTTCTGCTTTCAAGGTCGATATTTCTTGTGCTATTTTATAATTGCTATAATATACTTTTTACTTATATAATTTATAGTGTGTGGTCTTTGTAATGCACCATGAAATCTGATTTCTACTACAAGTGCATAATAAACGTTTATCTCATTTCAAGATTAAATGGAAAGTCGTAATTACAATTGGGTATGAAAAGAATTAATTTCAACAGCAGAGTTTAATCGTATTGAAATAACGGTGTTGCACAAGTCTAAATATGTCGTTTTAAAGCACACTGGATAATATTTTGTATAGATTTGTTTGAAGTGGCCAACTCTAAATTTTTACTAAGTCAAGTGACACTTTGTTGAATCATATCTAACTGAATGCCGAGTGATTGTGATAACCTGAACTTTCCTTGCTATCGTTCAGCGACGGTCTACATAATTTATATTTGCCCCCCCCCCCCCTATTTTTTTTACTCAAGTTGCCTACCGTTCTTATTTCGTGTTACTACCGATGGAACCTCGGGAATACCATTTTAATGGTGGAAACACGTTTCCGCACATTTTTGGAATTTACGTTTGTGCACAAAAAAGTACTACGTTTGCGCACATTTTTCGTATAATCTAAACTTATTTAATTTGTGACATTACCTCTTCCGTTAGCCAGATATACAAAATATATGTGTTGTCCCGTGCTCACCACGGGGAGGTGGAAGTAGGATTTTCGAGCAGGATAATTTTGTTTAATTATATATTATTTATATATATACAATGTAGCTCTATATAAATCATACAGGTATAAGTGTAGGAAATATACAATACTTGTGCACTGTCGAAGCATATAGGTAATATGTGTATGAGGCTTAGAAAAGGGGGAAAAGGCGAGGCTTCGCCGAGCCTTTTCCCGCGTTTCCCGCCGAATACACATATTTACCTATATGCTTTGACAGTGCACATGTATTGTATTTATCCTGCAATTTTAAATCGTTCAATCTGAAGTTGAGAACATTGAATGTTGTTAGAGTATGAGTACGAAACTCGCACACTCGAAACTGTTAATGTCAGATCATGTGATCAAACTGTTAATGTCAGATCATGTGATCAATACAGGGTTTTGAGAATGTATGGATGTTTAAACTTTCATGAAGTTCACATGTACTCTAAATAATCTGACTCGATACAACATTATGTGATAAGGTTTGTCAGTGACTTGCGACAGGTCGGTGGTTTTCTCTCCGGTTTCTTCCACCAATAAAACTGACTGCAACGATATAACTGAAAATTGTTGAAAGTGGCGTTAAACACTATAATTCAAACCTAATTAATCTGAATATGTTTTTGCAGCATAAAGTTTTATGTTGTCTTGAAATCAAATATATGTTCTATATTCATCCCAAAAAGACATGTATATCTTAATAATAGAGTATAAGTAATGAGAGTGAACGGTTTTATTGGCCCCAGGTCGTAAATAATAGAATGAACCCATCACACTCCTGACAAACTGAATTTTAAGATAAATCATAAGCAATGCATTGATATTTTCAACACTTTCAACTTTCCAAATCAATAATATCTGTGACGTCATATGATGTTTGTATATGCTTATTTATTTAAACCACATTCTTGTTATTACAAGTATATGTTAATACCATTTATTTTAGTGGTTATAAGATCACAACAGTTATAACTCTAGGGTCAGACCAAGTGGAATCAGCGTAATTCTTTTTTATAGGATTAACTAGTGTGTCAAATACGGTAATAGTTCATTTGCACAGTCATGTAGGGGCCGTCGTGGTCGTGATCAGATGGTAGTTGGATTTAAAACTGCCTGTGCAATCACTGCCTATCATCACTAAAGTTGTGAGTTCGAATCCCGCTCATGGTGAGATGCACTTGATACAATATTATGTGATAGTATGTCAGAGACTTACGGCAGGATGGTGGTTTTCTCCTGATGTTCCGGTTTACTCCCTCAATAAAACTGACCGCTACGATATACCTTAGCGTACGCTTTATGGTACTGGTGAATGTTGCCAGGCCTCAAACTCACGGTGCTACTCTGGGCGTCCCCGTGGCAGAGAGGGAGAGTCCTATCGATGGTGGTTGTCAGGTCATAATACGCTACACCTGACCATGGACCATATAGTTGGTAACGTGTTTGGGGGGTGCTACGCTCCCTTTACGCTAAACGCCTTAATTGTTGATGTCGGAAAAAGAGTATGTACTTTGTAGACGACTTTTTAAAGACTAAATTTCCGTCCCTACCAACTCTCCATACTTTTTCAGTGGCAGTCAGAAGTTGTTGATCCGGTGATCCGTCACTCCTTTATTCAAAAATGTATATAGTTTTTATTATATTATTAAATCAAACCAAACCTGCGGTAAAAGGGTGTCATTATCGACTGTACTGTATATATGTATAAAAGTAATTGATAAGACAATGGCATGAGGACATGGAATTAGAAATGTTTCAAACAAAAAAATCACAAAATCTATTCTGTTTAAGGACGTAAATATAAATATTCTAAGATAATATATCATGGAAGCTTGTAGATAAATATTCTAAGATAATATATCATGGAAGCTTGTAGATAAATATTCTAAGATAATATATCATGGAAGCTTGTAGATAAATATTCTAAGATAATGTATCATGGAAGCTTGTAGATAAATATTCTAAGATAATATATCATGGAAGCTTGTAGATAAATATTCTAAGATAATATATCATGGAAGCTTGTAGATAAATATTCTAAGATAATATATCATGGAAGCTTGTAGATAAATATTCTAAGATAATGTATCATGGAAGCTTGTAGATAAATATTCTAAGATAATATATCATGGAAGCTTGTAGATAAATATTCTAAGATAATATATCATGGAAGCTTGTAGATAAATATTCTAAGATAATATATCATGGAAGCTTGTAGATAAATATTCTAAGATAATATATCATGGAAGCTTGTAGATAAATATTCTAAGATAATATATCATGGAAGCTTGTAGATAAATATTCTAAGATAATATATCATGGAAGCTTGTAGATAAATATTCTAAGATAATATATCATGGAAGCTTGTAGATAAATATTCTAAGATAATATATCATGGAAGCTTGTAGATAAATATTCTAAGATAATATATCATGGAAGCTTGTAGATAAATATTCTAGATAATATATCATGGAAGCTTGTAGATAAATATTCTAAGATAATATATCATGGAAGCTTGTAGATAAATATTCTAAGATAATATATCATGGAAGCTTGTAGATAAATATTCTAAGATAATATATCATGGAAGCTTGTAGATAAATATTCTAAGATAATATATCATGGAAGCTTGTAGATAAATATTCTAAGATAATATATCATGGAAGCTTGTAGATAAATATTCTAAGATAATATATCATGGAAGCTTGTAGATAAATATTCTAAGATAATATATCATGGAAGCTTGTAGATAAATATTCTAAGATAATATATCATGGAAGCTTGTCGATAAATATTCTAAGATAATATATCATGGAAGCTTGTCGATAAATATTCTAAGATAATATATCATGGAAGCTTGTAGATAAATATTCTAAGATAATATATCATGGAAGCTTGTAGATAAATATTCTAAGATAATATATCATGGAAGCTTGTAGATAAATATTCTAAGATAATATATCATGGAAGCTTGTCGATAAATATTCTAAGATAATATATCATGGAAGCTTGTCGATAAATATTCTAAGATAATATATCATGGAAGCTTGTAGATAAATATTCTAAGATAATATATCATGGAAGCTTGTAGATAAATATTCTAAGATAATATATCATGGAAGCTTGTAGATAAATATTCTAAGATAATATATCATGGAAGCTTGTCGATAAATATTCTAAGATAATATATCATGGAAGCTTGTCGATAAATATTCTAAGATAATATATCATGGAAGCTTGTAGAAAAATATTCATATAACCAAACGGTATTTATGTACTTATTCGAGGAACTCCACTATTGAGATTATAGTAACCGAAATGCCCGACCTCAGTTGGAGTCAGAATTCTGCAAGTTTACAAACGGATGAAATCCGTAGCTCTATGGTCACAAAAAGGATCATAAGAGCTACGGTTCCGCAGCTACCCTCAAAGGGATTCGAACCCACTCCGTAATTACGCTACAGCATCAATTCGCTTAGCATAATGACTACCCATTTAGCTCGCTCGTCCAAATCCACTACATTTGTAATTATTTGAAGGTGAATCAAATGTGCTAATTTTGTTCAGGTTTCTTCAACAGTGGTATAGCAAGATAATTTGTTTTATCTCGTATCATGTAATTGTCGTTTTGTTGGGACGACAAAACGAGATTTCAAAGTCATAGAGTTCAATGGTATTGAAAAGCTTTCACAGTGTCATTATGTACCTATATTGTACATGTACATCATATAGCACATTTCTTAATCAATAACATCAGTTTGATTAGTGTAATTTGATATTCAATATGTTCTCGTTAATATCGTATTAATTTAAAAAAGGGAAGGAAAAATAATCAGTAGATTATATAATTTTGTTGTACAGTTAATAATTATATCAGTCCATGTAATACAATGAAGTTTGACAGACAAGTAGTGTGAGAGAAAATATCTGAAGAAAAAATAATTGGTCGGCATTCATTGTTTATTGTCATCAATACATACTAACTTAACTAACAAATAAAAAATTAGTATTTAATCTGTCTGTAGATCATTCATCTTGACAGAGAAATTAGGTATAATTACATATTCAGACATCCCTTTTATATACATATTAATCATACTTTAGAAATTCGTTAATCTACAAATTAATTTGTGTGTTGTTCAATCAAAAAAAAACAGGGCTATGCCCTAAAAGGTCAAGCATGTTTTAGCACGTAAAAAAAAGAAAAATGACGGAAGCATTTAATTGAACTAATCTCCTGTGGAAAACTAAGCGAATACAAGACATTTAAATAGTATATCTTATTTGTAATTCTAATATATAAGTCAAAGGCTGTTTACAGTGATGTCGGTAAGTTGTTTATATTTTTGTCAAATTTTGATACAATTACATTTAAGAAAAAGATGAAATTTGAATTTAGCCATTATTTATATTGTTTTTATTTAGTTTATATGTGTATGTCACCAGACAGGTCATCATTGAACTACATTGTACAACTTTTACTGAACTCAGTTACAAATACATGTATTTCTAGTCCAAATACCTTACATGTAGTTTTTCCAAGAAAAATCTGTTACATCTACTACACAATAAACATATTCTTAAAGGAATTTATTTGTTCTTGGTGTGAAATTCAGAAAATGCACAATTTTCGTGGTATTGTCAATGGCGAAAAGTTGATAAGCTTAATTCTTAATTCGCTAATTTCTTAAATCGTGGTGAGAGCAAGTTACATTCAATGATATGATAATGACGTCCGCTTTGCACAAGATCTACATGTACACACTTAATTTGATATTTAATCACGAGTGCTAGCTCAATGCAGACATCTTGATACACTTGAGTCAATCAGTCTTTACTCTTACTACTTAATACAGCGATAACGCAACAAATACCCATTGTATAGTATTTGCTGAAACTCGTCCAGAGCTATCACTGGTGAAACTCGTCCAGAGATATCACTGGTGAAACTCGTCCAGAGCTACCACTGGTGTAACTCATCCAGAGCTATCACTGGTGAAACTGGTTCAGAGCTATCACTGGTGAAACTCGTCCAGAGATATCACTGGTGAAACTCGTCCAGAGCTACCACTGGTGTAACTCATCCAGAGCTATCACTGGTGAAACTCGTTCAGAGCTATCACTGGTGAAACTCGTCCAGAGATATCACTGGTGAAACTCGTCCAGAGCTACCACTGGTGAAACTCGTCCAGAGCTATCACTGGTGAAACTCGTCCAGAGCTATCACTGGTGAAACTCGTTCAGAGCTATCACTGGTGAAACTCGTCCAGAGCAATCACTGGTGTAACTCGTCCAGAGCTATCACTGGTGAAACGCGTCGAGCTATCACTGGTGTAACTCGTCCAGAGCTATCACTGGTGAAACTCGTTCAGAGCTATCACTGGTGAAACTCGTCCAGAGCTATCACTGGTGTAACTCGTCCAGAGCTATCAATGGTGAAACGCGTCGAGCTATCACCGGTGTAACTCGTCCAGAGCTATTACTGGTGAAACTCGTTCAGAGCTATCACTGGTGTAACTCGTCCAGAGCTATCACTGGTGAAACTCGTTCAGAGCTATCACTGGTGAAACTCGTCCAGAGCTACCACTGGTGTAACTCGTCCAGAGCTATTACTGGTGAAACTCGTTCAGAGCTATCACTGGTGAAACTCGTCCAGAGCTATCACTGGTGTAACTCGTCCAGAGCTACCACTGGTGAAACTCGTCGAGCTATCACTGGTGTAACTCGTCAAGAGCTATTACTGGTGTAACTCGTCCAGAGCTATCACTGGTGCAACTCGTCCAGAGCTACCACTGGTGTAACTCGTCCAGAGCTATGACTGGTGTAACTCGTCCAGAGCTATCACTGGTGAAACTCGTCCAGAGCTATCACTGGTGCAACTCGTCCAGAGCTACCACTGGTGTAACTCGTCCAGAGCTATCACTGGTGTAACTCGTCCAGAGCTATCACTGGTGAAACTCGTCCAGAGCTACCACTGGTGTAATTCGTCCAGAGCTACCACTGGTGAAACTCGTCGAGCTATCACTGGTATAACTCGTCCAGAGCTATTACTGGTGTAACTCGTCCAGAGCTATCACTGGTGTAACTCGTCCAGAGCTATCACTGGTGTAACTCGTCCAGAGTTATCACTGGTGTAACTCGTCCAGAGCTATCACTGGTGTAACTCGTTCAGAGCTATCACTACTGTAACTCGTCCAGAGCTGTCACTGGTGTAACTCGTCCAGAGCTATCACTGGTGTAACTCGTCCAGAGCTATCACTGGTGTAGCTCGTCCAGAGCTATCACTGGTGTAACTCGTCCAGAGCTATCACTGCTGTAACTCGTCCAGAGCTATCACTGCTGTAACTCGTCCAGAGCTATTACTAGTGTAACTCGTCCAGAACTATTACTGGTGTAACTCGTCCAGAGCTATCACTGGTGTAACTCGTCCAGAGCTATCACTGGTGTAACTCGTCCAGAGCTATCACTGGTGTAACTCGTCCAGAGCTATCACTGGTGTAACTCGTCCAGAGCTATCACTGGTGAAACTCGTCCAGAGCTACCACTGGTGTAACTCGTCCAGAACTACCACTGGTGAAACTCGTTCAGAGCTATCACTGGTGTAACTCGTCCAGAGCTATCACTGGTGTAGCTCGTCCAGAGCTATCACTGGTGTAACTCGTCCAGAGCTATTACTGGTGTAACTCGTCCAGAGCTATCACTGGTGTAACTCGTCCAGAGCTATCACTGGTGTAACTCGTCCAGAGTTATCACTGGTGTAACTCGTCCAGAGCTATCACTGGTGTAACTCGTCCTGAGCTATCACTGGTGTAACTCGTTCAGAGCTATCACTACTGTAACTCGTCCAGAGCTGTCACTGGTGTAACTCGTCCAGAGCTATCACTGGTGTAACTCGTCCAGAGCTATCACTGGTGTAGCTCGTCCAGAGCTATCACTGGTGTAACTCGTCCAGAGCTATCACTGCTGTAACTCGTCCAGAGCTATCACTGCTGTAACTCGTCCAGAGCTATTACTAGTGTAACTCGTCCAGAACTATTACTGGTGTAACTCGTCGAGAGCTATCACTGGTGTAGCTCGTCCAGAGCTATCACTGGTGTAACTCGTCCAGAGCTATCACTGGTGTAACTCGTCCAGAGCTATCACTGGTGTAACTCGTCCAGAGCTATCACTGGTGAAACTCGTCCAGAGCTACCACTGGTGTAACTCGTCCAGAACTACCACTGGTGAAACTCGTTCAGGGCTATCACTGGTGTAACTCGTCCAGAGCTATCACTGGTGTAGCTCGTCCAGAGCTATCACTGGTGTAACTCGTCCAGAGCTATTACTGGTGTAACTCGTCCAGAGCTATCACTGGTATAGCTCGTCCAGAGCTATCACTGGTGTAACTCGTCAAGAGCTATCACTGGTGTAACTCGTCCAGAGCCACCAATGGTGTAACTCGTCCAGTGCTATCACTGGTGTAGCTCGTCCACAGCTACCACTGGTGTAACTCGTCCAGAGCTATCACTGATGTAACTCGTCCAGAGCTATCACTGGTGTAACTCGTCCAGAGCTACCACTGGTGTAACTCGTCCAGAGCTACCACTGGTGTAACTCGTCCAGAGCTACCACTGGTGTAACTCGTCCAGAGCTATCACTGGTGTAGCTCGTCCAGAGCTATCACTGGTGTAGCTCGTCCAGAGCTATCACTGGTGTAACTCGTCCAGAGCTATCACTGGTGTAACTCGTCCAGAGCTGTCACTGGTGTAGCTCGTCCAGAGCTATCACTGGTGTAAATCGTCCAGAGCTATCACTGGTGTAGCTCGTCCAGAGCTATCACTGGTGTAACTCGTCCAGAGCTATCACTGGTGTAGCTCGTCCAGAGCTTTCACTGGTGTAACTCGTCCAGAGCTATCACTGGTGTAACTCGTCCAGAGCTATCACTGTTGTAACTCGTCCAGAGCTATCACTGGTGTAACTCGTCCAGAGCTACCACTGGTGTAACTCGTCCAGAGCTATCACTGGTGTAACTCGTCCAGAGCTATCACTGGTGTCTGGTGTAACCCATCCAGAGCTATCACTGGTGTAACTCGTCCAGAGCTATCACTGGTGTAGCTCGTCCAGAGCTTTCACTGGTGTAACTCGTCCAGAGCTATCACTGGTGTAACTCGTCCAGAGCTATCACTGTTGTAACTCGTCCAGAGCTATCACTGGTGTAACTCGTCCAGAGCTATCACTGGTGTAACTCGTCCAGAGCTATCACTGGTGTAACTCGTCCAGAGCTATCACTGGTGTCTGGTGTAACCCATCCAGAGCTATCACTGGTGTGACTCGTCCAGAGCTATCACTGGTGTAACTCGTCCAGAGCTATCACTGGTGTAGCTCGTCCAGAGCTATCACTGGTGTAACTCGTCCAGAGCTATCACTGGTGTAACTCGTCCAGAGCTACCACTGGTGTAACTCATCCAGAGCTATCACTGGTGTAACTCGTCCAGAGCTACCACTGGTGTAGTAGTTATCGTACACTCGAGACGAGCACGATAACTACTACACCTCCGAAAACATAGATAGTATAAATATGATAAGCCATGAAGTATCTATATAGAGTTTTATAGAAGTCAAATATTAGTTTATTCATTATACTGCTGTTATAATCATCTTCACATTTACACATATACAGTGCAGATTTTTTTTAGACAATTTGAAAACAAGGAAGTCTTCAATATATTCATATTTAATTTTATGATTGGTAAAATTTTACATAATTATTAACTGTGTATCATATAATCAAGTGGTTTCGTCTATCTAATCCCACTTTTTAAAAATAAATATTCCAGCTATTCCCACTTAGATGATAGTATCCAGGAGTTACATACATGTATGTTTTATGTTCAATAATTAAATACGTAATTAACATTTCAATTAATTGTTTCAATTACCATTATAGTTCAGTAAATTTGATGGTGGTCTAGCTTCGAAGATCGAACGCAGCGCTACTTTTCACATATTTACCATTGATCGACCGAACGCCATAAATAAGAGATTGTGTTGGAATTATTAGGCGTATTTTTACAACATGCTAAGAAATAATTATACACTACATACAACCATATACATGTAGTTATTACGTTTGTCAGTGACTTGTGACAGACTTGTGGTTTTTAAATTAGATAGTCTAAATAATATTAAGCCATTTTCTCTCTATGTTTTTATAATAAGTCTTAATAGCACAATTTTCAAATGATTTATCCTATAAAACTTTTATTATTATTTTTATCTTTTCGATGTTTAAACTATCATATCTCTGTAAAACAAAAATGACAGAAGACTATAAGGAGAAAGAGCAAAGACTGATTGTTTTGGAATCAGAATAATGTGTCCGAGTGGGGAGACATGTGCATCAGCAGACTGTTGTTTCAGTAAGCTAGCACTATACAAATCCAACTAAGTGTGTTAGTCACCTCTCTCTCCTTCTTTGTTGTGTTGTTATTGTGTTACATCCATAAAGAATCTTGAATCTTGGTCTAGTACAAAGTGGATCTCATCATCATCTCATAGAAAATTAACTTGTTCTCGCCATGATGTAGCTGAAAAATTGCTGAATTGGCGTTAAAAACAATCACTCACTCATTCACCAGGTTTTTATCTATACAGAATTTACAAATGTATAACACCTTCCTTTGATTGTTTTGCATGTAATTAGATTAATTGATTGGTAATGGGAGTAATATTCTACCTGCACAAGTTTACCGACAATAAGTCATACATTGTATATACGTAACAGGTAGGCTGAGGTATATGGGCATATAGACGAATGATATTATTGCCACAAGTAGACGACTGTGAATGTAAAGGGATATGACAATTTGCCTTGTAATGGGACACTAACGACCACTCCAAACAAATTGTAAACATATGAAGATGTTGTAGGTGTAAAGAGCGTGGCATTATCACTGTCGTGCAAGAGCTCCGGTTGAAAATGTTTCGACAACTTCTGGCATGTTATAAAGCGTTTTTTTTTTAAGAAGACACAAACGATTCTTGCAGGTTTTGAAGAATATAGTGTATATAATGTATAAAATTATCAGGCTTTATGATTGGTATTGTCATTTTTAGATATAATTTATCAGAGGAAAAGTCAATTAGTAACATGTTCTAGCCTAAATCTTGATGTCAACAATTGCTTTGAAATTCCGGCTTTGTCAAATTGTAAACATGTATGACAAAACCGGAAAGTATGTACATAAATGAGCATTGTATTTTCACTGTTGTAAGTTTAAGAAGAGTTTGAAGATACCAAAGGAGTAATCAGAATCCATAAATCGAAGAAGAACAGACAACACAATGGCCAAAAGAAAAAGTACAAACAACGATCTACAAAACATACATATAAAACTAAAGATCGAGTAACACGAACCCCACGAAAAAACGGTGGCGAACTCGGGTGCGCCGGAAGGGTAAGCAGGTCCTGCTCCACTAGTGACATCCGTCGTGTTAATCTAGTTACAAAGTGTCTTATAAGTACAGGAACTGCAACTGCTTACCCTTCGGGTCCGTGTTGCTCTTTTTAGTTTCCTGTGTGTGTGGGTTTGTTTGAGGGGGCGCGGGGTGTGAACCCAATGTTGCCGTTGTATCTGGATTGTCCATTCTTGATTGTCTTTTCGATTTCCTCTAACAGCTACATAATGTCGACAATTACAGTTTATCATCGTAACCATTGCTGTGAATCTGATTATCTATCTATCTTCCTATTTTAGCACCCTGTCAAAACTTTGAATATTACCTGCCGTTACCACTAATGTTAAACCAGATATTATCATAGGGACTGAGACTTGGTTAGATAAGTCGATACCATCTACTGACTACTTTCCAAATAGCATGTACAACATCTATAGAAATGACAGAGCACTAAGCACAAAAGATAAAAGCCACGGTGGCGTATTATTAGCCATCACAAAAGATTGCATTAGCTCGGAAATAACAGAGCTAAAAACAAACTGTGAAATAGTATGGGCTGAAATCAACATCACTGGTACAAAAAAGATCTGTGTAGCCAGTTATTACCGCCCACCATCAGATGATAGCACATCACTTGATCAGCTCAATATCTCATTAAGTAGATTAGACAAAACAAATTCTTCAAACATATGGGTTGGAGGAGACTTTAATCTAGGTAACATAGACTGATCAATTCCTTCATTAATAACTGGAAAACCAGATGCAAAACAACACCACCAACTGCTTGATATAATTGCAAACCATAACTTACATCAAGTAACTGATAAACCAACACGAAATGAGAGAACATTAGATCTTCTACTTATGAACAATCCATCAAACCTTAATAAATTATGCACTCTCCCTCCAATTGGGCTAGCAGACCTTGACATCGTCTATGCTGAAATTGACACATGGCTAAAAAGAGTCAGAGAAACACCAAGAAAAGTAATGAAATACAAGGAAGCAAATTGGGATAAAATTAAAAAAGATCTGGAAAATACTTTAACAACCATAAATAACATATATAAAAAGAGTGATACAAACATACTCTGGAACACATTAAAAAATTACATAATTAATTCTATAGAATCAAACATCTCACATAAGCTATTTAACTACAAACAAAGACTTCCCTGGATAAACAACAATTTACGCAAACTTATAAATAAAAAGAACAAATACCACAGGAAGAAAAACCAAAATCCTTCAATGTATAAAAAACTGAAACATACAGTACAAAAAGAACAACGCAAAGCTTACTGGAAATATATTGAGAACATCATATTTGACCTACCCATTAAAGACTCCGATCAACATCAGTACTCGGATTATAAACCAAAAAAGCTTTTTAGCTACTTCAAAAGCATTAGAAAGGACAACTCGGGCATAAGCCCACTGAAAAAAGATGGTATACTCTATACTGATACAGTAGAATAAACGAACATTCTTAACCAACAGTTCCAATCAGTATTTACACACGATCCACCACATGACATACCTGACAAAGGACCTAGTCCTCATCCTATAATGGAACAAATACACATAAACGATAAAGGTGTACTGAACCTCTTAAACAACCTTAACCCTCACAAAGCATGCGGTCCAGATAACATAAACAGTAGAGTGATGAAAGACCTAAAAGATCAAGTTGCTTCAATCTTGACCAAAATATATACAAAATCAATAGAAACTGGCACCATACCCAAAGACTGGAAACACGCAAATGTTGCACCAGCATTCAAACAGGGCGAAAGATAAAAAGCAGAAAATTACAGACCAATATCACTAACATGCATCTGCTGTAAACTGATGGAACATATAATAACCAGCAACATTATGAAAAACCTCGACTCGAAACAATATTTAATATGATTTACAACATGGTTTCAGAAAAGCAAGATCATGTGAGTCGCAACTCCTTCAGTTCATACAAGAATTAAATGCCAACAATAACAAAAACATACAAACAGACTTGATTATTATGGATTTTGCCAAAGCATCCGATAAATTTTCCCACCGTAGATTATTATACAAACTGAAATATTACGGAATACAAACCCATACTCTAAACTGGATTCAGGCATTTTTAACAGATAGAACACAAACAGTAGTAATCGATGGAGTAACATCTAACACAGTGCCAGTAACATCAGGCGTTCCACAGGGTACAGTACTCGGTCCAATTATTTTTCTAATTTACGTCAATAACTTTTCGGAATATCTTACACACAGCAAACTAAGACTCTTTGCAGATGACAGTATCATTTATAAAGAAATAACTTGTCAGGACGACTGCAAGAAACTACAATCTGTCCTTGATGCAGCTGCAAGGTGGGAAGCCGATTGGCTTATGGCTTTCCATCCAGATAAATGTACAGTACTCACCATCACTCAAAAGAACACACCCTTCAAACATGACTATATACTTCACAATCACATTCTCGAACCAGTAACTTCATCAAAATACCTTGGAGTTACACTACAATCGAACCTTAAATGGAACATCCACATCGACAATATCACTTCAAATGGAAATAAATCTCCCGGATACTTAAAAAGAAATTTACAAATATCAAACCCTGAAGTAAAATCTCTGGCATACCAAGCACTAGTGAGGCCAAAACTTGAATACAGCTGTAGTATCTGGGACCCTTATACACATGACAACATAAACAAACTAGAAATGGTTCAAAGACGAGCTGCTCGCTATGTTCAAAACAATTACCATAATACTAGCAGTGTCACTTCAATGATTGACACTCTAGGTTGGCCAACTTTAGCTGAGCGCCGTCTTAAAACCAGATTGATCATGATGTATAAAATAACACACGCTTTAATTGCTATCCCAAACAACATACTCATCCCAACTGACAGCAGAACTAGAAAATCACACAATCAGACATTTAGGCATATAACAACACAAAAAGATAGACACAAATGGTCTTTTTTTCCACACACTATAGTACAATGGAACATCTTACCACAGACAATTATCTCAAGTCCATCAATAGACTCTTTCAGAGAACAGCTAACACCCGCTGTTCTCTTAAACATTTAAATTTCAAATACAATTGTACATAGTTTTAATTTTTATGTTTTATTCACACTTTTGATTTCACTTTTTTTTTCTTCACTTTCATGAAATTTATGTAAATATTTTTGTAAATACCCACGCATGCAACAGTACGTAATCTTCAGTGTCTTGAAGGAGTACTGTATATCTAAAGAAGAAGAAGAAGACGAAATATATGTACGGTTATTGGACCGTACTAATCTTATAATTTTTACATTTTTTACTGTTTTAAGTCAAATATTGGAATTTGGCGATTTGAATTGAAAAAACAGTCTTATAAATGCATTTGAAAATGTTCTTAGATAGATAGCATATTTCAAGACAGTTCTTAGTATTATTATGCATATTCCGTACTAGTTGTGTTTGTTGACAGCGGGTGAGTGAAATTCATAAAAATTTACATTTTAAAATCCGGTCAAAGGTCAATACATAATTGTTTTTATCATATTTCACGTACATTCGAGTACACATTAACTTATTGACCAATAAATGAAATAAACAATTTAAATATAACAGACAAAAAGTGGTAAACAACTAAAAGTAACATATAACAGAGGACTGATTCATTGTTCTTCTACGTCTTTATAAAAAATTGATAAATTTAGTTCGAAATTAAATTTAATATTGAATTATACAGTATCATATTTTGTTGATACATGTACGTTATTGGAAATATTTGTTTCAGTAAATATTGATTTCACAGGTTATGGGTTAGTCAGGGTTTAGATATACATGTGGTTTTAAAACAAGGAGGTGCAACAGTATAGTAAACAGTTAGCACAATCAATACAAAACACCTACCCACTTACTCGTATGTAATTGCAATGACGCCAAATTAAAAGTTGATTAAAATTTTCCAAGTCACGGGAATTCAAGGAAAGGTTCCTACCCCTTTTATATATATTTTGTGATTATTATTTTTTTAAAAGTAACCGAGAATTGTAAAATTTTACTAACATACGTTAATCATAAGTTCAAATGTTTCTACCATTCAGTAGAGGACAAAGCGATTCCAGATTCTGTCTTTCAGGTACAAACACGTGACGAAATTAAACCGATTATGAGCTAAAGAATCCAAAAAATTTGTTTACATTATTGTAGAACAGCAAAATTGGACTCCGTAACGCAAATTTCTACATCTTTTTAATCTTTTTATTCGTGATGTGAGGTGTTAGGTCAGTATTTGAACCAATCGAGCTAAATCAAATTGATACGACAATAATTCAAGTTATGAGGCCGATATTACTATATATTATACTTTACGTTTTTATTTTCCCTATTTGTCTTTGTTAACGCAGCCGGTCAATATAACGTTATATGGACCGGGACTGGACTGCCTCGTTTTCGATTCGGTTCCGGAACGGTACCTGCATTATTATTTTAAATAAAAAGTATTATATAGCCTTATGGAGTACGAATAATACATAGGTGTGTTAGTCCAGTGTATGTGCACTATGAAACATATTTCAGGGTACAAAATATACAATGCACTATCTAATTTATTTTCGTGTTGATAACTTGATTCACCGTCATGATTGTTTTCTTAAAATATCCAACATTTCATTAAACTAACCAGGTATTAAGTCAAACATCTGCTGGTTGAAACAGGTGAGCTGAAAAATATATACAATCTGAAGTTTTAATTTCTCTACCAGCAATAAAAAGTTGAATAGTGACGATGGCGTGCATAGGGTATTGTAAGACCTATTTACAGGGCTGTCATTCATTATGCACACTTTATATAGTAGGAGCTTAAAGAGAGACGAACCGCAACAACCTTGAATAATTTCATTCAATGTAAATGTATTTTGAATCATACTTTGACGTCTATAATGGAGGTATTTCTAAGTCTATTTTATATATAATACGTTTGATTTATTAAATATTCATAAGTATATATGAACAGTTCAAAGGCATGTCGTGCACCAAATTAATCTCCTTAAAGACGTCAATGTATGTATATTTTGTCAAATGAAATTGGGATTAAAACCAAAATAGATTAATTCTAAAGATATACATTGTACTGCATTGTTAATCAGGGGTAGCGTTTCCTATTTTGAAGCTAACGATACATAAATAAATATCAATGATCTAACTGTACATAAATAAATATTAATGATCTAACGGTACATAAATAAATATCAATGATCTAACTGTACATAAATAAATATTAATGATCTAACGGTTCATAAATAAATATTAATGATCTAATGGTACATAAATAAATATTAATGATCTAACTGTACATAAATAAATATTAATGATCTAACGGTACATAAATAAATATTAATGATCTAACGGTACATAAATAAATATCAATGATCTAACTGTACATAAATAAATATTAATGATCTATCTAAACCAGGTTCCAAAAAAAAAGTTAATAAAAGACGAAAAACAACAAACATCACACTGTCAGAACAGTTCTAGAAAGTTATTAATAGGAAAAACAACAAACATCACACTGTCAGAACAGTTCTAGAAAGTTATTAATACGAAAAACAACAAACATCACACTGTCAGAACAGTTCTAGAAAGTTATTAATAGGAAAAACAACAAACATCACACTGTCAGAACAGTTCTAGAAAGTTAATAATACGAAAAACAACAAACATCACACTGTCAGAACAGTTCTAGAAAGTTAATAATAGGAAAAACAACAAACATCACACTGTCAGAACAGTTCTAGAAAGTTAATAATACGAAAAACAACAAACATCACACTGTCAGAACAGTTCTAGAAAGTTATTAATAGGAAAAACAACAAACATCACACTGTCAGAACAGTTCTAGAAAGTTAATAATACGAAAAACAACAAACATCACACTGTCAGAACAGTTCTAGAAAGTTAATAATAGGAAAAACAACAAATATCACACTGTCGGAACAGTTCCAGAAAGTTAATAATACGAAAAACAACAAACATCACACTGTCAGAACAGTTCTAGAAAGTTAATAATACGAAAAACAACAAACATCACACTGTCAGAACAGTTCTAGAAAGTTATTAATAGGAAGAACAACAAACATCACACTGTCAGAACAGTTCTAGAAAGTTAATAATAGGAAAAACAACAAACATCACATTGTCAGAACAGTTCTAGAAAGTTAATAATACGAAAAACAACAAACATCACACTGTCAGAACAGTTCTAGAAAGTTAATAATAGGAAAAACAACAAACATCACACTGTCAGAACAGTTCTAGAAAGTTATTAATAGGAAAAACAACAAACATCACACTGTCAGAACAGTTCTAGAAAGTTAATAATACGAAAAACAACAAACATCACACTGTCAGAACAGTTCTAGAAAGTTAATAATAGGAAAAACAACAAACATCACACTGTCAGAACAGTTCTAGAAAGTTATTAATAGGAAAAACAACAAACATCACACTGTCAGAACAGTTCTAGAAAGTTAATAATACGAAAAACAACAAACATCACACTGTCAGAACAGTTCTAGAAAGTTATTAATAGGAAAAACAACAAACATCACACTGTCAGAACAGTTCTAGAAAGTTATTAATACGAAAAACAACAAACATCACACTGTCAGAACAGTTCTAGAAAGTTATTAATAGGAAAAACAACAAACATCACACTGTCAGAACAGTTCTAGAAAGTTAATAATACGAAAAACAACAAACATCACACTGTCAGAACAGTTCTAGAAAGTTAATAATAGGAAAAACAACAAACATCACACTGTCAGAACAGTTCTAGAAAGTTAATAATACGAAAAACAACAAACATCACACTGTCAGAACAGTTCTAGAAAGTTATTAATAGGAAAAACAACAAACATCACACTGTCAGAACAGTTCTAGAAAGTTAATAATACGAAAAACAACAAACATCACACTGTCAGAACAGTTCTAGAAAGTTATTAATAGGAAAAACAACAAATATCACACTGTCGGAACAGTTCCAGAAAGTTAATAATACGAAAAACAACAAACATCACACTGTCAGAACAGTTCTAGAAAGTTAATAATACGAAAAACAACAAACATCACACTGTCAGAACAGTTCTAGAAAGTTATTAATAGGAAGAACAACAAACATCACACTGTCAGAACAGTTCTAGAAAGTTAATAATAGGAAAAACAACAAACATCACATTGTCAGAACAGTTCTAGAAAGTTAATAATACGAAAAACAACAAACATCACACTGTCAGAACAGTTCTAGAAAGTTAATAATAGGAAAAACAACAAACATCACACTGTCAGAACAGTTCTAGAAAGTTATTAATAGGAAAAACAACAAACATCACACTGTCAGAACAGTTCTAGAAAGTTAATAATACGAAAAACAACAAACATCACACTGTCAGAACAGTTCTAGAAAGTTAATAATAGGAAAAACAACAAACATCACACTGTCAGAACAGTTCTAGAAAGTTATTAATAGGAAAAACAACAAACATCACACTGTCAGAACAGTTCTAGAAAGTTAATAATACGAAAAACAACAAACATCACACTGTCAGAACAGTTCTAGAAAGTTAATAATAGGAAAAACAACAAACATCACACTGTCAGAACAGTTCTAGAAAGTTAATAATACGAAAAACAACAAACATCACACTGTCAGAACAGTTCTAGAAAGTTATTAATAGGAAAAACAACAAACATCACACTGTCAGAACAGTTCTAGAAAGTTAATAATACGAAAAACAACAAACATCACACTGTCAGAACAGTTCTAGAAAGTTAATAATAGGAAAAACAACAAACATCACACTGTCAGAACAGTTCTAGAAAGTTAATAATAGGAAAAACAACAAACATCACACTGTCAGAACAGTTCTAGAAAGTTAATAATACGAAAAACAACAAACATCACACTGTCAGAACGGTTCTAGAAAGTTATTAATAGGAAAAACAACAAACATCACACTGTCAGAACAGTTCTAGAAAGTTAATAATACGAAAAACAACAAACATCACACTGTCAGAACAGTTCTAGAAAGTTAATAATAGGAAAAACAACAAATATCACACTGTCGGAACAGTTCCAGAAAGTTAATAATACGAAAAACAACAAACATCACACTGTCAGAACAGTTCTAGAAAGTTAATAATACGAAAAACAACAAACATCACACTGTCAGAACAGTTCTAGAAAGTTAATAATAGGAAAAACAACAAACATCACATTGTCAGAACAGTTCTAGAAAGTTAATAATACGAAAAACAACAAACATCACACTGTCAGAACAGTTCTAGAAAGTTAATATTAGGAAAAACAACAAACATCACACTGTCAGAACAGTTCTAGAAAGTTAATAATAGGAAAAACAACAAATATCACACTGTCGGAACAGTTCTAGAAAGTTAATAATACGAAAAACAACAAACATCACACTGTCAGAACAGTTCTAGAAAGTTAATAATACGAAAAACAACAAACATCACACTGTCAGAACAGTTCTAGAAAGTTAATAATACGAAAAAAAACAAACATCACACTGTCAGAACAGTTCTAGAAAGTTAATAATAGGAAAAACAACAAATATCACACTGTCGGAACAGTTCTAGAAAGTTAATAACACGAAAAACAACAAACATCACACTGTCAGAACAGTTCTAGAAAGTTAATAATACGAAAAACAACAAACATCACACTGTCAGAACAGTTCTAGAAAGTTAATAATAGGAAAAACAACAAACATCACACTGTCAGAACAGTTCTAGAAAGTTAATAATACGAAAAACAACAAACATCACACTGTCAGAACAGTTCTAGAAAGTTAATAATAGGAAAAACAACAAATATCACACTGTCGGAACAGTTCTAGAAAGTTAATAATACGAAAAACAACAAATATCAAACAATCGGAACAGTTCTAGAAAGTTAATAATACGAAAAACAACAAATATCATACAATCGGAACAGTTCTAGAAAGTTAATAACACTATAAACAACAAATATCGCACTGTCGGAACAGTTCTAGAAAGTTAATAATACGAAAAACAACAAATATCAAACAATCGGAACAGTTCTAGAAAGTTAATAACACGATAAACAACAAATATCACACTGTCGAAACAGTTCTAGAAAGTTAATAATACGAAAAACAACAAATATCGCACAATCGGAACAGTTCTAGAAAGTTAATAATACGAAAAACAACAAATATCACACTTTCGGAACAGTTATAGAAAGTTAATAATACGAAAAACAACAAATATCACACTTTCGGAACAGTTCTAGAAAGTTAATAATACGAAAAACAACAAACATCACACTTTCGGAACAGTTCTAGAAAGTTAATAATACGAAAAACAACAAATATCACACTTTCGGAACAGTTCTAGAAAGTTAATAATACGAAAATCAACAAATATCACACTGTCGGAACAGTTCTAGAAAGTTAATAATACGAAAACAAACAAATATCACACAATCGGAACAGTTCTAGAAAGTTAATAACACGATAAACAACAAATATCACACTGTCGGAACAGTTCTAGAAAGTTAATAATACGAAAAACAGCAAATATCACACTTTCGGAACAGTTCTAGAAAGTTAATAATACAAAAAACAACAAATATCACACTTTCGGAACAGTTCTAGAAAGTTAATAATACGAAAAACAACAAATATCACACAATCGGAACAGTTCTAGAAAGTTATTAATAGGAAGAACAACAAACATCACACTGTCAGAACAGTTCTAGAAAGTTAATAATAGGAAAAACAACAAACATCACATTGTCAGAACAGTTCTAGAAAGTTAATAATACGAAAAACAACAAACATCACACTGTCAGAACAGTTCTAGAAAGTTAATAATAGGAAAAACAACAAACATCACACTGTCAGAACAGTTCTAGAAAGTTAATAATAGGAAAAACAACAAATATCACACTGTCGGAACAGTTCTAGAAAGTTAATAATACGAAAAACAACAAACATCACACTGTCAGAACAGTTCTAGAAAGTTAATAATACGAAAAACAACAAACATCACACTGTCAGAACAGTTCTAGAAAGTTAATAATACGAAAAAAAACAAACATCACACTGTCAGAACAGTTCTAGAAAGTTAATAATAGGAAAAACAACAAATATCACACTGTCGGAACAGTTCTAGAAAGTTAATAATACGAAAAACAACAAACATCACACTGTCAGAACAGTTCTAGAAAGTTAATAATAGGAAAAACAACAAATATCACACTGTCGGAACAGTTCTAGAAAGTTAATAATACGAAAAACAACAAATATCAAACAATCGGAACAGTTCTAGAAAGTTAATAATACGAAAAACAACAAATATCAAACAATCGGAACAGTTCTAGAAAGTTAATAACACGATAAACAACAAATATCACACTGTCGAAACAGTTCTAGAAAGTTAATAATACGAAAAACAACAAATATCGCACAATCGGAACAGTTCTAGAAAGTTAATAATACGAAAAACAACAAATATCACACTTTCGGAACAGTTATAGAAAGTTAATAATACGAAAAACAACAAATATCACACTTTCGGAACAGTTCTAGAAAGTTAATAATACGAAAAACAACAAACATCACACTTTCGGAACAGTTCTAGAAAGTTAATAATACGAAAAACAACAAATATCACACTTTCGGAACAGTTCTAGAAAGTTAATAATACGAAAATCAACAAATATCACACTGTCGGAACAGTTCTAGAAAGTTAATAATACGAAAACAAACAAATATCACACAATCGGAACAGTTCTAGAAAGTTAATAACACGATAAACAACAAATATCACACTGTCGGAACAGTTCTAGAAAGTTAATAATACGAAAAACAGCAAATATCACACAATCGGAACAGTTCTAGAAAGTTATTAATAGGAAGAACAACAAACATCACACTGTCAGAACAGTTCTAGAAAGTTAATAATAGGAAAAACAACAAACATCACATTGTCAGAACAGTTCTAGAAAGTTAATAATACGAAAAACAACAAACATCACACTGTCAGAACAGTTCTAGAAAGTTAATAATAGGAAAAACAACAAACATCACACTGTCAGAACAGTTCTAGAAAGTTAATAATAGGAAAAACAACAAATATCACACTGTCGGAACAGTTCTAGAAAGTTAATAATACGAAAAACAACAAACATCACACTGTCAGAACAGTTCTAGAAAGTTAATAATACGAAAAACAACAAACATCACACTGTCAGAACAGTTCTAGAAAGTTAATAATACGAAAAAAAAAAAACATCACACTGTCAGAACAGTTCTAGAAAGTTAATAATAGGAAAAACAACAAATATCACACTGTCGGAACAGTTCTAGAAAGTTAATAATACGAAAAACAACAAACATCACACTGTCAGAACAGTTCTAGAAAGTTAATAATACGAAAAACAACAAACATCACACTGTCAGAACAGTTCTAGAAAGTTAATAATACGAAAAACAACAAACATCACACTGTCAGAACAGTTCTAGAAAGTTAATAATACGAAAAACAACAAACATCACACTGTCAGAACAGTTCTAGAAAGTTAATAATAGGAAAAACAACAAATATCACACTGTCGGAACAGTTCTAGAAAGTTAATAATACGAAAAACAACAAATATCAAACAATCGGAACAGTTCTAGAAAGTTAATAATACGAAAAACAACAAATATCATTCAATCGGAACAGTTCTAGAAAGTTAATAACACTATAAACAACAAATATCACACTGTCGGAACAGTTCTAGAAAGTTAATAATACGAAAAACAACAAATATCAAACAATCGGAACAGTTCTAGAAAGTTAATAACACGATAAACAACAAATATCACACTGTCGAAACAGTTCTAGAAAGTTAATAATACGAAAAACAACAAATATCGCACAATCGGAACAGTTCTAGAAAGTTAATAATACGAAAAACAACAAATATCACACTTTCGGAACAGTTATAGAAAGTTAATAATACGAAAAACAACAAATATCACACTTTCGGAACAGTTCTAGAAAGTTAATAATACGAAAAACAACAAACATCACACTTTAGGAACAGTTCTAGAAAGTTAATAATACGAAAAACAACAAATATCACACTTTCGGAACAGTTCTAGAAAGTTAATAATACGAAAAACAACAAATATCACACAATCGGAACAGTTCTAGAAAGTAGATAATGCGAAAAACAACCAATATCACACTGTCGGAACAGTTCTAGAAAGTTAATAATACGCAAAACAACAAATATCACACTTTCGGAACAGTTCTAGAAAGTTAATAATACGAAAAACAACAAATATCACACTTTCGGAACAGTTCTAGAAAGTTAATAATACGAAAAACAACAAATATCACACTGTCGGAACAGTTCTAGAAAGTTAATAATACGAAAAACAACAAACATCACACTGTCAGAACAGTTCTAGAAAGCTAATAATACGAAAAACAACAAATATCACACTGTCGGAACAGTTCTAGAAAGTTAATAATACGAAAATCAACAAATATCACACTGTCGGAACAGTTCTAGAAAGTTAATAATACGAAAACAAACAAATATCACACAATCGGAACAGTTCTAGAAAGTTAATAACACGATAAACAACAAATATCACACTGTCGGAACAGTTCTAGAAAGTTAATAATACGAAAAACAACAAATATCACACTTTCGGAACAGTTCTAGAAAGTTAATAATACAAAAAACAACAAATATCACACTTTCGGAACAGTTCTAGAAAGTTAATAATACGAAAAACAACAAATATCACACAATCGGAACAGTTCTAGAAAGTTAATAATACGAAAAACAACAAATATCACACTTTCGGAACAGTTCTAGAAAGTTAATAATACAAAAAACAACAAACCTCACACTCTCGGAACAGTTCTAGAAAGTTAATAATACGAAAAACAACACATATCACACTTTCGGAACAGTTCTAGAAAGTTAATAATACGAAAAACAACAAATATCACACAATCGGAACAGTTCTAGAAAGTTAATAATACGAAAAACAACAAATATCACACTTTCGGAACAGTTCTAGAAAGTTAATAATACAAAAAACAACAAACCTCACACTGTCGGAACAGTTCTAGAAAGTTAATAATACGAAAAACAACAAACATCACACAATCGGAACAGTTCTAGAAAGTAGATAATACGAAAAACAACAAATATCACACTTTCGGAACAGTTCTAGAAAGTTAATAATACAAAAAACAACAAATATCACACTTTCGGAACAGTTCTAGAAAGTTAATAATACGAACATCAACAAATATCACACTATCGGAACAGTTCTAGAAAGTTAATAATACGAAAAACAACAAATATCACACTGTCGGAACAGTTCTAGAAAGTTAATAATACGAAAAACAACAAATATCACACAATCGGAACAGTTCTAGAAAGTTAATAATACGAAAAACAACAAACCTCACACTGTCAGAACAGTTCTAGAAAGTTAATAATACGAAAACAAACAAATATCACACAATCGGAACAGTTCTAGAAAGTAGATAATACGAAAAACAACAAATATCACACTGTCGGAACAGTTCTAGAAAGTTAATAATACGAAAAACAACAAATATCACACTTTTGGAACAGTTCTAGAAAGTTAATAATACGAAAAACAACCAATATCACACAATCGGAACAGTTCTAGAAAGTTAATAATACGAAAAACAACAAATATCACACTTTCGGAACAATTCTAGAAAGTTAATAATACGAAAAACAACAAACCTCACACTGTCAGAACAGTTCTAGAAAGTTAATAATACGAAAAACAACAAATATCACACTCTCGGAACAGTTCTAGAAAGTTAATAATACGAAAAACAACAAATATCACACAATCGGAACAGTTCTAGAAAGTAGATATTGCGAAAAACAACACATATCACACTGTCAAAACAGTTCTAGAAAGTTAATAATACGAAAAAAAAACAAATATCACACTTCTGGAACAGTTCTAGAAAGTTAATAATTCGAAAAACAACAAATATCACACTTTCGGAATAGATCTAGAAAGTTAATAATACGAAAAACAACAAATATCACACTTTCGGAACAGTTCTAGAAAATTAATAATACGAAAATCAACAAATATCACACTGTCGGAACAGTTCTAGAAAGTTAATAACACGATAAACAACAAATATCACACTGTCGGAACAGTTCTAGAAAGTTAATAATAGGAAAACAAACAAATATCACACAATCGGAACAGTTCTAGAAAATTAATAACACGATAAACAACAAATATCACACTGTCGGAACAGTTCTAGAAAGTTAATAATGCGAAAAACAGCAAATATCCCACAATCGAAACAGTTCTAGAAAGTTAATAACACGATAAACAACAAATATCACACTGTCGGAACAGTTCTAGAAAGTTAATAATACGAAAAACAACACATATCACACAATCGGAACAGTTCTAGAAAGTTAATAATACGAAAAACAACAAATGTCACACTTTCGGAACAGTTCTAGAAAGTTAATAATACGAAAAACAACAAATATCACACTGTCAGAACAGTTCTAGAAAGTTAATAATACGAAAAACAACAAATATCACACTGTCGGAACAATTCTAGAAAGGTAATAATACGAAAAACAACCAATATCACACTGTCGGAACAATTCTAGAAAGTTAATGATACGAAAAACAACAAATATCACACAATCGGAACAGTTCTAGAAAGGTAATAACACGATAAACAACAAATATCACACTCTCGGAACAGTTCTAGAGAGTTGATAATACGAAAAACAACAAATATCACACTGTCGGAACAGTTCTAGAAAGTTAATAATACGAAAAATAACAAAAATCACACTGTCAGAACAGTTACAGAATACAATAGAAAATCGTTAAAAGAGGCAAAATCGATACCTTAACACACACGACCGCTCACTTTTCTGGCTTGGTATATAGGTGCTTCAATAAAAAGTGGCGGCGCTAAACTAGTTTTTTTTACCCAAACCACCACTTTTAATGAAATGGTGCGGTCATTGTAAGTGTTTTCCACATGTGAGTAAAATGCAAACCTTCTCATTCACATATATAACAGGACGAACAGAGTTATTAAAAAAAAAAAAAAACGGTATAGTTCTGAACATTATACATAATATAAATTGAATCTTTTAATTTTAGGGTTTTCAGGTTTGCATTTTTTATGTTCGCCCTTCACCATTCGATGGAGGTCTTCGAATGATCAGTTATTAATAAAATATATATGTATGGCCACGATACAACAGAAATATTACTGAAATTTCATTTAAACGTCCATATCTCTAACCTATTAACGTTGACCTTACATTATATAATTCATGATTATAGCAAGAAAATATTATCAGAACAATGTATTTTTAGTGGGAGTTTTACGGTTGATTAAATTTAATTCAAACCATTATGGTTTCAATATAACATTAATACGTTTGTTTGTGTAAATACTTATGTAAGAAAAAACGCATCGCTTTTCTATAGAATTTTTCTTTTGTGTACAAATTGTTAGATTGTAAAATTCAATGCCTTGGTAAAAAGTTGTATGGTCCATTACTAAAGAATAAAAGTGACGATTTGTAACTATAAGTAATTAAAAGGTTTGTGTCAAGTTCAAAACTCCTGCTGTGAAATTTAAAAGGGTCAATATATGGTAATAAATAAAAGTAATAAACAGCTGATTTTTATTTCGTAGATATCAATAATATTCTTGACTATGGGTGAGTGGGTCAGTGGTTGTTGTTTAACGCCAACTCAGCAATTTTTCAGCTATATCATGGCGAGAACAAATTAATTTTCAATGAAGTGATGAAGAGGTCCGCTTTGTACTGGACCAACACGCTTAGTTGGATTAGTGGTGCTAGCTCACTGAAACAACAGTCCGCTGATAGACATGTCGCTCACTCGGACACATTATTCTGATTCCGAGCCAACCAGTTCTTTCTCCTTAATGCTTCGTCCTTAGCGGAGAAGCACCACATACCAATTTTATAGTCTTTGGTGTACCCGATTGGGGCTCGACCCCACGATCTACCGCACTGGAGGCGAGCACGCGTACGCTAACCATTACACCACTGGTGCGGTTTCTTGATTATGACAAAATTATTATTCTGTTAACGACAAGTAAAAAAAACTAGATTTCTTTATAACAAAAATAGTCATTAGAACTGAGAGCAGGAGACTCTTCACTATTTCTTACATAAAAAACATTGTAATATTTTATTTATTATAAACATGCCCCGCTACTTCTTTGTGCCTGTCCCAAGCCAGGAACTAGATTTTCAACGTCAGATGTCATGGTAATTTTTGTGTTCAGTGAGTTCAGTTTAGATGAGATGTGATTGTTCATTTTGTTGATATTGGTGGAATTGATGATCATCACTGTTTTAAACTTTCTTTTCTTAATATTATTATGTTTTGCTTGCTTGTCACAAACTGACGATAAATATTGAGTTGAATATTTAGTGGAATAAAACTGTTCAGTGACCACTTCGTTTGTCCTTCATGGTATTGTTGGTGGATTCACACATACGTTGCTGGATTCACACATACGTTGGTTAAAATAACTACGATGCAAATATCTTGAATTGTAAGCCCCACATACATGTACCATGTACACGAGAAAACGACCTTATCTTGAAATTTTATATGAGAAACTGCATCTTCACTAGCCAAGGGTTGTGATCCGACTCCCCCACATCTTCTAGGAAAGAGTCAATATTATACCCTTGGACTGGCGAAGATGGATAAACTGGTGTACTATTAGCTTTAGTGCGGCGTGATGTGATGTTAAGATATACAAATAATTATTCTTCTTATCTATCGATATTAAATATTATTAATTGCGTGAACAAAGTTGTGAGTTCGAACCCCGTTCATGGCGAGGTGTACTGATACAACATTATGTGATAAGTTTTTTCAGCGACTTGCGCCATGTCAGTTTTCTCTAGGTACTCCGGTTTCCTCCACCAATAAAACTGACCACCACGATATAACTGAAATATTGTTGAAAGTGGCGTTAAACACCATAAATTAAACTAAACCAAACTGAAATAATATTGGTTAACTCACTGAAAATTGTCCACAAAAAAAAAGAAGAGTATATTCGATTTTTTCAATCGTCTAGAACCGACATGTTAGGGTATGGATGTTTTACTTCACTGATTTCAGAAATATTCCTGTAAATCATGATGGATTATTTTTATCATTACTGTGGTTCTATTTGAGCAGTAAATTGGATTGACTGGATACTGTCAATGATCAAAATATAACTTTTCTAGTACCTGATTCGTGTAGATGGAATGGCACGGTAACAATACACGAAAAGCGAGGACGTGATAGAGGACAGCTTTGTAAACGATTAGAACGAATATTGTGTCTACCCTTTTCAGACAATTTTGCATTTGTGTTGGTCTTGTTGACATTGCAGAATAAACACAATATATACGTAGACTGCAAGTAAAAATAAAATCAGTTTGGACTCATCTCAAAACTGACAAGAAAATTCACCAAAAACTCGCTTTTCTACCTATTTTTAAAATTCATACAAATAAAAGTTGTCTTTTTATTTTATTTTTTTATTTTTTGTCATTGGTTTCCGTGAAAAACAATACACAAACTATTTTATTACATAATAAAAAAACGCATCGAACATCCGCGAATATGTCTGTAAACCAGAAACCGCAAAAAATGTAATAAGTGAAAAATACAACTTTTACAGTATTTAATTTCCATTCATATTGTCGCATTGTATTGTGCTGATCTTTACACAACACACTCGTACCAAAGGAAGTACATTTTATGATCTTCTCGTGAAAATTACGATAATAATTGCAATATCATTTCACAGAAAAAAAATAAAAGGTAATTTTCTTAATTATTCATGACGACCAGTCTGAATTGTACTGAAGTGTAATATTTCAAATTATTACTCTTCATGTAAAAAACTTTCATTATGATTGAAAACGGGTCGTGCATTATGCCTTCTAACCTTGGGACATATTTCGGCATATAACATGGACAACACAATATTATTGTATAAGCATAAAGATATGTTAATCTTTCTGTTTAAAAAAACTGATTTACTATTCTAGCCATAAAGAAAAGAATTTAGCACGTCTCATATCATTATGTAGTTGTTCTAATTGGGCATTAACAGTATACAAGTATACCTGTCATTTGTAAACAACGAAACACGTTGGACGGATCCCGAGGCAAAGTTTAAGTAATTGATGCACTAATTGTTCTGTTTTCTTTGTGTAATGTTTGAAGGTATAATTAAATACTGATATATTTATTCAATAGCAAGTTTGCATTAAATATAATATAAAATATAATACGGAACAACACCCATACTCACATTCATCAGAGGCTATCACACCCTACTGGAAATTGTCATGTTTATTAGAGCACTAGTATATACCCCCTACTGGAATTTAACCATTCATTTGTGTCTTTCTCATAATTCTGTGATTGCTAACATACATTCGAGTTTAAACCACAATGATTGAATGCCCCCCCTTGAATCACAGACGGACAGACAACAATGATACATCTTTTCACTTTTTAGTATAAGATCAAATACATGTTTCCTAAAACAATCTTATTTTTGTTTCAGTCAGGAAAATTGACTGAAGATTCCAGAAAGGGTTGGTATACAACTTTTGTTTACTTCAATATTATTACCTGAAAATATTATAATGATTCCGTTACTTTAGGACCGTTGTATACTTATACATTAATACATGGCCTTTTTCATATTGCCCTTGTTATCAGCACGAGACCTTGATATCGGCCCCGAGGGGCGATGTCAGTCGAGGGCTGATGACAAGGGCAATATGAAAAAGGCCATATATTAATCTACTTATCACATATTTTGCCAGGGCAGATAACATGTTATTGCCCTTCACAAGAGGGAAGATAACATGTTATTGCCCTCGTAACATGTTATTGCCCCGGAGGCAAATAACACGCCGCAAATTATGCTTTTATTACACATGCAAATTCTGCGTTATTTCAATAAAATATGTGATAAATTACTGTATCTAATGAAAACGTAGATATCAAATTTAATGCACAGGACGCGATTGTGGAATAATCTTCATCAGATACGCTCAAAATCGAAAGATTGGTTGATTGATTGACTGATTGGTATTTAACCTCGTTTTTGGCAGTATTTCAGCTATATCGTGGCGTTCTTATTATTGGAAAGCTAAACAATTTAAAAGTGTCTGGGAGCAATAAAACCAAAGGCAAAAACATGAGTCAAACTCGGCTAAGGTCACCTAGATGCCAGACAATAGATTATTCATTGATGCAACTGCTATGCGATGTAACAGAACAATAAAATGATTGACATTTCAGACAAGTATTGTCTTTGGTTGATGCAAGAGAATTATTCATATGGAGCGCATATTTAACATATATGATGCTTTAACACCAATTTAAGCAATTATATTTTGTTGATATCATAGAGGTTGAATTGACAAGAGGAGGAATAAATGAGTAAATCATCAACCATTGACACAATTTATCACAATGAACATCTTACTACGGGTTGTGAAGTTAATTCACACACTTGAGTGGTGATAGGCTCTGTTTATATATGGTTTTTGGTTTGGTTGATTTATGCTGTTTGATGCTACCTTCAACAATATTTCAGGTATATCGTGGCGGTCAGTTTTATTGGTGGGGGAAATAGGAATACCCGGGGAAATCCACCGACCTGTCGCAAGTCACTGACAAACTTAATCACATAATGCTGGGGCTGAGTGGGATTGAAACCACAACGCTTGCGGTGATAGGTACTGATTGCATAGGTAGTTGTAAATCCAACTACCATACGATCACAACGAAGTCGGCCCCCTGTTTATATATGGTATATGTACAAATGTATATGGAAATCCACTGCTAGTGATTGTGGTCATTAAGTACCCAGTTTTCAATTAGATTTATAGTTATCTTTTAATTTATTTTTCAATATATGTAATGACGCAATTGATCAGACATGAGGAATTTTAATAATTGTGTATAATTACGTAACACCGGAAGAAAAAAAAAGGTCAACAACATATACCAAAATATATCTTAGCGAGATACTCAAATGAAATTATACTTTTGATAAGACATTTTGTTGTCATTTATGTTGAATGTTCCTCCCAATCAAAACACATATGAAATAAACAAAAGACGAATAAATGAAAAATTACCGACCAAACGTTACAAAATCACCACCAACAATACTGACCATGAACTATCAGTAACTACAGTGTATATCAAGTCTAAGCCAAATAATTTCATTTAACCTTTAAATATTTCTACGGCAAGCTTTTTGACGCTCAGATATAACACATTTCGACGTATATATAATAATCAATTCATATGTTATATTATAATAGAATATAAAAACAGCAATGGCAAGGTGACGGTCATTCACCAGGTTGAAATGTCACCTTTCTTTGTGTGTTTATAAAACGCTATATATCTGTGGTAATTATGTCAGTTTTCTTTCACTATGAACATATTTGAGAACAAAACAATTATATTACAGCTATCAAGGATACATTTGCATTATTTGATTCCGATCATGATGGTAAAGTATCAAAGGCCGAGATAGGAGCCATGATGAGAATGATGGGTTATCTTTCTTGTTCTCGACAGTTGGACGATATAATAGCGAGACTAGACAGCGATGGTAAGATGAATAGTAAATACAACAAATTACTTATCAAGCCATGTCTATACGAACGATTAATTGAGTTATTGAATGTTCGCTTAGCACCACCTTCAGCAATTTTCAGGCATATTGTGCAAGTTGTTCCTGCTCCACTAGTGGCACCTGTTGTGTTACTGTAAAACGATCAGTATGCCTAAGTAAACACTAATAGCATGGATAACACATGAACTATCTATACAACAAATGAGAGTAAATAATGTAAAGACTAACAGAACACTGTTTTATAGGTGGTAATCGTAGTTGACTTGACAACACAGAACTAAACCTGTATAGATATGAACAACACGAACTCCACTAAAAGTCGAGGAGGAGCTCATGTACTCCGGAAGAGTTTTCAGTTCCTGTTCCACCAGTGGCATCCGTGGTGTGACCAGATTGTGATTACGACAATGGTAACATATCAGTGGTAATTCGTGACGCATATATTCCGTCACGGTTTAACAAAGTCATGATGGCGACCGTAACACTTTCGAAATAATGACTTCAATTTAATTTGCATGCTTTATTATTTAATATATGAAATATTATATGTCCATTATTAATCTATCAGGTACTGATTAATTTTTCATTGAACAAGCTGCCTATGCCTCAATCATGTAAATACTTATTGGTTTTTGAAAAGGTCATACTATAGTGTTAACAACATTTCAGGAAACGGATATATAGACTATCAGGAATTTGAATCGTTTGCTTTAAAAATAAACATGGTACGGCAGGACTCTTTAGACGACCCAGACTTCAGGGCTGCCTTTGATATGCTCGATAAAAATAAAGATGGATTCATTGATCAATCAGAACTGAAGTATTTCATGTCAAAATTTGGTAAGTCTTAAAAATCTAATATGTCCCGTACTTATGTGATGGGAATCCAGTGGGGTTTTTCATGTTGAACTATATCAGTCTTTGAATTTACAATAGAAAGGATGATAGTTTGATGCTCACAAGTAATTTGCACTAAGAGAACGACAATTTATTTTTATTAAAAACGGGGGAGGGGGAGGGATATGTTTTTTTAATCTCTTTTCGCCAAATGTTATAGATTTAGGGTTATGGTTTTTAACGCCACGTTCAACAATATTTTGTAGCGGTCAGGTTTATTGGTGGAGGAGACCGGAGTACCCGGAGAAAACCACCAACCTGCCGCAAGTCACTGACAAACTTTATCACATTATGTCGTATCGAGTACACCTCGCATGAGCGGGATTTGAAATCACAACGTTCATGGTAATAGGCACTGATCTCACATGTAGTTGTTAAGCCAACTACCATACTATCTTTATAGAAATAACATCTTTGATCTGAAAGATGTGGGAAAAGGACAATTTGACCTTGCAGTTTTCAACAACAAAATTTGGTAAATAATCGGAATTTTGATTCATGCGTAAACAAATATCTTCATCGATGGAAACATATAGCACCTTAATTAACTGTTAATGATCGGTCCCTACAATTCTTATAAAAAATCAGATTCGCCAGTTTTGACTTTTGTCCATCACCTTCGTTGAACCTTAATATGGAGATTTCATAAAAATATAATGTCTAGTCAATGTTATTATTATTTTGATATACAATATACATCTACAATTATTCACCCTGTACGATTCTCCGTTTACAGGAGATACACATGCTGAAGAAGACTCAATTAAAACAATCATGGATGCCGACACTAACGGCGACGGGAAAATAGACTATAAAGGTTTGTGTCTTTTTTTATGTAGAAAGAAAAAAAATAATAATATTATTGAAATAATTTTAATTGAATCTTTAGAAAATAGTGTACTGACCAATTCCTTCTGTATGTTTATATCACAAAATATGCTATAATCTAGGCATAAGAATGTACCTGTGTACCCCAAGAAGAATATGTAGAACGGGCTGTTTTCTATTGTCAGAAGTAGTACTCAAAGCGTTCAGAACACTACATAAAAAAACCAATAGGTATCAAATTTAGCGCACACGACACATTTCTGGAATAACATTCATCAGGTACGTTAAAAATCGATAGATTGGAAAGTCATATAATTTAAAATTTTGGGAGCAATAACACCAAGGGTCCTAAACACGATAGCCAAAGTCAGGTAAGGTCATGTATGTCTGAGGGAGAAGAACCTGTGTAACCTCTCTGTGTGCAATTCTATTTTAGATACGCTTCCTTCAAAACGTAGTATTTCCTCTTTAAAACATGAAAAATCATGAAACAGAGGTCATATCCTATTTGTTTTTTTTATACCATCGACCATAAAATATCTGAAATGCAAGAAGCAAGGTATGGTTGATAACAACAACAGAATACAATAGGTTCTCTGACTACAAAGGTGACGGGAAGATCAGACAAATACCCAACCCGACAAAGTTTATGTCACGGCATATTGTTGGTGACAAGTATATGTGGGGTGGTTTTAATACGTTCAAATTTGTATTGATATGTCACGTAGTTTTCATTGAGATTTGAGAGAAGCCGTACTTGTGTTAACACACTGATATGTTTCACGTAGTTTTCATTGAGATTTGAGAGAAGCCGTACTTGTGTTAACACATTGATATGTTTCACGTAGTTTTCATTGAGATTTGAGAGAAGCCGTACTTGTGTTAACACACTGATATGTTTCACGTAGTTTTCATTGAGATTTGAGAGAAACCGTACTTGTGTTAACACACTGATATGTTTCACGTAGTTTTCATTGAGATTTGAGAGAAGCCGTACTTGTATTAACACACTGATATGTTTCACGTAGTTTTCATTGAGATTTGAGAGAAGCCGTACTTGTATTAACACACTGATATGTTTCACGTAGTTTTCATTGAGATTTGAGAGAAGCCGTACTTGTGTTAACACACTGATATGTTTCACGTAGTTTTCATTGAGATTTGAGAGAAGCCGTACTTGTGTTAACACACTGATATGTTTCACGTAGTTTTCATTGAGATTTGAGAGAAGCCGTACTTGTGTTAACACACTGATATGTTTCACGTAGTTTTCATTGAGATTTGAGAGAAGCCGTACTTGTGTTATCACACTGACATGTTTCACTGGAGTTAATGTAATCCTCAAGTTTTTGTTTATCAATAAAATGTACTTTAAAACGTGATTGCGAGGGTCAAAACATAACGTTATTTACTAGTTAAACAATTTGTTGACTTTAAAGTTTAAGTAATTGACTTTTATAGATTAGCTGATTTGCATTGTATCATAACACATGCATACAGAATACCTTAAAAACGCTGTATTTCAAAATTATTTCCCGGGATATTACGACACACGCAGTAGATAGGACCAAATTGTTATACAGAGGGGTATAAATATTCATAGCGGGACCTCTGGTTATGGGGTTCGATTCGAATCAAATACACCACACATTTTGCGGAAGAGAACGACAGTGAGTACCTCGTATTTTAATAATGTCTTGCTTCTGCACCACTGGACAATTTGCAGGAAGGAGTTATTAGAATGGGATCGTTAGTGACCCGTTACAAGGCAATATCTTCCGACAATGTCCATCATATCACTGCCTTAATCCTTGTTGTAATCAATACAAGAGACCATAGGTTCGTCACGGTGCCACATTTACTCTAATTGATTTATCGTGTGTTAACTATTTCTCGTCACCAGTACTGGTTTAATAATTGTAAGCTTACGTAAAAAAAAAAATTGAAACAAAACTATTATTAATTGTGATATTTTTTATTAAAAAATAAATAATTGGCGCCAAATAATTTTAAGCATTTTGTTTGGTCGAGTCGTGATGGGTATCGAATAAACGAGGTTATCTTGGACTTTTACATGTCCATAACGAACCTCAGATTGGTATCTTGTTTTTCTAAATCCAATAATTTCATTGATTGTTTAATAAGAATAAGTGTTCATGCTTTAAGCTCATGTCATTCCCGCATTGGTTTCCAAATAGCATCGTGTTTGGAAAAGTTCATCCTGTGGGGTTTCGTTTATATTGAGTTAAGTATAAGTTGTTTAAATTTTTGTATTTTGTTTTGGTAAGCCCTACAAGGGAGATTTTTAAAAAGTTCATCCCTTGGGGTTCCGTTTATTTTAAAAGTTATTGATTTATTATTTTATTTTTGCAAACCCTACACGGGAGACTTACCTTTGCACGCTTTAAGAATGCCACGAACAAGAGATCTGGCACGAATTGATTATTCAAAATTAAATGCCAAAGGTTTTGATTCAGATTCTTTGGAAATGGATGTGTTAAATTTGTCTGACCCAAATTCTGAATTATTTGATAATGAAGAATATAACATTCAAAAAGAAATAGAACAATTGTCTTTAAGTGTATCAAAAAGGGCTGCCGAAAGAGATCGTGAATTGCGGGAGCTGTATTTACAACAGGGTGCAATTCCGAGAAACGTGCAAAATAAGGTTGAACAAGCGAGTGCACCGCCTGTAAAGGAGTCAAGTGCACCGCCGTTAAAGACAGTAATTGGACAAACGGAAGAAAAAAGGAAAAGTGACAGAAAGAAAAGCAAGAAGGCTGGAAAGAACGTATCAAAAAAAGCAGCCAAAGAAAGGTAAGCTTGATTTAGATGATTTGAGAAAAAATAAGGAGATAAATAAAATAGTAGTAAAAAAAATCCAATTTCAAAATATAAATCTAAAAAAACGCAATTTAAAGTAACTTCAGATTTGAGTTCGCAGTCTAGTAGTGAAAGTTCTTCAGATTCTAATTTGTCAGTTGAATCAATAAGTGTTAAGAAGGAAAAGAAAAAGAGAAAAATGCGAAAGTGATTCTAGCAGCTCATGTAGTTCAGTGTCATTTAAAATATCAAAACGTAAGTCTCTTAAAAAAGGTAAATCTAAAAAATACGTTTTATCAGAAAGTGATTCAAAATTAACCAGTAGTTTCTTGGATAGTGACACGGATTCTTCATCTTCCGTTGACGAGAAAAAAATTAAAAAAATTAAAAAAATCAAACAATAAAAAATCCGGCATGGTAGCGATGGCTACCGACCATGTGGTGAATCCACAAATTTGGCCACAAGCGAATTTACAATATGAGTATGTTAGTAAGGGAGTGACATTTCAGCAGTTAGATTTCAAGTTATTTGTCGCTGGAGAATTGGAAATTATTTCTTCAAAAAATATAGGAGACAAAGAGAAGAAAGCTAGAGTGGCTCTTCTTAAACAAATTGTTTATTACAGTTCAGTATATCATTGGAAAGCATTGTTAGAATTTTATGCCGCATTTGTAAGGCAGATTGAGTCTGGTCAACGTTCATGGGGGGGATAGTTCAGTTGATCTTGAAGTTCCTATTTTGTCAAAGCATGTCAAGCAGGATTTCAATAAATCTAATAACACGTTTAAAAAGGATAATAACTATCCTACAGTTTGGTATTGTTTCTTATATCAAAAGAACAAATGTTCTATAGATTCCCCTCGTTCAGTAATGATTAGAGGTGTAAACAGAGAAGTTCGACATTTTTGTGCTACTTGTTATAAAGTAGACAAAATTCAAAGGGTTCACCCAGAAAGTTCTTCAGCTTGCCCACATTTTACAGAGTGACTAAGCATGGATAAGTTATCTATAAGTTCAGTGTGGCAAATAAAACACACCAAGAACTGTAATATTTGCAAAGATTGTGCTTTGGAATTTTCAGATTTGGAAAGTTATGTTTCTTTACATAAGATCATTAGATTATCAGGGAAGTATAATTTTGAAAGTAGTAGAATTCCAGTGAATTCAGTGTTAAACATTAGTTTTATAAGGAAATACTAGAATATGGGTGATCTGTAGGTCATTTGGGTACGCCCGTTAGATCGTCGACGGTGAGGAACCATAAAGGGGCTACCAATTTCTCCACAGATATACATACTTATTTACGGAAAGAAAAATCATATCATGCAGTCGTTGGATCCTTCAAAGCTAACCTTTTTGTTGAAGATATGGCGATTTCTCCTTTAAATTCAGTTCCTAATAAGTATTCTTTAGAACGTAGGGTCATTGTTGACTTAAGTTTTCCTGAAGGTTTGGCAGTTAACGATGGAATATCTAAAGACTAGTATTTGGGTGAAAAAGTGTCGGGACATTATCCTATTGTAGATGATTTTGTTAGGTTAATAACAAAGAAAGGTAGAAATTGTAAGATTTTCAAAAGAGATTTACGACGAGCTTATCGTTAGTTGGTCATCGATCCAGGTGATATACATTTAATGGGTTATAAGTGGAAGGGTCATATTTATTTTGATCGGGTGTTGACAATGGGACTTCGATCTGCAGCATATATTTGTATGCGCACTACTTCTGCAATTCGCTTTATCTGTAAAAAAAAATGGTATTCAAATTTTAAATTATTTAGATGATTTGGCTGGTTGTGATGAAGAACATTATTGTAATTTTGCCTTTGACTTTCTTGGAGAATTATTGCAGGACTGTGGTATTGAGGAGTCAGTTGATAAAGCATGCCCCCCGAGTACAAGAATGATTTTCATTGGATTATTGTTCGATACTCAAAAATTAACGATTGCTATTGACGAAAACAGGCTTACAGAAATTCGTTTGCTTGTGGAGTGTTGGATGCACAAGATGATGGCTTCAAAAAAGGAATTGCAATCCTTGTTAAGGAAATTGAACTTTGTTGCTCAATGTGTAAAACCGGGTAGAATTTTTATTTCTCGTTTATTGAATTGGCTTAGAGAGATTTCGGATAAAGGTTCGTTTTGCATTCCTCTAGATCTGAAGATAGATTTGTTGTGGTGGAATACATTTTTGCCATTGTATAACGGGGTTTCCATAATGTTGTCCGAGGAATTTTCAAGTCCAGATGAAATATTATCAGTAGATGCATTTTGTTTGGTCGAGTCGTGATGGGTATCGAATAAACGAGGTTATCTTGGACTTTTACATGTCCATAACGAGCCTCTGATTGGTATCTTGTTTTTCTAAATCCAATAATTTCATTGGTTGTTTAATAAGAATAATTTTTCATGCTTTAAGCTCATGTCATTCCCGCATTGGTTTCCGAAAAACCCACCCTATATTTTTCCCGCCCTGTGAAATATACTTTGACAAATTTTCTGCTCTTGAATTTTTTATTTTTCAGGTTTTTTAGTTATTACAAGTACAAGGAGGCGAATGGAAAGGACGATATCAAGGAATTGGTGTACGAGGATAGTCGGAGTCATTTAACTACAGATGGATGATCATACCGAAATAAATATATTTGATGCGGTAGTATTAAAATCAGTGGGATGGCGTTTATCATGGAGATTATTCTTTTGTAATTGGAGCATTCTACTTGTGATGACGGTCGGTGAAGTCCAGTGTGTTATATTTGATTAGTGCGGTAGCGTTTATTAATTGATTATTTTTGAACAGTAAAACTTAATATTTATATAATTTGAACAGTTAATTATATTATATTAATCATATACAAAATTTCTGTATTTCATATATACCAAATAAAAATATTTTATTTACGATTGATTACTATACGCCACGTAATCCTGGTCAAAGATGCTTGGGTTTTGTTGTCCACTTGTAGATATATATTGGAATATGCTCTAGATGTATATGTTCATGAGAATGTATCAAAATTGATTTATACTGGAATGAATTTTAGGTGTATATGTTCATGAGAGTTTAACAGTTTGGAAGTCCAATTTTTTAAAATTATTAATATACATTGTACATATGTTTTTTTTACTTCGATTTAAATAAATAGTGATCAAGCAAATTTCACATTTATACAAACAATATATTTCTGCTCTAGAAGAACTGTTAATACTGTTAAATAGTTTTAGTTACATTGTTGCACGTCAGTGAGTTGTTCTCATATTGTTTTATTTTTTATTTTTTCAGAATATGTACAACATATGAAAGAGAAAATATAATTGTTCTGAAGAGAGTGTCAAATCGTTATTCATGCATATGTACAGACTCTTAATTTATTGCAAAATAACATTAATATTTCATATTTATATTTTAATGTATATAATAACATGACTGTGTTTATCTGAGAATTAGACTGACATTGTATATCAAACATACTAGTATTAAGATACATCTCTACAGAACATAGAGAGCCATGTACCTGTAGTTGTGCCTTGAGTTGTGCCTTGAGTTCGCATCCAGGAATAAACTGAATTATCAGTATTTTCACCTGAACAATCTGATTTGTGATTGCATGGTCAATTTATAAACCGTGAATGTTTTCCTTTGTCGTTTATTGTATAATATTGACCAGTTTTCATAACATAAAGCTATGGGATGGAGAGATTCCATTGGAATACAGAATTATAATAAATAAATGTATATATATGTCATGTTTTACTGTTCGTTTTTTTTTGTATCTCATTCATTGGTACGCCATCAATAAAACTAACCGCCATGATATAGCTGAAATATTGTTGAAAGTGGCGTTAAACATCATAACCATATCCCATTTATTGTTTATTATTTTTGCCAAATGAGAATACGTTGTTTAATTAAATACAAATATAACTATTTTCACATTGAGGCAGCATTTTTTTATAGAAACACGTCCTTGTTCAAACTATATCTTCCATTCGACCTCTCCCAGATGGATGTCGGATGGCTGTGCCTTAAGAATCAAACACAAGGGATGTAAATGATGATGATTGTCAGCAGCGTCTGATGAACATTTTGTTAAGAGTATTCATTGCTGGCTCATTGGAATGCAACATTTCTGGTCTTATATATCCATTGACTACCTCATTTGTCTGTCAGTATAATATTTGAGAGAATTGTTTGATATATCAAGCCAGGTTCGCAGTTTGTCAGCGGGGAGAAACAATGTTAAGTTATACATTGTTTACCTGATATGATAGCCTTCGACGCTTCATTTAAGTTGAATCTAATGACTTCTGTATATTACTGCTGGATTTGGCTGGTATAAATATTGTAATTAACATTACATTTATAAATAAGGTATTGTCCTGTACATTTTACATTAAAACCATTAATAATATCTAAAACCAGCACTTGTGCATGGAAGCTACTGCATATCATTATACAACAACAGTTTGAAGATATCTAAGAAGCCTTAAATCGAAAAAGGACAGACAATAAAAAAGCCCCCCAAAAAACCCCGACAAAAGGGCCAACAATGATATACAAAACACTTCACAGAAAACTGAAGACTGAGCCACGCCATCTCCACTAAACCTCACTAACATACAAGATACACATATCATCATATTGTTATAGAATTTCACATTTGTACTTCAATACCACAATTAAACTGTAAAATTACACCCGTCCAAAATTACGGCCATGTAGATTTTATTCAACAATAAATCGATCATCGAGATTATTGAAATATAACCACATCAGTCGTGTAATGTCTAGCGTATTCAGCGCGAGTGTGATAGATCGTGGGTTCGAGTAAAACCAAATACTATGAAATTGGTATTTGATGCTTCTCCGCTAAAAACCTAACAGAAAGGAGAAGTATATGTTATCTGGATGTGAATTGATTGATACCGAAAATATCAGCCCGCCGAGTCAGAATATGAAGTTTGTTGGCGAGTGAGCGAAGCGAACGAGTCGCAAACTTCATATTCTATCGAGCAGGCTGATATTTTTCAGTATCAATCATATTCACATTCAGATGACATCCTTAAATCAAACATAAACACGGATACATCTATATTTGTATTTTCGCGGGAAAAATTACATGATTCAAAATATTCAAAAGACGCTTCCCCAAAACCGTAGTTCATAAGTAGTTTGCAAATATACCATTCATTTTTACGGGTTGTACTAAACTACGAAACGAAATCGAAACGAAACGAAACGAAACGAAACGAAACGAAACGAAATATTACGAAACGCAACGAAATATACTAAAATGCGAAACGAAACGAAAATATACTAAAATCCAATAAGAACAACATCAATGGAACGAGAAGTGATGAAAAAGTCTAAGCAGAATTTTATACTGATATGCATGTATAAGAAGATTTATGAACCATTCTTCCAAGGCAAAAAATTAATGCATACGATTTATGAACCATTCGTCAAAACAAACAAAATACAAATTTATCAACAACCATTATGCCAGATAGAATCCTCCTTTCTATGAGGAGCACCCTCAATAAATGAGGTAAGAAGGATATCCAGGCATTCCTGTCAGGGTTTCTGTAGTATTTCCAGAGTCGGACCTCAGGGTCTATGCGTCTGGTCTAACAGCTTAAAAGGGGGTGCAGGAAATACTTACATGCCACTCCATGATCACCCCTACAGTGATGTGAACATTATTTACAGTGTAGTGCAAACGGGGGAAAGAACCACGGACCGGGAGACAAATTCAGCCCCAAACATTAAAAGGCTCTGTAACGGGGAATACCGACCTGGACAACTACATACTATCCAGTCGAGTAGCCCCAGATACCACTGATGCCTATGTACAAAACCGGCTGTATTAAAGATGGAGGAAAGAGGAAAATCCTCAAGGGGTTTCCGAAAGACACCATCGAACTGTCAGAGGAACAACCGAAACCTGCAGACATCAAGTAAATGAGAGGTCTATTTGACTTCCACAGCGTTCAATGAAAGTCACCTGACAGCCCCACGTTTTCCAACTTCACAATAAAAAAGAATAGAAATCCGTTCAGTGTAAAAGTGAATCAGTTTACCACAAAATTTAAAAGCGTTTTCGATTCGCATTATCAGATGCATATTCGTCTGACACACAACCGATCTAGACGTTTTCATATCAGTGTGGAAACAACGTTTTCATATCAGTGTGGAAACAAATTTATTATTCGTGCACATTTCAGTACGTACATATAAACTTATATTTGATATACGCATACAGAGTACGTAATAACGCATCATTTATTATAGTAAATCCGATTACTTTGGATTTAATTATTTTTGTGGGTATCGATTTTCGTAAACTAAAAAAAAATGACAAGTTGTGGATACTCAATTTCGTGGTTAGTGGAATTCTACCAGATCATCTTTTATAGAATAATAGAATAAACAGGTCATTGGAAAATTAGTACCTATCGAAATTAAATGAAAATCACGATGATATCTTAATAGAATATATTTTAATGAACATCTGTACGGAAACGATATCTTCTCAAAACTCGAGAAAAAAAACTTCGTTTGTTGTTATTTTACATTCGCATTTTTTTTATAATGTTTAGTCGGTTTCGAATTACGAATAAATGTTGAATTTTAGAGGACCACTTTGTGGTGCAAGGACAGTGCACTTTTTTTCAATTTAGAACTGATTAGTTTCCTAATTAACTTGTAGTTTTTTCTGTCGTCTTACCGAACTATGACATGAACAACGTCATACCGGACTATGACACGAGCAACGTGGTGGGTGTTTCATGAAAAACAGAGAACACTTACCCAACCGGTGCATCTGGTCTAAGTTCCACATATTTGGCAGAGTCTAAGTTGCTGATTACTCTTTAGTTTCTGTTGTGTAAATTTCAAGTTTTTGAGAGTTGAATTTCGTCTTTGTCATTGCTATCTTGACCTTGTCCTTGTCTCTGGATTTTGATATTGATTATCATTAGAATCGCGGTTTTTCATGACCTCTCTTGATTCGATATACATATATGTAACTACTTAAGTTTATCTAAGGACCGCAAAATGTCACTTTGGCCTTGACATTTTACCATTGACATTGAAAATAAACATTCATACAATCTCAACGATTAATATTTACAAGTTTGATTGAAATCCATTGAAAAACACAAGATTTGTTGTGTCAACAAGGCTGTAAAAGAAATTAAAAATATAACGGGGACCTTGGCATTTTGACCTATGACATTAAAAATACGATAAACTTCTTGCTCTCTAAATGGATAATGTTCTAACCAAATTTGATCGAAACCAATTAAAAAAGCTATGTTGTGTCCGCTAGGTTATACCGGTATATGAAAAGACAAAATGTCAACATGTCCATGACCTCTGAATTTAAAAATTAAAAGGCTACTTGCATTCTCAGTTGTTGATGTATTTTCCAAGTTTAATTGAAATCCATCGAATGAAATAAGGAATAAGGAATAAGTAATGAATAAGGAATAACTTAATATGTATTCATGATCTTAACCTTTAGCCTATGACATTGCAACTCGAATAGGGTTTGTTGCTATTATACTGAATATGTTTACTAGATTTGATTAAGTTTGGTTGAGAAACATCCAGGATATCCACAATAATTAAAGTTATGGATGGACACACAACAGGACTGGTATTGGTATACAGGGAGAGAGGACAGTCCAGATACAATACACCCAGTGAAACCTCGCTGCTTGGGGATAACTAAGGTGCTGATAAATACATGCATGTTGGACACGTTATGAGGACCGTATAAGGTTTATTTCTGTCATGTTTGGTTTCAATCCATGCAGTGATTCTTTTGTAACATATTTCAAAAGGGTCCAATTTTAAACTCTAATCCAGGGCCTTGGTGGCTCAATGAGCTATGTAGTTGGATTATCTAACAACTCATACAAGCCTATCACCAATACGGCGTGGTTTCACTCCCGGCTTTGTAAATTACAAAAAGGGTGCACTTGACTCGAAGTCGCATGTGAATAAAGTTTACCAATAAAATATAATAGAAGCTACCCACTCACCCACGATTATTGTCTCACTATAACGACAAGGCAGGGGTAGTAATCCAAGTGTCAGCCGCACACACACCCCTACCAATAAAATATAATAGAAGCTACCCACTCACCCACGGTTATTGTCTCACTATAACGACAAGGCAGGGATAGTAATCCAAGTGTCAGCTGCACACACACACCCCTACCAATAAAATATAATAGAAGCTACCCACTCACCCACGGTTATTTTCTTACTATAACGACAAGGCAGGGGTAGTAATCCAAGTGTCAGCCACACACACACCCCTACCAATAAAATATAATAGAAGCTACCCACTCACCCACGGTTATTGTCTCACTATAACGACAAGGCAGGGGTAGTAATCCAAGTGTCAGCCGCACACACACCCCTACCAATAAAATATAATAGAAGCTACCCACTCACCCACGGTTATTGTCTCACTATAACGACAAGGCAGGGATAGTAATCTAAGTGGCAGCCACACACACACCCCTACCAATAAAATATAATAGAAGCTACCCACTCACCCACGGTTATTGTCTCACTATAACGACAAGGCAGGGGTAGTAATCCAAGTGTCAGCTGAACACACCCCTACCAATAAAATATAATAGAAGCTACCCACTCACCCACGGTTATTGTCTCACTATAACGACAAGGCAGGGGTAGTAATCCAAGTGTCAGCCGCACACACACCCCTACCAATAAAATATAATAGAAGCTACCCACTCACCCACGGTTATTTTCTTACTATAACGACAAGGCAGGGGTAGTAATCCAAGTGTCAGCCACACACACACCCCTACCAATAAAATATAATAGAAGCTACCCACTCACCCACGGTTATTGTCTCACTATAACGACAAGGCAGGGGTAGTAATCCAAGTGTCAGCCGCACACACACCCCTACCAATAAAATATAATAGAAGCTACCCACTCACCCACGGTTATTGTCTCACTATAACGACAAGGCAGGGATAGTAATCTAAGTGGCAGCCACACACACACCCCTACCAATAAAATATAATAGAAGCTACCCACTCACCCACGGTTATTGTCTCACTATAACGACAAGGCAGGGGTAGTAATCCAAGTGTCAGCTGAACACACCCCTACCAATAAAATATAATAGAAGCTACCCACTCACCCACGGTTATTGTCTCACTATAACGACAAGGCAGGGGTAGTAATCCAAGTGTCAGCCGCACACACACCCCTACCAATAAAATATAATAGAAGCTACCCACTCACCCACGGTTATTGTGTCACTATAACGACAAGGCAGGGGTAGTAATCCACGTGTCAGCCGCACACACACCCCTACCAATAAAATATAATAGAAGCTACCCACTCACCCACGGTTATTGTCTCACTATAACGACAAGGCAGGGGTAGTAATCCAAGTGTCAGCCGCACACATACCCCTACCAATAAAATATAATAGAAGCTACCCACTCACCCACGGTTATTGTCTCACTATAATGACAAGGCAGGGGTAGTAATCCAAGTGTCAGCCACACACACACCCCTACCAATAAAATATAATAGAAGCTACCCACTCACCCACGGTTATTGTCTCACTATAACGACAAGGCAGGGGTAGTAATCCAAGTGTCAGCCACACACACACCCCTACCAATAAAATATAATAGAAGCTACCCACTCACCCACGGTCATTGTCTCACTATAACGACAAGACAGGGGTAGTAATCCAAGTGTCAGCCACACACACACCCCTACCAATAAAATATAACAGAAGCTACCCAGTCACCCACGGTCATTGTCTCACTATAACGACAAGGCAGGGGTAGTAATCCAAGTGTCAGCTGCACACACACCCCTACCAATAAAATATAATAGAAGCTACCCACTCACCCACGGTTATTGTCTCACTATAATGACAAGGCAGGGGTAGTAATCCAAGTGTCAGCCGCACACACACCCCTACCAATAAAATATAATAGAAGCTACCCACTCACCCACGGTTATTGTCTCACTATAATGACAAGGCAGGGGTAGTAATCCAAGTGTCAGCCACACACACCCCCCTACCAATAAAATATAATAGAAGCTTCCCACTCACCCACGGTTATTGTCTCACTATAATGACAAGGCAGGGGTAGTAATCCAAGTGTCAGCCACACACACACCCCTACCAATAAAATATAATAGAAGCTTCCCACTCACCCACGGTTATTGTCTCACTATAACGACAAGGCAGGGGTAGTAATCCAAGTGTCAGCTGCACACACACCCCTACCAATAAAATATAATAGAAGCTACCCACTCACCCACGGTTATTGTCTCACTATAACGACAAGGCAGGGGTAGTAATCCAAGTGTCAGCCACACACACACCCCTACCAATAAAATATAATAGAAGCTTCCCACTCACCCACGGTTATTGTCTCACTATAATGACAAGGCAGGGGTAGTAATCCAAGTGTCAGCTGCACACACACCCCTACCAATAAAATATAATAGAAGCTACCCACTCACCCACGGTTATTGTCTCACTATAATGACAAGGCAGGGGTAGTAATCCAAGTGTCAGCTGCACACACACCTCTACCAATAAAATATAATAGAAGCTACCCACTCACCCACGGTTATTGTCTCACTATAACGACAAGGCAGGGGTAGTAATCCAAGTGTCAGCCGCACACACACCCCTACCAATAAAATATAATAGAAGCTACCCACTCACCCACGGTTATTGTCTCACTATAATGACAAGGCAGGGGTAGTAATCCAAGTGTCAGCTGCACACACATACCCCTACCAATAAAATATAATAGAAGCTACCCACTCACCCACGGTTATTGTCTCACTATAACGACAAGGCAGGGGTAGTAATCCAAGTGTCAGCCGCACACACACCCCTACCAATAAAATATAATAGAAGCTACCCACTCACCCACGGTTATTGTCTCACTATAATGACAAGGCAGGGGTAGTAATCCAAGTGTCAGCCACACACACACCACTACCAATAAAATATAATAGAAGCTACCCACTCACCCACGGTTATTGTCTCACTATAATGACAAGGCAGGGGTAGTAATCCAAGTGTCAGCCGCACACATACCCCTACCAATAAAATATAATAGAAGCTACCCACTCACCCACGGTTATTGTCTCACTATAATGACAAGGCAGGGATAGTAATCCAAGTGTCAGCCGCACATATACCCCTACCAATAAAATATAACAGAAGCTACCCACTCACCCACGGTTATTGTCTCACTATAACGACAAGGCAGGGGTAGTAATCCAAGTGTCAGCTGCACACACACCCCTACCAATAAAATATAATAGAAGCTACCCACTCACCCACGGTTATTGTCTCACTATAATGACAAGGCAGGGGTAGTAATCCAAGTGTCAGCCACACACACACCTCTACCAATAAAATATAATAGAAGCTACCCACTCACCCACGGTTATTGTCTCACTATAACGACAAGGCAGGGATAGTAATCCAGGTGTCAGCTTCACACACACCCCTACCAATAAAATATAATAGAAGCTACCCACTCACCCACGGTTATTGTCTCACTATAATGACAAGGCAGGGGTAGTAATCCAAGTGTCAGCCACACACACACCTCTACCAATAAAATATAATAGAAGCTACCCACTCACCCACGGTTATTGTCTCACTATAATGACAAGGCAGGGGTAGTAATCCAAGTGTCAGCCGCACACATACCCCTACCAATAAAATATAATAGAAGCTACCCACTCACCCACGGTTATTGTCTCACTATAATGACAAGGCAGGGGTAGTAATCCAAGTGTCAGCCGCACACATACCCCTACCAATAAAATATAATAGAAGCTACCCACTCACCCACGGTTATTGTCTCACTATAACGACAAGGCAGGGGTAGTAATCCACGTGTCAGCCGCACACACACCCCTACCAATAAAATATAATAGAAGCTACCCACTCACCCACGGTTATTGTCTCACTATAACGACAAGGCAGGGGTAGTAATCCAAGTGTCAGCTGAACACACCCCCTACCAATAAAATATAATAGAAGCTACCCACTCACCCACGGTTATTGTCTCACTATAACGACAAGGCAGGGGTAGTAATCCACGTGTCAGCCACACACACACCCCTACCAATAAAATATAATAGAAGCTACCCACTCACCCACGGTTATTGTCTCACTATAACGACAAGGCAGGGGTAGTAATCCACGTGTCAGCCACACACACACCCCTACCAATAAAATATAATAGAAGCTACCCACTCACCCACGGTTATTGTCTCACTATAATGACAAGGCAGGGGTAGTAATCCAAGTGTCAGCTGAACACACCCCCTACCAATAAAATATAATAGAAGCTACCCACTCACCCACGGTTATTGTCTCACTATAACGACAAGGCAGGGGTAGTAATCCACGTGTCAGCCACACACACACCCCTACCAATAAAATATAATAGAAGCTACCCACTCACCCACGGTTATTGTCTCACTATAATGACAAGGCAGGGGTAGTAATCCAAGTGTCAACCGCACACACACCCCTACCAATAAAATATAATAGAAGCTACCCACTCACCCACGGTTATTGTCTCACTATAACGACAAGGCAGGGGTAGTAATCCAAGTGTCAGCCGCACACATACCCCTACCAATAAAATATAATAGAAGCTACCCACTCACCCACGGTTATTGTCTCACTATAATGACAAGGCAGGGGTAGTAATCCAAGTGTCAGCTGCACACACACCCCTACCAATAAAATATAATAGAAGCTACCCACTCACCCACGGTTATTGTCTCACTATAATGACAAGGCAGGGGTAGTAATCCAAGTGTCAACCGCACACACACCCCTACCAATAAAATATAATAGAAGCTACCCACTCACCCACGGTTATTGTCTCACTATAACGACAAGGCAGGGGTAGTAATCCAAGTGTCAGCTGCACACACACCCCTGCCAATAAAATATAATAGAAGCTACCCACTCACCCACGGTTATTGTCTCACTATAACGACAAGGCAGGGGTAGTAATCCAAGTGTCAGCTGCACACACACCCCTACCAATAAAATATAATAGAAGCTACCCACTCACCCACGGTTATTGTCTCACTATAATGACAAGGCAGGGGTAGTAATCCAAGTGTCAACCGCACACACACCCCTACCAATAAAATATAATAGAAGCTACCCACTCACCCACGGTTATTGTCTCACTATAACGACAAGGCAGGGGTAGTAATCCAAGTGTCAGCCGCACACATACCCCTACCAATAAAATATAATAGAAGCTACCCACTCACCCACGGTTATTGTCTCACTATAATGACAAGGCAGGGGTAGTAATCCAAGTGTCAACCGCACACACACCCCTACCAATAAAATATAATAGAAGCTACCCACTCACCCACGGTTATTGTCTCACTATAACGACAAGGCAGGGGTAGTAATCCAAGTGTCAGCTGCACACACACCCCTGCCAATAAAATATAATAGAAGCTACCCACTCACCCACGGTTGTTGTCTCACTATAACGACAAGGCAGGGGTAGTAATCCAAGTGTCAGCTGCACACACACCCCTACTAATAAAATATAATAGAAGCTACCCACTCACCCACGGTTATTGTCTCACTATAACGACAAGGCAGGGGTAGTAATCTAAGTGGCAGCCACACAGACACCCCTACCAATAAAATATAATAGAAGCTTCTCACTCATCCACGGTTATTGTCTCACTATAACGACAAGGCAGGGGTAGTAATCCAAGTGTCAGCCGCACACACACCCCTACCAATAAAATATAATAGAAGCTACCCACTCACCCACGGTTATTTTCTCACTATAACGACAAGGCAGGGGTAGTAATCTAAGTGGCAGCCACACAGACACCCCTACCAATAAAATATAATAGAAGCTACCCACTCACCCACGGTTATTGTCTCACTATAACGACAAGGCAGGGGTAGTAATCTAAGTGGCAGCCACACAGACACCCCTACCAATAAAATATAATAGAAGCTTCTCACTCATCCACGGTTATTGTCTCACTATAACGACAAGGCAGGGGTAGTAATCCAAGTGTCAGCCGCACACACACCCCTACCAATAAAATATAATAGAAGCTACCCACTCACCCACGGTTATTTTCTCACTATAACGACAAGGCAGGGGTAGTAATCCAAGTGTCAGCCGCACACACACCTCTACCAATAAAACATAATAGAAGCTACCCACTCACCCACGGTTATTTTCTCACTATAACGACAAGGCAGGGGTAGTAATCCAAGTGTCAGCCGCACACACACCTCTACCAATAAAATATAATAGAAGCTACCCACTCACCCACGGTCATTGTCTCACTATAACGATAAGGCAGGGATAGTAATCCACGTGTCAGCCGCACACACCCCTACCAATAAAATATAATAGAAGCTACCCACTCACCCACGGTTATTGTCTCACTATAACGACAAGGCAGGGATAGTAATCCAGGTGTCAGCCGCACACACCCCTACCAATAAAATATAATAGAAGCTACCCACTCACCCACGGTTATTTTCTCACTATAACGACAAGGCAGGGGTAGTAATCCAAGTGTCAGCCGCACACACACCTCTACCAATAAAATATAATAGAAGCTACCCACTCACCCACGGTCATTGTCTCACTATAACGATAAGGCAGGGATAGTAATCCACGTGTCAGCCGCACACACCCCTACCAATAAAATATAATAGAAGCTACCCACTCACCCACGGTTATTGTCTCACTATAACGACAAGGCAGGGATAGTAATCCAGGTGTCAGCCGCACACACCCCTACCAATAAAATATAATAGAAGCTACCCACTCACCCACGGTCATTGTCTCACTATAACGACAAGGCAGGGGTAGTAATCCAAGTGTCAGCCGCACACACACCTCTACCAATAAAATATAATAGAAGCTACCCACTCACCCACGGTTATTGTCTCACTATAACGACAAGGCAGGGGTAGTAATCCACGTGTCAGCCGCACACACACCCCTACCAATAAAATATAATAGAAGCTACCCACTCACCCACGGTTATTGTCTCACTATAATGACAAGGCAGGGGTAGTAATCCAAGTGTCAGCCACACACACACCCCTACCAATAAAATATAATAGAAGCTACCCACTCACCCACGGTTATTGTCTCACTATAACGACAAGGCAGGGGTAGTAATCCACGTGTCAGCCGCACACACACCCCTACCAATAAAATATAATAGAAGCTACCCACTCACCCACGGTTATTTTCTCACTATAACGACAAGGCAGGGGTAGTAATCTAAGTGGCAGCCACACAGACACCCCTACCAATAAAATATAATAGAAGCTACCCACTCACCCACGGTTATTGTCTCACTATAACGACAAGGCAGGGGTAGTAATCTAAGTGGCAGCCACACAGACACCCCTACCAATAAAATATAATAGAAGCTTCTCACTCATCCACGGTTATTGTCTCACTATAACGACAAGGCAGGGGTAGTAATCCAAGTGTCAGCCGCACACACACCCCTACCAATAAAATATAATAGAAGCTACCCACTCACCCACGGTTATTTTCTCACTATAACGACAAGGCAGGGGTAGTAATCCAAGTGTCAGCCGCACACACACCTCTACCAATAAAACATAATAGAAGCTACCCACTCACCCACGGTTATTTTCTCACTATAACGACAAGGCAGGGGTAGTAATCCAAGTGTCAGCCGCACACACACCTCTACCAATAAAATATAATAGAAGCTACCCACTCACCCACGGTCATTGTCTCACTATAACGATAAGGCAGGGATAGTAATCCAGGTGTCAGCCGCACACACCCCTACCAATAAAATATAATAGAAGCTACCCACTCACCCACGGTTATTTTCTCACTATAACGACAAGGCAGGGGTAGTAATCCAAGTGTCAGCCGCACACACACCTCTACCAATAAAATATAATAGAAGCTACCCACTCACCCACGGTCATTGTCTCACTATAACGATAAGGCAGGGATAGTAATCCACGTGTCAGCCGCACACACCCCTACCAATAAAATATAATAGAAGCTACCCACTCACCCACGGTTATTGTCTCACTATAACGACAAGGCAGGGATAGTAATCCAGGTGTCAGCCGCACACACCCCTACCAATAAAATATAATAGAAGCTACCCACTCACCCACGGTCATTGTCTCACTATAACGACAAGGCAGGGGTAGTAATCCAAGTGTCAGCCGCACACACACCTCTACCAATAAAATATAATAGAAGCTACCCACTCACCCACGGTTATTGTCTCACTATAACGACAAGGCAGGGGTAGTAATCCACGTGTCAGCCGCACACACACCCCTACCAATAAAATATAATAGAAGCTACCCACTCACCCACGGTTATTGTCTCACTATAATGACAAGGCAGGGGTAGTAATCCAAGTGTCAGCCACACACACACCCCTACCAATAAAATATAATAGAAGCTACCCACTCACCCACGGTTATTGTCTCACTATAACGACAAGGCAGGGGTAGTAATCCACGTGTCAGCCGCACACACACCCCTACCAATAAAATATAATAGAAGCTACCCACTCACCCACGGTTATTGTCTCACTATAACGACAAGGCAGGGGTAGTAATCCAAGTGTCAGCCGCACATATACCCCTACCAATAAAATATAATAGAAGCTACCCACTCACCCACGGTTATTGTCTCACTATAATGACAAGGCAGGGGTAGTAATCCAAGTGTCAGCTGCACACACACCCCTACCAATAAAATATAATAGAAGCTACCCACTCACCCACGGTTATTGTCTCACTATAATGACAAGGCAGGGGTAGTAATCCAAGTGTCAGCCGCACACACACCCCTACCAATAAAATATAATAGAAGCTTCCCACTCATCCACGGTTATTGTCTCACTATAACGACAAGGCAGGGGTAGTAATCCAGGTGTCAGCCGCACACACACCTCTACCAATAAAATATAATAGAAGCTACCCACTCACCCACGGTTATTTTCTCACTATAACGACAAGGCAGGGGTCGTAATCCAAGTGTCAGCCGCACACACACCCCTACCAATAAAATATAATAGAAGCTACCCACTCACCCACGGTTATTGTCTCACTATAGCGACAAGGCAGGGGTAGTAATCCAAGTGTCAGCCACACACACACCTCTACCAATAAAATATAATAGAAGCTACCCACTCACCCACGGTTATTTTCTCACTATAACGACAAGGCAGGGGTAGTAATCTAAGTGGCAGCCGCACAGACACCCCTACCAATAAAATATAATAGAAGCTACCCACTCACCCACGGTTATTGTCTCACTATAGCGACAAGGCAGGGGTAGTAATCCAAGTGTCAGCCACACACACACCTCTACCAATAAAATATAATAGAAGCTACCCACTCACCCACGGTTATTTTCTCACTATAACGACAAGGCAGGGGTAGTAATCTAAGTGGCAGCCGCACAGACACCCCTACCAATAAAATATAATAGAAGCTTCCCACTCATCCACGGTTATTGTCTCACTATAACGACAAGGCAGGGGTAGTAATCCAAGTGTCAGCCGCACACACACCCCTACCAATAAAATATAATAGAAGCTACCCACTCACCCACGGCCATTTTCTCACTATAACGACAAGGCAGGGGTAGTAATCCAAGTGTCAGCCGCACACACACCCCTACCAATAAAATATAATAGAAGCTACCCACTCACCCACGGCCATTTTCTCACTATAACGACAAGGCAGGGGTAGTAATCTAAGTGGCAGCCGCACACACACCCCTACCAATAAAATATAATAGAAGCTACCCACTCACCCACGGCCATTTTCTCACTATAACGACAAGGCAGGGGTAGTAATCCAAGTGTCAGCCGCACACACACCCCTACCAATAAAATATAATAGAAGCTACCCACTCACCCACGGCCATTTTCTCACTATAACGACAAGGCAGGGGTAGTAATCTAAGTGGCAGCCGCACAGACACCCCTACCAATAAAATATAATAGAAGCTTCCCACTCATCCACGGTTATTGTCTCACTATAACGACAAGGCAGGGGTAGTAATCCAAGTGTCAGCCGCACACACACCCCTACCAATAAAATATAATAGAAGCTACCCACTCACCCACGGTTATTGTCTCACTATAGCGACAAGGCAGGGGTAGTAATCCAAGTGTCAGCCACACACACACCTCTACCAATAAAATATAATAGAAGCTACCCACTCACCCACGGTTATTTTCTCACTATAACGACAAGGCAGGGGTAGTAATCTAAGTGGCAGCCGCACACACACCCCTACCAATAAAATATAATAGAAGCTACCCACTCACCCACGGCCATTTTCTCACTATAACGACAAGGCAGGGGTAGTAATCCAAGTGTCAGCCGCACACACACCTCTACCAATAAAATATAATAGAAGCTACCCACTCACCCACGGTTATTGTCTCACCAGAACGACAAGGCAGGGGTAGTAATCCAAGTGTCAGCTGCACACACACCCCTACCAATAAAATATAATAGAAGCTACCCACTCACCCACGGTTATTGTCTCACTATAACGACAAGGCAGGGATAGTAATCCAGGTGTCAGCCGCACACACCCCTACCAATAAAATATAATAGAAGCTACCCACTCACCCACGGTTATTGTCTCACTATAATGACAAGGCAGGGGTAGTAATCCAAGTGTCAGCCACACACACACCCCTACCAATAAAATATAATAGAAGCTTCCCACTCACCCACGGTTATTGTCTCACTATAACGACAAGGTAGGGGTAGTAATCCAAGTGTCAGCCGCACACACACCCCTACCAATAAAATATAATAGAATCTACCCACTCACCCACGGTTGTTGTCTTACTATAACGACAAGGCAGGGGTAGTAATCCAAGTGTCAGCCGCACACACACCCCTACCAATAAAATATAATAGAAGCTACCCACTCACCCACGGTCATTTTCTCACTATAACGACAAGGCAGGGGTAGTAATCCAAGTGTCAGCCGCACACACACCTCTACCAATAAAATATAATAGAAGCTACCCACTCACCCACGGCCATTTTCTCACTATAACGACAAGGCAGGGGTAGTAATCCAAGTGTCAGCCGCACACACACCCCTACCAATAAAATATAATAGAAGCTACCCACTCACCCACGGCCATTTTCTCACTATAACGACAAGGCAGGGGTAGTAATCCAAGTGTCAGCCGCACACACACCTCTACCAATAAAATATAATAGAAGCTACCCACTCACCCACGGTTATTGTCTCACTATAACGACAAGGCAGGGGTAGTAATCCAAGTGTCAGCTGCACACACACCCCTACCAATAAAATATAATAGAAGCTACCCACTCACCCACGGTTATTGTCTCACTATAGCGACAAGGCAGGGGTAGTAATCCAAGTGTCAGCTGCACACACACCCCTACCAATAAAATATAATAGAAGCTACCCACTCACCCACGGTTATTGTCTCACTATAACGACAAGGCAGGGATAGTAATCCAGGTGTCAGCCGCACACACCCCTACCAATAAAATATAATAGAAGCTACCCACTCACCCACGGTTATTGTCTCACTATAATGACAAGGCAGGGGTAGTAATCCAAGTGTCAGCCACACACACACCCCTACCAATAAAATATAATAGAAGCTTCCCACTCACCCACGGTTATTGTCTCACTATAACGACAAGGTAGGGGTAGTAATCCAAGTGTCAGCCGCACACACACCCCTACCAATAAAATATAATAGAATCTACCCACTCACCCACGGTTGTTGTCTTACTATAACGACAAGGCAGGGGTAGTAATCCAAGTGTCAGCCGCACACACACCCCTACCAATAAAATATAATAGAAGCTACCCACTCACCCACGGTCATTTTCTCACTATAACGACAAGGCAGGGGTCGTAATCCAAGTGTCAGCCGCACACACACCTCTACCAATAAAATATAATAGAAGTTACCCACTCACCCACGGTTATTGTCTCACTATAACGACAAGGCAGGGGTAGTAATCCACGTGTCAGCCGCACACACACCCCTACCAATAAAATATAATAGAAGCTACCCACTCACCCACGGTTATTGTCTCACTATAACGACAAGGTAGGGGTAGTAATCCAAGTGTCAGCCGCACACACACCCCTACCAATAAAATATAATAGAATCTACCCACTCACCCACGGTTATTGTCTCACTATAATGACAAGGCAGGGGTAGTAATCCACGTGTCAGCTGCACACACACCCCTACCAATAAAATATAATAGAAGCTACCCACTCACCCACGGTTATTGTCTCACTATAACGACAAGGCAGGGGTAGTAATCCAAGTGTCAGCCACACACACACCCCTACCAATAAAATATAATAGAAGCTACCCACTCACCCACGGTCATTGTCTCACTATAACGACAAGGCAGGGGTAGTAATCCAAGTGTCAGCCACACACACACCCCTACCAATAAAATATAATAGAAGCTTCCCACTCACCCACGGTTATTTTCTCACTATAACGACAAGGCAGGGGTAGTAATCTAAGTGGCAGCCGCACAGACACCCCTACCAATAAAATATAATAGAAGCTACCCACTCACCCACGGTTATTGTCTCACTATAACGACAAGGCAGGGGTAGTAATCCAAGTGTCAGCCACACACACACCCCTACCAATAAAATATAATAGAAGCTACCCACTCACCCACGGTTATTGTCTCACTATAACAACAAGGCAGGGGTAGTAATCCAAGTGTCAGCTGAACACACCCTCTACCAATAAAATATAATAGAAGCTACCCACTCACCCACGGTTATTGTCTCACTATAATGACAAGGCAGGGGTAGTAATCCAAGTGTCAGCTGAACACACCCCCTACCAATAAAATATAATAGAAGCTTCCCACTCACCCACGGTTATTGTCTCACTATAACGACAAGGCAGGGCTAGTAATCCACGTGTCAGCCACACACACACCCCTACCAATAAAATATAATAGAAGCTACCCACTCACCCACGGTTATTGTCTCACTATAACGACAAGGCAGGGGTAGTAATCCAAGTGTCAGCCACACACACACCCCTACCAATAAAATATAATAGAAGCTACCCACTCACCCACGGTTATTGTCTCACTATAACAACAAGGCAGGGGTAGTAATCCAAGTGTCAGCTGAACACACCCTCTACCAATAAAATATAATAGAAGCTACCCACTCACCCACGGTTATTGTCTCACTATAATGACAAGGCAGGGGTAGTAATCCAAGTGTCAGCTGAACACACCCCCTACCAATAAAATATAATAGAAGCTACCCACTCACCCACGGTTATTGTCTCACTATAACGACAAGGCAGGGCTAGTAATCCACGTGTCAGCCACACACACACCCCTACCAATAAAATATAATAGAAGCTACCCACTCACCCACGGTTATTGTCTTACTCTAACGACTGTAATAATATATAGACACAGGGTATATATTGATCTTAGTTCAGTATTGTTAATATAGCTGTTAGCTGGTTAATTTATCAGTGTAAATTAAATCCAAATGAATATCCGTCATTGTATTTTACTAATGCAATGGTTTGTTGGAACGGACATGATTCTATTAAAAATAGGTAAGGCCATTAATTATAGACCACTAGCTTAATATATATACATGTACATGTATATATACATGATACAACGTCCGAAAAACCAGTCAACGTTCAACCTTACGGTGTGTTGGAATGCTATGGTATTACGATACGATACAAGTAAAGCAAATTATAAACGTCTAAAATGGTTTGTAAAACAACACCAAGTACACAAAACAAAGTGATAAAGAATTAAATACTTTGTTGAATGACAAAGAGAGACGTTTTCAATGTCAAATGTCAAACTTTAGAAGTTCAAAAATGTTTTTGATGGTCAATAGATGTTACGTGTGTCATATGAAAATGCATATATAATAGAATTGAAATCCCACATAAATTAACAAAACTATAATAACAATAATATAAATACACAATAGAGCTACACATTTGAATAAATGTAAAATTAAAAATGAGACATAATTGGTTAATGTAGCTAACAGCACAGTGCAAAATATTTTTGAAAACGGTATGATACCCAAAGTCATTCAAAAAACGGCCCACCACAGTGTGGAATATATACTTTGGGCCAACTGAGCAAACTGTATGCCTTTATACAACTGAAGGAGACCAACACAAATAGGAGTCAAGAGAGAATATTACATTTCCTCATTGGTTCCATTCGGTGATAAGGTCTTAAGTTTTCTAATCCAGAAGCTTTCCCTTTCCTGTCAGCTTTTATCATCCCACTTGGAGTTATGGTCAGTTATGGTGACCTTTCGTTTGCCGAAAGAATCATGGTGGCCCGTCAATCTGAGATGTCTGCTGATAGAAAGGTCATATTTGCAATTTGTATCGCTTCTGTGGCCATTTAAGTGCTTACTAAGTTGTTGTTTAGTTTCTCCGACGTACATGTATTGAAGGCCAGAAGTTGTGGGTGAGGATTGCATAGTTTGTTTTTCAAGTTTCCCCATGAAGATATCGGCGTATATTGATATATAAATTAACATAAAATATAGAATTACCTAATACACAGTGGTTGATCGTTATTTTGTTCCTTACCTAACAAAATTTAAGAGATTGGTGCTGTGGTGAATCAAAGAAGAGAGTTCGACTCCCATCAAGGGAGAACAAAAACATTGTCAGCTCAAATATCTAATTCGAACACTGTTGTGTTTTAATTTTCAGACGTATATAAATATTTAGTATTTCAAGCAACTTTGAAATCGGATGGGGAAGATATATCGTATGGTTGTCATTTGCTTAGACGTTTGTATAACATACTTTATTTCAGTGACCGTATCATAAATTTTTCGTCATCCTATACTATGTTATTAAAATACCTGAGTTAGATTGCTGTCAAGTTAAAAAAAACCATGTATCATCTACACACAAGCTTGAACACATGTCTCACCGTATATAACCGGTAATTCTACGATAAGGGTAATAACAAAATTACCGAACTCCAAACAATCTAACAAAGGGAAAGTCAAAACTCATAAGTATATAAAGAGACAAAATCAGTCAACAACCGGAAAACTGTGAAAACCGTAATGACCCTGACTTCGTACAGGCATTTCTAAAGAAATGGTGGGTTGAATCAGATTTTAAAGCGCCAAACCTCCCCCTTTCATTATTGGACTTAAAAGAAGACATTTATTTTCTGCCGATTTTTTTCTGTGGTTTGAAAATCCTGCCTCAGAAATTATTTTGCAAAAATACTTTGGTGTACACCATCAAAAGCTGTTGTGAATTATAGAAACATGGTGAATTCATTTTTATTAATATTTAAACAATAAAATGCATGTACTATCCAATAATGGTTCCTTTTTGTCAGTACATTCGAATTGATATTCACTCTTCAATTGCACGTTAACTTAAATGGTCTGACAAAGATCCCTTTGGATTCCGTAATAAAGATCCGTCCTTCTTTTTAAAATATTTAAACATCATGTTTCCTGACCAAATATAAACTCAAATAATGACAAAGTCGAAATGTACGCGAGTATTTTATTTATTACGGATTTTGACAACGACTTTCTCGAAAAAGAAATTGCGCCCTGTGTGAGTACCTTTCAGTGAATGTCAATATATGACTGTGATATATCTACACCTCAGGACATGTACATGTATGGAGGGCTTATCTTGATATTAAACATTTATTTTACATAATATTATACTATCTAAATTTGTGCGGTCCGGAGTAGACCTCAGAAATTAAACAGCCACAGAAATGACCAGTTAAACTGTATGTCTATCTCTAGATTCGGTTGATACATATAAGTAAGAAATAGTCAATAGTCCCCTGTCCTCAATTCTAATGACTGCTTTATAAAAGAAGATAGTTTTAGTTTTTCTCTGCTTGTCTTGATGTTGATAGGGTCAACAAGATATGAATTTTCTCATAGTCAAATCTGAGTTTTCCATAGCATATTGAGAGATAGCATTTTCACAAAGTAACAGAAAATGGGTTTTTTTGGTCATCACCTATCAATTTGCATTGTATATCAAAAATAAAAATATAGACACGTGCATATTTACTCTGGAAATCTTATTGATTTGTATAAATGGACAAGCCAGCTGACAATATTGTTGTTGTGGTCTTACTGGTTCAAAACAACTTAAATACTTAAAATTGACATAACAATTATTTAAATTGGCATAACAATTATTAAAATAGACATACCAATTATTTAAATTGGCATAACAATTATTAAAATAGACATACCAATTATTTAAATTGACATAACAATTATTTAAATTGGCATAACAGCTATTAAAATAGACATACCAATTATTTAAATTGGCATAACAGCTATTAAAATAGACATACCAATTATTTAAATTGGCATAACAATTATTAAAATAGACATAACAATTATTTAAATTGGCATAACAATTATTAAAATAGACATACCAATTATTTAAATTGACATAACAATTATTTAAATTGGCATAACAGCTATTAAAATAGACATACCAATTATTTAAATTGACATAACAATTATTTAAATTGGCATAACAGCTATTAAAATAGACATACCAATTATTTAAATTGACATAACAATTATTTAAATTGACATAACAATTACTTAAATAGACATAACAGTTATTTAAATTAACATAACAGTTATTCAAATGGACATAACAATTATTTAAATTGACATAACAATTATTTAAATTGACATACCAATTACTGAACTGTTTGTTTTTTACATCGTTACAATTCATATGCCTTTCAATATAGATATTGGAAGTATAGGCAAAGTAATGAGGCGAATGGTCTGCAGCGGGTAAGGGATCATGAGATTTCAGGTTTTGAATACTGTTTTCTTCCGTCTATTTTGGTTGGTTGTGCGGTGCTTAACGCCACTTTCAACAATATTTCAGTTATATCATGGTGGTCAGTTTTATTGGTGGAGGAAACAGGAGTACACGGAGAAAATCTCCGTCCTGTCGCAAGTCACAGACACATTTTATCACATAATGTTGTATCGAATACATCACGCCATGAGCGGGATTCGAACTTACAACGTTCGTAGTGATAGACACTGATTGCATAGGTAGTTATAAATCCAACTATCATCGAGCACGACCACGAATTTCTATATATTACATTCAGTCTTGACTTCACAAGTCTATATTATTTTCCATATGAGGTTGGTGCTGTTGTTTATTTTATTGGGTTTTTTTTTTTTTTTTTTTTTTTTTCATCTCGGATGAATTTAGTTAAAACCCCAATTATACGCATGAATGGCTTATCATAAACAAAAACACTTCGCGGTCCTTTCCTCATTTATGATTTATCACCGAGTTTGCAACTAGATAAACACAACGAGTGGCAATAGTGGAGCAGGAACTGCTTACCCTTCGGAGCACCTGAGTTCACACTCGGTTTTTAGTGGGGTTCGTGTTACTCGATCTTTAGTTTTATATGTATTGTTTTGTAGATCGTTGTTTATCCTATTACTTTTGGCAATTGTGTTGTCTGTCCTTCTTCGATGTACGGATTATGATTACCCCTTTGGTATCTTCAAGCTCTTTTAAATCAGGATATCATGATATTATTGATGTTATTCTCCTTTAAATCAACAATTTAAAAAAAAAACATAAATTAATCGACCGACTCGGAACTGCAGTCCAGCACGGGATGACCAGCTCTTTGTCTTTGCTTTTCCACCTTTACCACGTCCATACATATTGATTGACTTGTGTACACCGTTAACTTAGTGAATACAATGAAGTCACAAATTGCTCGGGCTTTTATAGATCAAGTGTCAAACATAGATCAGTGTCACAGTGCATCTCTTCTCGATCATGAGAAAAGTTGTAGAATATTAATTAGTGTCAAAATTTGACGAGATCTGTGTTTTGCATCCAATATCAATTGATCTATAAGTAGAGAAAGATATAGAAAATACTCACATTGTCGGCCAATACAACATTTATTTATGCAGGCATTAGTAGAAGGAAGAAAAGCGACCCTCTGATGAGCTTTTCTGTCCTGTTTCAAAGCGAGTACAAATAAAATTTATATTCGACGAGAATGTAAGTATATTTCAAATATCTTACAATTCATAATTTTGTTTACAAAGATCCAAAAGATTCCAACACGGCATAACGCGGACCTCGAACAGATTGTGTGCACCCGTATTACATAAAAAGCGGGGATTGGTGTGGAATTTCATTATATTATAGAATGCTCTTTTTTATTTTTTATATAAGAACTCTATTGATGAAACAGAGGTATAGAGAGAATTCAAATATTATAAAAATAAAAAAGTAATATTTTCATAAAATAGAACAGAACTTTTACAATCATATAAAACCATTTTTATGAATATTTGAAATTTGAGCATTTTTAAATCCTCAATTTTGAGATAATATTTACAATTTCAAAATTATCACCGCCATTAAAGATTAATTTATGATGCTTTGATTATATTTTGTGTCAAAAAGTAAACGCACAAAGAATAAGAATAATGTATATATATTTGTATAATAATACCTCTAGCAATGCTATTGTAAATGTGGCCTCTAATATCAGTTACAGGCCGCTGATACAGGCCGATGTTTTTGTAGATCTTTCTATGAACGAGCTTAAGAATTTGACCAATGTTGTAATAGGAAATTAGGTAAACTTGTTCACAAACACAACTGCTCTCACGGCTTTTTTTTATTTGATAACTTGTAACATCATTATTGTACAAGTTAGATTATTATTGAAACAAAAGAAGTTGCCCTTATTGGATATAACGAGTACTCGGGTTAAGGCCGAGGTGCTCCAATACGGGTCTCTTCTTTTGTTTCAATAGTACTGTATTCTTAATAATGTTTCAATATAGATTCTTATGTATTATAAAAACATATTTTAAACTTCATAACTGTACACGCAAGGTTAAAAACCTTACGTACACATCACTTGTTCGTCTGGTTATCGAATACTCTTCACCAATTTGGCATCCATCTAAACAACAGCAAATATCTCAGGTTGAGCAAATACAAAGGAAAGCAGCTCGGTACGTCTTTAATGACTACCGTGACAGGTCACCTGGTGCAGTCACCAATATGATTGACACCTTACAGTGCAGTCTTGCTTGTAGACGAACTAAAGCAAGTCTGATACTGTTATATAAAATAGACAGGGGTTTAGTAGAGGTACCAACAACCATGCTATCCCAATCTGACAGGCGTATTTGTGAGGCACATACATTCAGACAAATTTAGTCAAATAAAGATTTTTATAAGTTTTCTTTCTTCCCTAAAACAATATCAGTCTCGAACAGTTTACCTCTGTCAAATGCTCTTTCACCTAACCTAGAATCCTTCAAAAGTAGTATCTCCACATTAACATTTGAAGGATTCCCAACCCACCTTTAAATACATATTGCAAGCCACTGTATATATATATAATTAGTTATTTTTGGTTGGTTATTTTTTTATTTTTTTTATTATACTTTTAATGTGCCCATGTACATAGCGCACACAGTTCTGGGACGCTACCCACTCTAACCTTGGAGTTTAATCTTGTATTTGGAAGAAGAAGAAGAAGAAGAAGATACGTGATATATGTAGATAATTATGATTATCTGTACAGTAAAATGATCTGAAATTTCTCTCTTATGTCTGAGCACATTGGACATTGTAAATTATTTCATGACAAGATATATAATGAATACATAATTGTTGATGTCAATGCACATATTTTTTATATTTACAGCATTTTCCATTACTATTTATTTTATGTGGCATTATGAAGTAATTTTTTTTCTGTCACAGTCTATCTGATAATTTAAAAACAACCTGCACAAAACCAAGATCAACACATTGATGAGATAAATAGATTGAAAGACTCTATCTTAGACCTACAATGCAGATCTATGAAAAAAAATCTGATTTTTACGGGTATTTCGTATTCAAAGTTCGAAAACTGCTAGCAAAACTGAACTTTTTTATATGAAGAACATGAAATAGAATACCCGGTTGGATTCAGAAATGTCCATAGATTCGGAAAGAAAGGTCGTAATGGAGCCCGACCTATAGTAGCGAGGTTTATATACCGACGCGAATTCGAAGATGTTCTTAGAAATGCCTTCAAGCTACGTGGTAAACCTGTCAGTATTCACGAACAGTTTCCAGCGGAAATTGAGAATCGACGAAAACAGCTCTACCCAGTTATGAAACAGGCAAAATAGGATGGGAAAATGGCTACCATGACCAGAGACAAACTATTTATTGATAGCGAACGTTACATGTCAATAAACGAAATGGTAAACCACCCTCCTCAAACTCAAGATCGAGCAGGAAAACATAGTGTCAAGAACAGGGACAATACTGGCTATCGAGATGCAATAATGACTCCACCAAACAACAATCAAAACATTGGGAAAAGACCATACAAACGTCAGCGTGCAGGGTCAAGCCCTGAGAACTCTTCTGCATAGGAATGCCGAGGAAAACATGCAAGTCCTAGAAGTCTGAACGACGCAAATTGTAACACTTGTAATATTTCTGATAAAGACATTAGTATTGATAATAAAAATGTTAATACAATGTAGTACAAATGATAATGTATTAAATATTATAGGTCTTAACTGTTGTGGGATTAAGAAAAGGTTGAACTATCTAGAATTTGAACAAATGATAAGGAACTATGACATAATATGCTTAGTTGAAACAAAAACTGACGACATTAGCATAGTTAAACTAGAAGGGTATGAAATTCATATGAAAAATAGAAAGATTGTAGCTAAGAATAGATCTGGTGGCATTATACTCGGTTATAGACAAGAAATTGCAAGTAAAATAAAACCATTACATACAAATTCTATATACGTTTTTTTGGTTTAAAGTTTCTTCAGACTTAGTAAATCTAGATCAAAATATTATTTTTGGTATTGTCTATATACCCCCTGAAAATGTTGTCTGTTCTTCTCAAGATGCGCTTAGAGAAATAGAAAATGAATATAATAATTTTTCAATAAATTACAAGTATTTATCTCTAATTGGAGACTTTAACGGACGAACGGCAGACGAAGATGATTTCTTCTTTTCCTCAGAAAATCACGGATATGATGCAGCGAGATTTATAGAAAATGATGTACTAACGCTTGATGAACTGCATATTCCGCGCAAAAGGAGTAGCTCTGACCCTATGAAAAACGGGTATGGCAAAAATGTTTAGGTTTTTGTAAGGGAAATAACTTATTTATTGTAAATGGACGAATAGGAGATGACAGAAATAAAGGTAAATTAACATGTAAAAATGCTAGCATTAGTGGATTATTGCATTAGCTCTGTATGTTTGTTAAAATATTTTTCAAATTTTGCTGTGCTTGACTTTAGTCATTTTTATTCAGATGTTCATTGTCCACTTGAGATATCGATGTCGTGCTCAGTTTTTGATAATGTTTTTGAAAATAATGAAAATATATTTTTTTTTTTACATCATAATATAGTTTATTCAAAATTTCCTCTTTACAATAACCTTAATGGCCCAGTAGTAAACATTAAGGGTCTCTGTTTTACATAAATCTCACTTGTCCAGGGGTAGCAAGTGAAAATAAAAATAAAAAGTCCATTTAAACATATTTCATATTAATCTTTACACACATTCTGAAAAAATACATAAATGGGTTCAGGAAAAATGTTCAGAATTTCAGAACCAAATCGATCTCAGAAAAATAGATGAATTGAAAAAGTTATTATATGAAGTTACAAGTATGAATTTAAATATTATTGAAGCTAGCTCGTCTGTCGACAAATTGAAAATGAATTCCTTACTAGATAATTTATGTAATATATTTTAAACTCTGCGAAATCCACATTTGGAACTTCTGAATATTCTAAAGTGAAACACATAGGAAAAAAGAAATTGGGGAAATTAAAGAAAGATTGGTCGACGATTGTCACTTTGAGAGAAGAAACTTTAGAAAACGTAAGAGAATATTCCAAAAAAGTAGAAATAATGAAAATTTCGACTTCAAATTAGCAGAAAAAAGATATAAAAAAGTGATGGATGAAGCTATTCTTGATCACAGAAGAAAGTTATCAAGGGTAATAAATAATCTGAAATCGAGTAATTCACAGGAATTCGGGAAACTATTGAAAAAGGGTAAAACTAGAGAACAACCAAACATTCCAATTGATAAACTATTTGAATCACGTTAAACGAAAAACCAGATGCAGACCCCATACATATTCCTTTATTAGACCCGGATGATGTAAATGAACTAAATGAAAACATAAACATGAAAATTTCAAAAGAAGAAATACTTAAATGTATCAAAAAATTAAAAAACAATAAAGCCTGTAGGGAAGATTTAGTAATAAATGAATATATCAAATCAACAACAAATACATTTATAGACATTTATGAGCAATTATTTAATATTATTTTCGAAACGGGCATTGTTCCTGATAACTGGCTTATGAGTAATATAAAACCTATTTACAAAAACAAAGGTGATAAAATGGATCCAAAAAATTATAGGCCAATAACAATACTTAGCTGTCTCGAAAAAACTTTTTACCGCAGTCCTGAGTGAACGTCTTACAAAATATTCCGATGATTTTTTTATTCTAAATGAAAACCAATGTGGATTTCAGAAGGGTTACTCTACGCTTGATAACTTGTTTGTGCTTTTTAACTCTTTTGAAATTCTCAAAAACAAGAAGAACAAAATGTGTTGTGCCTTTATTGATTTTGAGAAAGCATTCGACAGTTTGGAGAGATGATCTTTGGTACAAGTTACTGTTAAATAACATGAATGGTAATATGTATAATATAATTGTAAATATGTATAGTGGTACAAAATCTTGTATTTCTTATAATGATTGTAAGTCAGAATTTTTTCCATGTAGCAATGATGTACGTCAATGGATATATTTACTTCCCTTTCTTTTTGCCGTGTTCATGAATGACCTTGAATCATACTTGACAAACTGCAATTTAAATAGATTACAAACGATTTCTAATGAAATTGAAATCCAACTTGGTATATATCTGAAACTTTTTGTAATTGTATATGCTGATGATACTGTACTCATGGCAGAATCATCAGCTGATCTTCAAAATCAACTAAATTCATTCCAAGATTATTGTTCTATCTGGAAGCTTAAAGTGAATACAGATAAAAGTAAAGTTATGGTTTATACCAGAGGTAAACTCCCAAGGAATCTTAATTTTTCATTAAATTATCCAGAACTGGTAACTTTAAAAGAGCAAAGCAATCTATAGCTGGCAAAACTACTGTTGAGTTTTACGAAGTATTAGAAATGGGCAGAAAACATGGTCTTTCAGTAAAGATTCAACTCGATCTATTTGATAAGATGGTTAAGCCAATTTTACTCTATGGATTTGAGGTATGGGGTTTCAGTAATAACGATATAATTGAAAAGGTACATTTAAAATTCTGTAAATTACTACTTCATTTAAAATCATCTACACCATCATATATGATATTTGGTGAACTTGGGAGATATCCTTTGGAAATAGACATAAAATGTAGATTTATATCATTCTGGACTAAATTGCTATCTGGAAAAGAGTTAAAATTGTCAAAAATAATTTATAATTTATGTTATTGTATGTCAATCAAAATTGTGGAACATTTTACGTGGCTAGATAATGTTAAAAAAAATTATAAATGAATATGGATTCGCATATATTTGGAACACACAAACCTTTGTTGACCCAAACTGGCTTCGATTTACAATTATTAGAAACCTACAAGATCAGTTTGAACAATATTGGCATTCTTTATTAGATGATGCATCGAAAGCTATAAATTACAGATTGTTTAAAGAATATTTTGGCATGGAAGTATACTTTGATATTTTAGATAACAAAAATGTTGTAGAGTTATGCAGATTTAGAACAGCAAATCATAAATTACCTATTGAAATTGGAAGATGGAATAACACTAATAGAAATAACAGAATTTGTACGCACTGTAATAAAAATGAACTCGGTGATGGATTTCACTATATTTTAGATTGCCCATTCTTTGAACAAGATCGAAACATCTATATACCAAAGTATTACTACAGTAGGCCAAATGTTTTAAGATATAAATTACTGTTATCTTCCAAAAAGAAATCAGAACTGATAAAACTAAGCAAATTCATTAATCACATAAATAAAACTGTATGTATTCTGGTTTAACCTACTGAATTGTTCATCTGTGTACATTTCTTCATTATTTACGTACTTAGTATAACATGTTGCATGTTGTATATATTGTACATATGTATTTCTCTATACCTTGTCAAATTATGATGGTTTATTGAGAATAAAAGATATATATTATATGTTATTCAGCTATCAGACAGGGTATATAATGTGACATTCCCGGCTTAGGATCTATATTCCCTGAGGCGCAGCCGAAGGGAATATATAGCATAAGCCGGGAATGTCACATTATATACCCTGTCTGATAGCTGAATAACAGATATATTACGGATTTAACATTTTTTTTTAAATACAACATCCAACTGTATTAAATAAATTTGCCTCTTTTATTTTCATTTTTCGTATCTCTAGATGTCCGTTTCCGTACCATTCTTCAATGACGTCAAAATATGTGTCACGTCATATTTCATGTATAGGGTGTCTCATGAAGGAAAATACTGTACTAAATTTCTAAATCGATACAGTTTCATATGTAGTAAATTGTATAAGCTTTATAAATATAACATTAATATATCACATAACAAAACAACGGGTTTGCGAAACAGTTTCAATAATTTAAATGTTAACTACATGTAAATAAAACCTTTGTGTGGCCCCATGACGTCGAAAGTTTTCAAGGCTCAACGTTTTGTTTATTTGTTATGGTACAGCCGTGGAACATAGGAATTTGCTGAATCGATCAAGTATTTGTGACGGAATTAACCGTTGTGATATGTTTTTGTTCATGCAGCCGTTTTGAGTATAAAAATAGCATTTAATTTGGTAAAAATACATTTATTATTCCGTACGTATTATACCATTGATTCAGTGAAGCGTAATGTTTTGTCGTCCATGTTTTAATCGTTTTTGGGGACTGAAATATATACCCCGTCTGTTTTCCGAATATATTCTGACATTCAGGGCTGAAGAACCAATGAAAATATGTGTAACAAACTAAATTCGTAATATATAGAAACAAATATGTTACGCTTGGCGTGTTTTTGTTTTTGTTTTATTTTGGTTAATAGCCATAGTACTGTTTGTTATTTATTTTTTTTGGCGCATTGCTTGTTATTGTGCTGTACATTTGAGGGAAAATGAGGGTGGTGAAAGGGGGGAGCTAGCTCTTTAAATAACATATTTTGGACATATTAAGACTTTTGTTAACTGTTGACTAAATGACGGGTACCTGATTTCCTTAAATTGACATGCATGTTGATTGTAACTACACACAGTGATTCCTCTTAGTTATTACTGATCAGTTTTTACAAAATCTCTTTCTGTGATATATGTTATTTCTTATTATTAGATTGATGTCAGTGAAATACTGAAATTTCCAAATTGAAATAAAAACTGTGAAGTCAGAGTACCAACGTCATTACACATCGAATTCGGCAATAAAAATAAAAATTCCTTTTTTAACGTCATATTACGCTACAACAAGAAAGCGCACAATCTATGTAATGTAAAGAATATTTACTCTTTAATCCGGATATCGACAATAAATTAGTTGTAACCGAACGACTGTAATTCAGTCATGCGGCAGGCTAACGCACATTCGTGAATTACTGCGTTGTTCGGTTACTCTTGACATATTTTCGATATTCGGAATGTAAGAGTAGATATTATAATTATTGAAAAGATGAGAGGACTATAAATCACGATATATCACGTTAATATAGATGGTAGAGTATCATATATTTTTTTTTGGCCGTAAGGGTAGTAGTTTTTAATCAACAGATTCGACCTCCTGAGTTCTAGCTGACGTTAATTAACTACAAGCATTCACGGACCCAGCAGTTGTACTGCTATGCTTATATTGACATCCTTTTTTAATTCACCTGACCCATATATATAATTATGTTGTTATGAATTAGCATTCTTCATGCGAAAAAAAAATGAAGAAGATTTTCAATATCTAAGAAAAAGGGGGGGGGGGGTGATATTCAAATTATGTGACACAATTATCAATTGTTATTCAGTACCATGACATTCAAAAGGCTTATCATTTTGGATTCTTATTTTTATGACATGTTCAGCGTGTCCATATTTCATTTATAATATCATCCAGTATTCTACAAAACTTTGAGCAATGATTCTGCTATTCCTCGGCGACCAGTTTAAGTGACGACGCTATATGTAGAACCTAGTGAGAATTGTCATCCACCACACAAGGGTTGACTTTATTATATGAAGAAAGAAATACAATGATCAGTTGGCCAAAGTGTGTCTATTTTGAGGGCCAATAAACGTGAGACCCACTTTCTTCGGAATGCCCTGATCAACCTCTGACTGCGAACGTACATTCTCCTATGTTATACGAAGAACATAGTCAAACTAATTGGAGCACATATTAGGGAAAACTAAATTATTGAAATGGTGAACTTACATATGACCAGTTTATTAACACCAGAAGAAAACATACAAGCAAAATCGGTATAGTATTTTTTTTATTTGAATTTTACAATTTCATACTGAAAGGTGCTATTTTGAAGAAAACGGTCTAGTATATCTCCAGGTCCTAGCCTACCATTGAAAGATACAATAAATTCTCATATGTAAACGAGATCATTAGCTATCAACATCATTCGAATTAAAATCTAAAGAAAGTCTGATAATTCAAGATTTACAAATCATTCATGTACATTTTAAAGGATATATTTTTCCGTTGTTGAAATTAAATATTTCATCCACTTTGTCGATTCTGTTTGTGGACACATAACTATTGCCTCTACACGATGACGTTAACGTATTTAGTCGTCAACTAACCCCATATCTATCAGGAAAACAACACGCATACGTTGTATATACCATTTAGAAGTAACTCACTAATTAAAATTAGATCTCCTCATTTATTCCCACCAGATTTCTTTGTCAATGTAGAATGACTACTCATCTGTTGGGAAAAAGTCTTAGCATGTCAGAAAGGTACAACAAATTTAATCAGAAGCAGTATATTAAAGGGCAGATACTACAATGGACAACAGAAAACAAAGCGAAAAAACAAACAAATTACTACACAGAAAACAAAAGACTTAGCAATTAACACGCCCCTTCTAAAAACCGGATAGGGTGGGAGGAGTAGGCAACTCAGGTGCTGCAATAGTGGCATTCCCCGCGTTACTGTTAAACGACACGAGCATCATCTGATTTAGAAATCGTGTTCGACACAAGTATACGTAAATAAATACAAAAAGCGTAAATAAAACAAAAATGACACCCTACAGAGGAAGCGAGAGTAAAGGCGATCAAGTCATCGTCACTCGTACAAGCCATTGATGTGTGAGTTTTATATGTTAACGCCATATACTCCACGATTGGTTGAAATGCAGTCATTAGAACTGAGGACAAGATACCCATTGGATATGTTCATTCATATGTTTCGTTTGTCGTAATAACAATCCAATCTTTTCCTCATTCATGACTTATCAACTGGTTTGCAACAAGAGATACACGACGGATGTCACAAGTGGAGCAGCCACTGTTAACTTTCCGGACTGGAATTCACCACCGATTGTTAGTCGGGCTGGTGGTGCTCAATCTTTACTTTCTCGTGTAAACACTGGTTGTTAGTCTGGCTGGTGATGCTCAATCTTTACTTTCTCGTGTAAACACTGGTTGTTAGTCTGGCTGGTGATGCTCAATCTTTACTTTCTCGTGTAAACACTGGTTGTTAGTCTGGCTGGTGGAGCTCAATCTTTACTTTCTCGTGTAAACACTGGTTGTTAGTGGGACTAGTGATGCTCAATCTTTACTTTCTCGTGTAAACACTGGTTGTTAGTGGGGCTGGTGATGCTCAATCTTTACTTTCTCGTGTAAACACTGATTGTTAGTGGGGCTGGTGATGCTCAATCTTTACTTTCTCGTGTAAACACTGATTGTTAGTGGGGCTGGTGGTGCTCAATCTTTACTTTCTCGTGTAAACACTGATTGTTAGTGGGGCTGGTGATGCTCAATCTTTACTTTCTCGTGTAAACACTGATTGTTAGTGGGGCTGGTGGTGCTCAATCTTTACTTTCTCGTGTAAACACTGGTTGTTAGTGGGACTGGTGATGCTCAATCTTTACTTTCTCGTACCGATTGTTAGTGGGGCTGGTGATGCTCAATCTTTATTTTCTCGTGTAAACACTGGTTGTTAGTGGGACTGGTGATGCTCAATCTTTACTTTCTCGTACCGATTGTTAGTGGGGCTGGTGATGCTCAATCTTTACTTTCTCGTGTAAACACTGGTTGTTAGTGGGACTGGTGATGCTCAATCTTTACTTTCTCGTACCGATTGTTAGTGCGGCTGGTGATGCTCAATCTTTACTTTCTCGTGTAAACACTGGTTGTTAGTGGGACTGGTGATGCTCAATCTTTACTTTCTCGTGTAAACACTGGTTGTTAGTCTGGCTGGTGATGCTCAATCTTTACTTTCTCGTGTAAACACTGGTTGTTAGTCTGGCTGGTGATGCTCAATCTTTACTTTCTCGTGTAAACACTGGTTGTTAGTCTGGCTGGTGATGCTCAATCTTTACTTTCTCGTGTAAACACTGATTGTTAATCTGGCTGGTGATGCTCAATCTTTACTTTCTCGTGTAAACACTGATTGTTAGTGGGGCTGGTGGTGCTCAATCTTTACTTTCTCGTGTAAACACTGGTTGTTAGTCTGGCTGGTGATGCTCAATCTTTACTTTCTCGTGTAAACACTGGTTGTTAGTCTGGCTGGTGATGCTCAATCCTTACTTTCTCGTGTAAACACTGGTTGTTAGTCTGGCTGGTGGTGCTCAATCTTTACTTTCTCGTGTAAACACTGGTTGTTAGTGGGACTGGTGATGCTCAATCTTTACTTTCTCGTGTAAACACTGGTTGTTAGTGGGGCTGGTGATGCTCAATCTTTACTTTCTCGTGTAAACACTGATTGTTAGTAGGGCTGGTGGTGCTCAATCTTTACTTTCTCGTGTAAACACTGGTTGTTAGTGGGACTGGTGATGCTCAATCTTTACTTTCTCGTACCGATTGTTAGTGGGGCTGGTGATGCTCAATCTTTACTTTCTCGTGTAAACACTGGTTGTTAGTGGGACTGGTGATGCTCAATCTTTACTTTCTCGTACCGATTGTTAGTGGGGCTGGTGATGCTCAATCTTTATTTTCTCGTGTAAACACTGGTTGTTAGTGGGACTGGTGATGCTCAATCTTTACTTTCTCGTACCGATTGTTAGTGGGGCTGGTGATGCTCAATCTTTACTTTCTCGTGTAAACACTGGTTGTTAGTGGGACTGGTGATGCTCAATCTTTACTTTCTCGTACCGATTGTTAGTGCGGCTGGTGATGCTCAATCTTTACTTTCTCGTGTAAACACTGGTTGTTAGTGGGACTGGTGATGCTCAATCTTTACTTTCTCGTGTAAACACTGGTTGTTAGTCTGGCTGGTGATGCACAATCTTTACTTTCTCGTGTAAACACTGGTTGTTAGTCTGGCTGGTGATGCTCAATCTTTACTTTCTCGTGTAAACACTGGTTGTTAGTCTGGCTGGTGATGCTCAATCTTTACTTTCTCGTGTAAACACTGATTGTTAGTCTGGCTGGTGATGCTCAATCTTTACTTTCTCGTGTAAACACTGATTGTTAGTGGGGCTGGTGGTGCTCAATCTTTACTTTCTCGTGTAAACACTGGTTGTTAGTCTGGCTGGTGATGCTCAATCTTTACTTTCTCGTGTAAACACTGGTTGTTAGTCTGGCTGGTGATGCTCAATCTTTACTTTCTCGTGTAAACACTGGTTGTTAGTCTGGCTGGTGATGCTCAATCCTTACTTTCTCGTGTAAACACTGGTTGTTAGTCTGGCTGGTGGTGCTCAATCTTTACTTTCTCGTGTAAACACTGGTTGTTAGTGGGACTGGTGATGCTCAATCTTTACTTTCTCGTGTAAACACTGGTTGTTAGTGGGGCTGGTGATGCTCAATCTTTACTTTCTCGTGTAAACACTGATTGTTAGTAGGGCTGGTGGTGCTCAATCTTTACTTTCTCGTGTAAACACTGGTTGTTAGTGGGACTGGTGATGCTCAATCTTTACTTTCTCGTACCGATTGTTAGTGGGGCTGGTGATGCTCAATCTTTACTTTCTCGTGTAAACACTGGTTGTTAGTGGGACTGGTGATGCTCAATCTTTACTTTCTCGTACCGATTGTTAGTGGGGCTGGTGATGCTCAATCTTTATTTTCTCGTGTAAACACTGGTTGTTAGTGGGACTGGTGATGCTCAATCTTTACTTTCTCGTACCGATTGTTAGTGGGGCTGGTGATGCTCAATCTTTACTTTCTCGTGTAAACACTGGTTGTTAGTGGGACTGGTGATGCTCAATCTTTACTTTCTCGTACCGATTGTTAGTGCGGCTGGTGATGCTCAATCTTTACTTTCTCGTGTAAACACTGGTTGTTAGTGGGACTGGTGATGCTCAATCTTTACTTTCTCGTGTAAACACTGGTTGTTAGTCTGGCTGGTGATGCTCAATCTTTACTTTCTCGTGTAAACACTGGTTGTTAGTCTGGCTGGTGATGCTCAATCTTTACTTTCTCGTGTAAACACTGGTTGTTAGTCTGGCTGGTGATGCTCAATCTTTACTTTCTCGTGTAAACACTGATTGTTAGTCTGGCTGGTGATGCTCAATCTTTACTTTCTCGTGTAAACACTGATTGTTAGTGGGGCTGGTGGTGCTCAATCTTTACTTTCTCGTGTAAACACTGGTTGTTAGTCTGGCTGGTGATGCTCAATCTTTACTTTCTCGTGTAAACACTGGTTGTTAGTCTGGCTGGTGATGCTCAATCTTTACTTTCTCGTGTAAACACTGGTTGTTAGTCTGGCTGGTGATGCTCAATCCTTACTTTCTCGTGTAAACACTGGTTGTTAGTCTGGCTGGTGGTGCTCAATCTTTACTTTCTCGTGTAAACACTGGTTGTTAGTGGGACTGGTGATGCTCAATCTTTACTTTCTCGTGTAAACACTGGTTGTTAGTGGGGCTGGTGATGCTCAATCTTTACTTTCTCGTGTAAACACTGATTGTTAGTAGGGCTGGTGGTGCTCAATCTTTACTTTCTCGTGTAAACACTGGTTGTTAGTGGGACTGGTGATGCTCAATCTTTACTTTCTCGTACCGATTGTTAGTGGGGCTGGTGATGCTCAATCTTTACTTTCTCGTGTAAACACTGGTTGTTAGTGGGACTGGTGATGCTCAATCTTTACTTTCTCGTACCGATTTTTAGTGGGGCTGGTGATGCTCAATCTTTACTTTCTCGTGTAAACACTGGTTGTTAGTGGGACTGGTGATGCTCAATCTTTACTTTCTCGTGTAAACACTGGTTGTTAGTCTGGCTGGTGATGCCCAATCTTTACTTTCTCGTGTAAACACTGGTTGTTAGTCTGGCTGGTGATGCTCAATCTTTACTTTCTCGTGTAAACACTGGTTGTTAGTCTGGCTGGTGGTGCTCAATCTTTACTTTCTCGTGTAAACACTGGTTGTTAGTGGGACTGGTGATGCTCAATCTTTACTTTCTCGTGTAAACACTGGTTGTTAGTGGGGCTGGTGATGCTCAATCTTTACTTTCTCGTGTAAACACTGATTGTTAGTGGGGCTGGTGGTGCTCAATCTTTACTTTCTCGTGTAAACACTGGTTGTTAGTGGGACTGGTGATGCTCAATCTTTACTTTCTCGTGTAAACACTGGTTGTTAGTGGGGCTGGTGATGCTCAATCTTTACTTTCTGGTGTAAACACTGGTTGTTAGTAGGGCTGGTGATGCTCAATCTTTACTTTCTCGTGTAAACACTGGTTGTTAGTGGGGCTGGTGATGCTCAATCTTTACTTTCTCGTGTAAACACTGGTTGTTAGTGGGACTGGTGATGCTCAATCTTTACTTTCTCGTGTAAACACTGGTTGTTAGTCTGGCTGGTGATGCTCAATCTTTACTTTCTCGTGTAAACACTGGTTGTTAGTCTGGCTGGTGATGCTCAATAATTATTTTCTCGTGTAAGCACTGATTGTTAGTCTGGCTGGTGATGCTCAATCTTTACTTTCTCGTGTAAACACTGATTGTTAGTGGGGCTGGTGGTGCTCAATCTTTACTTTCTCGTGTAAACACTGGTTGTTAGTCTGGCTGGTGATGCTCAATCTTTACTTTCTCGTGTAAACACTGGTTGTTAGTCTGGCTGGTGATGCTCAATCTTTACTTTCTCGTGTAAACACTGGTTGTTAGTCTGGCTGGTGGTGCTCAATCTTTACTTTCTCGTGTAAACACTGGTTGTTAGTGGGACTGGTGATGCTCAATCTTTACTTTCTCGTGTAAACACTGGTTGTTAGTGGGGCTGGTGATGCTCAATCTTTACTTTCTCGTGTAAACACTGATTGTTAGTGGGGCTGGTGGTGCTCAATCTTTACTTTCTCGTGTAAACACTGGTTGTTAGTGGGACTGGTGATGCTCAATCTTTACTTTGTCGTACCGATTGTTAGTGGGGCTGGTGATGCTCAATCTTTACTTTCTCGTGTAAACACTGGTTGTTAGTGGGACTGGTGATGCTCAATCTTTACTTTCTCGTACCGATTGTTAGTGGGGCTGGTGATGCTCAATCTTTACTTTCTCGTGTAAACACTGGTTGTTAGTGGGACTGGTGATGCTCAATCTTTACTTTCTCGTGTAAACACTGGTTGTTAGTCTGGCTGGTGATGCTCAATCTTTACTTTCTCGTGTAAACACTGGTTGTTAGTCTGGCTGGTGATGCTCAATCTTTACTTTCTCGTGTAAACACTGGTTGTTAGTCTGGCTGGTGGTGCTCAATCTTTACTTTCTCGTGTAAACACTGGTTGTTAGTGGGACTGGTGATGCTCAATCTTTACTTTCTCGTGTAAACACTGGTTGTTAGTGGGGCTGGTGATGCTCAATCTTTACTTTCTCGTGTAAACACTGATTGTTAGTGGGGCTGGTGGTGCTCAATCTTTACTTTCTCGTGTAAACACTGGTTGTTAGTGGGACTGGTGATGCTCAATCTTTACTTTCTCGTGTAAACACTGGTTGTTAGTGGGGCTGGTGATGCTCAATCTTTACTTTCTCGTGTAAACACTGGTTGTTAGTGGGACTGGTGATGCTCAATCTTTACTTTCTCGTGTAAACACTGGTTGTTAGTGGGGCTGGTGATGCTCAATCTTTACTTTCTCGTGTAAACACTGGTTGTTAGTGGGGCTGGTGATGCTCAATCTTTACTTTCTCGTGTAAACACTGGTTGTTAGTGGGGCTGGTGATGCTCAATCTTTACTTTCTCGTGTAAACACTGGTTGTTAGTGGGACTGGTGATGCTCAATCTTTACTTTCTCGTGTAAACACTGGTTGTTAGTGGGGCTGGTGATGCTCAATCTTTACTTTCTCGTGTAAACACTGGTTGTTAGTGGGGCTGGTGATGCTCAATCTTTACTTTCTCGTGTAAACACTGGTTGTTAGTGGGACTGGTGATGCTCAATCTTTACTTTCTCGTGTAAACACTGGTTGTTAGTGGGGCTGGTGATGCTCAATCTTTACTTTCTCGTGTAAACACTGGTTGTTGGTCTGGCTGGTGATGCTCAATCTTTACTTTCTCGTGTAAACACTGGTTGTTAGTGGGGCTGGTGATGCTCAATCTTTACTTTCTCGTGTAAACACTGATTGTTAGTGGGGCTGGTGATGCTCAATCTTTACTTTCTCGTGTAAACACTGATTGTTAGTGGGGCTGGTGATGCTCAATCTTTACTTTCTCGTGTAAACACTGATTGTTAGTGGGGCTGGTGGTGCTCAATCTTTACTTTCTCGTGTAAACACTGGTTGTTAGTGGGACTGGTGATGCTCAATCTTTACTTTCTCGTGTAAACACTGGTTGTTAGTGGGGCTGGTGATGCTCAATCTTTACTTTCTCGTGTAAACACTGGTTGTTAGTGGGACTGGTGATGCTCAATCTTTACTTTCTCGTGTAAACACTGGTTGTTAGTGGGGATGGTGATGCTCAATCTTTACTTTCTCGTGTAAACACTGGTTGTTAGTGGGGCTGGTGATGCTCAATCTTTACTTTCTCGTGTAAACACTGGTTGTTAGTGGGGCTGGTGATGCTCAATCTTTACTTTCTCGTGTAAACACTGGTTGTTAGTGGGACTGGTGATGCTCAATCTTTACTTTCTCGTGTAAACACTGGTTGTTAGTGGGGCTGGTGATGCTCAATCTTTACTTTCTCGTGTAAACACTGGTTGTTAGTGGGGCTGGTGATGCTCAATCTTTACTTTCTCGTACCGATTGTTAGAGGGGCTGGTGGTGCTCAATCTTTACTTTCTCGTAACGATTGTTAGTGGGGCTGGTGATGCTCAATCTTTACTTTCTCGTGTAAACAATGGTTGTTAGTCTGGCTGATGATGCTCAATCTTTACTTTCTCGTGTAAACACTGGTTGTTAGTGGGGCTGGTGATGCTCAATCTTTACTTTCTCGTGTAAACACTGATTGTTAGTGGGACTGGTGATGCTCAATCTTTACTTTCTCGTGTAAACACTGATTGTAAGTGGGGCTGGTGATGCTCAATCTTTACTTTCTCGTGTAAACACTGATTGTTAGTGGGGCTGGTGATGCTCAATCTTTACTTTCTCGTGTAAACACTGATTGTTAGTGGGGCTGGTGATGCTCAATCTTTACTTTCTCGTGTAAACACTGGTTGTTAGTGGGGCTGGTGATGCTCAATCTTTACTTTCTCGTGTAAACACTGGTTGTTAGTGGGGCTGGTGATGCTCAATCTTTACTTTCTCGTGTAAACACTGGTTGTTAGTGGGACTGGTGATGCTCAATCTTTACTTTCTCGTGTAAACACTGGTTGTTAGTGGGGCTGGTGATGCTCAATCTTTACTTTCTCGTGTAAACACTGGTTGTTGGTCTGGCTGGTGATGCTCAATCTTTACTTTCTCGTGTAAACACTGGTTGTTAGTGGGGCTGGTGATGCTCAATCTTTACTTTCTCGTGTAAACACTGATTGTTAGTGGGGCTGGTGATGCTCAATCTTTACTTTCTCGTGTAAACACTGATTGTTAGTGGGGCTGGTGATGCTCAATCTTTACTTTCTCGTGTAAACACTGATTGTTAGTGGGGCTGGTGGTGCTCAATCTTTACTTTCTCGTGTAAACACTGGTTGTTAGTGGGACTGGTGATGCTCAATCTTTACTTTCTCGTGTAAACACTGGTTGTTAGTGGGGCTGGTGATGCTCAATCTTTACTTTCTCGTGTAAACACTGGTTGTTAGTGGGACTGGTGATGCTCAATCTTTACTTTCTCGTGTAAACACTGGTTGTTAGTGGGGATGGTGATGCTCAATCTTTACTTTCTCGTGTAAACACTGGTTGTTAGTGGGGCTGGTGATGCTCAATCTTTACTTTCTCGTGTAAACACTGGTTGTTAGTGGGGCTGGTGATGCTCAATCTTTACTTTCTCGTGTAAACACTGGTTGTTAGTGGGACTGGTGATGCTCAATCTTTACTTTCTCGTGTAAACACTGGTTGTTAGTGGGGCTGGTGATGCTCAATCTTTACTTTCTCGTGTAAACACTGGTTGTTAGTGGGGCTGGTGATGCTCAATCTTTACTTTCTCGTACCGATTGTTAGAGGGGCTGGTGGTGCTCAATCTTTACTTTCTCGTAACGATTGTTAGTGGGGCTGGTGATGCTCAATCTTTACTTTCTCGTGTAAACAATGGTTGTTAGTCTGGCTGATGATGCTCAATCTTTACTTTCTCGTGTAAACACTGGTTGTTAGTGAGGCTGGTGATGCTCAATCTTTACTTTCTCGTGTAAACACTGATTGTTAGTGGGACTGGTGATGCTCAATCTTTACTTTCTCGTGTAAACACTGATTGTAAGCGGGGCTGGTGATGCTCAATCTTTACTTTCTCGTGTAAACACTGATTGTTAGTGGGGCTGGTGATGCTCAATCTTTACTTTCTCGTGTAAACACTGATTGTTAGTGGGGCTGGTGATGCTCAATCTTTACTTTCTCGTGTAAACACTGGTTGTTAGTGGGGCTGGTGATGCTCAATCTTTACTTTCTCGTGTAAACACTGATTGTTAGTGGGACTGGTGATGCTCAATCTTTACTTTCTCGTGTAAACACTGATTGTAAGTGGGGCTGGTGATGCTCAATCTTTACTTTCTCGTGTAAACACTGATTGTTAGTGGGGCTGGTGATGCTCAATCTTTACTTTCTCGTGTAAACACTGATTGTTAGTGGGGCTGGTGATGCTCAATCTTTACTTTCTCGTGTAAACACTGGTTGTTAGTGGGGCTGGTGATGCTCAATCTTTACTTTCTCGTGTAAACACTGGTTGTTAGTGGGGCTGGTGATGCTCAATCTTTACTTTCTCGTGTAAACACTGGTTGTTAGTGGGACTGGTGATGCTCAATCTTTACTTTCTCGTGTAAACACTGGTTGTTAGTGGGGCTGGTGATGCTCAATCTTTACTTTCTCGTGTAAACACTGGTTGTTGGTCTGGCTGGTGATGCTCAATCTTTACTTTCTCGTGTAAACACTGGTTGTTAGTGGGGCTGGTGATGCTCAATCTTTACTTTCTCGTGTAAACACTGATTGTTAGTGGGGCTGGTGGTGCTCAATCTTTACTTTCTCGTGTAAACACTGGTTGTTAGTGGGACTGGTGATGCTCAATCTTTACTTTCTCGTGTAAACACTGGTTGTTAGTGGGGCTGGTGATGCTCAATCTTTACTTTCTCGTGTAAACACTGGTTGTTAGAGGGACTGGTGATGCTCAATCTTTACTTTCTCGTGTAAACACTGGTTGTTAGTGGGGATGGTGATGCTCAATCTTTACTTTCTCGTGTAAACACTGGTTGTTAGTGGGGCTGGTGATGCTCAATCTTTACTTTCTCGTGTAAACACTGGTTGTTAGTGGGGCTGGTGATGCTCAATCTTTACTTTCTCGTGTAAACACTGGTTGTTAGTGGGATTGGTGATGCTCAATCTTTACTTTCTCGTGTAAACACTGGTTGTTAGTGGGGCTGGTGATGCTCAATCTTTACTTTCTCGTGTAAACACTGGTTGTTAGTGGGGCTGGTGATGCTCAATCTTTACTTTCTCGTACCGATTGTTAGAGGGGCTGGTGGTGCTCAATCTTTACTTTCTCGTAACGATTGTTAGTGGGGCTGGTGATGCTCAATCTTTACTTTCTCGTGTAAACAATGGTTGTTAGTCTGGCTGATGATGCTCAATCTTTACTTTCTCGTGTAAACACTGGTTGTTAGTGGGGCTGGTGATGCTCAATCTTTACTTTCTCGTGTAAACACTGATTGTTAGTGGGACTGGTGATGCTCAATCTTTACTTTCTCGTGTAAACACTGATTGTAAGCGGGGCTGGTGATGCTCAATCTTTACTTTCTCGTGTAAACACTGATTGTTAGTGGGGCTGGTGATGCTCAATCTTTACTTTCTCGTGTAAACACTGATTGTTAGTGGGGCTGGTGATGCTCAATCTTTACTTTCTCGTGTAAACACTGATTGTTAGTGGGGCTGGTGATGCTCAATCTTTACTTTCTCGTATAAACACTGGTTGTTAGTGGGGCTGGTGATGCTCAATCTTTACTTTCTCGTGTAAACACCGATTGTTAGTGGGGCTGGTGGTGCTCAATCTTTACTTTCTCGTACCGATTGTTAGAGGGGCTGGTGATGCTCAATCTTTACTTTCTCGTACCGATTGTTAGTGGGGCTGGTGATGCTCAATCTTTACTTTCTTGTACCGATTGTTAGTGGGGCTGGTGATGCTCAATCTTTACTTTCTCGTACCGATTGTTAGTGGGGCTGGTGATGATCAATCTTTACTTTCTCGTACCGATTGTTAGTGGGGCTGGTGATGCTCAATCTTTACTTTCTCGTACCGATTGTTAGTGGGGCTGGTGATGCTCAATCTTTACTTTCTCGTGTAAACACTGATTGTTAGTGGGGCTGGTGATGCTCAATCTTTACTTTCTCGTGTAAACACCGATTGTTAGTGGGGCTGGTGGTGCTCAATCTTTACTTTCTCGTGTAAACACTGGTTGTTAGTGGGACTGGTGATGCTCAATCTTTACTTTCTCCTGTAAACACTGATTGTTAGTGGGGCTGGTGGTGCTCAATCTTTACTTTCTCGTGTAAACACTGATTGTTAGTGGGGCTGGTGATGCTCAATCTTTACTTTCTCGTGTAAACACTGATTGTTAGTGGGGCTGGTGATGCTCAATCTTTACTTTCTCGTGTAAACACCGATTGTTAGAGGGGCTGGTGATGCTCAATCTTTACTTTCTCGTACCGATTGTTAGTGGGGCTGGTGATGCTCAATCTTTACTTTCTCGTACCGATTGTTAGTGGGGCTGGTGATGCTCAATCTTTACTTTCTCGTACCGATTGTTAGTGGGGCTGGTGATGCTCAATCTTTACTTTCTTGTGTAGTGTGTTTGTTGATCATTGTGTCGTTTTGTATTTGTTATTTTGGCCATTGTGTTGTATGTCCTTCATTTATTTACGGTTTCTGGTTACTCCCTTGGTATCTTCAAACTTCTCTTTTTAAGTATTTTGTTCTTTTATATTGTGTTTAATTTGTTACATATTGAGCTTTGGGCCCAAAAATCTAGCTTAACCCCGTCACTTTTTATTGAAGAGCCCTTACCAACAATATGTTCCCGACAATGCGGTATTTTTTTATCATTTGAGTGTAAAATAGTTTATAAGAGATATTATTTTATATTATATAATCAATATCAATCATTATTTTTGTAAAAGAAACCACTAGACGATGTCATCGGTACATATATCAGATGAAACAATCAATTTTTATTGGCATATTTCAAATCAAGAAGGTTTAATTGTAGTTTTGATTATATCTGTATTCATATCATGCAATCTCTATGACAACATGTTTATGCAACAATTTTAATATCCTGTTTTTTCTCCTACAATATATATTTGTGATACTAGGGTTTCTTTGTACTTTTGCATTGAAATCGAGTGATCGACTCATTCACTAACCTAGAAAAATACGGACAATAATTATTGTGTAGTTTGTTCTTCTATGAAACTTCTCTAGTCGAATAAACATTTTGTAAGATGTTTTTCTGAATAATGATTGCTAATTTTTACACGATTAAAAAAAAAAAAAACATGAATTACAAAATCTTAAACATAGGTATATAAAATACATCTTAGACTATAAATAATACTTCATTTAATGAAGCTTTGTTTTCCATATATACACTGTTCTATTTTATTCCACTTTCATACTACTCTTTAGCTGTTAGTACACGTACATGTATGTAGACAAAACCGGTCGGTATATATATATTTATACATGTATTATGCTTTACGTTTTTATTTTCCCTGTTTGTCTTTGTTAGCGTAGTCGGTCAATATTATACAATTACTGCACTTGAACGAGATCAATATGAGGTTTTATGGAGCAGAGTACAATAATATTGCTCCAGAAATAACATTTACTTAGGTAAACTCTTACGTGTTCTACATATAGTAGCTGAAGTAACATTTACTTAGATAAATTCTTACGTGTTCTACATATTGTGGCTGGAGTAACATTTAGCTAGGTAAACTCTTACGTGTTCTATATATATTGGCTGAAGTAACATTTACTTAGGTAAACTCTTAGGTGTTCTAAATATAGTAGCTGGATAACATTGACTTAGGTGAATTCTTACGTGTTCTACATATAGTAGCTGGAGAAACATTTACTTAGGAAAACTCTTAGGTGTTCTACATATAGTAGCTGAAGTAACATTTACTTAGGTGAACTTTTACGTGTTCTACATATAGTAGCTGGAGTAACATTTACTTAGGTGAACTTTTACGTGTTCTACATATAGTAGCTGGAGTAACATTTACTTAGGTAAACTTTAACGTGTTCTACATATAGTAGCTGGAGTAACATTTACTTAGGTAAACTCTTACGTGTCTACATATATTAGCTGGAGTAACATTTACATAGGTAAACTCTTAGGTGTTCTACATATAGTAGCTGGATAACATTTACTTAGGTGAACTCTTACCTGTTCTACATATAGTAGCCGGAGTAACATTTACTTAGGCAAAGTCTTAAGTGTTCTATATATAGTAGCTGGAGAAACATTTACTTAGGTAAACTCTTACGTGTTCTACATATAGTAGCTGGAATATCATTTACTCAGGTAAACTCTTACGTGTTCTACATATAGTAGCTGAAGTAACATTTACTTAGGTAAACTCTTAGGTGTTCTACATATAGTAGCTGGAGTAACATTTACTTAGGTAAACTCTTACGTGTTCTATATATAGTAGCTGAAGTAACATTTACTTAGGTAAACTCTTACGTGTTCTACATATAGTAGCTGGAGAAACATTTACTTAGGCATACTCTTACGTGTTCTACATGTAGTAGCTGGAGTAACATTTACTTAGGTAAACTCTTACGTGTTCTACATATAGTAGCTGAAGTAACATTTACTTAGGTAAACTCTTACGTGTTCTACATATAGTAGCTGAAGAAACATTTACTTATGTAAACTCTTATGTGTTCTATATATAGTAGCTGAAGTAACATTAACTTAGGTAAACTCTGACGTGTTCTAAATATAGTAGCTGGAGTAACACTTACTTAGGTAAACTCTTACTTATTCTATATATAGTAGCTGAAGTAACATTTACTTAGGTAAACTCTTACGTGTTCTAAATATAGTAGCTGGAGTAACATTTACTTAGGTAAACTCTTACGCGTTCTACATATAGTAGATTGGAGTAACATTTACTTAGGTAAACTCTTACGCGTTCTATATATAGTAGCTGAAGTAACATTTACTTAGATAAACTCTTACGTGTTCTTCATATAGTAGCTGGAGTAACATTTACTTAGGTAAACTCTTACTTGTTCTACATATAGTAGCTGAAGTAACATTTACTTAGGTAAACTCTTACGTGTTCTATATATAGTAGCTGAAGTAACATTTACTTAGGTAAACTCTTACATGTTCTAAATATGGTAGCTGGAGTAACATTTACTTAGGTAAACTCTTACGCGTTCTACATATAGTAGCTGGAGTAACATTTACATAGGTAAGCTCTTACGTGTACTATATATAGTAGCTGAAGTAACATTTACTAATGTAAACGCTTACGTGTTCTACATATAGTGGCTGAAGTAACATTTACTTAGGTAAACTCTTACGTGTTCTACATATAGTAGCTGGAGTAACATTTACTTAGGTAAACTATTGCGTGTTCTATATATAGTAGCTGAATTAACATTTACTTAGGTAAACTCTTACGTGTTCTAGATATAGTAGCTGGAGTAACAATGACTTAGTTAAACTCTTTCGTGTTCTATATATAGTGGCTGAAGTAACATTTACTTAGGTAAACTCTTACGTGTTCTACATATAGTAGCTGGAGTAACATTTTCTTAGGTAAACTCTTACGTGTTCTACATATAGTAGCTGAAGTAACATTTACTTCGGTAAACTCTTACGTGTTCTACATATAATAGCTGAAGTAACATTTACTTAGGTAAACTTTTACGTGTTCTATATATAGTAGCTGAAGTAACATTTGCTTTGATAAACTCTTACGTGTTCTTCATATAGTAGCTGGAGTAACATTTACTTAGGTAAACTCTTACGTGTTCTACATATAGTAGCTGAAGTAACATTTGCTTTGGTAAACTCTTACATGTTCTTCATATAGTAGCTGGAGTAACATTTACTTAGGTAAACTTTTACGTGTTCTAAATATAGTAGCTGAAGCAACATTTACTTAGATAAACTCTTACGTGTTCTATATATAGTAGCTGGAGTAACATTTACTTAGGTAAACTCTTACGTGTTCTATATATAGTAGCTGAAGTAACATTTACTTAGGAAAACTCTTACGTGTTCTACACATAGTAGCTGGAGAAACATTTACTTAGGCATACTCTTACGTGTTCTACATGTAGTAGCTGGAGTAACATTTACTGAGGTAAACTCTTACGTGTTCTACATATAGTAGCTGAAGTAACATTTACTTATGTAAACTCTTATGTGTTCTATATATAGTAGCTGAAGTAACATTTACTTAGGTAAACTCTTACGTGTTCGATGTATAGTAGCTGAAGGAACATTAACTTAGATAAACTCTGACGTGTTCTAAATATAGTAGCTGGAGTAACATTTACTTAGGTAAACTCTTACTTATTCTATATATAGTAGCTGAAGTAACATTTACTTAGGTAAACTCTTACGCGTTTTACATATAGTAGATTGGAGTAACATTTACTTAGATAAATTCTTACGTGTTCTATATATTGTGGCTGGAGTAACATTTAGCTAGGTAAACTCTTACGTGTTCTATATATATTGGCTGAAGTAACATTTACTTAGGTAAACTCTTAGGTGTTCTAAATATAGTAGCTGGATAACATTGACTTAGGTGAATTCTTACGTGTTCTACATATAGTAGCTGGAGAAACATTTACTTAGGAAAACTCTTAGGTGTTCTACATATAGTAGCTGAAGTAACATTTACTTAGGTGAACTTTTACGTGTTCTACATATAGTAGCTGGAGTAACATTTACTTAGGTGAACTTTTACGTGTTCTACATATAGTAGCAGGAGTAACATTTACTTAGGTAAACTTTTACATGTTCTACATAAAGTAGCTGGAGTAACATTTACTTAGGTAAACTCTTACGTGTCTACATATATTAGCTGGAGTAACATTTACATAGGTAAACTCTTAGGTGTTCTAAATATAGTAGCTGGATAACATTTACTTAGGTGAACTCTTACCTGTTCTACATATAGTAGCTGGAGTAACATTTACTTAGGCAAAATCTTAAGTGTTCTACATATAGTAGCTGGAGAAACATTTACATAGGTAAACTCTTACGTGTTCTACATATAGTAGCTGGAGTATCATTTACTCAGGTAAACTCTTACGTGTTCTACATATAGTAGCTGGAGTAACATTTACATAGGTAAACTCTTAGGTGTTCTAAATATAGTAGCTGGATAACATTTACTTAGGTGAACTCTTACCTGTTCTACATATAGTAGCTGGAGTAACATTTACTTAGGCAAAGTCTTAAGTGTTCTACATATAGTAGCTGGAGAAACATTTACTTAGGTAAATTCTTACGTGTTCTACATATAGTAGCTGGAGTATCATTTACATAGGTAAGCTCTTACGTGTACTATATATAGTAGCTGAAGTAACATTTACTTAGGTAAACGCTTACGTGTTCTACAAATAGTGGCTGAAGTAACATTTACTTAGGTAAACTCTTACGTGTTCTACATATAGTAGCTGGAGTAACATTTACTTAGGTAAACTCTTAGGTGTTCTAAATATAGTAGCTGGATAACATTGACTTAGGTGAATTCTTACGTGTTCTACATATAGTAGCTGGAGAAACATTTACTTAGGAAAACTCTTAGGTGTTCTCCATATAGTAGCTGAAGTAACATTTACTTAGGTGAACTTTTACGTGTTCTACATATAATAGCTGGAGTAACATTTACTTAGGTAAACTTTTACATGTTCTACATATAGTAGCTGGAGTAACATTTACTTAGGTAAACTCTTACGTGTCTACATATATTAGCTGGAGTAACATTTACATAGGTAAACTCTTAGGTGTTCTAAATATAGTAGCTGGATAACATTTACTGAGGTGAACTCTTACCTGTTCTACATATAGTAGCTGGAGTAACATTTATTTAGGCAAAGTCTTAAGTGTTCTACATATAGTAGCTGGAGAAACATTTACTTAGGTAAACTCTTACGTGTTCTACATATAGTAGCCGGAGTATCATTTACATAGGTAAGCTCTTATGTGTACTATATATAGTAGCTGAAGTAACATTTACTTAGGTAAACGCTTACGTGTTCTACATATAGTGGCTGAAGTAACATTTACTTAGGTAACTCTTACGTGTTCTACATATAGTAGCTGGAGTAACATTTACTTAGGTAAACTCTTAGGTGTTCTAAATATAGTAGCTGGATAACATTGACTTAGGTGAATTCTTACGTGTTCTACATATAGTAGCTGGAGAAACATTTACTTAGGAAAACTCTTAGGTGTTCTACATATAGTAGCTGAAGTAACATTTACTTAGGTGAACTCTTACCTGTTCTACATATAGTAGCTGGAGTAACATTTACTTAGGCAAAGTCTTAAGTGTTCTACATATAGTAGCTGGAGAAACATTTACTTAGGTAAACTCTTACGTGTTCTACATATAGTAGCTGGAGTATCATTTCTCAGGTAAACTCTTACGTGTTCTACATATAGTAGCTGAAGTAACATTTACTTGGGTAAACTCTTAGGTGTTCTACATATAGTAGCTGGAGTAACATTTACTTAGGTAAACTCTTACGTGTTCTATATATAGTAGCTGAAGTAACATTTACATAGGTAAACTCTTACGTGTTCTACATATAGTAGCTGGAGAAACATTTACTTAGGCATACTCTTACGTGTTCTACATGTAGTAGCTGGAGTAACATTTACTTAGGTAAACTCTTACGTGTTCTACATATAGTAGCTGAAGTAACATTTACTTAGGTAAACTCTTACGTGTTCTACATATAGTAGCTGAAGTAACATTTACTTATGTAAACTCTTATGTGTTCTATATATAGTAGCTGAAGTAACATTTACTGATGTAAACTCTTACGTGTTCTACATATAGTAGCTGGAGTAACATTTAGTTTGGTAAACTCTTACGTGTTCTATATATAGTAGCTGAAGTAACATTTACTTAGGTAAACTCTTGCGTGTTTTATATATAGTAGCTGAATTAACATTTACTTAGGTAAACTCTTACGTGTTCTATATATAGTAGCTGAAGTAACATTTACCTAGGTAAACTCTTACGTGTTCTTCATATAGTAGCTGGAGTAACATTTACTTAGGTAAACTCTTACTTGTTCTACATATAGTAGCTGAAGTAACATTTACTTAGGTAAACTCTTACGTGTTCTAAATATGGTAGCTGGAGTAACATTTACTTACGTAAACTCTTACGCGTTCTACATATAGTAGCTGTAGTAACATTTACATAGGTAAGCTCATACGTGTACTATATATAGTAGCTGAAGTAACATTTACTAATGTAAGCGCTTACGTATTCTACATATAGTGGCTGAAGTGACATTTACTTAGGTAAACTCTTACGTGTTCTACAAATAGTAGCTGGAGTAACATTTACTTAGGTAAACTCTTGCGTGTTCTATATATAGTAGCTGAATTAACATTTACTTAGGTAAACTCTTACGTGTTCTAGATATAGTAGCTGGAGTAACAATGACTTAGTTAAACTCTTTCGTGTTCTATATATAGTAGCTGAAGTAACATTTACTTAGGTAAACTCTTACGTGTTCTACATATAGTAGCTGGAGTAACATTTTCTTAGGTAATCTCTTACGTGTTCTACATATAGTAGCTGAAGTAACATTTACTTCGGTAAACTCTTACGTGTTCTACATATAATAGCTGAAGTAACATTTACTTAGGTAAACTTTTACGTGTTCTATATATAGTAGCTGAAGTAACATTTGCTTTGGTAAACTCTTACGTGTTCTTCATATAGTAGCTGGAGTAACATTTACTTAGGTAAACTCTTACGTGTTCTACATATAGTAGCTGAAGTAACATTTGCTTTGGTAAACTCTTACGTGTTCTTCATATAGTAGCTGGAGTAACATTTACTTAGGTAAACTCTTACGTGTTCTAAATATAGTAGCAGAAGCAACATTTACTTAGATAAACTCTTACGTGTTCTATATATAGTAGCTGGAGTAACATTTACTTAGGTAAACTCTTACGTGTTCTATATATAGTAGCTGAAGTAACATTTACTTAGGTAAACTCTTACGTGTTCTACATATAGTAGCTGGAGAAACATTTACTTAGGCATACTCTTACTGTTCTACATGTAGTAGCTGGAGTAACATTTACTTAGGTAAACTCTTACGTGTTCTATATATAGTAGCTGAAGTAACATTTACATTGGTAAACTCTTACGTGTTCTACATATAGTAGCTGGAAAAACATTTAATTAGGCATACTCTTACGTGTTCTACATGTAGTAGCTGGAGTAACATTTACTTAGGTAAACTCTTACGCGTTCTACATATAGTAGCTGGAGTAACATTTACATAGGTAAGCTCTTACGTGTACTATATATAGTAGCTGAAGTAACATTTACTAATGTAAACGCTTACGTGTTCTACATATAGTGGCTGAAGTAACATTTACTTAGGTAAACTCTTACGTGTTCTACATATAGTAGCTGGAGTAACATTTACTTAGGTAAACTCTTGCGTGTTGTATATATAGTGGCTGAAGTAACATTTACTTAGGTAAACTCTTACGTGTTCTACATATAGTAGCTGGAGTAACATTTTCTTAGGTAAACTCTTACGTGTTCTACATATAGTAGCTGAAGTAACATTTACTTCGGTAAACTCTTACGTGTTCTACATATAATAGCTGAAGTAACATTTACTTAGGTAAACTTTTACGTGTTCTATATATAGTAGCTGAAGTAACATTTGCATTGGTAAACTCTTACGTGTTCTTCATATAGTAGCTGGAGTAACATTTACTTAGGTAAACTCTTACGTGTTCTACATATAGTAGCTGAAGTAACATTTGCTTTGGTAAACTCTTACTTGTTCTTCATATAGTAGCTGGAGTAACATTTACTTAGGTAAACTCTTACGTGTTCTAAATATAGTAGCTGAAGCAACATTTACTTAGATAAACTCTTACGTGTTCTATATATAGTAGCTGAAGTAACATTTACTTAGGTAAACTCTTACGTGTTCTACATATAGTAGCTGGAGAAACATTTACTTAGGCATACTCTTACGTGTTCTACATGTAGTAGCTGGAGTAACATTTACTTAGGTAAACTCTTACGTGTTCTACATATAGTAGCTGAAGTAACATTTACTTATGTAAACTCTTATGTGTTCTATATATAGTAGCTGAAGTAACATTTACTTAGGTAAACTCTTACGTGTTCGATGTATAGTAGCTGAAGGAACATTAACTTAGATAAACTCTGACGTCTTCTAAATATAGTAGCTGGAGTAACATTTACTTAGGTAAACTCTTACTTATTCTATATATAGTAGCTGAAGTAACATTTACTTAGGTAAACTCTTACGTGTTCTAAATATAGTAGCTGGAGTAACATTTACTTTGGTAAACTCTTACGCGTTTTACATATAGTAGATTGGAGTAACATTTACTTAGATAAATTCTTACGTGTTCTACATATTGTGACTGGAGTAACATTTAGCTAGGTAAACTCTTACGTGTTCTATATATATTGGCTGAAGTAACATTTACTTAGGTAAACTCTTAGGTGTTCTAAATATAGTAGCTGGATAACATTGACTTAGGTGAATTCTTACGTGTTCTACATATAGTAGCTGGAGAAACATTTACTTAGGAAAACTCTTAGGTGTTCTACATATAGTAGCTGAAGTAACATTTACTTAGGTGAACTTTTACGTGTTCTACATATAGTAGCTGGAGTAACATTTACTTAGGTAAACTTTTACATGATCTACATATAGTAGCTGGAGTAACATTTACTTAGGTAAACTCTTACGTGTCTACATATATTAGCTGGAGTAACATTTACATAGGTAATCTCTTAGGTGTTCTAAATATAGTAGCTGGATAACATTTACTTAGGTGAACTCTTACCTGTTCTACATATAGTAGCTGGAGTAACATTTACTTAGGCAAAGTCTTAAGTGTTCTACATATAGTAGCTGGAGAAACATTTACTTAGGTAAATTCTTACGTGTTCTACATATAGTAGCTGGAGTATCATTTACATAGGTAAGCTCTTACGTGTACTATATATAGTAGCTGAAGTAACATTTACTTAGGTAAACGCTTACGTGTTCTACAAATAGTGGCTGAAGTAACATTTACTTAGGTAAACTCTTACGTGTTCTACATATAGTAGCTGGAGTAACATTTACTTAGGTAAACTCTTAGGTGTTCTAAATATAGTAGCTGGATAACATTGACTTAGGTGAATTCTTACGTGTTCTACATATAGTAGCTGGAGAAACATTTACTTAGGAAAACTCTTAGGTGTTCTCCATATAGTAGCTGAAGTAACATTTACTTAGGTGAACTTTTACGTGTTCTACATATAGTAGCTGGAGTAACATTTACTCAGGTAAACTTTTACATGTTCTACATATAGTAGCTGGAGTAACATTTACTTAGGTAAACTCTTACGTGTCTACATATATTAGCTGGAGTAACATTTACATAGGTAAACTCTTAGGTGTTCTAAATATAGTAGCTGGATAACATTTACTGAGGTGAACTCTTACCTGTTCTACATATAGTAGCTGGAGTAACATTTATTTAGGCAAAGTCTTAAGTGTTCTACATATAGTAGCTGGAGTATCATTTCTCAGGTAAACTCTTACGTGTTCTACATATAGTAGCTGAAGTAACATTTACTTGGGTAAACTCTTAGGTGTTCTACATATAGTAGCTGGAGTAACATTTACTTAGGTAAACTCTTACGTGTTCTATATATAGTAGCTGAAGTAACATTTACATAGGTAAACTCTTACGTGTTCTACATATAGTAGCTGGAGAAACATTTACTTAGGCATACTCTTACGTGTTCTACATGTAGTAGCTGGAGTAACATTTACTTAGGTAAACTCTTACGTGTTCTACATATAGTAGCTGAAGTAACATTTACTTAGGTAAACTCTTACGTGTTCTACATATAGTAGCTGAAGTAACATTTACTTATGTAAACTCTTATGTGTTCTATATATAGTAGCTGAAGTAACATTTACTTAGGTAAACTCTTACGTGTACTATACATAGTAGCTGAAGTAACATTTACTTAGGTAAACTCTTACGTGTTCTAAATATGGTAGCTGGAGTAACATTTACTTACGTAAACTCTTACGCGTTCTACATATAGTAGCTGTAGTAACATTTACATAGGTAAGCTCATACGTGTACTATATATAGTAGCTGAAGTAACATTTACTAATGTAAACGCTTACGTATTCTACATATAGTGGCTGAAGTGACATTTACTTAGGTAAACTCTTACGTGTTCTACAAATAGTAGCTGGAGTAACATTTACTTAGGTAAACTCTTGCGTGTTCTATATATAGTAGCTGAATTAACATTTACTTAGGTAAACTCTTACGTGTTCTAGATATAGTAGCTGGAGTAACAATGACTTAGTTAAACTCTTTCGTGTTCTATATATAGTAGCTGAAGTAACATTTACTTAGGTAAACTCTTACGTGTTCTACATATAGTAGCTGGAGTAACATTTTCTTAGGTAATCTCTTACGTGTTCTACATATAGTAGCTGAAGTAACATTTACTTCGGTAAACTCTTACGTGTTCTACATATAATAGCTGAAGTAAGATTTACTTAGGTAAACTTTTACGTGTTCTATATATAGTAGCTGAAGTAACATTTGCTTTGGTAAACTCTTACGTGTTCTTCATATAGTAGCTGGAGTAACATTTACTTAGGTAAACTCTTACGTGTTCTAAATATAGTAGCAGAAGCAACATTTACTTAGATAAACTCTTACGTGTTCTATATATAGTAGCTGGAGTAACATTTACTTAGGTAAACTCTTACGTGTTCTATATATAGTAGCTGAAGTAACATTTACTTAGGTAAACTCTTACTTGTTCTACATATAGTAGCTGGAGAAACATTTACTTAGGTAAACTCTTACGTGTTCTACATATAGTAGCTGAAGTAACATTTACTTATGTAAACTCTTATGTGTTCTACATATAGTAGCTGAAGTAACATTTACTTAGGTAAACTCTTACGTGTTCTAAATATAGTAGCTGGAGTAACATTTACTTAGGTAAACTCTTACGCGTTTTATATATAGTAGATTGGAGTAACATTTACTTAGGTAAACTCTTACGCGTTCTATATATAGTAGCTGAAGTAACATTTACTTAGGTAAGCTCTTACGTGTTCTTCATATAGTAGCTGAAGTAACATTTACTTATGTAAACTCTTATGTGTTCTATATATAGTAGCTGAAGTAACATTTACTGATGTAAACTCTTACGTGTTCTACATATAGTAGCTGGAGTAACATTTAGTTTGGTAAACTCTTACGTGTTCTATATATAGTAGCTGAAGTAACATTTACTTAGGTAAACTCTTGCGTGTTTTATATATAGTAGCTGAATTAACATTTACTTAGGTAAACTCTTACGTGTTCTATATATAGTAGCTGAAGTAACATTTACCTAGGTAAACTCTTACGTGTTCTTCATATAGTAGCTGGAGTAACATTTACTTAGGTAAACTCTTACTTGTTCTACATATAGTAGCTGAAGTAACATTTACTTAGGTAAACTCTTACGTGTACTATACATAGTAGCTGAAGTAACATTTACTTAGGTAAACTCTTACGTGTTCTAAATATGGTAGCTGGAGTAACATTTACTTACGTAAACTCTTACGCGTTCTACATATAGTAGCTGTAGTAACATTTACATAGGTAAGCTCATACGTGTACTATATATAGTAGCTGAAGTAACATTTACTAATGTAAACGCTTACGTATTCTACATATAGTGGCTGAAGTGACATTTACTTAGGTAAACTCTTACGTGTTCTACAAATAGTAGCTGGAGTAACATTTACTTAGGTAAACTCTTGCGTGTTCTATATATAGTAGCTGAATTAACATTTACTTAGGTAAACTCTTACGTGTTCTAGATATAGTAGCTGGAGTAACAATGACTAAGTTAAACTCTTTCGTGTTCTATATATAGTAGCTGAAGTAACATTTACTTAGGTAAACTCTTACGTGTTCTACATATAGTAGCTGGAGTAACATTTTCTTAGGTAATCTCTTACGTGTTCTACATATAGTAGCTGAAGTAACATTTACTTCGGTAAACTCTTACGTGTTCTACATATAATAGCTGAAGTAACATTTACTTAGGTAAACTTTTACGTGTTCTATATATAGTAGCTGAAGTAACATTTGCTTTGGTAAACTCTTACGTGTTCTTCATATAGTAGCTGGAGTAACATTTACTTAGGTAAACTCTTACGTGTTCTACATATAGTAGCTGAAGTAACATTTGCTTTGGTAAACTCTTACGTGTTCTTCATATAGTAGCTGGAGTAACATTTACTTAGGTAAACTCTTACGTGTTCTAAATATAGTAGCAGAAGCAACATTTACTTAGATAAACTCTTATGTGTTCTATATATAGTAGCTGGAGTAACATTTACTTAGGTAAACTCTTACGTGTTCTATATATAGTAGCTGAAGTAACATTTACTTAGGTAAACTCTTACGTGTTCTACATATAGTAGCTGGAGAAACATTTACTTAGGCATACTCTTACGTGTTCTACATGTAGTAGCTGGAATAACATTTACTTAGGTAAACTCTTACGTGTTCTACATATAGTAGCTGAAGTAACATTTACTTATGTAAACTCTTATGTGTTCTACATATAGTAGCTGAAGTAACATTTACTTAGGTAAACTCTTACGTGTTCTAAATATAGTAGCTGGAGTAACATTTACTTAGGTAAACTCTTACGCGTTTTACATATAGTAGATTGGAGTAACATTTACTTAGGTAAACTCGTACGCGTTCTATATATAGTAGCTGAAGTAACATTTACTTAGGTAAGCTCTTACGTGTTCTTCATATAGTAGCTGGAGTAACATTTACTTAGGTAAACTCTTACTTGTTCTACTTATAGTAGCTGAAGTAACATTTACTTAGGTAAACTCTTATGTGTTCTATATATTGTAGCTGAAGTAACATTTACTTAGGTAAACTCTTACGTGTTCTAATTATGGTAGGTGGAGTAACATTTACTTAGGTAAACTCTTACGCGTTCTACATATAGTAGCTGGAGTAACATTTACATAGGTAAACTATTACGTGTTCTAGATATAGTATCTGGAGTAACAATGACTTAGTTAAACTCTTTCTTGTTCTATATATAGTGGCTGAAGTAACATTTACTTAGGTAAACTCTTACGTGTTCTACATATAGTAGCTGGAGTATCATTTACTCAGGTAAACTCTTACGTGTTCTACATATAGTAGCTGAAGTAACATTTACTTAGGTAAACTCTTAGGTGTTCTACATATAGTAGCTGGAGTAAAATTTACTTAGGTAAACTCTTACGTGTTCTATATATAGTAGCTGAAGTAACATTTACATAGGTAAACTCTTACGTGTTCTACATATAGTAGCTGGAGAAACATTTACTTAGGCATACTCTTACGTGTTCTACATGTAGTAGCTGGAGTAACATTTACTTAGGTAAACTCTTACGCGTTCTACATATAGTAGCTGGAGTAACATTTACATAGGTAAGCTCTTACGTGTACTATATATAGTAGCTGAAGTAACATTTACTAATGTAAACGCTTACGTGTTCTACATATAGTGGCTGAAGTAACATTTACTTAGGTAAACTCTTACGTGTTCTACATATAGTAGCTGGAGTAACATTTACTTAGGTAAACTCTTGCGTGTTCTATATATAGTGGCTGAAGTAACATTTACTTAGGTAAACTCTTACGTGTTCTACATATAGTAGCTGGAGTAACATTTTCTTAGGTAAACTCTTACGTGTTCTACATATAGTAGCTGAAGTAACATTTACTTCGGTAATCTCTTACGTGTTCTACATATAATAGCTGAAGTAACATTTACTTAGGTAAACTTTTATGTGTTCTATATATAGTAGCTGAAGTAACATTTGCTTTGGTAAACTCTTACGTGTTCTTCATATAGTAGCTGGAGTAACATTTACTTAGGTAAACTCTTACGTGTTCTACATATAGTAGCTGAAGTAACATTTGCTTTGGTAAACTCTTACGTGTTCTTCATATAGTAGCTGGAGTAACATTTACTTAGGTAAACTCTTACGTGTTCTAAATATAGTAGCTGAAGCAACATTTACTTAGATAAACTCTTACGTGTTCTATATATAGTAGCTGGAGTAACATTTACTTAGGTAAACTCTTACGTGTTCTATATATAGTAGCTGAAGTAACATTTACTTAGGTAAACTCTTACGTGTTCTACATATAGTAGCTGGAGAAACATTTACTTAGGCATACTCTTACGTGTTCTACATGTAGTAGCTGGAGTAACATTTACTTAGGTAAACTCTTACGTGTTCTACATATAGTAGCTGAAGTAACATTTACTTATGTAAACTCTTATGTGTTCTATATATAGTAGCTGAAGTAACATTTACTTAGGTAAACTCTTACGTGTTCGATGTATAGTAGCTGAAGGAACATTAACTTAGATAAACTCTGACGTGTTCTAAATATAGTAGCTGGAGTAACATTTACTTAGGTAAACTCTTACTTATTCTATATATAGTAGCTGAAGTAACATTTACTTAGGTAAACTCTTACGTGTTCTAAATATAGTAGCTGGAGTAACATTTACTTTGGTAAACTCTTACGCGTTTTACATATAGTAGATTGGAGTAACATTTACTTAGATAAATTCTTACGTGTTCTACATATTGTGACTGGAGTAACATTTAGCTAGGTAAACTCTTACGTGTTCTATATATATTGGCTGAAGTAACATTTACTTAGGTAAACTCTTAGGTGTTCTAAATATAGTAGCTGGATAACATTGACTTAGGTGAATTCTTACGTGTTCTACATATAGTAGCTGGAGAAACATTTACTTAGGAAAACTCTTAGGTGTTCTACATATAGTAGCTGAAGTAACATTTACTTAGGTGAACTTTTACGTGTTCTACATATAGTAGCTGGAGTAACATTTACTTAGGTAAACTTTTACATGTTCTACATATAGTAGCTGGAGTAACATTTACTTAGGTAAACTCTTACGTGTCTACATATATTAGCTGGAGTAACATTTACTTAGGTAAACTCTTAGGTGTTCTAAATATAGTAGCTGGATAACATTTACTTAGGTGAACTCTTACCTGTTCTACATATAGTAGCTGGAGTAACATTTACTTAGGCAAAGTCTTAAGTGTTCTACATATAGTAGCTGGAGAAACATTTACTTAGGTAAACTCTTACGTGTTCTACATATAGTAGCTGGAGTATCATTTACATAGGTAAGCTCTTACGTGTACTATATATAGTAGCTGAAGTAACATTTACTTAGGTAAACGCTTACGTGTTCTACATATAGTGGCTGAAGTAACATTTACTTAGGTAAACTCTTACGTGTTCTACATATAGTAGCTGGAGTAACATTTACTTAGGTAAACTCTTAGGTGTTCTAAATATAGTAGCTGGATAACATTGACTTAGGTGAATTCTTACGTGTTCTACATATAGTAGCTGGAGAAACATTTACTTAGGAAAACTCTTAGGTGTTCTACATATAGTAGCTGAAGTAACATTTACTTAGGTGAACTTTTACGTGTTCTACATATAGTAGCTGGAGTAACATTTACTTAGGTAAACTTTTACATGTTCTACATATAGTAGCTGGAGTAACATTTACTTAGGTAAACTCTTACGTGTCTACATATATTAGCTGGAGTAACATTTACATAGGTAAACTCTTAGGTGTTCTAAATATAGTAGCTGGATAACATTTACTGAGGTGAACTCTTACCTGTTCTACATATAGTAGCTGGAGTAACATTTACTTAGGCAAAGTCTTAAGTGTTCTACATATAGTAGCTGGAGAAACATTTACTTAGGTAAACTCTTACGTGTTCTACATATAGTAGCTGGAGTATCATTTACATAGGTAAGCTCTTACGTGTACTATATATAGTAGCTGAAGTAACATTTACTTAGGTAAACGCTTACGTGTTCTACATATAGTGGCTGAAGTAACATTTACTTAGGTAAACTCTTACGTGTTCTACATATAGTAGCTGGAGTAACATTTACTTAGGTAAACTCTTAGGTGTTCTAAATATAGTAGCTGGATAACATTGACTTAGGTGAATTCTTACGTGTTCTACATATAGTAGCTGGAGAAACATTTACTTAGGAAAACTCTTAGGTGTTCTACATATAGTAGCTGAAGTAACATTTACTTAGGTGAACTCTTACCTGTTCTACATATAGTAGCTGGAGTAACATTTACTTAGGCAAAGTCTTAAGTGTTCTACATATAGTAGCTGGAGAAACATTTACTTAGGTAAACTCTTACGTGTTCTACATATAGTAGCTGGAGTATCATTTACTCAGGTAAACTCTTACGTGTTCTACATATAGTAGCTGAAGTAACATTTACTTAGGTAAACTCTTAGGTGTTCTACATATAGTAGCTGGAGTAACATTTACTTAGGTAAACTCTTACGTGTTCTATATATAGTAGCTGAAGTAACATTTACATAGGTAAACTCTTACGTGTTCTACATATAGTAGCTGGAGAAACATTTACTTAGGCATACTCTTACGTGTTCTACATGTAGTAGCTGGAGTAACATTTACTTAGGTAAACTCTTACGTGTTCTACATATAGTAGCTGAAGTAACATTTACTTAGGTAAACTCTTACGTGTTCTACATATAGTAGCTGAAGTAACATTTACTTATGTAAACTCTTATGTGTTCTATATATAGTAGCTGAAGTAACATTTACTGATGTAAACTCTTACGTGTTCTACATATAGTAGCTGGAGTAACATTTAGTTTGGTAAACTCTTACGTGTTCTATATATAGTAGCTGAAGTAACATTTACTTAGGTAAACTCTTGCGTGTTTTATATATAGTAGCTGAATTAACATTTACTTAGGTAAACTCTTACGTGTTCTATATATAGTAGCTGAAGTAACATTTACCTAGGTAAACTCTTACGTGTTCTTCATATAGTAGCTGGAGTAACATTTACTTAGGTAAATTCTTACTTGTTCTATATATAGTAGCTGAAGTAACAATGACTTAGTTCAACTCTTTCGTGTTCTATATATAGTAGCTGAAGTAACATTTACTTAGGTAAACTCTTACGTGTTCTACATATAGTAGGTGGAGTAACATTTTCTTAGGTAATCTCTTACGTGTTCTACATATAGTAGCTGAAGTAACATTTACTTCGGTAAACTCTTACGTGTTCTACATATAATAGCTGAAGTAACATTTACTTAGGTAAACTTTTACGTGTTCTATATATAGTAGCTGAAGTAACATTTGCTTTGGTAAACTCTTACGTGTTCTTCATATAGTAGCTGGAGTAACATTTACTTAGGTAAACTCTTACGTGTTCTACATATAGTAGCTGAAGTAACATTTGCTTTGGTAAACTCTTACGTGTTCTTCATATAGTAGCTGGAGTAACATTTACTTAGGTAAACTCTTACGTGTTCTAAATATAGTAGCAGAAGCAACATTTACTTAGATAAACTCTTACGTGTTCTATATATAGTAGCTGGAGTAACATTTACTTAGGTAAACTCTTACGTGTTCTATATATAGTAGCTGAAGTAACATTTACTTAGGTAAACTCTTACGTGTTCTACATATAGTAGCTGGAGAAACATTTACTTAGGCATACTCTTACGTGTTCTACATGTAGTAGCTGGAGTAACATTTACTTAGGTAAACTCTTACGTGTTCTACATATAGTAGCTGAAGTAACATTTACTTATGTAAACTCTTATGTGTTCTACATATAGTAGCTGAAGTAACATTTACTTAGGTAAACTCTTACGTGTTCTAAATATAGTAGCTGGAGTAACATTTACTTAGGTAAACTCTTACGCGTTTTACATATAGTAGATTGGAGTAACATTTACTTAGGTAAACTCTTACGCGTTCTATATATAGTAGCTGAAGTAACATTTACTTAGGTAAACTCTTACGTGTTCTTCATATAGTAGCTGGAGTAACATTTACTTAGGTAAACTCTTACTTGTTCTACTTATAGTAGCTGAAGTAACATTTACTTAGGTAAACTCTTATGTGTTCTATATATTGTAGCTGAAGTAACATTTACTTAGGTAAACTCTTACGTGTTCTAAATATGGTAGGTGGAGTAACATTTACTTAGGTAAACTCTTACGCGTTCTACATATAGTAGCTGGAGTAACATTTACATAGGTAAACTATTACGTGTTCTAGATATAGTATCTGGAGTAACAATGACTTAGTTAAACTCTTTCTTGTTCTATATATAGTGGCTGAAGTAACATTTACTTAGGTAAACTCTTACGTGTTCTACATATAGTAGCTGGAGTAACATTTTCTTAGGTAAACTCTTACGTGTTCTACATATAGTAGCTGAAGTAACATTTACTTAGGTAAACTCTTACGTGTTCTACATATAATAGCTGAAGTAAAATTTATTTAGGTAAACTTTTACGTGTTCTATATATAGTAGCTGAAGTAACATTTACTTAGGTAAACTCTTACGTGTTCTACATATAGTAGCTGAAGTAACATTTGCTTTGGTAAACTCTTACGTGTTCTAAATATAGTAGCTGAAGCAACTTTTACTTAGATAAACTCTTACGTGTTCTATATATAGTAGCTGGAGTAACATTTACTTAGGTAAATTCTTACGTGTTCTATATATAGTAGCTGAAGTAACATTTACTTAGGTAAACTCTTACGTGTTCTACATATAGTAGCTGGAGTAACATTTACTTATGTAAACTCTTATGTGTTCTATATATAGTAGCTGAAGTAACATTTACTGATGTAAACTCTTACGTGTTCTACATATAGTAGCTGGAGTAACATTTAATTTGGTAAACTCTTACGTGTTCTATATATAGTAGCTGAAGTAACATTTACTTAGGTAAACTCTTGCGTGTTCTATATATAGTAGCTGAATTAACATTTACTTAGGTAAACTCTTACGTGTTCTATATATAGTAGCTGAAGTAACATTTACCTAGGTAAACTCTTACGTGTTCTTCATATAGTAGCTGGAGTAACATTTACTTAGGTAAACTCTTACTTGTTCTACATATAGTAGCTGAAGTAACATTTACTTAGGTAAACTCTTACGTGTTCTATACATAGTAGCTGAAGTAACATTTACTTAGGTAAACTCTTACGTGTTCTAAATATGGTAGCTGGAGTAACATTTACTGACGTAAACTCTTACGCGTTCTACATATAGTAGCTGGAGTAACATTTACATAGGTAAGCTCATACGTGTACTATATATAGTAGCTGAAGTAACATTTACTAATGTAAACGCTTACGTATTCTACATATAGTGGCTGAAGTGACATTTACTTAGGTAAATTCTTACGTGTTCTACAAATAGTAGCTGGAGTAACATTTACTTAGGTAAACTCTTGCGTGTTCTATATATGGTAGCTGAATTAACATTTACTTAGGTAAACTCTTACGTGTTCTAGATATAGTAGCTGGAGTAACAATGACTTAGTTAAACTCTTTCGTGTTCTATATATAGTAGCTGAAGTAACATTTACTTAGGTAAACTCTTACGTGTTCTACATATAGTAGCTGGAGTAACATTTTCTTAGGTAATCTCTTACGTGTTCTACATATAGTAGCTGAAGTAACATTTACTTCGGTAAACTCTTACGTGTTCTACATATAATAGCTGAAGTAACATTTACTTAGGTAAACTTTTACGTGTTCTATATATAGTAGGTGAAGTAACATTTGCTTTGGTAAACTCTTACGTGTTCTTCATATAGTAGCTGGAGTAACATTTACTTAGGTAAACTCTTACGTGTTCTACATATAGTAGCTGAAGTAACATTTGCTTTGGTAAACTCTTACGTGTTCTTCATATAGTAGCTGGAGTAACATTTACTTAGGTAAACTCTTACGTGTTCTAAATATAGTAGCAGAAGCAACATTTACTAAGATAAACTCTTACGTGTTCTATATATAGTAGCTGGAGTAACATTTACTTAGGTAAACTTTTACGTGTTCTACATATAGTAGCTGGAGAAACATTTACTTAGGCATACTCTTACGTGTTCTGCATGTAGTAGCTGGAGTAACATTTTCTTAGGTAAACTCTTACGTGTTCTACATATAGTAGCTGAAGTAACATTTACTTATGTAAACTCTTATGTGTTCTACATATAGTAGCTGAAGTAACATTTACTTAGGTAAACTATTACGTGTTCGATGTATAGTAGTGGAAGGAACATTAACTTAGATAAACTCTGACGTGTTCTAAATATAGTAGCTGGAGTAACATTTACTTAGGTAAACTCTTACTTATTCTATATATAGTAGCTGAAGTAACATTTACTTAGGTAAACTCTTACGTGTTCTAAATATAGTAGCTGCAGTAACATTTACTTAGGTAAACTCTTACGCGTTTTACATATAGTAGATTGGAGTAACATTTACTTAGGTAAACTCTTACGCGTTCTATATATAGTAGCTGAAGTAACATTTACTTAGGTAAACTCTTACGTGTTTTTCATATAGTAGCTGGAGTAACATTTACTTAGGTAAACTCTTACTTGTTCTACTTATAGTAGCTGAAGTAACATTTACTTAGGTAAACTCTTATGTGTTCTATATATTGTAGTTGAAGTAACATTTACTTAGGTAAACTCTTACGTGTTCTAAATATGGTAGCTGGAGTAACATTTACTTAGGTAAACTCCTACGCGTTCTACATATAGTAGCTGGAGTAACATTTACATAGGTAAACTATTACGTGTTCTAGATATAGTATCTGGAGTAACAATGACTTAGTTAAACTCTTTCTTGTTCTATATATAGTGGCTGAAGTAACATTTACTTAGGTAAACTCTTACGTGTTCTACATATAGTAGCTGGAGTAACATTTTCTTAGGTAAACTCTTACGTGTTCTACATATAGTAGCTGAAGTAACATTTACTTAGGTAAACTCTTGCGTGTTCTACATATAATAGCTGAAGTAAAATTTATTTAGGTAAACTTTTACGTGTTCTATATATAGTAGCTGAAGTAACATTTGCTTTGGTAAACTCTTACGTGTTCTTCATATAGTAGCTGGAGTAACATTTACTTAGGTAAACTCTTACGTGTTCTACATATAGTAGCTGAAGTAACATTTGCTTTGGTAAACTCTTACGTGTTCGAAATATAGTAGCTGAAGCAACTTTTACTTAGATAAACTCTTACGTGTTCTATATATAGTAGCTGGAGTAACATTTACTTAGGTAAATTCTTACTTGTTCTATATATAGTAGCTGAAGTAACATTTACTTAGGTAAACTCTTACGTGTTCTACATATAGTAGCTGGAGTAACATTTACTTAGGTAAACTCTTACGTGTTCTACATATAGTAGCTGAAGTAACATTTACTTAGGTAAACTCTTACGTGTTCTACATATAGTAGCTGAAGTAACATTTACTTAGGTAAACTCTTACGTGCTCTACATATAGTAGCTGGAGTAACATTTACTTAGGTAAACTCTTTCGTGTTCTACATATAGTAACTGAAGTAACATTTACTTAGGTAAACTCTTACGTGTTCTACATATAGTAGCTGAAGTAACATTTACTTATGTAAACTCTTATGTGTTCTATATATAGTAGCTGAAGTAACATTTACTGATGTAAACTCTTACGTGTTCTACATATAGTAGCTGGAGTAACATTTAATTTGGTAAACTCTTATGTGTTCTATATATAGTAGCTGAAGTAACATTTACTTAGGTAAACTCTTGCGTGTTCTATATATAGTAGCTGAATTAACATTTACTTAGGTAAACTCTTACGTGTTCTATATATAGTAGCTGAAGTAACATTTACCTAGGTAAACTCTTACGTGTTCTTCATATAGTAGCTGGAGTAACATTTACTTAGGTAAACTCTTACTTGTTCTACATATAGTAGCTGAAGTAACATTTACTTAGGTAAACTCTTACGTGTTCTATACATAGTAGCTGAAGTAACATTTACTTAGGTAAACTCTTACGAGTTCTAAATATGGTAGCTGGAGTAACATTTACTGACGTAAACTCTTACGCGTTCTACATATAGTAGCTGGAGTAACATTTACATAGGTAAGCTCATACGTGTACTATATATAGTAGCTGAAGTAACATTTACTAATGTAAACGCTTACGTATTCTACATATAGTGGCTGAAGTGACATTTACTTAGGTAAACTCTTACGTGTTCTACAAAGAGTAGCTGGAGTAACATTTACTTAGGTAAACTCTTGCGTGTTCTATATATGGTAGCTGAATTAACATTTACTTAGGTAAACTCTTACGTGTTCTAGATATAGTAGCTGGAGTAACAATGACTTAGTTAAACTCTTTCGTGTTCTATATATAGTAGCTGAAGTAACATTTACTTAGGTAAACTCTTACGTGTTCTACATATAGTAGCTGGAGTAACATTTTCTTAGGTAATCTCTTACGTGTTCTACATATAGTAGCTGAAGTAACATTTACTTCGGTAAACTCTTACGTGTTCTACATATAATAGCTGAAGTAACATTTACTTAGGTAAACTTTTACGTGTTCTATATATAGTAGGTGAAGTAACATTTGCTTTGGTAAACTCTTACGTGTTCTTCATATAGTAGCTGGAGTAACATTTACTTAGGTAAACTCTTACGTGTTCTACATATAGTAGCTGAAGTAACATTTGCTTTGGTAAACTCTTACGTGTTCTTCATATAGTAGCTGGAGTAACATTTACTTAGGTAAACTCTTACGTGTTCTAAATATAGTAGTAGAAGCAACATTTACTAAGATAAACTCTTACGTGTTCTATATATAGTAGCTGGAGTAACATTTACTTAGGTAAACTCTTACGTGTTCTACATATAGTAGCTGAAGTAACATTTGCTTTGGTAAACTCTTACGTGTTCTAAATATAGTAGCTGAAGCAACTTTTACTTAGATAAACTCTTACGTGTTCTATATATAGTAGCTGGAGTAACATTTACTTAGGTAAATTCTTACGTGTTCTATATATAGTAGCTGAAGTAACATTTACTTAGGTAAACTCTTACGTGTTCTACATATAGTAGCTGAAGTAACATTTGCTTTGGTAAACTCTTACGTGTTCTAAATATAGTAGCTGAAGCAACTTTTACTTAGATAAACTCTTACGTGTTCTATATATAGTAGATGGAGTAACATTTACTTAGGTAAATTCTTACGTGTTCTATATATAGTAGCTGAAGTAACATTTACTTAGGTAAACTCTTACGTGTTCTACATATAGTAGCTGGAGTAACATTTACTTATGTAAACTCTTATGTGTTCTATATATAGTAGCTGAAGTAACATTTACTGATGTAAACTCTTACGTGTTCTACATATAGTAGCTGGAGTAACATTTAATTTGGTAAACTCTTACGTGTTCTATATATAGTAGCTGAAGTAACATTTACTTAGGTAAACTCTTGCGTGTTCTATATATAGTAGCTGAATTAACATTTACTTAGGTAAACTCTTACGTGTTCTATATATAGTAGCTGAAGTAACATTTACCTAGGTAAACTCTTACGTGTTCTTCATATAGTAGCTGGAGTAACATTTACTTAGGTAAACTCTTACTTGTTCTACATATAGTAGCTGAAGTAACATTTACTTAGGTAAACTCTTACGTGTTCTATACATAGTAGCTGAAGTAACATTTACTTAGGTAAACTCTTACGTGTTCTAAATATGGTAGCTGGAGTAACATTTACTGACGTAAACTCTTACGCGTTCTACATATAGTAGCTGGAGTAACATTTACATAGGTAAGCTCATACGTGTACTATATATAGTAGCTGAAGTAACATTTACTAATGTAAACGCTTACGTATTCTACATATAGTGGCTGAAGTGACATTTACTTAGGTAAACTCTTACGTGTTCTACAAATAGTAGCTGGAGTAACATTTACTTAGGTAAACTCTTGCGTGTTCTATATATGGTAGCTGAATTAACATTTACTTAGGTAAACTCTTACGTGTTCTAGATATAGTAGCTGGAGTAACAATGACTTAGTTAAACTCTTTCGTGTTCTATATATAGTAGCTGAAGTAACATTTACTTAGGTAAACTCTTACGTGTTCTACATATAGTAGCTGGAGTAACATTTTCTTAGGTAATCTCTTACGTGTTCTACATATAGTAGCTGAAGTAACATTTACTTCGGTAAACTCTTACGTGTTCTACATATAATAGCTGAAGTAACATTTACTTAGGTAAACTTTTACGTGTTCTATATATAGTAGGTGAAGTAACATTTGCTTTGGTAAACTCTTACGTGTTCTTCATATAGTAGCTGGAGTAACATTTACTTAGGTAAACTCTTACGTGTTCTACATATAGTAGCTGAAGTAACATTTGCTTTGGTAAACTCTTACGTGTTCTTCATATAGTAGCTGGAGTAACATTTACTTAGGTAAACTCTTACGTGTTCTAAATATAGTAGCAGAAGCAACATTTACTAAGATAAACTCTTACGTGTTCTATATATAGTAGCTGGAGTAACATTTACTTAGGTAAACTTTTACGTGTTCTACATATAGTAGCTGGAGAAACATTTACTTAGGCATACTCTTACGTGTTCTACATGTAGTAGCTGGAGTAACATTTACTTAGGTAAACTCTTACGTGTTCTACATATAGTAGCTGAAGTAACATTTACTTATGTAAACTCTTATGTGTTCTACATATAGTAGCTGAAGTAACATTTACTTAGGTAAACTATTACGTATTCGATGTATAGTAGTGGAAGGAACATTAACTTAGATAAACTCTGACGTGTTCTAAATATAGTAGCTGGAGTAACATTTACTTAGGTAAACTCTTACTTATTCTATATATAGTAGCTGAAGTAACATTTACTTAGGTAAACTCTTACGTGTTCTAAATATAGTAGCTGCAGTAACATTTACTTAGGTAAACTCTTACGCGTTTTACATATAGTAGATTGGAGTAACATTTACTTAGGTAAACTCTTACGCGTTCTATATATAGTAGCTGAAGTAACATTTACTTAGGTAAACTCTTACGTGTTTTTCATATAGTAGCTGGAGTAACATTTACTTAGGTAAACTCTTACTTGTTCTACTTATAGTAGCTGAAGTAACATTTACTTAGGTAAACTCTTATGTGTTCTATATATTGTAGTTGAAGTAACATTTACTTAGGTAAACTCTTACGTGTTCTAAATATGGTAGCTGGAGTAACATTTACTTAGGTAAACTCCTACGCGTTCTACATATAGTAGCTGGAGTAACATTTACATAGGTAAACTATTACGTGTTCTAGATATAGTATCTGGAGTAACAATGACTTAGTTAAACTCTTTCTTGTTCTATATATAGTGGCTGAAGTAACATTTACTTAGGTAAACTCTTACGTGTTCTACATATAGTAGCTGGAGTAACATTTTCTTAGGTAAACTCTTACGTGTTCTACATATAGTAGCTGAAGTAACATTTACTTAGGTAAACTCTTGCGTGTTCTACATATAATAGCTGAAGTAAAATTTATTTAGGTAAACTTTTACGTGTTCTATATATAGTAGCTGAAGTAACATTTGCTTTGGTAAACTCTTACGTGTTCTTCATATAGTAGCTGGAGTAACATTTACTTAGGTAAACTCTTACGTGTTCTACATATAGAAGCTGAAGTAACATTTGCTTTGGTAAACTCTTACGTGTTCGAAATATAGTAGCTGAAGCAACTTTTACTTAGATAAACTCTTACGTGTTCTATATATAGTAGCTGGAGTAACATTTACTTAGGTAAATTCTTACGTGTTCTATATATAGTAGCTGAAGTAACATTTACTTAGGTAAACTCTTACGTGTTCTACATATAGTAGCTGGAGTAACATTTACTTAGGTAAACTCTTACGTGTTCTACATATAGTAGCTGAAGTAACATTTACTTAGGTAAACTCTTACGTGTTCTACATATAGTAGCTGAAGTAACATTTACTTAGGTAAACTCTTACGTGCTCTACATATAGTAGCTGGAGTAACATTTACTTAGGTAAACTCTTTTGTGTTCTACATATAGTAACTGAAGTAACATTTACTTAGGTAAACTCTTACGTGTTCTACATATAGTAGCTGAAGTAACATTTACTTATGTAAACTCTTATGTGTTCTATATATAGTAGCTGAAGTAACATTTACTGATGTAAACTCTTACGTGTTCTACATATAGTAGCTGGAGTAACATTTAATTTGGTAAACTCTTACGTGTTCTATATATAGTAGCTGAAGTAACATTTACTTAGGTAAACTCTTGCGTGTTCTATATATAGTAGCTGAATTAACATTTACTTAGGTAAACTCTTACGTGTTCTATATATAGTAGCTGAAGTAACATTTACCTAGGTAAACTCTTACGTGTTCTTCATATAGTAGCTGGAGTAACATTTACTTAGGTAAACTCTTACTTGTTCTACATATAGTAGCTGAAGTAACATTTACTTAGGTAAACTCTTACGTGTTCTATACATAGTAGCTGAAGTAACATTTACTTAGGTAAACTCTTACGAGTTCTAAATATGGTAGCTGGAGTAACATTTACTGACGTAAACTCTTACGCGTTCTACATATAGTAGCTGGAGTAACATTTACATAGGTAAGCTCATACGTGTACTATATATAGTAGCTGAAGTAACATTTACTAATGTAAACGCTTACGTATTCTACATATAGTGGCTGAAGTGACATTTACTTAGGTAAACTCTTACGTGTTCTACAAAGAGTAGCAGGAGTAACATTTACTTAGGTAAACTCTTGCGTGTTCTATATATGGTAGCTGAATTAACATTTACTTAGGTAAACTCTTACGTGTTCTAGATATAGTAGCTGGAGTAACAATGACTTAGTTAAACTCTTTCGTGTTCTATATATAGTAGCTGAAGTAACATTTACTTAGGTAAACTCTTACGTGTTCTACATATAGTAGCTGGAGTAACATTTTCTTAGGTAATCTCTTACGTGTTCTACATATAGTAGCTGAAGTAACATTTACTTCGGTAAACTCTTACGTGTTCTACATATAATAGCTGAAGTAACATTTACTTAGGTAAACTTTTACGTGTTCTATATATAGTAGGTGAAGTAACATTTGCTTTGGTAAACTCTTACGTGTTCTTCATATAGTAGCTGGAGTAACATTTACTTAGGTAAACTCTTACGTGTTCTACATATAGTAGCTGAAGTAACATTTGCTTTGGTAAACTCTTACGTGTTCTTCATATAGTAGCTGGAGTAACATTTACTTAGGTAAACTCTTACGTGTTCTAAATATAGTAGCAGAAGCAACATTTACTTAGATAAACTCTTACGTGTTCTATATATAGTAGCTGGAGTAACATTTACTTAGGTAAACTTTTACGTGTTCTACATATAGTAGCTGGAGAAACATTTACTTAGGCATACTCTTACGTGTTCTACATGTAGTAGCTGGAGTAACATTTACTTAGGTAAACTCTTACGTGTTCTACATATAGTAGCTGAAGTAACATTTACTTATGTAAACTCTTATGTGTTCTACATATAGTAGCTGAAGTAAAATTTACTTAGGTAAACTCTTACGTGTTCGATGTATAGTAGTGGAAGGAACATTAACTTAGATAAACTCTGACGTGTTCTAAATATAGTAGCTGGAGTAACATTTACTTAGGTAAACTCTTACTCATTCTATATATAGTAGCTGAAGTAACATTTACTGAGGTAAACTCTTACGTGTTCTAAATATAGTAGCTGCAGTAACATTTACTTAGGTAAACTCTTACGCGTTTTACATATAGTAGATTGGAGTAACATTTACTTAGGTAAACTCTTACGTGTTTTTCATATTGTAGCTGGAGTAACATTTACTTAGGTAAACTCTTACTTGTTCTACTTATAGTAGCTGAAGTAACATTTACTTAGGTAAACTCTTATGTGTTCTATATATTGTAGCTGAAGTAACATTTACTTAGGTAAACTCTTACGTGTTCTGAATATGGTAGCTGGAGTAACATTTACTTAGGTAAACTCCTACGCGTTCTACATATAGTAGCTGGAGTAACATTTACATAGGTAAACTATTACGTGTTCTAGATATAGTATCTGGAGTAACAATGACTTAGTTAAACTCTTTCTTGTTCTATATATAGTGGCTGAAGTAACATTTACTTAGGTAAACTCTTATATGTTCTACATATAGTAGCTGGAGTAACATTTTCTTAGGTAAACTCTTACGTGTTCTACATATAGTAGCTGAAGTAACATTTACTTAGGTAAACTCTTGCGTGTTCTACATATAATAGCTGAAGTAAAATTTATTTAGGTAAACTTTTACGTGTTCTATATATAGTAGCTGAAGTAACATTTGCTTTGGTAAACTCTTACGTGTTCTTCATATAGTAGCTGGAGTAACATTTACTTAGGTAAACTCTTACGTGTTCTACATATAGTAGCTGAAGTAACATTTGCTTTGGTAAACTCTTACGTGTTCTAAATATAGTAGCTGAAGCAACTTTTACTTAGATAAACTCTTACGTGTTCTATATATAGTAGCTGGAGTAACATTTACTTAGGTAAATTCTTACGTGTTCTATATATAGTAGCTGGAGTAACATTTACTTAGGTAAACTCTTACGTGTTCTACATATAGTAGCTGGAGTAACATTTACTTAGGTAAAGTCTTACGTGTTCTACATATAGTAGCTGAAGTAACATTTACTTAGGTAAACTCTTACGTGTTCTACATATAGTAGCTGAAGTAACATTTACTTAGGTAAACTCTTACGTGCTCTATATATAGTAGCTGGAGTAACATTTACTTAGGTAAACTCTTTCGTGTTCTACATATAGTAACTGAAGTAACATTTACTTAGGTAAACACTTAAATGTTCTACATATATATTAGCTGGAGAAACATTTACTTAGGTAAACTCTTATGTGCTATGTATATAGTAACTGAAGTAACATTTACTTATGTAAACTCTTTCGTGTTCTACATATAGTAGCTGGAGTATTATTTACTTCGGTAAACTCTTAGGTGTTCTACATATAGTAGCTGGAGAAACATTTACTTAGCTATACTCTTACGTATTCTAGATATAGTAGCTGGAGTAACAAATACTTAGGTAAACTCTTATGTGTTCTACATATAGTAGCTGAAGTAACATTTACTTGGTAAAATCTTACGTGTTCTACATATTGTACCTGGAGTAACATTTATTTAGGTAAACTCTTACGTGTTCTACATTTTGTAGCTGGAGTAACATTTACTTAGGTAAACTCTTACGTGTTCTACATACAGTAGCTGGAGTAACATTTACTTAGGTAAACTCTTACGTGTTCTACATATAGTAGCTGAAGTAACATTTACTTAAGTAAACTCATACGTGTTCTACATATAGTAGCTGGAGTAACATTTACTTTGGTAAGATATTTCGTGTTCTAAATATAGTAGCTGGAGTAACATTTGCTAAGGTAAACTCTTACCGTGTTTTACATATAGTAGCTGGAGTAACATTTACTTAGGTAAACTCTTACGTGTTCTACATATAGTAGCTGGAGTAACATTTGCTAAGGTAAACTCTTACGTGTTCTACATATAGTAGCTGGAGTAACATTTGCTAAGGTAAACTCTTACGTGCTCTACATATAATAGCTGGAGTAACATTTACTTAGGTAAACTCTTACGTGCTCTACATATAATAGCTGAAGTAAAATTTATTTAGGTAAACTTTTACGTGTTCTATATATAGTAGCTGAAGTAACATTTGGTTTGGTAAACTCTTACGTGTTCTTCATATAGTAGCTGGAGTAACATTTACTTAGGTAAACTCTTACGTGTTCTACATATAGTAGCTGAAGTAACATTTGCTTTGGTAAACTCTTACGTGTTCTAAATATAGTAGCTGAAGCAACTTTTACTTAGATAAACTCTTACGTGTTCTATATATAGTAGCTGGAGTAACATTTACTTAGGTAAATTCTTACGTGTTCTATATATAGTAGCTGGAGTAACATTTACTTAGGTAAACTCTTACGTGTTCTACATATAGTAGCTGGAGTAACATTTACTTAGGTAAAGTCTTACGTGTTCTACATATAGTAGCTGAAGTAACATTTACTTAGGTAAACTCTTACGTGTTCTACATATAGTAGCTGAAGTAACATTTACTTAGGTAAACTCTTACGTGCTCTATATATAGTAGCTGGAGTAACATTTACTTAGGTAAACTCTTTCGTGTTCTACATATAGTAACTGAAGTAACATTTACTTAGGTAAACACTTAAATGTTCTACATATATATTAGCTGGAGAAACATTTACTTAGGTAAACTCTTATGTGCTATGTATATAGTAACTGAAGTAACATTTACTTATGTAAACTCTTTCGTGTTCTACATATAGTAGCTGGAGTATTATTTACTTCGGTAAACTCTTAGGTGTTCTACATATAGTAGCTGGAGAAACATTTACTTAGCTATACTCTTACGTATTCTAGATATAGTAGCTGGAGTAACAAATACTTAGGTAAACTCTTATGTGTTCTACATATAGTAGCTGAAGTAACATTTACTTGGTAAAATCTTACGTGTTCTACATATTGTACCTGGAGTAACATTTATTTAGGTAAACTCTTACGTGTTCTAAATTTTGTAGCTGGAGTAACATTTACTTAGGTAAACTCTTACGTGTTCTACATACAGTAGCTGGAGTAACATTTACTTAGGTAAACTCTTACGTGTTCTACATATAGTAGCTGAAGTAACATTTACTTAAGTAAACTCATACGTGTTCTACATATAGTAGCTGGAGTAACATTTACTTTGGTAAGATATTTCGTGTTCTAAATATAGTAGCTGGAGTAACATTTGCTAAGGTAAACTCTTACCGTGTTTTACATATAGTAGCTGGAGTAACATTTACTTAGGTAAACTCTTACGTGTTCTACATATAGTAGCTGGAGTAACATTTGCTAAGGTAAACTCTTACGTGTTCTACATATAGTAGCTGGAGTAACATTTGCTAAGGTAAACTCTTACGTGCTCTACATATAATAGCTGGAGTAACATTTACTTAGGTAAACTCTTACGTGCTCTACATATAATAGCTGGAGTAACATTTACTTAGGTAACCTAATACGTGTTCTACATATAGTAGCTGAAGTAACATTTACTTTGGTAAACTCTTACGTGTTCTATATATAGTAGCTGAAGTAACATTTACTTTGGTAAACTCTTACGTGTTTTATATAGAGTAGCTGAAGTAACATTTACTTAGGTAAACTCTTACGTGTTCTACATATAGTAGCTGAAGTAAAATTTACTTAGGTAAGATCTTTCGTGTTCTAAATATAGTAGCTGAAGTAACATTTTCTTAGGTAAACTCTTACGTGTTCTACATATAATAGCTGAAGTAACATTTACTTAGGTAAACTTTTACGTGTTCTATATATAGTAGGTGAAGTAACATTTGCTTTGGTAAACTCTTACGTGTTCTTCATATAGTAGCTGGAGTAACATTTACTTAGGTAAACTCTTACGTGTTCTACATATAGTAGCTGAAGTAACATTTTCTTTGGTAAACTCTTACGTGTTCTTCATATAGTAGCTGGAGTAACATTTACTTAGGTAAACTCTTACGTGTTCTAAATATAGTAGCAGAAGCAACATTTACTAAGATAAACTCTTACGTGTTCTATATATAGTAGCTGGAGTAACATTTACTTAGGTAAACTCTTACGTGTTCTACATATAGTAGCTGAAGTAACATTTGCTTTGGTAAACTCTTACGTGTTCTAAATATAGTAGCTGAAGCAACTTTTACTTAGATAAACTCTTACGTGTTCTATATATAGTAGCTGGAGTAACATTTACTTAGGTAAATTCTTACGTGTTCTATATATAGTAGCTGAAGTAACATTTACTTAGGTAAACTCTTACGTGTTCTACATATAGTAGCTGAAGTAACATTTGCTTTGGTAAACTCTTACGTGTTCTAAATATAGTAGCTGAAGCAACTTTTACTTAGATAAACTCTTACGTGTTCTATATATAGAAGCTGGAGTAACATTTACTTAGGTAAACTTTTACGTGTTCTACATATAGTAGCTGGAGAAACATTTACTTAGGCATACTCTTACGTGTTCTACATGTAGTAGCTGGAGTAACATTTACTTAGGTAAACTCTTACGTGTTCTACATATAGTAGCTGAAGTAACATTTACTTATGTAAACTCTTATGTGTTCTACATATAGTAGCTGCAGTAACATTTACTTAGGTAAACTCTTACGTGTTCGATGTATAGTAGTGGAAGGAACATTAACTTAGATAAACTCTGACGTGTTCTAAATATAGTAGCTGGAGTAACATTTACTTAGGTAAACTCTTACTCATTCTATATATAGTAGCTGAAGTAACATTTACTTAGGTAAACTCTTACGTGTTCTAAATATAGTAGCTGCAGTAACATTTACTTAGGTAAACTCTTACGCGTTTTACATATAGTAGATTGGAGTAACATTTACTTAGGTAAACTCTTACGCGTTCTATATATAGTAGCTGAAGTAACATTTACTTAGGTAAACTCTTACGTGTTTTTCATATTGTAGCTGGAGTAACATTTACTTAGGTAAACTCTTACTTGTTCTACTTATAGTAGCTGAAGTAACATTTACTTAGGTAAACTCTTATGTGTTCTATATATTGTAGCTGAAGTAACATTTACTTAGGTAAACTCTTACGTGTTCTAAATATGGTAGCTGGAGTAACATTTTCTTAGGTAAACTCCTACGCGTTCTACATATAGTAGCTGGAGTAACATTTACATAGGTAAACTATTACGTGTTCTAGATATAGTATCTGGAGTAACAATGACTTAGTTAAACTCTTTCTTGTTCTATATATAGTGGCTGAAGTAACATTTACTTAGGTAAACTCTTACGTGTTCTACATATAATAGCTGAAGTAAAATTTACTTAGGTAAACTCTTGCGTGTTCTACATATAATAGCTGAAGTAAAATTTATTTAGGTAAACTTTTACGTGTTCTATATATAGTAGCTGAAGTAACATTTGCTTTGGTAAACTCTTACGTGTTCTTCATATAGTAGCTGGAGTAACATTTACTTAGGTAAACTCTTACGTGTTCTACATATAGTAGCTGAAGTAACATTTGCTTTGGTAAACTCTTACGTGTTCTAAATATAGTAGCTGAAGCAACTTTTACTTAGATAAACTCTTACGTGTTCTATATATAGTAGCTGGAGTAACATTTACTTAGGTAAATTCTTACGTGTTCTATATATAGTAGCTGGAGTAACATTTACTTAGGTAAACTCTTACGTGTTCTACATATAGTAGCTGGAGTAACATTTACTTAGGTAAAGTCTTACGTGTTCTACATATAGTAGCTGAAGTAACATTTACTTAGGTAAACTCTTACGTGTTCTACATATAGTAGCTGAAGTAACATTTACTTAGGTAAACTCTTACGTGCTCTATATATAGTAGCTGGAGTAACATTTACTTAGGTAAACTCTTTCGTGTTCTACATATAGTAACTGAAGTAACATTTACTTAGGTAAACACTTAAATGTTCTACATATATATTAGCTGGAGAAACATTTACTTAGGTAAACTCTTATGTGCTATGTATATAGTAACTGAAGTAACATTTACTTAGGTAAACTCTTTCGTGTTCTACATATAGTAGCTGGAGTATTATTTACTTCGGTAAACTCTTAGGTGTTCTACATATAGTAGCTGGAGAAACATTTACTTAGCTATACTCTTACGTATTCTAGATATAGTAGCTGGAGTAACAAATACTTAGGTAAACTCTTATGTGTTCTATATATAGTAGCTGAAGTAACATTTACTTGGTAAAATCTTACGTGTTCTACATATTGTACCTGGAGTAACATTTATTTAGGTAAACTCTTACGTGTTCTACATTTTGTAGCTGGAGTAACATTTACTTAGGTAAACTCTTACGTGTTCTACATACAGTAGCTGGAGTAACATTTACTTAGGTAAACTCTTACGTGTTCTACATATAGTAGCTGAAGTAACATTTACTTAAGTAAACTCATACGTGTTCTACATATAGTAGCTGGAGTAACATTTACTTTGGTAAGATATTTCGTGTTCTAAATATAGTAGCTGGAGTAACATTTGCTAAGGTAAACTCTTACCGTGTTTTACATATAGTAGCTGGAGTAACATTTACTTAGGTAAACTCTTACGTGTTCTACATATAGTAGCTGGAGTAACATTTGCTAAGGTAAACTCTTACGTGTTCTACATATAGTAGCTGGAGTAACATTTGCTAAGGTAAACTCTTACGTGCTCTACATATAATAGCTGGAGTAACATTTACTTAGGTAAACTCTTACGTGCTCTACATATAATAGCTGGAGTAACATTTACTTAGGTAACCTAATACGTGTTCTACATATAGTAGCTGAAGTAACATTTACTTTGGTAAACTCTTACGTGTTCTATATATAGTAGCTGAAGTAACATTTACTTTGGTAAACTCTTACGTGTTTTATATAGAGTAGCTGAAGTAACATTTACTTAGGTAAACTCTTACGTGTTCTACATATAGTAGCTGAAGTAAAATTTACTTAGGTAAGATCTTTCGTGTTCTAAATATAGTAGCTGAAGTAACATTTTCTTAGGTAAACTCTTACGTGTTCTACATATAATAGCTGAAGTAACATTTACTTAGGTAAACTTTTACGTGTCCTATATATAGTAGCTGAAGTAACATTTGCTTTGGTAAACTCTTACCTGTTCTTCATATAGTAGCTGGAGTAACATTTACTTAGGTAAACTCTTACGTGTTCTACATATAGTAGCTGAAGTAACATTTGCTTTGGTAAACTCTTACGTGTTCTTCATATAGTAGCTGGAGTAACTTTTACTTAGGTAAGATCTTTCGTGTTCTAAATATAGTAGCTGGAGTAACATTTGCTAAGGTAAACTCTTACGTGTTCTACATATAGTAGCTGGAGTAACATTTACTTCGGTAAACTCTTACGTGTTCTACATATCGTAGCTGGAGTAACATTTGCAAAGGTAAACTCTTACGTGCTCTACATATAATAGCTGGAGTAACATTTACTTAGGTAAACTCTTACGTGCTCTACATATAATAGCTGGAGTAACATTTACTTAGGTAACCTCTAACGTTCTCTACATATAGTAGCTGAAGTAACATTTACTTAGGTAAACTCTTACGTGTTCTACATATAATAGCTGAAGTAAAATTTACTTAGGTAAGCTGTTACGTGTTCTATATATAGTAGCTGAAGTAACATTTGCTTTGGTAAACTCTGACGTGTTCTTCATATAGTAGGTGGAGTAACATTTACTTAGGTAAACTCTTACGTGTTCTACATATAGTAGCTGAAGTAACATTTGCTTTGGTAAACTCTTACGTGTTCTAAATATAGTAGCTGAAGCAACTTTTACTTAGATAAACTCTTACGTGTTCTCTATATAGTAGCTGGAGTAACATTTACTTAGGTAAATTCTTACGTGTTCTATATATAGTAGCTGAAGTAACATTTACTTAGGTAAACTCTTACGTGTTCTACATATAGTAGCTGGAGTAACATTTACTTAGGTAAACTCTTACGTGTTCTACATATAGTAGCTGGAGTAACATTTACTTAGGTAAACTCTTTCGTGTTCTACATATAGTAACCTAAGTAACATTTACTTAGGTAAACTCTTAAAAGTTCTACATATATATTAGCTGGAGAAACATTTACTTAGGTAAACTCTTATGTGCTATATATATAGTAACTGAAGTAACATTTACTTAGGTAAACTCTTTCGTGTTCTACATATAGTAGCTGGAGAAACATTTACTTAGCTATGCTCTTACGTATTCTAGATATAGTAGCTGGAGTAACATATACTTAGGTAAACTCTTATGTGTTCTATATATAGTAGCTGAAGTAACATTTACTTTGTAAAATCTTACGTGTTCTACTTATTGTACCTGGAGTAACATTTATTTAGGTAAACTCTTACGTGTTCTACATTTTGTAGCTGGAGTAACATCTACTCAGGTAAACTCTTACGTGTTCTACATACAGTAGCTGGAGTAACATTTACTTAGGTAAACTCTTACGTGTTCTATATAGAGTAGCTGAAGTAACATTTACTTAGGTAAACTCTTACGTGTTCTACATATAGTAGCTGAAGTAAAATTTACTTAGGTAAGATCTTTCGTGTTCTAAATATAGTAGCTGAAGTAACATTTACTTAGGTAAACTCTTACGTGTTCTACATATTATAGCTGAAGTAACATTTACTTAGGTAAACCTTTACGTGTTCTATATATAGTAGCTGAAGTAACATTTGCTTTGGTAAACTCTTACGTGTTCTTCATATAGTAGCTGACGTAACATTTACTTAGGTAAACTATTACGTGTTCTAAATATAGTAGCTGGAGTAACATTTGCTAAGGTAAACTCTTACGTGTTCTACATATAGTTGCTGGAGTAACATTTACTTAGGTAAACTCTTACGTGTTCTACATATAGTAGCTGGAGTAACATTTGCTAAGGTAAACTCTTACGTGCTCTACATATAATAGCTGGAGTAACATTTACTTAGGTAAACTCTTACGTGCTCTACATATAATAGCTGGAGTAACATTTAGTTAGGTAACCTCTTACGTGCTCTACATATAATAGCTGGAGTAACATTTACTTAGGTAAACTCTTACGTGTTCTACATATAGTAGCTAAAGTAACATTTGCTTTGGTAAACTCTTACGTGTTCTAAATATAGTAGCTGAAGCAACTTTTACTGAGATAAACTCTTACGTGTTCTCTATATAGTAGCTGGAGTAACATTTACTTAGGTAAATTCTTACGTGTTCTATATATAGTAGCTGAAGTAACATTTACTTAGGTATACTCTTATGTGTTCTACATATAGTAGCTGGAGTAACATTTACTTAGGTAAACTCTTACGTGTTCTACATATAGTAGCTGGAGTAACATTTACTTAGGTAAACTCTTTCGTGTTCTACATATAGTAACTGAAGTAACATTTACATAGGTAAACTCTTAAATGTTCTACATATATATTAGCTGGAGAAACATTTACTTATGTAAACTCTTATGTGCTATATATATAGTAACTGAAGTAACATTTACTTAGGTAAACTCTTTCGTGTTCTACATATAGTAGCTGGAGAAACATTTACTTAGCTATACTCTTACGTATTCTAGATATAGTAGCTGGAGTAACATATACTTAGGTAAACTCTTATGTGTTCTATATATAGTAGCTGAATTAACATTTACTTGGTAAAATCTTACGTGTTCTACATATTGTACCTGGAGTAACATTTATTTAGGTAAACTCTTACGTGTTCTACATTTTGTAGCTGGAGTAACATCTACTTAGGTAAACTCTTACGTGTTCTACATACAGTAGCTGGAGTAACATTTACTTAGGTAAACTCTTACGTGTTCTATATAGAGTAGCTGAAGTAACATTTACTTAGGTAAACTCTTACGTGTTATACATATAGTAGCTGAAGTAAAATTTACTTAGGTAAGATCTTTCGTGTTCTAAATATAGTAGCTGAAGTAACATTTACTTAGGTAAACTCTTACGTGTTCTACATATTATAGCTGAAGTAACATTTACTTAGGTAAACTTTTACGTGTTCTATATATAGTAGCTGAAGTAACATTTGCTTTGGTAAACTCTTACGTGTTCTTCATATAGTAGCTGGAGTAACATTTACTTAGGTAAACTCTTACGTGTTCTACATATAGTAGCTGAAGTAACATTTGCTTTGGTAAACTCTTAAGTGTTCTTCATATAGTAGCTGGAGTAACATTTACTTAGGTAAACTATTACGTGTTCTAAATATAGTAGCTGGAGTAACATTTGCTAAGGTAAACTCTTACGTGTTCTACATATAGTAGCTGGAGTAACATTTACTTAGGTAAACTCTTACGTGTTTTACATATAGTAGCTGGAGTAACATTTGCTAAGGTAAACTCTTACGTGCTCTACATATAATAGCTGGAGTAACATTTACTTAGGTAAACTCTTACGTGCTCTACATATAATAGCTGGAGTAACATTTAGTTAGGTAACCTCTTACGTGCTCTACATATAGTAGCTAAAGTAACATTTGCTTTGGTAAACTCTTACGTGTTCTAAATATAGTAGCTGAAGCAACTTTTACTGAGATAAACTCTTACGTGTTCTCTATATAGTAGCTGGAGTAACATTTACTTAGGTAAATTCTTACGTGTTCTATATATAGTAGCTGAAGTAACATTTACTTAGGTAAACTCTTACGTGTTCTACATATAGTAGCTGGAGTAACATTTACTTAGGTAAACTCTTACGTGTTCTACATATAGTAGCTGGAGTAACATTTACTTAGGTAAACTCTTTCGTGTTCTACATATAGTAACTGAAGTAACATTTACTTAGTTAAACTCTTAAATGTTCTACATATATATTAGCTGGAGAAACATTTACTTAGGTAAACTCTTATGTGCTATATATATAGTAACTGAAGTAACATTTACTTAGGTAAACTCTTTCGTGTTCTACATATAGTAGCTGGAGAAACATTTACTTAGCTATACTCTTACGTATTCTAGATATAGTAGCTGGAGTAACATATACTTAGGTAAACTCTTATGTGTTCTATATATAGTAGCTGAAGTAACATTTACTTGGTAAAATCTTACGTGTTCTACATATTGTACCTGGAGTAACATTTATTTAGGTAAACTCTTACGTGTTCTACATTTTGTAGCTGGAGTAACATCTACTTAGGTAAACTCTTACGTGTTCTACATACAGTAGCTGGAGTAACATTTACTTAGGTAAACTCTTACGTGTTCTACATATAGTAGCTGAAGTAACATTTACTTAAGTAAACTCATACGTGTTCTACATATAGTAGCTGGAGTAACATTTACCTAGGTAAGATCTTTCGTGTTCTAAATATAGTAGCTGGAGTAACATTTGCTAAGGTAAACTCTTACGTGTTCTACATATAGTAGCTGGAGTAACATTTACTTAGGTAAATTCTTACGTGTTCTACATATAGTAGCTGGAGTAACATTTACTAAGGTAAACTCTTACGTGTTCTACATATAGTAGCTGGAGTAACATTTACTAAGGTAAACTCTTACGTGTTCTACATATAGTAGCTGGAGTAACATTTACTTAGGTAAACTCTTACGTGTTCTACATATAGTAGCTGGAGTAACATTTACTAAGGTAAACTCTTACGTGTTCTACATATAGTAGCTGGAGCAACATTTGCTAAGGTAAAGTCTTACGTGCTCTACATATAATAGCTGAAGTAACATTTACTTAGGTAAACTCTTAAGTGTTCTACATATAGTAGCTGAAGTAACATTTACTTAGGTAACCTCTTACGTGTTCTACATATAGTAGCTGAAGTAACATTTACTTAGGTAAACTCTTGCGTGTTCTACATATAGTAGCTGAAGTAACATTTACTTAGGTAAACTCTTACGTGTTCTATATAGAGTAGCTGAAGTAACATTTACTTAGGTAAACTCTTACGTGTTCTACATATAGTAGCTGAAGTAAAATTTACTTAGGTAAGATCTTTCGTGTTCTAAATATAGTAGCTGAAGTAACATTTACTTAGGTAAACTCTTACGTGTTCTACATATTATAGCTGAAGTAACATTTACTTAGGTAAACTTTTACGTGTTCTATATATAGTAGCTGAAGTAACATTTGCTTTGGTAAACTCTTAGGTGTTCTTCATATAGTAGCTGGAGTAACATTTACTTAGGTAAACTCTTACGTGTTCTACATATAGTAGCTGAAGTAACATTTGCTTTGGTAAACTCTTACGTGTTCTTCATATAGTAGCTGGAGTAACATTTACTTAGGTAAACTATTACGTGTTCTATATAGAGTAGCTGAAGTAACATTTACTTAGGTAAACTCTTACGTGTTCTACACATAGTAGCTGGAGTAACATTTACTTAGGTAAGATCTTTCGTGTTCTAAATATAGTAGCTGGAGTAACATTTGCTAAGGTAAACTCTTACGTGTTCTACATATAGTAGCTGGAGTAACATTTACTTAGGTAAACTCTTACGTGTTCTACATATAGGAGCTGGAGTAACATTTGCTAAGGTAAACTCTTACGTGTTCTACATATAGTAGCTGGAGTAACATTTGCTAAGGTAAACACTTACGTGCTCTACATATAATAGCTGGAGTAACATTTACTTAGGTAAACTCTTACGTGCTCTACATATAATAGCTGGAGTAACATTTACTTAGGTAACCTCTTACGTGCTCTACATATAGTAGCTGAAGTAACATTTACTTAGGTAAACTCTTACGTGTTCTATATAGAGTAGCTGAAGTAACATTTACTTAGGTAAACTCTTACGTGTTCTACATATAGTAGCTGAAGTAAAATTTACTTGGGTAAGATCTTTCGTGTTCTAAATATAAAAGCTGAAGTAACATTTACTTAGGTAAACTCTTACGTGTTCTACATATAATAGCTGAAGTAACATTTGCATTGGTAAACTCTTATGTGTTCTTCATATAGTAGCTGGAGTAACATTTACTTAGGTAAACTCTTACGTGTTCTATATAAAGTAGCTGAAGTAACATTTTCTTAGGTAAACTCTTACGTGTTCTATATAGAGTAGCTGAAGTAACATTTACTTAGGTAAACTCTTACGTGTTCTACATATAGTAGCTGAAGTAAAATTTACTTGGGTAAGATCTTTCGTGTTCTAAATATAGTAGCTGGAGAAACATTTACCTAGGCATACTCTTACGTGTTCTACATGTAGTAGCTGGAGTAACATTTACTTAGGTAAACTCTTACGTGTTCTACTTATAGTAGCTGAAGTAACATTTACTTAGGTAAACTCTTATGTGTTCTATAAATAGTAGCTGAAGTAACATTTACTTAGGTAAACTCTTACGTGTTCGATTTATAGTAGCTGAAGGAACATTAACTTAGGTAAACTCTGAGGTGTTCTAAATATAGTAGCTGGAGTAACATTTACTAAGGTAAACTCTTACTTATTCTATATATAGTAGCTGAAGTAACATTTACTTAGGTAAACTCTTACGTGTTCTAAATATAGTAGCTGGAGTAACATTTACTTAGGTAAACTCTTACGCGTTTTACATATAGTAGATTGGAGTAATATTTACTTAGGTAAACTCTTACGTGCTCTTCATATAGTAGCTGGAGTAACATTTACTTAGGTAACCTCTTACGTGCTCTACATATAGTAGCTGAAGTAACATTTACTTAGGTAAACTCTTACGTGTTCTATATAGAGTAGCTGAAGTAACATTTACTTAGGTAAACTCTTACGTGTTCTACATATAGTAGCTGAAGTAAAATTTACTTAGGTAAGATCTTTCGTGTTCTAAATATAGTAGTTGAAGTAACATTTACTTAGGTAAACTCTTACGTGTTCTACATATAATATCTGAAGTAACATTTGCTTTGGTAAACTCTTACGTGTTCTTCATATAGTAGCTGAAGTAACATTTACTTATGTAAACTCTTATGTGTTCTATAAATAGTAGCTGAAGTAACATTTACTTAGGTAAACTCTTACGTGTTCGATTTATAGTAGCTGAAGGAACATTAACTTAGGTAAACTCTGACGTGTTCTAAATATAGTAGCTGGAGTAACATTTACTTAGGTAAACTCTTACTTATTCTATATATAGTAGCTGAAGTAGCATTTATTTAGGTAAACTCTTACGTGTTCTAAATATAGTAGCTGGAGTAACATTTACTTAGGTAAACTCTTACGCGTTTTACATATAGTAGATTGGAGTAACATTTACTTTGGTAAACTCTTACGCGTTCTATATATAGTAGCTGAAGTAAGATTTACTTAGGTAAACTCTTACGTGTTCTTCATATAGTAGCTGGAGTAACATTTACTTAGGTAAACTCTTACTTGTCCTAAATATAGTAGCTGAAGTAACATTTACTTAGGTAAACTCTTACGTGTTCTATATATAGTAGCTGAAGTAACATTTACTTAGGTAAACTCTTACGTGTTCTAAATATGGTAGCTGGAGTAACATTTACTTAGGTAAACTCTTACGCGTTCTACATATAGTATCTGGAGTAACATTTACATAGGTAAACTCTTACGTGTTCTAGATATAGTAGGTGGAGTAACAATGACTTAGTTAAACTCTTTCGTGTTCTATATATAGTGGCTGAAGTAACATTTACTTAGGTAAACTCTTACGTGTTCTACATATAGTAGCTCCAGTAGCATTTTCTTAGGTAAATTTTTACGTGTTCTATATATAGTAGCTGAAGTAACATTTGCTTTGGTAAACTCTTAGGTGTTCTTCATATAGTAGCTGGAGTAACATTTACTTAGGTAAACTCTTACGTGTTCTACATATAGTAGCTGAAGTAACATTTGCTTTGGTAAACTCTTACGTGTTCTTCATATAGTAGCTGGAGTAACATTTACTTAGGTAAACTATTACGTGTTCTATATAGAGTAGCTGAAGTAACATTTACTTAGGTAAACTCTTACGTGTTCTACACATAGTAGCTGGAGTAACATTTACTTAGGTAAGATCTTTCGTGTTCTAAATATAGTAGCTGGAGTAACATTTGCTAAGGTAAACTCTTACGTGTTCTACATATAGTAGCTGGAGTAACATTTACTTAGGTAAACTCTTACGTGTTCTACATATAGGAGCTGGAGTAACATTTGCTAAGGTAAACTCTTACGTGTTCTACATATAGTAGCTGGAGTAACATTTGCTAAGGTAAACACTTACGTGCTCTACATATAATAGCTGGAGTAACATTTACTTAGGTAAACTCTTACGTGCTCTACATATAATAGCTGGAGTAACATTTACTTAGGTAACCTCTTACGTGCTCTACATATAGTAGCTGAAGTAACATTTACTTAGGTAAACTCTTACGTGTTCTATATAGAGTAGCTGAAGTAACATTTACTTAGGTAAACTCTTACGTGTTCTACATATAGTAGCTGAAGTAAAATTTACTTGGGTAAGATCTTTCGTGTTCTAAATATAAAAGCTGAAGTAACATTTACTTAGGTAAACTCTTACGTGTTCTACATATAATAGCTGAAGTAACATTTGCATTGGTAAACTCTTATGTGTTCTTCATATAGTAGCTGGAGTAACATTTACTTAGGTAAACTCTTACGTGTTCTATATAAAGTAGCTGAAGTAACATTTTCTTAGGTAAACTCTTACGTGTTCTATATAGAGTAGCTGAAGTAACATTTACTTAGGTAAACTCTTACGTGTTCTACATATAGTAGCTGAAGTAAAATTTACTTGGGTAAGATCTTTCGTGTTCTAAATATAGTAGCTGGAGAAACATTTACCTAGGCATACTCTTACGTGTTCTACATGTAGTAGCTGGAGTAACATTTACTTAGGTAAACTCTTACGTGTTCTACTTATAGTAGCTGAAGTAACATTTACTTAGGTAAACTCTTATGTGTTCTATAAATAGTAGCTGAAGTAACATTTACTTAGGTAAACTCTTACGTGTTCGATTTATAGTAGCTGAAGGAACATTAACTTAGGTAAACTCTGAGGTGTTCTAAATATAGTAGCTGGAGTAACATTTACTAAGGTAAACTCTTACTTATTCTATATATAGTAGCTGAAGTAACATTTACTTAGGTAAACTCTTACGTGTTCTAAATATAGTAGCTGGAGTAACATTTACTTAGGTAAACTCTTACGCGTTTTACATATAGTAGATTGGAGTAATATTTACTTAGGTAAACTCTTACGTGCTCTTCATATAGTAGCTGGAATAACATTTACTTAGGTAACCTCTTACGTGCTCTACATATAGTAGCTGAAGTAACATTTACTTAGGTAAACTCTTACGTGTTCTATATAGAGTAGCTGAAGTAACATTTACTTAGGTAAACTCTTACGTGTTCTACATATAGTAGCTGAAGTAAAATTTACTTAGGTAAGATCTTTCGTGTTCTAAATATAGTAGTTGAAGTAACATTTACTTAGGTAAACTCTTACGTGTTCTACATATAATATCTGAAGTAACATTTGCTTTGGTAAACTCTTACGTGTTCTTCATATAGTAGCTGAAGTAACATTTACTTATGTAAACTCTTATGTGTTCTATAAATAGTAGCTGAAGTAACATTTACTTAGGTAAACTCTTACGTGTTCGATTTATAGTAGCTGAAGGAACATTAACTTAGGTAAACTCTGACGTGTTCTAAATATAGTAGCTGGAGTAACATTTACTTAGGTAAACTCTTACTTATTCTATATATAGTAGCTGAAGTAGCATTTATTTAGGTAAACTCTTACGTGTTCTAAATATAGTAGCTGGAGTAACATTTACTTAGGTAAACTCTTACGCGTTTTACATATAGTAGATTGGAGTAACATTTACTTTGGTAAACTCTTACGCGTTCTATATATAGTAGCTGAAGTAAGATTTACTTAGGTAAACTCTTACGTGTTCTTCATATAGTAGCTGGAGTAACATTTACTTAGGTAAACTCTTACTTGTCCTAAATATAGTAGCTGAAGTAACATTTACTTAGGTAAACTCTTACGTGTTCTATATATAGTAGCTGAAGTAACATTTACTTAGGTAAACTCTTACGTGTTCTAAATATGGTAGCTGGAGTAACATTTACTTAGGTAAACTCTTACGCGTTCTACATATAGTATCTGGAGTAACATTTACATAGGTAAACTCTTACGTGTTCTAGATATAGTAGGTGGAGTAACAATGACTTAGTTAAACTCTTTCGTGTTCTATATATAGTGGCTGAAGTAACATTTACTTAGGTAAACTCTTACGTGTTCTACATATAGTAGCTCCAGTAGCATTTTCTTAGGTAAATTCTTACGTGTTCTACATATAGTAGCTGAAGTAACATTTACTTAGGTAAACTCTTACGTGTTCTACATATAGTAGCTGGAGTAACATTTTCTTAGGTAAACTCTTTCGTGTTCTACATATAGTAACTGAAGTAACATTTACTTAGGTAAACTCTTAAATGTTCTACATATATATTAGCTGGAGAAACATTTACTTAGGTAAACTCTTATGTGCTATATATATAGTAACTGAAGTAACATTTACTTTGGTAAACTCTTTCGTGTCCTACATATAGTAGCTGGAGTATTATTTACTTCGGTAAACTCTTAGGTGTTCTACATATAGTAGCTGGAGAAACATTTACTTAGGTATACTCTTACGTATTCTAGATATAGTAGCTGGAGTAACATATACTTAGGTAAACTCTTATGTGTTCTATATATAGTAGCTGAAGTAACATTTACTTGGTAAAATCTTACGTGTTCTACATATTGTACCTGGAGTAACATTTACTTAGGTAAACTCTTACGTGTTCTACATTTTGTAGCTGGAGTAACATCTACTTAGGTAAACTCTTACGTGTTCTACATATAGTAGCTGCAGTAACATTTACTTAGGTAAACTATTACGTGTTCTACATATAGTAGCTGAAGTAACATTTACTTAGGTAAACTCATACGTGTTCTACATATAGTAGCTGGAGTAACATTTACATAGGTAACCTCTTACGTGTTCTACATATAGTAGCTGAAGTAACATTTACTTCGGTAAACTCTTACGTGTTCTACATATAGTAGCTGGAGTAACATTTGCTAAGGTAAACTCTTACGTGTTCTACATATAGTAGCTGGAATAACATTTGCTAAGGTAAACTCTTACGTGCTCTACATATAATAGCTGGAGTAACATTTACTTAGGTAAACTCTTACGTGTTCTACATATAGTAGCTGGAGTAACATTTACTTAGGTAAGATCTTTCGTGTTCTAAATATAGTAGCTGGAGTAACATTTGCTAAGGTAAATTCTTACGTGTTCTACATATAGTAGCTGAAGTAACATTTACTTAGGTAAACTCTTACGTGTTCTACATATAGTAGCTGGAGTAACATTTGCTAAGGTAAACTCTTACGTGTTCTACATATAGTAGCTGGAATAACATTTGCTAAGGTAAACTCTTACGTGCTCTACATATAATAGCTGGAGTAACATTTACTTAGGTAAACTCTTACGTGCTCTACATATAATAGCTGGAGTAACATTTACTTAGGTAACCTCTTGCGTGTTCTATATAGAGTAGCTGAAGTAACATTTACTTAGGTAAACTCTTACGTGCTCTACATATAGTAGCTGAAGTAACATTTACTTAGGTAAACTCTTACGTGCTCTACATATAGTAGCTGAAGTAACATTTACTTAGGTAAACTCTTACGTGCTCTACATATAGTAGCTGGAGTAACATTTACATAGGTAACCTCTTACGTGTTCTACATATAGTAGCTGAAGTAACATTTACTTCGGTAAACTCTTACGTGTTCTACATATAGTAGCTGGAGTAACATTTGCTAAGGTAAACTCTTACGTGTTCTACATATAGTAGCTGGAATAACATTTGCTAAGGTAAACTCTTACGTGCTCTACATATAATAGCTGGAGTAACATTTACTTAGGTAAACTCTTACGTGCTCTACATATAATAGCTGGAGTAACATTTACTTAGGTAACCTCTTGCGTGTTCTATATAGAGTAGCTGAAGTAACATTTACTTAGGTAAACTCTTACGTGCTCTACATATAGTAGCTGAAGTAACATTTACTTAGGTAAACTCTTACGTGCTCTACATATAGTAGCTGAAGTAACATTTACTTAGGTAAACTCTTACGTGCTCTACATATAGTAGCTGGAGTAACATTTACATAGGTAACCTCTTACGTGTTCTACATATAGTAGCTGAAGTAACATTTACTTAGGTAAACTCTTACGTGTTCTACATATAGTAGCTGAAGTAAAATTTACTTAGGTAAGATCTTTCGTGTTCTAAATATAGTAGCTGGAGTAACATTTGCTAAGGTAAACTCTTACGTGTTCTACATATAGTAACTGAAGTAACATTTGCTAAGGTAAACTCTTACGTGTTCTACATATAGTAGCTGAAGTAACATTTACTTAGGTAAACTCTTACGTGTTCTACATATAGTAGCTGGAGTAACATTTGCTAAGGTAAACTCTTACGTGTTCTACATATAGTAGCTGGAATAACATTTGCTAAGGTAAACTCTTACGTGCTCTTCATATAATAGCTGGAGTAACATTTACTTAGGTAAACTCTTACGTGCTCTACATATAATAGCTGGAGTAACATTTACTTAGGTAACCTCTTGCGTGTTCTATATAGAGTAGCTGAAGTAACATTTTCTTAGGTAAACTCTTACGTGCTCTACATATAGTAGCTGAAGTAACATTTACTTAGGTAAACTCTTACGTGCTCTACATATAGTAGCTGAAGTAACATTTACTTAGGTAAACTCTTACGTGCTCTACATATAGTAGCTGGAGTAACATTTACATAGGTAAACTCTTACGTGTTCTACACATAGTAGCTGAAGTAACATTTACTTAGGTAAACTCTTACGTGTTCTACATATAGTAGCTGAAGTAAAATCTACTTAGGTAAGATCTTTCGTGTTCTAAATATAGTAGCTGGAGTAACATTTGCTAAGGTAAACTCTTACGTGTTCTACATATAGTAACTGAAGTAACATTTGCTAAGGTAAACTCTTACGTGTTTTACATATAGTAGCTGGAGTAACATTTAGTTAGGTAAACTCTTTCGTGTTCTACATATAGTAGCTGAAGTAACATTTACTTAGGTAAACTCTTTCGTGTTCTATATATAGTAGCTGAAGTAACATTTACTTAGGTAAACTCTTTCGTGTTCTATATATAGTAGCTGGAGTAACATTTACTTAGATATACTCTTACGTGTTCTATATATACATGTAGTAGCTACAGTTACATTTACCTATAGATATATACACTCAGTTTTGTTGAGTTCTTCCATCAACAAAGCTTTCCTCCCTTGTTTCGTTCTAGTTTCTGATTTATTTGATTAACACTTAGTTCACACAAATAATATTTTACCTTTTTCTGCAATAGTTGACATAAAATACATGTAAAATTGCAGGTAAGATTAATTAGATGATAATTGCAAAAACAATAAATTAACTATAACAACATGTGCTGTTATTTGTCAGTGGGAATAGCTGGAATAGGTTATTTTAAAAAGTGGGAATAGATAGATGAAATCCCTGACCTATAGTTAACATATCTGTAGCTTAAAAATGATATACTGTAAATTGAAATTATTATACATTTCTTTTTTTTTTAAATGTAATTAATAATTGTATGTCTATAATTAGTTTGCCTTTTCCACTCTCTGAAATCATTGTTAATCAAATCGATTACTAAACCAAACATAGATATATTAGGCTACATTTAATTTGCCATCTGTTTATTCCGGTTGTATTTATGCATTTTGTTTAACCTTTTCATCAATAGAAAATTTTAACAGAAATTACTTCTTGACATGAAATGAAAATAGACTGTACACAGTATTTAAATTGCTGCTTCCCCGGGGAATAGAAATCATTTTGTACGCAGTGATTAAACAAATTCACAACTCGAGCTTTGGGAGGAACGTAAATGAGTGGGTGGAATTTGAATACCACGTAAAACAGTATTTAGCAACTCATAATGAGCAATAACTCGCAGGAATGATCGTTGGTGACGGGTTGCAGGACATAGGAACGCGACCCTATCGAGTATATCATCTTTCCTAGGCAAGAACACTTCGTTCCGAGAGCGCAATGCTTGTAGTTCATCCGAAAGTGCGAACTAAAACATATGGTGAAAGGCGTTTTGATAAGGCGGCCTCGACTTTGTGGAATAGTCCTCCCAGCAGCATTAGACAGGAACAATCCATTGGAACCTTCAAAAAGCAGCTGAAAACTTTACTTTTTAGACGCGCCTACATTGATTTTACTTAATTTTTCTCGATACTATTTAACATTTGTATTGCTCTATATGTTGATCATCGGTATCTTACTATAAATTTGTATCCACACAATTTCAAATGTTTACCGTTTTAAATTGCTGGTCATTGTTTACTGATTTTTCACAGTTTGTGCGTTGGTTATTGGTATCTTTTCAATTGCGTTGATTTTCCCTACATTATCTTAAATTGTTTATGTTCTTAATTATTGATATCATATTTTATTAATTTTTTTCTCCCGAAAAGTTTATTTTATAAATACTTTTGTGAATGTGTAATCATAATTTATCTGTGTGTGTTTTTATTATCATTACTGCTATTTTAATTTTTGATTTGAGGTATTTACACACGATGTTAATTTTAGATGTGAGGTATTTACACACGTTGTTAATTTTTGATTTGAGGTATTTACACACGTTGTTAATTTTTGATTTGAGGTATTTACACACGTTGTTAATTTTTGATTTGAGGTATTTACACACGTTGTTAAATTTTGATTTGAGGTATTTACACACGTTGTTAATTTTTGATTTGAGGTATTTACACACGTTGTTAATTTTTGATTTGAGGTATGTACACACGTTGTTAATTTTTGATTTGAGGTATTTACACACGTTGTTAATTTTTGATTTGAGGTATTTACACACGATGTTAATTTTTGATTTGAGGTATTTACACACGTTGTTAATTTTTGATTTGAGGTATTTACACACGTTGTTAATTTTTGATTTGAGGTATTTACACACGTTGTTAATTTTTAATTTGAGGTATTTACACACGTTGCTAATTTTTGATTTGAGGTATTTACACACGTTGTTAATTTTTGATTTGAGGTATTTACACACGTTGTTAATTTTTGATTTGAGGTATTTACACACGTTGCTAATTTTTGATTTGAGGTATTTACACACGTTGTTAATTTTTGATTTGAGGTATTTACACACGTTGTTAATTTTTGATTTGAGGTATGTACACACGTTGTTAATTTTTGATTTGAGGTATTTACACACGTTGCTAATTTTTGATTTGAGGTATTTACACACGTTGTTAATTTTTGATTTGAGGTATTTACACACGTTGTTAATTTTTGATTTGAGGTATGTACACACGTTGCTAATTTTTGATTTGAGGTATGTACACACGTTGTTAATTTTTGATTTGAGGTATTTACACACGTTGTTAATTTTTGATTTGAGGTATTTACACACGTTGTTAATTTTTGATTTGAGGTATTTACACACGTTGTTAATTTTTGATTTGAGGTATTTACACACGTTGTTAATTTTTGATTTGAGGTATTTACACACGTTGTTAATTTTTGATTTGAGGTATTTACACACGTTGTTAATTTTTGATTTGAGGTATTTACACACGTTGTTAATTTTTGATTTGAGGTATTTACACACGTTGCTAATTTTTGATTTGAGGTATTTACACACGTTGCTAATTTTTACTTTTCAATGTTTACTCTTGTACTGTGTATACATTTTTTCTTTTTTTTTTATATACTTTTTTTTTGTAAAGCGCTTAGAGTAATTTATATTTTATTATATAATGCGCTATATAAGTACGGTAAATATAATATCTAAATTGCTCCATCTACATGGATATAATGCTTAGCAATACATGTATTGTTTTCGTTTTCTCGCGTCAAATATGACATAGTTTCATCTCTGTGGAATAAAATACCTCCGTATAGGGCATTCGCTTGTTGTGTTGAACGAAGCAAATGCTTGACTCACCATAATGACCATACACATTTGGCAACAACATTTAGATGGGAAGCAAAATGGAATAAACATGTAGAAAATATAATAAAATCACATGTCTTCAAAAACATGTGTATTGCGTAAACTGAAATTTAAACTAAAAAGACAAGATTTAGAAAAATATACTTAATATATATACGACCAATATGTGAGTATGCATGTGAGGTATGGGACAATTGTGGTGTTTAATTCATTAAGTTGGAGAGACTACAGTTGGAAGCAGCTATAATTATTACCAGACTTCCAATATTTACCAACACAAAATATAGAGAAAGTAAGAGTATAGACCCCTTCGAAATGGTAACGATATTATCTTTCTTTCTGTAGACTTTCTTTAACCAGAGATTCTTTCGTACCAGCTACAGTAAGGGAATGGAATAACCTTAATCTTTCAGTACGTAATCTTGACACATTATCTAAATTTAAAAATACAATCCGCAGTTCAACCTCAATGCCAATTCTGAGATATTATTCCTGCGGTCCTAGAAAACTGAAGATAATTATAACAGATTCTTAAATTACGATTTATGTAAAGTTAAAATTTTCTCAAAATTTGATTCCTGTTACTGTGGCGCACCATGTGAACATTCTCGCCATACCTTCTTTGATTGCGATAAATATACAGATTATAGGGAAATATTATTTAACATATATTATTGGCTACCTTCTAACACTAATATGGATGTAAACCTCTTTATAAAAGGAGATAGTTTCCTAACATGTCAAGAAAATATTTGACAATATAACTATTTTTAAACATGTTTATATATATATATTTTAAAGACTCCAAAAGATTTAGCATTGTCTAAACCAATAAAGCCATTATACGATATTAAGTATTGTTGAAAGTGGCGTTAAACACCATAAAACCCAAACCATACGTCCAGAATGATTCAAAGAATCAACACACATATCCAAAAGTATTCATTTTCCTTTCCTTTGTTTCATATAAAGTCTCTATCTGTGTTTTTGTATATAATCGTTCTGTGTTTATTTATATGTATAGTATATCATTTCATTTGCGCATGCTAAAACATATTGTAAAATATTGTACTCGGGAGTAGACTTCATAAGCTGGAAAAACTTGTGTCAGACAACAAAGTGTTATATCTAACAAATATAATATGTTTATAATAAGCCTCTACTCATTACCCGAGAAGAGAGAAATTATGAAATTATCGTAGTCATGAATTATTCATCAGATTTTTTAAAAACATGTTGATTAATTCTAATTCAAATGTCTTTTTTTTTACAAAAATGAATATCCTTACAAATTAAAATGATGGGAGATGAACGTCTGGCAGTCACAATATTGAAATTAAGGATGCAAATTAAAAGATTTGAAAGATATATTCTCGTTCTTATATATTTAATTAAATTCAATACTTTATTAACGGCTTACCTGACGCAAACATAAAGCAAAGAACATGCGAAAAGTGGCGTCACCTAGATATGGGAGACAAATCAAATAGTAGATACTTATTAGCACCCTAGTTGTCCCATGTCTGCACGTAGAAACCAGATTTAGCATATGAATTACAATTGATTTGTCACTTCATCCATTAATTTGTTTTTCAATATATTTTTGCTTTCAAATAGTCTACATCAAGGATAATTGAATTATTTTATTTCTAATTTTACATATACACGAGACACGAGTCGATGCCAGTATTATGGATCATATGTTCACCCACTCAAATGTAGTTTATTTTATCTGTTCTATGCAATTGTTTCTTTGTGTTTAATATGACAACACAGATTGGTAATACATCCTTCATTTATTTATTTATTTATGTTGTAAAAAATAAAACAACAACGATGTCTTCTGTTTTTGACCCATATTTTGATTTTGATTACCCTCCTTTGATATCTTCAAACTTTGCTTGATGGTGCAAATGTACTAGATGTGGAACAATACAAATGTACTAGATGTGGAACAATACAAATGTACTAGATGTGGAACAATACAAATGTACTAGATGTGGAACAATACAAATGTACTAGATGTGGAACAATATAAATGTACTAGATGTGGAACAATATAAATGTACTAGATATGGAACAATACAAATGTACTAGATGTGGAACAATACAAATGTACTAGATGTGGAACAATATAAATGTACTAGATGTGGAACAATACAAATGTACTAGATGTGGAACAATACAAATGTACTAGATGTGGAACAATACAAATGTACTAGATGTGGAACAATACAAATGTACTAGATGTGGAACATTACAAATGTACTAGATGTGGAACAATACAAATGTACTAGATGCGGAACAATACAAATGTACTAGATGTGAAACAATACAAATGTACTAGATGTGGAACAATACAAATGTACTAGATGTGGAAGAATACAAATGTACTAGATGTGGAACAATACAAATGTACTAGATGTGGAACAATACAAACGTACTAGATGTGGAACAATACAAATGTACTAGATTTGGAACAATACAAATGTACTAGATGTGGAACAATACAAATGTACTAGATGTGGAACATTACAAATGTACTAGATGTGGAACAATACAAATGTACTAGATGCGGAACAATACAAATGTACTAGATGTGAAACAATACAAATGTACTAGATGTGGAACAATACAAATGTACTAGATGTGGAACAATACAAATGTACTAGATGTGGAACAATACAAATGTACTAGATGTGGAACAATACAAATGTACTAGATGTGGAACAATACAAATGTACTAGATGTGGAACAATACAAACGTATATATCACAGTTAGTGTACATGACGTGTTTCTGGAATAACCTTCATCAGGTACACTCAAAGCCAAAATGTTTGAACTTGTTAACTAATTGAAAAGTATTTGGGAGCATGAAAAGCAAAGGGCCTAAACAGGATAACCAACATCGGTTAAGGTCAGGTATGTCTGGGGGAGGAGAACAACCCACGGTCAAATTCTTAAGCGAACTAATGTTGTGTGACTACAAATATAGGTGCCTTCCAACTCAAATACTGACCACAAGAAAGAATATAAATGAATGCAAATTGTGATTATGTTCACTTTTTTCCCACGTTTTCAGTTTTCAGTTTTGTGCCAAGGCGAATTCGGACGTTTCTGGGTTTTCTCCATGTAATATTACCTTCGGAAAGTCATGCACAATAGTGGTTTTTCCTCTTCCAGTGCAATAATATTTTTTTAGTGACTTCACACTGAGAAGATTTTCATCTAAATATCTTGTGAGAACATATTTTATTTATTTTTAAGATCATCTTACAAATATTAGTGACTAACTAAAATATATATTCTAAAAGAAAACAAAATAAATACAAAAAGATGGCATGATCCTTTCCGCAAGTGCCTGTGCAGAAAACAGTAAATTATGTTCTCATAATATATTTAGCTTATTTGTTTTAATATATATCACTGTATCTTGTCGTTATTATTTATGCAGGTGTCATGGTAACTAATGAGCCAATCACAGATCAGCTGACATATAACCACGTTTGTGAACATGGCCAATTAAATATTACAACAGAAATTATATGGAAACGAGTTCAAAATTACTCCCTGTTTAATATAGCCCAGGCAGGTAAGATAATTTAATATTGCCCAGGCAGGTAAGATAATTTAATATTGCCCAGGCAGGTAAGATAATTTAATGGTACCCTAATCATTCCAATCGACCATTTGCACATTTACGACTTGATTCTAATATTATGGATACATGTCTCTACAATTTTTTGTAGGATGTACCTCCCTTTAATGCGGAACAAAGTATCCATTTCATGGAATGAAAATTACAAATGTATTTTGCATACTATATTTACAATTTAAATTTTGTCACAACTTGTGACTCTTTGAGTAAAGAAATAAGCATGTAAAGACACACAGAAGCAATATTCAGGATAATCTATAACCTGATCCAAGTAAGTAAATACAAAGCAAAGAAAACGGTACTTTATGAACATTAAATACAGAGGATATGGTCAAAGGGTGACGTCTCATTATAACGATATTAATTAGGTTCAACTATAGTATATAATAATAATAATAATAATAATAATAACAATAATACAGTTATATTATGGAGGACAGTTTGATTATTTGGGTATATAGGCGAAAACCATCGACTTACAGGAAGTCACTGATAAACTTTATATCTCATAAAGTTATATCACGTGCACTCACCATGAGCAGGAAACGAAATCACAACTTTAATGACGATTTCATAAGGTATATTGAGCATCAGAGACTCTACACAAACTAAGCATGTTATATATTCTATGTTAGACGAAGATATTGTGTTCTTATATGTAATATGGAACAAAAATCTAATATTTCAATTAATATATAATATTCACATATGCTTCAGTTTCAACGTTTTATCCAGGCATGAAATCGTAGGGAGTTTTGTTGACATGAAAAATCAGTATTTTGTCTTAAAGGCATACAGGCTGTCAGAATTGAAATTTTTTTTATATTAAAAGTTGCCAATATTCGATGTTTTATACTAATTGCAGTTGAAATTTTTCATAATATCATACGTAAATAGCCTAGAACAAAGGAATACGTCGCTGTTTGATTTTCTTGCATCCAGTAAAGTATCAATGTTTACCCGCGCAATATTCATACGACCTGACAGTGAACTCATTCGGGAAAGCGTTTGCGCATTTGCGAAATTGTTTGTTGATGAAGAAAATGTGCACCATGGCACAAATCGAAAGGTGGAAGAACAAAAACATTGACGGATTCTACACGAAAACGACACAAAAAGGAGGATTCAGCAAGCTTGTGCAAAAATTAAAAAAAGATACTATACCGACCTACTCCATTTTTCAACACGTAAGAATAATTTAGTATCTTTTTTCGGCCGAATCATATTTTGACAGTAGAATTGCATCGTAGTTTTTTATATATTCTTTATTTCAGGAGAAAACACTAGGTGATATCTCTTTTAAATTAGGAACTAAAATAATGAGATTCATGCCTGTTTTTTTCTAAAAAAAAAATATAATCAAGTAAAACTTAAGTGTTGTCAATAATATGCAATACAATGTGTTTACAAGTTTTCCTTTATCGGGCCCCTTTGCAGAGTTTGGGTTTGTTTTTATTGATTTCATCACGTATTTCTGTTTTTAAGTGTTATTCTTACTAAATACCATTATATAATATTAACTGATTACCCCGGGATCCAATTTCATAGATATATTTCTTAAATTATATCAATTCTAACGAATTTACATGCAACATGCTTACTCGGTTATTTATAGCAGTTATCAGTGTTCGGTAAACTTCGGAAAAGCAGCCGACTTATAATTAGGTCGTGTTAATGGCGATTCCACCAACATACGTTCGAATTCTTTTCACCAATTACGACATTATGACATATTTTTTAAACCTGGCTTCTTCTTCAGAACATTTTATTAGAATAAAACATCGAATATTGGCAACTTTTAACATAAACAACAAAAATCAATTCTGACAGTCTGTATGCCTTTAATATTAGCAGAAATCTCGTAGAACACGGCGGTGTCATGTTGTGTATTTTTTTTGGTATTTTTCAGGTCAATTACATTTCTATTAAATTTGGCGAAAACGTTACGTGTGACACCCCATCTATGTGTAAAATGGTTGTTGGCTAAATATTCTGTCAGTTGGAAATATTCAAATTTTACTTGCCAATATAATTATTTTAACTCTGCATAATTTGAAGCACACATCAAATTCATCTTGTTATTTTAACTCTCTATAATTTTAAGCACACATCAAATTCATCTTGTTATTTTAACTCTGTATAATTTTAAGCACATGTCAAATTCATCTTGTTATTTTAACTCTGTATAATTTTAAGCACACATCAAATCCATCTTGTTATTTTAACTCTGTATAATTTTAAGCACATGTCAAATTCACCCTGTTATCTTAACTCTGTATAATTTTAATCACGTATTTTAAATATGACACAGTAATCTTTTTTCTTGAAAGGGTCAAGTCTAAAGGACGATGGAATAGTGTCAGTATTTCTAATTGGTGACTTGTCAGATAATCCTGCTGCAGTTGATTGGGTAATTCCTTTGTCTGGTATTGACAATCACACGGGTGATGAAGGAGCGAACATATCCGAAGCATGCATTGTCATTCCAGACACGGTATCATTTAAGACTTATTCCCAAAATGATGGATCCTCAAATTCATATGACACAACATATTCCGGGATTCTGATGTCTGTTTTGGACAAGCTGACTTGGATAACTGCAATTCTCGTTTACTGTGACGAAACAGGTAGTTATAATTTTGTCATTATGGAAATTAATTTTAAACCGTGATGATCAACAATTTGCACCAATATCAACAAAACAAATAAGAACCTCTCATCTCAACTTATTCAACATAAAAACAGCCTTTACATATCTATTTATATTGTTGTAAATCCAGTTCGTGGCTGAAGACAGGCACACAAATGTTTGCATTGTTGTAAATCCAGGTCGTGACTTAAGACAGGCACACAAATGTGTGTATTGTTGTAAATCCAGGTCGTGGCTTAAGACAGGCACACACATATTTTCATTGTTATAAATCCAGGCCGTGACTTAAGACAGGCACACAAATGTTTGCATTGTTGTAAATACAGGTCGTTGCTTAACACAGGCACACAAATGTTTGTATTGTTGTAAATCCAGGCAGTGACTTAAGACAGGCACACAAATGTTTGCATTGTTGTAAATCCAGGTCGTGACTTAAGACAGGCACACAAATGTGTGTATTGTTGTAAATCCAGGTCGTGGCTTAAGACAGGCACACACATATTTTCATTGTTATAAATCCAGGCCGTGACTTAAGACAGGCACACAAATGTTTGCATTGTTGTAAATACAGGTCGTTGCTTAACACAGGCACACAAATGTTTGTATTGTTGTAAATCCAGGTTGTGGCTTAAGATAGGCTCACAAATGTTTGTATTGTTGTAAATCCTAGTCGTGGCTTAAGACAGACACACAAATGTTTCTATTGTTGTAAATCCAGGTCGTGACTTAAGACAGGCACACAAATGTTTGTATTGTTGTAAATCCAGGTCGTGGCTTAAGACAGGCACACAAATGTTTGTATTGTTGTAAATCCAGGTCGTGGCTTAAGACAGGCACACACATGTTTGTATTGTTGTAAATCCTAGTCGTGGCTTAAGACAGACACACAAATGTTTCTATTGTTGTAAATCCAGGTCGTGACTTAAGACAGGCACACAAATGTTTGTATTGTTGTAAGTCCAGGTCGTGGCTTAAGACAGGCACACAAATGTTTGTATTGTTGTAAATCCTGGTCGTGGCTTAAGACAGGCACACAAATGTTTGTATTGTTGTAAATCCAGGTCGTGGCTTAAGACAGGCACACAAATGTTTGTATTGTTGTAAATCCAGGTCGTGGCTTAAGACAGACACACAAATGTTTCTATTGTTGTAAATCCAGGTCGTGACTTAAGACAGGCACACAAATGTTTGTATTGTTGTAAATCCTGGTCGTCACTTAAGACAGTCACACAAATGTTTGTATTGTTGTATATCCTGGTCGTGGCTTAAGGCAGGCACACAAATGTTTGTATTGTTGTAAATCCAGACCGTGACTTAAGACAGGCACACAAATGTGTGTATTGTTGTAAATCCAGGTCGTGATTTAACACAGGCACACAAATGTTTGTATTGTTGTAAATCCAGGTCGTGGCTTAAGACAGGCACACACATGTTTGCATTGTTGTAAATCCTGGTCGTGGCTTAAGACAGGCACACACCTGTTTGTATTGTTTTAAATCCAGATCGTGGCTTAAGACAGGCACACAAATGTTTGTATTGTTGTAAATCCAGGTCGTGGCTTAAGACAGGCACACAAATGTTTGTATTGTTGTAAATCCAGGTCGTGTCTTAAGACAGGCACACAAATGTTTGTATTTCTTGTAAATCCTAGTCGTGGCTTAAGACAGACACACACATGTTTCTATTGTTGTAAATCCAGGTCGTGACTTAAGACAGGCACACAAATGTTTGTATTGTTGTAAATCCAGGTCGTGGCATAAGACAGGCACACATTTGTTTGTATTGTTGTAAATCCTAGTCGTGGCTTAAGACAGGCACACACCTGTTTGTATTGTTTTAAATCCAGATCGTGGCTTAAGACAGGCACACAAATGTTTGTATTGTTGTAAATCCAGGTCGTGGCTTAAGACAGGCACACAAATGTTTGTATTGTTGTAAATCCAGGTCGTGGCTTAAGGCAGGCACACAAATGTTTGTATTGTTGTAAATCCTAGTCGTGGCTTAAGACAGACACACACATGTTTCTATTGTTGTAAATCCAGGTCGTGGCTTAAGGCAGGCACACAAATGTTTGTATTGTTGTAAATCCAGACCGTGGCTTAAGACAGACACACAAATGTTTGTATTGTTGTAAATCCAGACCGTGGCTTAAGACAGACACACAAATGTGTGTATTGTTGTAAATCCAGACCGTGGCTTAAGACAGGCACACAAATGTTTGCATTGTTGTAAATCCAGGTCGTGACTTAACACAGGCACACAAATGTTTGTATTTTGTAAATCCAGGTCGTGAATTAATACAGGCACACACATGCTTGTATTGTTGTAAATCCTGGTCGTGGCTTAATACAGGCACACACATGTTTGTATTGTTGTAAATCCAGGTCGTGGCTTAAGAGAGGCACACAAATGTTTGTATTGTTGTAAATCCAGGTCGTGGCTTAAGACAAGCACACACATGTTTGTATTGCTGTAAATCATGATCGTGGCTTAAGACAGGCACACACATGTTTGTATTGTTGTAAATCATGATCGTGGCTTAAGACAGGCACACAAATGTTTGTATTGTTGTAAATCCAGGTCGTGGCTTAAGACAGGCACACAAATGTTTGCTTTGTTGTATATCCTGGTCGTGGCTTTAGACAGACACACAAATGTTTGCATTGTTCTATATCTGGTCGTGGCTTAAGGCAGGCACACTAATGTTTGTATTGTTGTAAATCCAGACCGTGGCTTAAGACAGGTACACAAATGTTTGTATTGTTGTAAATCCAGACCGTGGCTTAAGACAGGCACACAAATGTTTGTATTGTTGTAAATCCAGACCGTGGCTTAAGACAGACACACAAATGTTTGTATTGTTGTAAATCCAGACCGTGGCTTAAGACAGACACACAAATGTGTGCATTATTGTAAATCCAGACCGTGGCTTAAGACAGACACACAAATGTGTGTATTGTTTTAAATCTAGACCGTGACTTAAGACAGGCACACAAATGTTTGTATTGTTGTAAATCCAGACCGTGGCTTAAGACAGACACACAAATGTTTGCATTGTTTTAAATCCAGACCGTGGTTTAAGACAGACACACAAATGTGTGCATTGTTGTAAATCCAGACCGTGGCTTAAGACAGGCACACAAATGTTTGTATTGTTGTAAATCCAGACCGTGGCTTTAGACAGACACACAAATGTGTGCATTATTGTAAATCCAGACCGTGGCTTAAGACAGACACACAAATGTGTGCATTGTTGTAAATCCAGACGTGGCTTAAGACAGGCACACAAATGTTTGTATTGTTGTAAATCCAGACCGTGGCTTAAGACAGACACACAAATGTGTGCATTGTTGTAAATCCAGACTGTGGCTTAAGACAGGCACACAAATGTTTGTATTGTTGTAAATCCAGACCGTGGCTTAAGACAGGCACACACATGTTTGTATTGTTGTAAATCCAGACCGTGGCTTAAGACAGGCACACAGATGTTTGTATTGTTGTAAATCCAGATCGTGGCTTAAGGCAGGCACACAAATGTTTGTATTGTTGTAAATCCAGACCGTGGCTTAAGACAGACACACAAGTGTTTGTATTGTTGTAAATCCAGACCGTGACTTAAAACAGGCACACAAATGTTTGTAATGTTGTAAATCCAGACCGTGACTTAAGACAGGCACACAAATGTTTGTATTGTTGTAAATCCAGATCGTGGCTTAAGGCAGGCACACAAATGTTTGTATTGTTGTAAATCCAGACTGTGACTTAAGACAGACACACAAATGTTTGTATTGTTGTAAATCCAGACCGTGGCTTAAGACAGGCACACAAATGTTTGTATTGTTGTAAATCCAGACTGTGACTTAAGACAGACACACAAATGTTTGTATTGTTGTAAATCCAGACTGTGAATTAAGACAGACACACAAATGTTTGTATTGTTGTAAATCCAGACCGTGGCTTAAGACAGACACACAAATGTTTGTATTGTTGTAAATCCAGACCGTGACTTTAAGACAGGCACACACATGTTTGCATTGTTGTAAATCCAGATCGTGGTTTAAGACAGGCACACAAATGTTTGTATTGTTGTAAATCCAGACCGTGACTTTAAGACAGGCACACACATGTTTGTATTGTTGTAAATCCAGACTGTGAATTAAGACAGACACACAAATGTTTGTATTGTTGTAAATCCAGACCGTGGCTTAAGACAGGCACACAAATGTTTGTATTGTTGTAAATCCAGACTGTGACTTAAGACAGACACACAAATGTTTGTATTGTTGTAAATCCAGACTGTGAATTAAGACAGACACACAAATGTTTGTATTGTTGTAAATCCAGATCGTGGTTTAAGACAGACACACAAATGTTTGTATTGTTGTAAATCCAGACCGTGACTTTAAGACAGGCACACACATGTTTGCATTGTTGTAAATCCAGATCGTGGTTTAAGACAGGCACACAAATGTGTGTATTGTACGAGCGTGGTGATTATATAGTATGTGCTTTTCACAAATTTGGAGATGATTATGAATATATTTATAATGGCTTTTAAATAGTAACTGCTTATATTATACGACTCTCGTTTTCAGAATAAATCAATTTGTTTTATTAAGAGAAAATTTCACCCAGAGATGGAAAACCCCAATATAATTGGGTGAAATAAAGAATTATAATCTAATTGAACAAGACAGATCAGGAACACAAAAACAAAACAACCACAGAACGGAAATAAAACGAACTTGTACAAATACAAACATAGGTCTTCAATATAAACGTTTTTTTTTATGGTTGTAATAAAAATGTAGATCTACATCAAAATTAGTGCGCACGACGCGTTTCTGGAATAACCTTCATCAGATAAGCTTAAGGCCAAAATATTTGAAAGCCAATAAAGTTAATATCTTTCGGAGCAAGAAAAGTTTCTAAGGTAAATCTCCTTTTTTAATTGAGTGAGTAAATGATTGTTGTTTCACGTCAATTGAGCAATTGTTCAGCTATATCATGGCGAGAAAAAGTTGCATTCGATGAGATAATGATTTTCGCTTTGCTAGCTCACTAAAACAACAATTACATATCGCTTCACTCGGTCACATTGATGTTGGCTTTGCTAGCTCACTAAAACAACAATTACATATCGCTTCACTAGGTCACATTGATGTTCGCTTTGCTAGCTCACTAAAACAACAATTACATATCACTTCACTCGGTCACATTGATGTTGGCTTTGCTAGCTCACTAAAACAACAATTACATATCGCTTCACTCGGTCACATTGATGTTCGCTTTGCTAGCTCACTAAGACAATAATTACATATCGCTTCACTCGGTCACATTGATGTTGGCTTTGCTAGCTCACTAAAACAACAATTACATATCACTTCACTAGGTCACATTGATGTTGGCTTTGCTAGCTCACTAAAACAACAATTACATATCGCTTCACTAGGTCACATTGATGTTCGCTTTGCTAGCTCACTAAAACAACAATTGCATATCGCTTCACTCGGTCACATTGATGTTCGCTTTGCTAGCTCACTAAAACAACAATTACATATCGCTTCTCTAGGTCACATTGATGTTCGCTTTGCTAGCTCACTAAAACAACAATTACATATCGCTTCACTCGGACACATTGATGTTCGCTTTGCTAGCTCACTAAGACCACAATTACAAATCGCTTCACTCGGTCACATTGATGTTCGCTTTGCTAGCTCACTAAGACAACAATTACATATCGCTTCACTCGGTCACATTGGTGTTCGCTTTGCTAGTTCACTAAAACAACAATTACATATCGCTTGACTCGGACACATTGATGCTCGCTTTGCTAGCTCACTAAAACAACAATTACATATCGCTTCACTCGGTCACATTGATGTTCGCTTTGCTAGCTCACTAAAACAACAATTACATATCGCTTCACTCGGACACATTGATGCTCGCTTTGCTAGCACACTAAGACAACAATTACATATCGCTTCACTCGGTCACATTGATGCTCGCTTTGCTAGTTCAATAAAACAACAATTACATATCGCTTCACTCGGTCACATTGATGTTCGCTTTGCTAGCTCACTAAGCCAACAATTACATATCGCTTCACTCGGTCACATTGATGTTCGCTTTGCTAGCTCACTAAAACAACAATTACATATCGCTTCGCTCGGTCACATTGATGTTCGCTTTGCTAGTTCACTAAAACAACAATTACATATCGCTTCACTCGGTCACATTGATGTTGGCTTTGCTAGCTCACTAAAACAACAATTACAAATCGCTTCACTCGGTGACATTGATGTTCCCTTTCCTAGCTCACTAAACCAACAATTACATATCGCTTCACTCGGTCACATTGATGTTCGCTTTGCTAGCTCACTAAGACAACAATTACATATCGCTTCACTCGGTCACATTGATGTTGGCTTTGCTAGCTCACTAAGCCGGCAATTACATATCGCTTCACTCGGTCACATTGATGTTGGCTTTGTTAGCTCACTAAAACAACAATTACAAATCGCTTCACTCGGTGACATTGATGTTCGCTTTGCTAGCTCACTAAGTCAACAATTACATATCGCTTCACTCGGTCACATTGATGTTCGCATTGCTAGCTCACAAAAACAACAATTACAAATCGCTTCACTCGGTCACATTGATGTTCGCTTTGCTAGCTCACAAAAACAACAATTACATATCGCTTCACTCGGTCACATTGATGTTCGCTTTGCTAGCTCACTAAGCCAACAATTACATATCGCTTCACTCGGTCACATTGATGTTCGATTTGCTAGCTCACTAAGTCAACAATTACATATCGCTTCACTCGGTCACATTGATGTTCGCATTGCTGGCTCACAAAAACAACAATTACATATCGTTCACTCGGTCACATTGATGTTCGCTTTGCTAGCTCACTAAAACAACAATTGCATATCGCTTCACTCGGTCACATTGATGCTCGCTTTGTTAGCTCACTAAGACAACAATTACATATCGCTTCACTCGGTCACATTGATGTTCGATTTGCTAGCTCACTAAGTCAACAATTACATATCGCTTCACTCGGTCACATTGATGTTCGCATTGCTGGCTCACAAAAACAACAATTACATATCGTTCACTCGGTCACATTGATGTTCGCTTTGCTAGCTCACTAAAACAACAATTGCATATCGCTTGACTCGGTCACATTGATGCTCGCTTTGTTAGCTCACTAAGACAACAATTACATATCGCTTCACTCGGTCACATTGATGTTCGATTTGCTAGCTCACTAAATCAACAATTACATATCGCTTCACTCGGTCACATTGATGTTCGCATTGCTGGCTCACAAAAACAACAATTACATATCGTTCACTCGGTCACATTGATGTTCGCTTTGCTAGCTCACTAAAACAACAATTGCATATCGCTTCACTCGGTCACATTGATGCTCGCTTTGTTAGCTCACTAAGATAACAATTACATATCGCTTCACTAGGTCACATTGATGTTCGCTTTGCTAGTTCACTAAAACAACAATTACATATCGCTTCACTCGGTCACATTGATGTTCGCTTTGCTAGCTCACTAAGCCAACAATTACATATCGCTTCACTCGGTCACATTGATGTTCGATTTGCTAGCTCACTAAGTCAACAATTACATATCGCTTCACTCGGTCACATTGATGTTCGCTTTGCTAGCTCACTAAAACAACAATTGCATATCGCTTCACTCGGTCACATTGATGCTCGCTTTGTTAGCTCACTAAGACAACAATTACATATCGCTTCACTCGGTCACATTGATGTTCGATTTGCTAGCTCACTAAGTCAACAATTACATATCGCTTCACTCGGTCACATTGATGTTCGCATTGCTGGCTCACAAAAACAACAATTACATATCGTTCACTCGGTCACATTGATGTTCGCTTTGCTAGCTCACTAAAACAACAATTGCATATCGCTTCACTCGGTCACATTGATGCTCGCTTTGTTAGCTCACTAAGACAACAATTACATATCGCTTCACTAGGTCACATTGATGTTCGCTTTGCTAGTTCACTAAAACAACAATTACATATCGCTTCACTCGGTCACATTGATGTTCGCTTTGCTAGCTCACTAAGACAACAATTACATATCGCTTCACTCGGTCACATTGATGTTGGCTTTGCTAGCTCACTAAACCAACAATTACATATCGCTTCACTCGGTCACATTGATGTTGGCTTTGCTAGCTCACTAAAACAACAATTACATATCGCTTCACTCGGTCACATTGATATTCGCTTTGCTAGCTCACTAAGACAACAATTACATATCGCTTCACTCGGTCACATTGATGTTCGCTTTGCTAGCTCACTAAACCAACAATTACATATCGCTTCACTCGGTCACATTGATGTTGGCTTTGCTAGCTCACTAAAACAACAATTACATATCGCTTCACTCGGTCACATTGATATTCGCTTTGCTAGCTCACTAAGACAACAATTACATATCGCTTCACTCGGTCACATTGATGTTCGCTTTGCTAGCTCACTGAAACAACAATTACATATCGCTTCACTCGGTCACATTATCCCACCTGTCTTTGCTCTTAATCCTTATTGCTGCAAGACAAGCAGCTAATACTAATGTCATTGTTTTTGAATTGACCGGGGCTTAAACACATGATCTACCGAAGTAAGTACGCTTACCATTACAGCACCAATGCGGTTATATTTCAATTAAAGATAATATGTGTGTGTATTCTACATTTACACAATGAACTAATGAGGTTGTTTTACTAATGAAACTAATAATCTTATGAATATCATCAGAAATATTTAATCAATCAATGTCTTACAGATATTTTATCAAACGATCAAAAATATGTATATTCATGCTATTTTCTCTCCAGAATTCATCATGAAAGGGGTCTATGAGAACCTGCATGCAAATAATATATTTTTAAGCATGTATAAGATACATGAGACGTACGACAACGAGGAGATATACCGATTGTTGCAACATGTATATCATACTTCAACCATGGAGCTGTCTATTATTGTTGTTTGTGGGTCAAAAACAACGAGACGAATAATGAACGAGGTACTAGCATAGAATAGAACAGGACAAATGTGTCCAAATCGACTATCACAAACAAACAAAAAGCTTATAATATGTTGCTGTCGAAAATAGTTTTTAAAAAATGATTACGAATACTCGTGTATTTATCTCGTGACGCGTTTGTTACATCCTCCATATTTTATCTTAATGTAAATGTTCTCATTTATCTTTTTTCTGTGCTTTAAGCATCATCTTATGAATATGAGGTTCATTTGATCATCCAAACGTCATATGTGCTTTGAACATCATCTTATTAAAATGAGGTTCATTTGATCCTCCAAACGTCATATGTGCTTTGAACATCATCTTATTAAAATGAGGTTCATTTGATCCTCCAAACGTCATATGTGCTTTGAACATCATCTTATTAAAATGAGGTTCATTTGATCCTCCAAACGTCATATGTGCTTTGAACATCATCTTATTAAAATGAGGTTCATTTGATTCTCCAAACGTCCTCTATTTTTATGTGTAGTGGTTTATAGCATTTCTAATGTAAAGGCGACCATTGATTTTGTAGAACAACAACATGTTTACTTTCAGAGTAAATTTATTGTAAAGAATGTTCTGTATTTGTATATGGACACAAGAGACAGAGGAATCATCCCGTCATTATCAAATAATCTACAAAGAGAATAAACTCAAAACAATCTATTTACTCCAGGCTCATTTTGTGGCGTTTCATGGAAGTTATTATCAGGCAATTTTTAAACTAAGCAAATTGCTTGAACTTCATCTTGAGAGGGGGGGGGGGGGAGGTATTTTAATTCTCCCTAAGCCAGACTATGTTCATGTACAGTTGTCCTTTTTAACTTCAAGACGATGTATCCTTGTGTGATAACACGTCTGTGTGTATAATTGATGCTTTCGTTATCAATCATGGACACAAAACAAGCGACAACATCACTACAATGCTTACTGGTATGTATATATTATGATGATAGAGTTCTACCAGCCATTTCCCACTGAAACTATGTTATCATGGTCAGAAAATCAGCTTTACAGAATAATTAATAATGGAAATGAATTACTAAGAAAACAAATCAATATCAAAAGGAGCTCCATGTGGCTTACCATTATCAGTAACTCACAGGTGATCATTTTCCTATTACTCTCAACTCATCGCACGAAAGTCAACTGACAGAGAAATCGTCGCTTCGTTGAAAAAAAGCTTTCAATAGTTATCAATTAAAAGCATCGTTGATATTGAATATTGTTCATGTTGCTTAGATGAAATACATATAAAGAAAAATGAGGACTCCAATAAAGAATACATTTCTTGATTCAGTTACATTTAAAAGCTCTGCTATACAGACAGTCGCCGAGACTGATCAAAATGTTCTAAAACGATCACATGGCTAAAAGGGTTTCTCTATCAGTTGACCCACCCGTGATGTGATTGGAGAGTAATCGAAGCGTGATCAGCTATGGATATAGACGATGATGACTTACCCACGTAACAAAGTCTCAAGTTATCAGTAATGACAAGGTCAGCAAGGGAAGGTCTATTGAGATTTATTATTTAAATGTATATTACACTAGCTATTTAGGGCCGTCGTGGTCGTGATCGTATGGTAGTTGGATTTATTACTACCTGTGCCATCAGTGCCTATCACCACTTAAGTTGTGAGTTCGAACCTCGTTCATGGGGATATGTACTCGATACAAAATTATGTGATAATGTTTGTCACTGACTTGCGACAGGTCAGTGGTTTTCTCCGGGCACTCCGATTTCCTCAACCAATAAAACTGACCGCCAAGATCTAACTGAAATATTGTTGAAAGTGGCATTTAACACCATAAACCCAAACCACTAGATATATAATAGATAGCACTACTGGTACGTGAAAAAAGCAAAATAGTTCCCATGTACATGGTTTGAAATTGATACAAACAGTTCAATCTGACACACCAGATATAGCTTAGTCATATGAGCATATTCTTCTGTTTTTGTACTCGAGTTATAACTGTAAAAATGAGATTGTAATTCTTATTTTAGGCTAACAATTTTGACAGTAAAAAGATGAGAACAACTGCATTGTCGTATATCTCAAGATGGCTGATGTTCAATATAGACGAGGATCCACTGGACAATATAACATTTCTGTCGAATTTAAACAACGTTGCCATCATACATTTACCTAAAAACACAGTGACATTAGATCTTCCACAATACATGGCAAGTTATTCGCTTTTGAATTAGAGTTTTAAATGTGAACTTAATTATTGTCGTTCTTTAAAAATACAAATAACAAATCAGTAACCTTATCCCCACATAGATAAGATTTTGTTATATTATCCCCACATAGATAAGATTTTGTTATATTATCCCCACATAGATAAGATTTTGTTATATTATCCCCACATAGATAAGATTTTGTTATATTATCCCCACATAGATAAGATGTTGTTATATTATCCCCACATAGATAAGATTTTGTTATATTATCCCCACATAGATAAGATTTTGTTATATTATCCCCACATAGATAAGATTTTGTTATATTATCCCCACATAGATAAGATTTTGCTATATTATCCCCACATAGATAAGATGTTGTTATATTATCCCCACATAGATAAGATGTTGCTATATTATCCCCACATAGATAAGATTTTGTTATATTATCCCCACATAGATAAGATTTTGTTATATTATCCCCACATAGATAAGATTTTGCTATATTATCCCCACATAGATAAGATTTTGTTATATTATCCCCACATAGATAAGATTTTGTTATATTATCCCCGCATAGATAAGATTTTGCTATATTATCCCCACATAGATAAGATTTTGTTATATTATCCCCACATAGATAAGATTTTGTTATATTATCCCCACATAGATAAGATTTTGTTATATTATCCCCACATAGATAAGATTTTGTTATATTATCCCCACATAGATAAGATTTTGTTATATTATCCCCACATAGATAAGATTTTGTTATATTATCCCCACATAGATAAGATTTTGTTATATTATCCCCACATAGATAAGATTTTGTTATATTATCCCCACATAGATAAGATTTTGTTATATTATCCCCACATAGATAAGATTTTGCTATATTATCCCCACATAGATAAGATTTTGTTATATTATCCCCACATAGATAAGATTTTGTTATATTATCCACACATAGATAAGATTTTGTTATATTATCCCCACATAGATAAGATGTTGTTATATTATCCCCACATAGATAAGATTTTGTTATATTATCCCCACATAGATAAGATTTTGCTATATTATCCCCACATAGATAAGATTTTGTTATATTATCCCCACATAGATAAGATTTTGTTATATTATCCACACATAGATAAGATTTTGTTATATTATCCCCACATAGATAAGATGTTGTTATATTATCCCCACATAGATAAGATTTTGTTATATTATCCCCACATAGATAAGATTTTGTTATATTATCCCCACATAGATAAGATTTTGCTATATTATCCCCACATAGATAAGATTTTGTTATATTATCCCCACATAGATAAGATTTTGTTATATTATCCCCGCATAGATAAGATTTTGCTATATTATCCCCACATAGATAAGATTTTGTTATATTATCCCCACATAGATAAGATTTTGTTATATTATCCCCACATAGATAAGATTTTGTTATATTATCCCCACATAGATAAGATTTTGTTATATTATCCCCACATAGATAAGATTTTGTTATATTATCCCCACATAGATAAGATTTTGTTATATTATCCCCACATAGATAAGATTTTGTTATATTATCCCCACATAGATAAGATTTTGTTATATTATCCCCACATAGATAAGATTTTGTTATATTATCCCCACATAGATAAGATTTTGCTATATTATCCCCACATAGATAAGATTTTGTTATATTATCCCCACATAGATAAGATTTTGTTATATTATCCACACATAGATAAGATTTTGTTATATTATCCCCACATAGATAAGATGTTGTTATATTATCCCCACATAGATAAGATTTTGTTATATTATCCCCACATAGATAAGATTTTGTTATATTATCCCCACATAGATAAGATTTTGTTATATTATCCCCACATAGATAAGATTTTGTTATATTATCCCCACATAGATAAGATTTTGTTATATTATCCCCACATAGATAAGATTTTGTTATATTATCCCCACATAGATAAGATTTTGTTATATTATCCCCACATAGATAAGATTTTGCTATATTATCCCCACATAGATAAGATTTTGTTATATTATCCCCACATAGATAAGATTTTGTTATATTATCCCCACATAGATAAGATTTTGTTATATTATCCCCACATAGATAAGATTTTGTTATATTATCCCCACATAGATAAGATGTTGTTATATTATCCCCACATAGATAAGATTTTGTTATATTATCCCCACATAGATAAGATTTTGCTATATTATCCCCACATAGATAAGATTTTGTTATATTATCCCCACATAGATAAGATTTTGTTATATTATCCCCACATAGATAAGATTTTGTTATATTATCCCCACATAGATAAGATTTTGTTATATTATCCCCACATAGATAAGATTTTGTTATATTATCCCCACATAGATAAGATTTTGTTATATTATCCCCACATAGATAAGATTTTGTTATATTATCCCCACATAGATAAGATTTTGTTATATTATCCCCACATAGATAAGATTTTGTTATATTATCCCCACATAGATAAGATTTTGTTATATTATCCCCACATAGATAAGATTTTGTCATATTATCCCCACATAGATAAGATTTTGTCATATTATCCCCACATAGATAAGATTTTGTCATATTATCCCCACATAGATAAGATTTTGTCATATTATCCCCACATAGATAAGATTTTGTCATATTATCCCCACATAGATAAGATTTTGTTATATTATCCCCACATAAATAAGATTTTGCTATATTATCCCCACATAGATAAGATTTTGTTATATTATCCCCACATAGATAAGATTTTGTCATATTATCCCCACATAGATAAGATTTTGTCATATTATCCCCACATAGATAAGATTTTGTCATATTATCCCCACATAGATAAGATTTTGTCATATTATCCCCACATAGATAAGATTTTGTCATATTATCCCCACATAGATAAGATTTTGTTATATTATCCCCACATAGATAAGATTTTGTTATATTATCCCCACATAGATAAGATTTTGTTATATTATCCCCACATAGATAAGATTTTGTTATATTATCCCCACATAGATAAGATTTTGTTATATTATCCCCACATAGATAAGATTTTGCTATATTATCCCCACATAGATAAGATTTTGTTATATTATCCCCACATAGATAAGATTTTGTTATATTATCCCCACATAGATAAGATTTTGTTATATTATCCCCACATAGATAAGATTTTGTTGTATTATCCCCACATAGATAAGATTTTGTTATATTATCCCCACATAGATAAGATTTTGCTATTTTATCCTCACATAGATAAGATTTTGTTATATTATCCCCACATAGATAAGATTTTGTTATATTATCCCCACATAGATAAGATTTTGTTATATTATCCCCACATAGATAAGATTTTGTTATATTATCCCCACATAGATAAGATTTTGTTATATTATCCCCACATAGATAAGATTTTGTTATATTATCCCCACATAGATAAGATTTTGTTATATTATCCCCACATAGATAAGATTTTGTTATATTATCCCCACATAGATAAGACTTTGTTATATTATCCCCACATAGATAAGATTTTGCTATAATATCCCCACATAGATAAGATTTTGCTATATTATCCCCACATAGATAAGATTTTGCTATATTATCCCCACATAGATAAGATTTTGTTATATTATCCCCACATAGATAAGATTTTGTTATATTATCCCCACATAGATAAGATTTTGCTATATTATCCCCACATAGATAAGATTTTGCTATATTATCCCCACATAGATAAGATTTTGCTATATTATCCCCACATAGATAAGATTTTGTTATATTATCCCCACATAGATAAGATTTTGTTATATTATCCCCACATAGATAAGATTTTGCTATATTATCCCCACATAGATAAGATTTTGTTATATTATCCCCACATAGATAAGATTTTGTTATATTATCCCCACATAGATAAGATTTTGCTATATTATCCCCAAATAGATAAAATTTTGTTATATTATCCCCACATAGATCAGATTTTGTTATATTATCCCCAAATAGATAAGATTTTGTTATATTATCCCCACATAGATAAGATTTTGTTATATTATCCCCACATAGATAAGATTTTGTTATATTATCCCCACATAGATAAGATGTTGCTATATTATCCCCACATAGATAAGATTTTGTTATATTATCCCCACATAGATAAAATTTTGCTATATTATCCCCACATAGATAAGATTTTGTTATATTATCCCCACACAGATAAGATTTTGTTATATTATCCCCACATAGATAAGATTTTGTTATATTATCCCCACATAGATAAGATTTTGCTATATTATCCCCACATAGATAAGATTTTGCTATATTATCCCCACATAGATAAGATTTTGCTATATTATCCCCACATAGATAAGATTTTGTTATATTATCCCCACATAGATAAGATTTTGTTATATTATCCCCACATAGATAAGATTTTGTTATATTATCCCCACATAGATAAGATTTTGTTATATTATCCCTACATAGATAAGATTTTGCTATATTATCCCCACATAGATAAGATTTTGCTATATTATCCCCAAATAGATAAGATTTTGTTATATTATCCCCACATAGATCAGATTTTGTTATATTATCCCCAAATAGATAAGATTTTGTTATATTATCCCCACATAGATAAGATTTTGTTATATTATCCCCACATAGATAAGATTTTGTTATATTATCCCCATATAGATAAGATTTTGTTATATTATCCCCACATAGATAAGATTTTGTTATATTATCCCCACATAGATAAAATGTTGCTATATTATCCCCTCATAGATAAGATTTTGTTATATTATCCCCACATAGATAAGATTTTGTTATATTATCCCCACATAGATAAGATTTTGTTATATTATCCCCACATAGATAAGATGTTGTTATATTATACCCACATAGATAAGATTTTGCTATATTATCCCCACATAGATAAGATTTTGTTATATTATCCCCACATAGATAAGATTTTGTTATATTATCCCCACATAGATAAGATTTTGCTATATTATCCCCACATAGATAAGATTTTGCTATATTACCAAATGGAATACTAGACAGACTGATTGGAAATAATACGTCAGTTAAAAAACATTCGACGGAAATGGATTTTGTCAAAATAAACAATGATAAATTCCCTTGGCAATTCCGTGATATGGAAATAGAACGTGTAATTATACCTCAGTGTAAGATTTCCCGTTAAAAAGATATGTTCATAAATATTATATTTACTGGTAAATTATGTAATGAACTATTCACCTGTCCTGTGCTATTCACCGGAGGTTTAATATACGTGTATTTTCGCGGAATATTTAATACTCTTGATTCATTGGGGTAAACATGGTATTTGATATTCAACATTCTATGACTTTTTCCTATATTAAAATAAAAGACGATAAGAACGATGGTGAACAGGTTCTGTGTCTGTCCATAGTATTATAGTCTATTATGTTGTTCGGTATAATAAAGCACTTTTTGACTGGATATTTGGGTAATAACAAGTTTATTGTTCCCTGCGACACAAGCTATTAACCTTCGATTCACCTCGGGCAATAGTTGCTGTCGCGGGAAACAATAAACTTACCATTACCCTCATACTAGCCAATGAGTGAATCATATAGATACCGATTTCAAACGGAGCTCTCACTCTTCCTGTTGATCATTCAAGAATTTAGATGGTTTAACAGCTGAATCATATCACATAGCAACAGTTTAATACTTTAAAAACCAGTTTTACTCGCTTCACTCTAAATCTATTTACAAATATATATTCTTGTTGGACAATAGAATGGTCCTGCTACACTTGTCCCAATATTGAGACAAATCACAAATACAACCACAATTATTTTGAAATTAATTAACAGAATACATTTTTTTTACAAGTACCACACTATCGGAACAGAACAAACCTAGAAATAGGTTAAATCTGACAGAACAAACGTAGACATCGGTAAAATCTGACAGAACAAACGTAGACATAGGTAAAATCTGACAGAACAAATGTAGACATAGGTAAAATCTGACAGAACAAACGTAGACATAGGTAAAATCTGACAGAATAAACGTAGACATCGGTAAAATCTGACAGAACAAACGTAGACATAGGTAAAATCTGACAGAACAAATGTAGACATAGGTACAATCTGACAGAACAAACGTAGACATGGGTAAAATCTGACAGAATAAACGTAGACATCGGTAAAATCTGACAGAACAAACGTAGACATAGGTAAAATCTGACAGAACAAACGTAGACATAGGTAAAATCTGACAGAACAAACCGTAGACATAGGTAACATCTGACAGAACAAACGTAGAAATAGGTAACATCTGACAGAACAAACGTAGACATAGGTAACATCTGACAGAACAAACGTAGACATAGGTAAAATCTGACAGAACAAATGTAGACAAAGGTCAAATCTGACAGAACAAACGTAGACATGGGCAAAATCTGACAGAATAAACGTAGACATCGGTAAAATCTGACAGAACAAACGTAGACATAGGTAAAATCTGACAGAACAAATGTAGACATAGGTAAAATCTGACAGAACAAACGTAGACATGGGTAAAATCTGACAGAATAAACGTAGACATCGGTAAAATCTGACAGAACAAACGTAGACATAGGTAAAATCTGACAAAACAAACGTAGACATAGGTAAAATCTGACAGAACAAACCGTAGACATAGGTAACATCTGACAGAACAAACGTAGAAATAGGTAACATCTGACAGAACAAACGTAGACATAGGTAACATCTGACAGAACAAACGTAGACATAGGTAAAATCTGACAGAACAATTGTAGACATAGGTAAAATCTGACAGAACAAACGTAGACATGGGTAAAATCTGCCAGAATAAACGTAGACATCGGTAAAATCTGACAGAACAAACGTAGACATAGGTAAAATCTGACAGAGCAAATGTAGACATAGGTAAAATCTGACAGAACAAACGTAGACATGGGTAAAATCTGACAGAATAAACGTAGACATCGGTAAAATCTGACAGAACAAACGTAGACATAGGTAAAATCTGACAGAACAAACGTAGACATAGGTAACAACTGACAGAACAAACGTAGACATAGGTAACATCTGACAGAACAAACGTAGAAATAGGTAACATCTGACAGAACAAACGTAGACATAGGTAACATCTGACAGAACAAACGTAGACATAGGTAAAATCTGACAGAACAAACGTAGACATAGGTAAAATCTGACATAGCAAACGTAGACATAGGTAAAATCTGACAGAACAAACGTAGAAATAGGTAACATCTGACAGAACAAACGTAGACATAGGTAACATCTGACAGAACAAACGTAGACAGAGGTAAAATCTGACAGAACAAATGTAGACATAGGTCAAATCTGACAGAACAAACGTAGACATGGGTAAAATCTGACAGAATAAACGTAGACATCGGTAAAATCTGACAGAACAAACGTAGACATAGGTAAAATCTGACAGAACAAATGTAGACATAGGTTAAATCTGACAGAACAAACGTAGACATGGGTAAAATCTGACAGAATAAACTTAGACATCGGTAAAATCTGACAGAACAAACGTAGACATAGGTAAAATCTGACAAAACAAACGTAGACATAGGTAAAATCTGACAGAACAAACCGTAGATATAGGTAACATCTGACAGAAGAAACGTAGAAATAGGTAACATCTGACAGAACAAACGTAGACATAGGTAACATCTGACAGAACAAACGTAGACATCGGTAAAATCTGACAGAACAATTGTAGACATAGGTCAAATCTGACAGAACAAACGTAGACATGGGTAAAATCTGACAGAATAAACGTAGACATCGGTAAAATCTGACAGAACAAACGTAGACATAGGTAAAATCTGACAGAACAAATGTAGACATAGGTAAAATCTGACAGAACAAACGTAGACATGGGTAAAATCTGACAGAATAAACGTAGACATCGGTAAAATCTGACAGAACAAACGTAGACATAGGTAACATCTGACAGAACAAACGTAGACATAGGTAAAATCTGACAGAACAAACGTAGACATAGGTAACATCTGACAGAACAAACGTAGAAATAGGTAACATCTGACAGAACAAACGTAGACATAGGTAACATCTGACAGAACAAACGTAGAAATAGGTAAAATCTGACAGAACAAACGTAGACATAGGTAAAATCTGACATAGCAAACGTAGACATAGGTAAAATCTGACAGAACAAACGTAGACATAGGTAAAATCTGACAGAACAAACGTAGACATAGGTAACATCTGACAGAACAAATGTAGACATAGGTAAAATCTGACAGAACAAACGTAGACATAGGTAAAATCTGACAGAACAAATGTAGACTTGGTAAAATCTGACAGAATAAACGCAGACATAGGTAAAATCTGACAGAACAAACGTAGACATAGGTAAAATCTAACAGCACAAACATAGACATAGGTAAAATCTGACAGAACAAACGTAGACATAGGTAACATCTGACAGAACAAACGTAGACATAGGTAAAATCTGGCAGAACAAACGTAGACATAGGTAAAATCTGACAGAACAAACGTAGACATAGGTAAAATCTGACAGAACAAACGTAGACATAGGTAAAATCTGACAGAACAAACGTAGACATAGGTAAAATCTGACAAAATAAACGAAGACATAGGTAACATCTGACAGAACAAACGTAGACATAGGTAACATCTGACAGAACAAACGTAGAAATAATTAAAATCTGACAGAACAAATGTAGACATAGTTAAAATCTGACAGAACAAATGTAGACATTGGTAAAATCTGACAGAACAAACGTAGACATAGGTAAAATCTGACAGAACAAACGTAGACATAGGTACAATCTGACAGAACAAACGTAGACATAGGTAAAATCTGACAGAACAAACGTAGACATAGGTAAAATCTGACAGAACAAATGTAGACATAGGTAAAATCTGACAGAACAAACGTAGACATGGGTAAAATCTGACAGAATAAACGTAGACATCGGTAAAATCTGACAGAACAAACGTAGACATAGGTAACATCTGACAGAACAAACGTAGACATAGGTAAAATCTGACAGAACAAACGTAGACATAGGTAACATCTGACAGAACAAACGTAGAAATAGGTAACATCTGACAGAACAAACGTAGACATAGGTAACATCTGACAGAACAAACGTAGAAATAGGTAAAATCTGACAGAACAAACGTAGACATAGGTAAAATCTGACATAGCAAACGTAGACATAGGTAAAATCTGACAGAACAAACGTAGACATAGGTAAAATCTGACAGAACAAACGTAGACATAGGTAACATCTGACAGAACAAATGTAGACATAGGTAAAATCTGACAGAACAAACGTAGACATAGGTAAAATCTGACAGAACAAATGTAGACTTGGTAAAATCTGACAGAATAAACGCAGACATAGGTAAAATCTGACAGAACAAACGTAGACATAGGTAAAATCTAACAGCACAAACATAGACATAGGTAAAATCTGACAGAACAAACGTAGACATAGGTAACATCTGACAGAACAAACGTAGACATAGGTAAAATCTGACAGAACAAACGTAGACATAGGTAAAATCTGACAGAACAAACGTAGACATAGGTAAAATCTGACAGAACAAACGTAGACATAGGTAAAATCTGACAGAACAAACGTAGACATAGGTAAAATCTGACAAAATAAACGAAGACATAGGTAACATCTGACAGAACAAACGTAGACATAGGTAACATCTGACAGAACAAACGTAGAAATAATTAAAATCTGACAGAACAAATGTAGACATAGTTAAAATCTGACAGAACAAATGTAGACATTGGTAAAATCTGACAGAACAAACGTAGACATAGGTAAAATCTGACAGAACAAACGTAGACATAGGTAAAATCTGACAGAACAAACGTAGACATAGGTAAAATCTGACAGAACAAACGTAGACATAGGTAACATCTGACAGAACAAACGTAGACATAGGTCACATCTGACAGAACAAACGTAGAAATAGGTAAAATCTGACAGAACAAATGTAGACATAGGTAAAATATGACAGAACAAATGTAGACATAGGTAAAATCTGACAGAACAAACGTAGACATAGGTAAAATCTGACAGAACAAATGTAGACATAGGTAAAATCTGACAGAACAAACGTAGACATTGGAAAAATCTGACAGAACAAATGTAGACCTAGGTAAAATCTGACAGAACAAATGTAGACATAGGTAAAATCTGACAGAACAAACGTAGACATAGGTAAAATCGATGTTCCTTATACACAAATACATTAGTGTACAAATAACAACGAACCATTTTTCATTTTATAATTTCAGACACTACAATATGTTCTCGACAATATTATAATTTCAGACACTACAATATGTTCTTGACAATTTCGCCATTGAATTTGGATCCATCACAGATTATTTATCAGCATGCTGTCTTAATGAAACATCACTTTCAAAAATGCATCAAGAAATAGAAGATTTTATCTTTCAGGTAAAATAGATGTCCTTTTTCACCTAAATGAGTTTCTTGAGATACACTATTCGACGTAACGTTATATTAGAATATTTCTAATCCTAAATAATGTTCCTATTAATAACACTAAGGTTCTCCTCCCTCAGGCATAGGTAACGATAGCCGATTTTGGTTATCCTGTTTAGGTCTTTTATTTTCATTGCTCCGAGAACTTCACATTATTTGGCTTTTAAATCTTTCGATTTTGAGCGTACCTGATGACGGTCATTCCAGAAACGCGTCGTGCGAACTAAATTTGATATCTACGTTTTTATTGAAAATATGTTTAAGCATGTCTAGCTAGTAGACAGTTAACTACGAACATCCATTGACTCTGCTATTGTACTGTCTATGTGTATGCTGTCTTTCATTGACCCTGCTATTGTACTGTCTATGTGTATGTTGTCTTTCATTGACCCTGCTATTGTACTGTCTATGTTTATGTTGTCATGCATTGACCCTCTATTGTACTGTCTATGTTTATGTTGTCATTCATTGACCCTGCTATTGTACTGTTTATGTTTATGTTGTCATTCATTGACCTTGCTATTGTACTGTCTATGTTTTTGTTGTCATTCATTGACACTGATATTGTACTGTCTATGTTTATGTTGTCATTCATTGACCCTGCTATTGTACTGTCTATGCGTATGTTGTCATTCATTGACCCTGCTAGTGTACTGTCTATGTTTATGTTGTCATTCATTGACCCTGCTATTGTACTGTCTATGTTTATGCTGTCATTCATTGACCCTGATATTGTACTGTCTATGTCTATGTTGTCATTCATTGACCCTGCTATTGTACTGTCTATGTTTATGTTGTCATTCATTGACCCTGCTATTGTGCTTTATATGTTTATGTTGTCATTCATTGACCCTGCTATTGTACTGTCTATGTTTATGTTGTCATTCATTGACCCTGCTATTGTACTCTCTATGTTTATGTTGTCATTCATTGACCCTGCTATTGTACTGTCTATGTGTATGTTGTCAATCATTGACCCTGCTATTGTACTGGTTATGTTTATGTTGTCTTTCATTGACCCTGCTATTGTGCTTTATATGTTTATGTTGTCATTCATTAACCCTGCTATTGTACTGTCTATGTTTATGTTGTCATTCATTGACCCTGCTATTGTGCTTTATATGTTTATGTTGTCATTCATTGACCCTGCTATTGTGCTTTATATGTTTATGTTGTCATTCATTAACCCTGCTATTGTACTGTCTATGTTTATGTTGTCATTCATTGACCCTGCTATTGTGCTTTATATGTTTATGTTGTCATTCATTAACCCTGCTATTGTACTGTCTATGTTTATGTTGTCATTCATTGACCCTGCTATTGTGCTTTATATGTTTATGTTGTCATTCATTGACCCTGCTATTGTACTCTCTATGTTTATGTTGTCATTCATTGACCCTGCTATTGTACTGTCTATGTTTATGTTGTCATTCATTGACCCTGCTATTGTACTGTCCATGTTAATGTTGACATTCATTAACCCTGCTATTGTACTGTCTATGTCTATGTTGTCATTCATTGACCCTGCTATTGTACTGTCCATGTTTATGTTGTTATTCATTGACCCTGCTATTGTACTGTCTATGTTTATGTTGTCATTCATAGACCCTGCTATTGTACTCTCTATGTTTATGTTGTCATTCATTGACCCTGCTATTGTACTGTCTATGTTTATGTGGTCATTCATTGACCCTGCTATTGTACTGTCTATGTTTATGTTGTCATTCATTGACTCTGCTATTGTACTGTCTATGTCTATGTTGTCATTCATTAACCCTGCTATTGTACTATCTATGTTTATGCTGTCATTCATTGACTCTGCTATTGTACTGTTAATGTTTATGTTGTCATTCATTAACCCTGCTATTGTACTGTCTATGTCTATGCTGTCATTCATTAACCCTGCTATTGTACTGTCTATGTTTATGTGGTCATTCATTAACTCTGCTATTGTACTATCTATGTCTATGCTGTCATTCATTAACCCTGCTATTGTACTGTCTATGTTTATGTTGTCATTCATTGACCCTGCTATTGTACTGTCTATGTTTATGTTGTCATTCATTAACCCTGCTATTGTACTGTCTATGTGTATGTTGTCATTCATTGACCCTGCTATTGTACTGTCTATGTCTATGCTGTCATTCATTAACCCTGCTATTGTACTGTCTATGTGTATGTTGTCATTCATTGACCCTGCTATTGTACTGCCTATGTTTATGTTGTCATTCATTGACCCTGCTATTCTACTGTTTATGTTTATGTGGTCATTCATTAACCCTGCTATTGTACTGTCTATGTTTATGTGGTCATTCATTAACCCTGTTATTGTACTGTTTATGTTTATGTGGTCATTCATTAACCCTCCTATTGTACTGTCTATGTGTATGTTGTCATTCATTGACCCTGCTATTGTACTGTCTATGTTTATGTTGTCATTCATTGACCCTGCTATTGTACTGTCTATGTTTATGTTGTCATTCATTGACCCTGCTATTGTACTGTCTATGTTTATGTTGTCATTCATTAACCCTACTATTGTACTGTCTATGTGTATGTTGTCATTCATTGACCCTGCTATTGTACTGTCTATGTCTATGCTGTCATTCATTAACCCTGCTATTGTACTGTCTATGTGTATGTTGTCATTCATTGACCCTGCTATTGTACTGCCTATGTTTATGTTGTCATTCATTGACCCTGCTATTCTACTGTTTATGTTTATGTGGTCATTCATTAACCCTGCTATTGTACTGTCTATGTTTATGTGGTCATTCATTAACCCTGTTATTGTACTGTTTATGTTTATGTGGTCATTCATTAACCCTCCTATTGTACTGTCTATGTGTATGTTGTCATTCATTGACCCTGCTATTGTACTGTCTATGTTTATGTTGTCATTCATTGACCCTGCTATTGCACTGTCTATGTTTATGTGGTCATTCATTGACCCTGCTATTGTACTGTCTATGTCTATGTTGTCATTCATTGACCCTGCTATTGTATTGTCTATGTTAATGTGGTCATTCATTAACCCTGCTATTGTACTGTTTATGTGTATGTGGTCATTCATTAACCCTGCTATTGTACTGTCTATGTGTATGTTCTCATTCATTGACCCTGCTATCGTACTGTCTATATTTATGTTGTCATTCATTGACCCTGCTATTGTACTGTTTATGTTTATGTGGTCATTCATTGACCCTGCTATTGTACTGTTTATGTTTATGTGGTCATTCATTAACCTTGCTATTGTACTGTCTATGTTTATGTGGTCATTCATTAACCCTGCTATTGTACTGTCTATGTTTATGTGGTCATTCGTTAACCCTGCTATTGTACTGTTTATGTTTATGTGGTCATTCATTGACCCTGCTATTGTACTGTCTATGTTTATGTGGTCATTCATTGACCCTGCTATTGTACTGTCTATGTTTATGTGGTCATTCATTGACCCTGCTATTGTACTGTTTATGTTTATGTGGTCATTCATTAACCCTGCTATTGTACTGTCTATGTTTATGTGGTCATTCATTGACCCTGCTATTGTACTGTTTATGTTTATGTGGTCATTCATTAACCCTGCTATTGTACTGTCTATGTTTATGTGGTCATTCATTGACCCTGCTATTGTACTGTTTATGTTTATGTGGTCATTCATTAACCCTGCTATTGTACTGTCTATGTGTATGTTGTCATTCATTGACCCTGCTATTGTACTGTCTATGTTTATGTGGTCATTCATTGACTCTGCTATTGTATTGTCTATGTTTATTTGGTCATTCATTAACCCTGCTATTGTACTGTCTATGTTTATGTGGTCATTCATTGACCCTGCTATTGTACTGTCTATGTTTATGTGGTCATTTATTGACTCTGCTATTGTATTGTCTATGTTTATGTGGTCATTCATTAACCCTGCTATTGTACTGTCTATGTTTATGTGGTCATTCATTGACCCTGCTATTGTACTGTCTATGTGTATGTTGTCATTCATTGACCCTGCTATTGTACTGTCTATGTTTATGTTGTCATGCATTGACCCTGCTATTGTACTGTCTATGTGTATGTTGTCATTCATTGACCCTGCTATTGTACTGTCTATGTTTATGTTGTCATTCATTGACCCTGCTATTGTACTGTCTATGTTTATGTGGTCATTCATTGACCCTGCTATTGTACTGTCTATGTGTATGTTGTCATTCATTGACCCTGCTATTGTACTGTCTATGTTTATGTTGTCATGCATTGACCCTGCTATTGTACTGTCTATGTTTATGCTGTCATTCATTGACCCTGATATTGTACTGTCTATGTCTATGTTGTCATTCATTGACCCTGCTATTGTGCTTTCTATGTTTATGTTGTCATTCATTGACCCTGCTATTGTACTCTCTATCTTTATGTTGTCATTCATTGACCCTGCTATTGTACTGTCTATGTTTATGTTGTCATTCATTGACCCTGCCATTGTACTCTCTATGTTTATGTTGTCATTCATTGACCCTCTATTGTACTGTCTATGTTTTTGTTGTCATTCATTGACCCTTCTACTGTACTGTCTATGTCTATGTTGTCATTCATTAACCCTGCTATTGTACTGTCTATGTCTATGCTGTCATTCATTGACTCTGCTATTGTACTGTTAATGTTTATGTTGTCATTCATTAACCCTGCTATTGTACTGTCTATGTCTATGCTGTCATTCATTAACCCTGTTATTATACTGTCTATGTTTATGTGGTCATTCATTAACCCTGCTATTGTACTATCTATGTCTATGCTGTCATTCATTAACCCTGCTATTGTACTGTCTATGTTTATGTTGTCATTCATTGACCCAGCTATTGTACTGTCTATGTCTATGTTGTCATTCATTAACCCTGCTATTGTACTGTATATGTGTATGTTGTCATTCATTGACCCTGCTATTGTACTGTCTATGTCTATGCTGTCATTCATTAACCCTGCTATTGTACTGTCTATGTGTATGTTGTCATTCATTGACCCTGCTATTGTACTGCCTATGTTTATGTTGTCATTCATTGACCCTGCTATTCTACTGTTTATGTCTATGTGGTCATTCATTAACCCTGCTATTGTACTGTCTATGTTTATGTGGTCATTCATTAACCCTGCTATTGTACTGTTTATGTTTATGTGGTCATTCATTAACCCTGCTATTGTACTGTCTATGTGTATGTTGTCATTCATTGACCCTGCTATTGTACTGTCTATATTTATGTTGTCATTCATTGACCCTGCTATTGTACTGTTTATGTTTATGTGGTCATTCATTGACCCTGCTATTGTACTGTCTATGTTTATGTGGTCATTCATTAACCCTGCTATTGTACTGTCTATGTTTATGTGGTCATTCATTAACCCTGCTATTGTACTGTTTATGTTTATGTGGTCATTCATTGACCCTGCTATTGTACTGTCTATGTTTATGTTGTCATTCATTGACTCTGCTATTGTACTGTCTATGTTTATGTGGTCATTCATTGACCCTGCTATTGTACTGTCTATATGTATGTTGTCATTCATTGACCCTGCTATTGTACTGTCTATGTTGATGTGGTCATTCATTGACCCTGCTATTGTACTGTCTATGTGTATGTTGTCATTCATTGACCCTGCTATTGTACTGTCTATGTTTATGTGGTCATTCATTGACCCTGCTATTGTACTGTCTATGTGTATGTTGTCATTCATTGACCCTGCTATTGTACTGTCTATGTTTATGTTGTCATTCATTGACCCTGCTATTGTACTGTCTATGTTTATGTGGTCATTCATTGACCCTGCTATTGTACTGTCTATGTGTATGTTGTCATTCATTGACCCTGCTATTGTACTGTCTATGTTTATGTTGTCATGCATTGACCCTGCTATTGTACTGTCTATGTTTATGTTGTCATTCATTGACCCTGCTATTGTACTGTTTATGTTTATGTTGTCATTCATTGACCTTGCTATTGTACTGTCTATGTTTTTGTTGTCATTCATTGACCCTGATATTGTACTGTCTATGTTTATGTTGTCATTCATTGACCCTGCTATTGTACTGTCTATGTTTATGCTGTCATTCATTGACCCTGATATTGTACTCTCTATGTCTATGTTGTCATTCATTGACCCTGCTATTGTACTGTCTATGTTTATGTTGTCATTCATTGACCCTGCTATTGTGCTTTCTATGTTTATGTTGTCATTCATTGACCCTGCTATTGTACTGTCTATGTTGTCATTCATTGATCCTGCTATTGTACTGTCTATGTTTATGTTGTCATTCATTGATCCTGCTATTGTACTGTCTATGTTTATGTTGTCATTCATTGATCCTGCTATTGTACTGTCTATGCGTATGTTGTCATTCATTGACCCTGCTAGTGTACTGTCTATGTTAATGTTGTCATTCATTGACCCTGCTATTGTACTTTCTATGTTTATGTTGTCATTCATTGACCCTGCTATTGTACTCTCTATGTTTATGTTGTCATTCATTGACCCTGCTATTGTACTGTCTATTTTTTTGTTGTCATTCATTGACCCTGCTACTGTACTGTCTATGTCTATGTTGTCATTCATTAACCCTGCTATTGTACTGTCTATGTCTATGCTGTCATTCATTGACTCTGCTATTGTACTGTTAATGTTTATGTTGTCATTCATTAACCCTGCTATTGTACTATCTATGTCTATGCTGTCATTCATTAACCCTACTATTGTACTCTCTATGTGTATGTGGTCATTCATTAACCCTGCTATTGTACTATCTATGTCTATGCTGTCATTCATTAACCCTGCTATTGTACTGTCTATGTCTATGCTGTCATTCATTAACCCTGCTATTGTACTATCTATGTCTATGCTGTCATTCATTAACCCTGCTATTGTACTCTCTATGTGTATGTGGTCATTCATTAACCCTGCTATTGTACTATCTATGTCTATGCTGTCATTCATTAACCCTGCTATTGTACTATCTATGTCTATGCTGTCATTCATTGACCCTGCTATTGTACTGTCTATGTTTATGTTGTCATTCATTAACCCTGCTATTGTACTGTCTATGTCTATGTTGTCATTCATTGACCCTGCTATTGTATTGTCTATGTTAATGTGGTCATTCATTAACCCTGCTATTGTACTGTTTATGTGTATGTGGTCATTCATTAACCCTGCTATTGTACTGTCTATGTGTATGTTCTCATTCATTGACCCTGCTATCGTACTGTCTATATTTATGTTGTCATTCATTGACCCTGCTATTGTACTGTTTATGTTTATGTGGTCATTCATTGACCCTGCTATTGTACTGTTTATGTTTATGTGGTCATTCATTAACCTTGCTATTGTACTGTCTATGTTTATGTGGTCATTCATTAACCCTGCTATTGTACTGTCTATGTTTATGTGGTCATTCGTTAACCCTGCTATTGTACTGTTTATGTTTATGTGGTCATTCATTGACCCTGCTATTGTACTGTCTATGTTTATGTGGTCATTCATTGACCCTGCTATTGTACTGTCTATGTTTATGTGGTCATTCATTGACCCTGCTATTGTACTGTTTATGTTTATGTGGTCATTCATTAACCCTGCTATTGTACTGTCTATGTTTATGTGGTCATTCATTGGCCCTGCTATTGTACTGTTTATGTTTATGTGGTCATTCATTAACCCTGCTATTGTACTGTCTATGTTTATGTGGTCATTCATTGACCCTGCTATTGTACTGTTTATGTTTATGTGGTCATTCATTAACCCTGCTATTGTACTGTCTATGTGTATGTTGTCATTCATTGACCCTGCTATTGTACTGTCTATGCTTATGTGGTCATTCATTGACTCTGCTATTGTATTGTCTATGTTTATGTGGTCATTCATTAACCCTGCTATTGTACTGTCTATGTTTATGTGGTCATTCATTGACCCTGCTATTGTACTGTCTATGTTTATGTGGTCATTCATTGACTCTGCTATTGTATTGTCTATGTTTATGTGGTCATTCATTAACCCTGCTATTGTACTGTCTATGTGTATGTGGTCATTCATTGACCCTGCTATTGTACTGTCTATGTGTATGTTGTCATTCATTGACCCTGCTATTGTACTGTCTATGTTTATGTTGTCATGCATTGACCCTGCTATTGTACTGTCTATGTGTATGTTGTCATTCATTGACCCTGCTATTGTACTGTCTATGTTTATGTTGTCATTCATTGACCCTGCTATTGTACTGTCTATGTTTATGTGGTCATTCATTGACCCTGCTATTGTACTGTCTATGTGTATGTTGTCATTCATTGACCCTGCTATTGTACTGTCTATGTTTATGTTGTCATTCATTGACCCTGCTATTGTACTGTCTATGTTTATGTGGTCATTCATTGACCCTGCTATTGTACTGTCTATGTGTATGTTGTCATTCATTGACCCTGCTATTGTACTGTCTATGTTTATGTTGTCATGCATTGACCCTGCTATTGTACTGTCTATGTTTATGTTGTCATTCATTGACCCTGCTATTGTACTGTTTATGTTTATGTTGTCATTCATTGACCTTGCTATTGTACTGTCTATGTTTTTGTTGTCATTCATTGACCCTGATATTGTACTGTCTATGTTTATGTTGTCATTCATTGACCCTGCTATTGTACTGTCTATGCGTATGTTGTCATTCATTGACCCTGCTAGTGTACTGTCTATGTTTATGTTGTCATTCATTGACCCTGCTATTGTACTGTCTATGTTTATGCTGTCATTCATTGACCCTGATATTGTACTGTCTATGTCTATGTTGTCATTCATTGACCCTGCTATTGTGCTTTCTATGTTTATGTTGTCATTCATTGACCCTGCTATTGTAATATCTATCTTTATGTTGTCATTCATTGACCCTGCTATTGTACTGTCTATGTTTATGTTGTCATTCATTGACCCTGCCATTGTACTCTCTATGTTTATGTTGTCATTCATTGACCCTCTATTGTACTGTCTATGTTTTTGTTGTCATTCATTGACCCTGCTACTGTACTGTCTTTGTCTATGTTGTCATTCATTAACCCTGCTATTGTACTGTCTATGTCTATGCTGTCATTCATTGACTCTGCTATTGTACTGTTAATGTTTATGTTGTCATTCATTAACCCTGCTATTGTACTGTCTATGTCTATGCTGTCATTCATTAACCCTGTTATTATACTGTCTATGTTTATGTGGTCATTCATTAACCCTGCTATTGTAATATCTATGTCTATGCTGTCATTCATTAACCCTGCTATTGTACTGTCTATGTTTATGTTGTCATTCATTGACCCAGCTATTGTACTGTCTATGTCTATGTTGTCATTCATTAACCCTGCTATTGTACTGTATATGTGTATGTTGTCATTCATTGACCCTGCTATTGTACTGTCTATGTCTATGCTGTCATTCATTAACCCTGCTATTGTACTGTCTATGTGTATGTTGTCATTCATTGACCCTGCTATTGTACTGCCTATGTTTATGTTGTCATTCATTGACCCTGCTATTCTACTGTTTATGTCTATGTGGTCATTCATTAAGCCTGCTATTGTTCTGTCTATGTTTATGTGGTCATTCATTAACCCTGTTATTGTACTGTTTATGTTTATGTGGTCATTCATTAACGCTGCTATTGTACTGTCTATGTGTATGTTGTCATTCATTGATCCTGCTATTGTACTGTCTATGTTTATGTTGTCATTCATTGACCCTGCTATTGTACTGTTTATGTTTATGTGGTCATTCATTAACCCTGCTATTGTACTGTCTATGTTTATGTGGTCATTCATTAACCCTGCTATTGTACTGTTTATGTTTATGTGGTCATTCATTAACCCTGCTATTGTACTGTCTATGTGTATGTTGTCATTCATTGACCCTGCTATTGTACTGTCTATATTTATGTTGTCATTCATTGACCCTGCTATTGTACTGTTTATGTTTATGTGGTCATTCATTAACCCTGCTATTGTACTGTCTATGTTTATGTGGTCATTCATTAACCCTGCTATTGTACTGTTTATGTTTATGTGGTCATTCATTGACCCTGCTATTGTACTGTCTATGTTTATGTTGTCATTCATTGACTCTGCTATTGTACTGTCTATGTTTATGTGGTCATTCATTGACCCTGCTATTGTACTGTCTATGTGTATGTTGTCATTCATTGACCCTGCTATTGTACTGTCTATGTTGATGTGGTCATTCATTGACCCTGCTATTGTACTGTCTATGTGTATGTTGTCATTCATTGACCCTGCTATTGTACTGTCTATGTTTATGTGGTCATTCATTGACCCTGCTATTGTACTGTCTATGTGTATGTTGTCATTCATTGACCCTGCTATTGTACTGTCTATGTTTATGTTGTCATTCATTGACCCTGCTATTGTACTGTCTATGTTTATGTGGTCATTCATTGACCCTGCTATTGTACTGTCTATGTGTATGTTGTCATTCATTGACCCTGCTATTGTACTGTCTATGTTTATGTTGTCATGCATTGACCCTGCTATTGTACTGTCTATGTTTATGTTGTCATTCATTGACCCTGCTATTGTACTGTTTATGTTTATGTTGTCATTCATTGACCTTGCTATTGTACTGTCTATGTTTTTGTTGTCATTCATTGACCCTGATATTGTACTGTCTATGTTTATGTTGTCATTCATTGACCCTGCTATTGTACTGTCTATGCGTATGTTGTCATTCATTGACACTGCTAGTGTACTGTCTATGTTTATGTTGTCATTCATTGACCCTGCTATTGTACTGTCTATGTTTATGCTGTCATTCATTGACCCTGATATTGTACTCTCTATGTCTATGTTGTCATTCATTGACCCTGCTATTGTACTGTCTATGTTTATGTTGTCATTCATTGACCCTGCTATTGTGCTTTCTATGTTTATGTTGTCATTCATTGACCCTGCTATTGTACTGTCTATGTTGTCATTCATTGATCCTGCTATTGTACTGTCTATGTTTATGTTGTCATTCATTGATCCTGCTATTGTACTGTCTATGTTTATGTTGTCATTCATTGATCCTGCTATTGTACTGTCTATGCGTATGTTGTCATTCATTGACCCTGCTAGTGTACTGTCTATGTTAATGTTGTCATTCATTGACCCTGCTATTGTACTTTCTATGTTTATGTTGTCATTCATTGACCCTGCTATTGTACTCTCTATGTTTATGTTGTCATTCATTGACCCTGCTATTGTACTGTCTATTTTTTTGTTGTCATTCATTGACCCTGCTACTGTACTGTCTATGTCTATGTTGTCATTCATTAACCCTGCTATTGTACTGTCTATGTCTATGCTGTCATTCATTGACTCTGCTATTGTACTGTTAATGTTTATGTTGTCATTCATTAACCCTGCTATTGTACTATCTATGTCTATGCTGTCATTCATTAACCCTGCTATTGTACTGTCTATGTGTATGTGGTCATTCATTAACCCTGCTATTGTACTATCTATGTCTATGCTGTCATTCATTAACCCTGCTATTGTACTGTCTATGTTTATGTTGTCATTCATTAACCCTGCTATTGTACTGTCTATGTCTATGTTGTCATTCATTAACCCTGCTATTGTACTGTCTATGTGTATGTTGTCATTCATTGACCCTGCTAGTGTACTGTCTATGTCTATACTGTCATTCATTAACCCTGCTATTGTACTGTCTATGTGTATGTTGTCATTCATTGACCCTGCTATTGCACTGCCTATGTTTATGTTGTCATTCATTGACCCTGCTATTGTACTGTTTATGTTTATGTGGTCAGTCATTAACCCTGCTATTGTACTGTCTATGTTTATGTGGTCATTCATTAACCCTGTTATTGTACTGTTGATGTTTATGTGGTCATTCATTAACCCTGCTATTGTACTGTCTATGTGTATGTTGTCATTCATTGACCCTGCTATTGTACTGTCTATGTTTATGTTGTCATTCATTGACCCTGCTATTGTACTGTTTATGTTTATGTGGTCATTCATTAACCCTGCTATTGTACTGTCTATGTTTATGTGGTCATTCATTAACCCTGCTATTGTACTGTTTATGTTTATGTGGTAATTCATTAACCCTGCTATTGTACTGTCTATGTGTATCTTGTCATTCATTGACCCTGCTATTGTACTGTCTATATTTATGTTGTCATTCATTAACCCTGCTATTGTACTGTTTATGTTTATGTGGTCATTCATTAACCCTGCTATTGTACTGTCTATGTTTATGTGGTCATTCATTGACCCTGCTATTGTACTCTCTATGTTTATGTTGTCATTCATTAACCTTGCTATTGTACTGTTTATGTTTATGTGGTCATTCATTAACCCTGCTATTGTACTGTCTATGTTTATGTGGTCATTCATTAACCCTGCTATTGTACTGTCTATGTTTATGTGGTCATTCATTAACCTTGCTATTGTACTGTTTATGTTTATGTGGTCATTCATTGACACTGCTATTGTACTGTCTATGTTTATGTGGTCATTCATTGACCCTGCTATTGTACTGTCTATGTTTATGTGGTCATTCATTGACCCTGCTATTGTACTGTCTATATTTATGTTGTCATTCATTAACCCTGCTATTGTACTGTTTATGTTTATGTGGTCATTCATTGACCCTGCTATTGTACTGTCTATGTTTATGTTGTCATTCATTGACTCTGCTATTGTACTGTCTATATTTATGTTGTCATTCATTAACCCTGCTATTGTACTGTTTATGTGTATGTTGTCATTCATTGACTCTGCTATTGTACTGTCTATGTTTATGTTGTCATTCATTGACCCTGCTATTGTACTGTCTATGTTTATGTTGTCATTCATTAACCCTGCTATTGTACTGTCTGTGTGTATGTTGTCATTCATTGACCCCGCTATTGTACTGTCTATGTCTATACTGTCATTCATTAACCCTGCTATTGTACTGTCTATGTGTATGTTGTCATTCATTGACCCTGCTATTGCACTGCCTATGTTTATGTTGTCATTCATTGACCCTGCTATTCTACTGTTTATGTTTATGTGGTCAGTCATTAACCCTGCTATTGTACTGTCTATGTTTATGTGGTCATTCATTAACCCTGTTATTGTACTGTTGATGTTTATGTGGTCATTCATTAACCCTGCTATTGTACTGTCTATGTGTATGTTGTCATTCATTGACCCTGCTATTGTACTGTCTATGTTTATGTTGTCATTCATTGACCCTGCTATTGTACTGTTTATGTTTATGTGGTCATTCATTAACCCTGCTATTGTACTGTCTATGTTTATGTGGTCATTCATTAACCCTGCTATTGTACTGTTTATGTTTATGTGGTCATTCATTAACCCTGCTATTGTACTGTCTATGTGTATGTTGTCATTCATTGACCCTGCTATTGTACTGTCTATATTTATGTTGTCATTCATTAACCCTGCTATTGTACTGTTTATGTTTATGTGGTCATTCATTAACCCTGCTATTGTACTGTCTATGTTTATGTGGTCATTCATTGACCCTGCTATTGTACTCTCTATGTTTATGTTGTCATTCATTAACCTTGCTATTGTACTGTTTATGTTTATGTGGTCATTCATTAACCCTGCTATTGTACTGTCTATGTTTATGTGGTCATTCATTAACCCTGCTATTGTACTGTCTATGTTTATGTGGTCATTCATTAACCTTGCTATTGTACTGTTTATGTTTATGTGGTCATTCATTGACACTGCTATTGTACTGTCTATGTTTATGTGGTCATTCATTGACCCTGCTATTGTACTGTCTATGTTTATGTGGTCATTCATTGACCCTGCTATTGTACTGTCTATATTTATGTTGTCATTCATTAACCCTGCTATTGTACTGTTTATGTTTATGTGGTCATTCATTGACCCTGCTATTGTACTGTCTATGTTTATGTTGTCATTCATTGACTCTGCTATTGTACTGTCTATATTTATGTTGTCATTCATTAACCCTGCTATTGTACTGTCTATGTGTATGTTGTCATTCATTGACCCTGCTATTGTACTGTCTATATTTATGTTGTCATTCATTAACCCTGCTATTGTACTGTTTATGTTTATGTGGTCATTCATTAACCCTGCTATTGTACTGTCTATGTTTATGTGGTCATTCATTAACCCTGCTATTGTACTGTCTATGTTTATGTGGTCATTCATTAACCTTGCTATTGTACTGTTTATGTTTATGTGGTCATTCATTGACACTGCTATTGTACTGTCTATGTTTATGTGGTCATTCATTGACCCTGCTATTGTACTGTCTATGTTTATGTTGTCATTCATTAACCCTGCTATTGTACTGTCTGTGTGTATGTTGTCATTCATTGACCCCGCTATTGTACTGTCTGTGTGTATGTTGTCATTCATTGACCCTGCTATTGTACTGTCTATGTGTATGTTGTCATTCATTGACCCTCTATTGTACTGTCTATATTTATGTTGTCATTCATTGACCCTGCTATTGTACTGTCTATGTTTATGTGGTCATTCATTAACCCTGCTATTGTACTGTCTATGTTTATGTTGTCATTCATTGACCCTGCTATTGTACTGTTTATGTGTATGTTGTCATTCATTGACCCTCTATTGTACTCTCTATGTTTATGTTGTCATTCATTAACCCTGCTATTGTACTGTTTATGTTTATGTGGTCATTCATTGACCCTGCTATTGTACTGTTTATGTGTATGTTGTCATTCATTGACCCTGCTATTGTACTGTCTATGTTTATGTTGTCATTCATTGACCCTGCTATTGTACTATCTATGTTTATGTGGTCATTCATTAACCCTGCTATTGTACTGTCTATGTGTATGTTGTCATTCATTGACCCTGCTATTGTACTGTCTATGTTTATGTGGTCATTCATTAACCCTGCTATTGTACTGTCTATGTTTATGTTGTCATTCATTGACTCTGCTATTGTACTGTCTATGTCTATGTTGTCATTCATTGACCCTGCTATTGTACTGTCTATATTTATGTTGTCATTCATTAACCCTGCTATTGTACTATCTATGTTTATGTGGTCATTCATTAACCCTGCTATTGTACTGTCTATGTGTATGTTGTCATTCATTGACCCTGCTATTGTACTGTCTATGTTTATGTGGTCATTCATTAACCCTGCTATTGTACTGTCTATGTTTATGTTGTCATTCATTGACCCTGCTATTGTACTGTCTATGTTTATGTGGTCATTCATTAACCCTGCTATTGTACTGTCTATGTGTATGTTGTCATTCATTGACCCTGCTATTGTACTGTCTATGTTTATGTGGTCATTCATTAACCCTGCTATTGTACTGTCTATGTTTATGTTGTCATTCATTGACCCTGCTATTGTACTGTCTATGTTTATGTTGTCATTCATTGACCCTGCTATTGTACTGTCTATGTTTATGTGGTCATTCATTAACCCTGTTATTGTACTGTTTATGTTTATGTGGTCATTCATTAACCCTGCTATTGTACTGTCCATGTTTATGTTGTCATTCATTGACCCTGCTATTGTACTGTCTATGTTTATGTTGTCATTCATTGACCCTGCTATTGTACTGTCTATGTGTATGTTGTCATTCATTGACCCTGCTATTGTACTGTCTATGTTTATGTTGTCATTCATTGACCCTGCTATTGTACTGTCTATGTTTATGTGGTCATTCATTGACCCTGCTATTGTACTGTCTATGTTTATGTTGTCATTCATTAACCCTGCTATTGTACTGTCTATGTTTATGTTGTCATTCATTGACCCTGCTATTGTACTGTCTATGTTTATGTTGTCTTTCATTGACCCTGCTATTGTACTGTCTATGTGTATGTTGTCATTCATTGACCCTGCTATTGTACTCTCTATGTTTATGTTGTCATTCATTGACCCTGCTATTGTACTGTCTATGTTTATGTGGTCATTCATTGACCCTGCTATTGTACTGTCTATGTTTATGTTGTCATTCATTGACCCTGCTATTGTACTGTCTATGTTTATGTGGTCATTCATTAACCCTGCTATTGTACTGTCTATGTGTATGTTGTCATTCATTGACCCTGCTATTGTACTGTCCATGTTTATGTTGTCATTCATTGACCCTGCTATTGTACTGTCTATGTTTATGTTGTCATTCATTGACCCTGCTATTGTACTGTCTATGTGTATGTTGTCATTCATTGACCCTGCTATTGTACTGTCTATGTGTATGTTGTCATTCATTGACCCTGCTATTGTACTGTCTATGTTTATGTAGTCATTCATTGACCCTGCTATTGTACTGTCTATGTTTATGTTGTCATTCATTAACCCTGCTATTGTACTGTCTATGTTTATGTTGTCATTCATTGACCCTGCTATTGTACTGTCTATGTTTATGTTGTCTTTCATTGACCCTGCTATTGTACTGTCTATGTGTATGTTGTCATTCATTGACCCTGCTATTGTACTGTCTATGTTTATGTTGTCATTCATTGACCCTGCTATTGTACTGTCTATGTTTATGTGGTCATTCATTGACCCTGCTATTGTACTGTCTATGTTTATGTTGTCATTCATTAACCCTGCTATTGTACTGTCTATGTGTATGTTGTCATTCATTGACCCTGCAATTGTACTGTCTATGTTTATGTTGTCATTCATTGACCCTGCTATTGTACTGTCTATGTTTATGTGGTCATTCATTAACCCTGTTATTGTACTGTTTATGTTTATGTGGTCATTCATTGACCCTGCTATTGTACTGTCTATGTTTATGTGGTCATTCATTGACCCTGCTATTGTACTGTCTATGTTTATGTGGTCATTCATTGACCCTGCTATTGTACTGTCTATGTTTATGTTGTCATTCATTGACCCTGCTATTGTACTGGCTATGTGTATGTTGTCATTCATTGACCCTGCTATTGTACTGTCTATGTTTATGTTGTCATTCATTGACCCTGCTATTGTACTGTCTATGTTTATGTAGTCATTCATTGACACTGCTATTGTACTGTCTATGTGTATGTTGTCATTCATTGACCCTGCTATTGTACTGTCTATGTTTATGTGGTCATTCATTGACCCTGATATTGTACTGTCTATGTTTATGTTGTCATTCATTAACCCTGCTATTGTACTGTCTATGTGTATGTTGTCATTCATTGACCCTGCTATTGTACTGTCTATGTTTATGTGGTCATTCATTGACCCTGCTATTGTACTGTCTATGTTTATGTGGTCATTCATTAACCCTGCTATTGTACTGTCTATGTTTATGTTGTCATTCATTGACCCTGCTATTGTACTGTCTATGTGTATGTTGTCATTCATTGACCCTGCTATTGTACTGTCTATGTGTATGTTGTCATTCATTGACCTTGCTATTGTACTGTCTATGTGTATGTTGTCATTCATTGACCCTGCTATTGTACTGTCTATGTTTATGTGGTCATTCATTGACCCTGCTATTGTACTGTCTATATTTATGTGGTCATTCATTAACCCTGCTATTGTACTGTCTATGTTTATGTTGTCATTTATTGACCCTGCTATTGTACTGTCTATGTGTATGTTGTCATTCATTGACCCTGCTATTGTACTGTCTATGTGTATGTTGTCATTCATTGACCTTGCTATTGTACTGTCTATGTGTATGTTGTCATTCATTGACCCTGCAATTGTACTGTCTATGTTTATGTGGTCATTCATTGACCCTGCTATTGTACTGTCTATGTTTATGTTGTCATTCATTAACCCTGCTATTGTACTGTCTATGTGTATGTTGTCATTCATTGACCCTGCTATTGTACTGTCTATGTTTATGTGGTCATTCATTGACCCTGCTATTGTACTGTCTATGTTTATGTTGTCATTCATTAACCCTGCTATTGTACTGTCTATGTGTATGTTGTCATTCATTGACCCTGCTATTGTACTGTCTATGTTTATGTGGTCATTCATTGACCCTGCTATTGTACTGTCTATGTGTATGTTGTCATTCATTGACCTTGCTATTGTACTGTCTATGTGTATGTTGTCATTCATTGACCCTGCAATTGTACTGTTTATGTTGATGTTGTCTTTCATTTTTGTGATAGTATGTGTTCTTTTTGTGTGGAAGGGAATATGTGCAGGTTTTTTTTTATCGTTTATTATTTAGAAATAACGCATATTTTTGGTCAGTAAAATATAAACTATACGGTATGCACAGACTACTACGATCGTCACAGTAGAGTAAGCACAGATGCACGAGGTTATAATGTTGATTAAACCAACGGCTATATCTATTCTAGCATAATCTTCATCGTGTACACTCAATGTCAAAAGATGGAAAGAAAATAACTTAAATGTCATCAGGTGTCAGAATATCAAAGGGCTAATGTAACAAATGCCTAAGGGAGATAAACTTATTTAATAATAATTGAATTGTGCACATCTTATAATGTATGTCAGTGACGAAACACGGACAGACAATGAATAAACGATATCATCGAGGACTAATAGTAATTAATGGCATCTATTATGATTGATTCATCGATTATTGTTTAATGTCACATAGCTATATATATAGGCAGTGTTTCAGCTTAATTAGAACATGATTGATAACAGCAGATGGTGTTTGTTAAAGGTTAGTACTGTGATAGGTCTATAGATGGACCGTTTGATTACTACAAGTAACAGGGTATGGAAATTGTGGCTTGCAATAACCAATTTACGTTCACTTTGTAAGAGTTTCACATTGTCCGTTTGTTTTCGCTATTAATGTAGGTAAAATTTCGTTCAGTGGTGTTAAGCAAGACTTTAATTTGATGTTAATCACATGGTTTATTTTGATTCATATTGTTTTCAGACTTGGGGAAAGTATGCAGAATCGTTGCGGTTTCCTATTAAGACGCTCATGTTTTATAAATCTGGTCGTCGATGGTCTACTGTAGGTCAGATAGCCCTCAGTGGAGAAATCTATATAGATTCAGTTATTTTTCCAAATGTTCATCACGGATTTAACGGGAAAAGGTTAATTGTTTCAACACTAGAGGTGAGCTATTTACTACCACAGTTGCATGGAAACACATGAAGCAACAATATGATAAAATAATAAAAGACAAACCTTGTATTTAAAATCTATCAATGAAACAGTATATGACCTTTCCGGGTCACCCGATATGATTTCCGCATTTTGTCTGTGTTTATTTGTATTTTGTATTTTTTTTAATTTTTCATTTATATTTTTTTTTGCCAACAACAGTATTTTCCACAAAATGGAAAGAGGCTGTCAAATTATTTCAATAAAATGATAAGTAATAAATACCAGTACAGCTCCAATACCCAATAAGAAAATCGTAAAAAAAACGCGGCAAATTCTTAATCTCGCACAAATGTACATGACCCTAGCTTTCGTGGTTTGATATAGGCACTGCAATAAAAAATGGTGGAGTTAAATTACTTTACGAACTCAAACCCCCCCCCTCTTAGTCAAAAGATCCTGACTATGTTTTCCTCATGCGAGTAAATGCCAACCCTCAAATGTTTTCAACACAGAGTCATAATTTTGTATTTAATGGACTGTATACCGGGAAATATTCGTCGTCGTTTTATTTTCGCTATTTTTGCGCTGAATGTTATGCGCGAAAATAAGACTGCCGCGAATATCTGACAGTATTTTAACTTTGTTTTGCCATTACAGAAGATTCAAACCCCTCGCCATGAACGGGGTTCGAACTCACAACTTTAGTGGTGATAGGCAATGATGGCACAGGTAATTGTAAAATCCAACCACCGTACGATCACGAGCACTACGACCCCTAAATACCATCATGTGTTTATTATAGAGGAAACATCCATTATTTGATACTACCATATTATTATGTCTCCCCTTCGAACGAAGGGAGACATATTGTTTTAGTCTGATTTTTTCTTCCGCTTCTTTCGCTTCTGCTTCTTCCGCTTCCGCTTCCTATTCTTCCGCTTCTTCTCAGCGAAGCTTGTCCGGACCATAACTTTTTTGTCTTTCGAGATAGGTCAATGCTATTTGGTATGTGGGTGCATGACCATAAGGCGGTGTGTCGCATATGGTAATGACCTTCGTTGGACCTTCACATTTGACCTCAAGGTCAAATAATTGTTTTTTAAATAGTATTTTCTTGTCCGGGCCATAACAGATAACAGTTCAACATAACATTAACACATTACACGCTTTGGCTGATTTTTTTTTTATCTCGAACATCGCGAAATTAAAACTGCGCGAAGTTAGAATAAGTCGGCAGATCGCGAAAATAACATATATATTTAATCTTAAACTAGATCTTTGTCATCCATTTGTAATCTGGGTTACAAACAACGATCTATAAGACACTACAGGAAAAACTAAAGATCGAGCAACACGCACCTCACTGAACACCATGGGTATGCAGTTCCTGCTTTAATAGTGACACCCGTCGTGCTACGTTTGTTACAAACCCGGTGATAAACCCTAAACATCTCTGTAGATATGATTCTTTATTTTTCTAAATTATTTTCGTGTTGAAAGAGTGTGAGGTGTATCACCAAAACTACAAGCGATCTTGAACTACTAACGTTCTAAGTTGTATTTGTTCTCTGTTGGTCTCACGTTTAGTTTTCATGTTGCTCATCTAATTATCTCGACAAAACCGGATCCTTCACTAGATTGCTCCGCTAACATTGTGAACCGTAATAATAATGTGAAATTGTAACAAATTATTATATCCTACCTATGATAGTATCCGGGGGATAAAATTTGTGTACAATAAATAAAATGTATGTATAGTCTGTTTGGTGACTCTGAAAATAGGGAAAACAATTCCTAAAAAATCAACGGGTTATCAGATTTATTTTTTAATTATATTGATATTAAGGACTGATTAATACATATTATAGGTGAATTTTTCAAAAAATTCATTAAAGAATAAAAAAAGTTTGCTATTGGACTGAATTGTAAAATTCTGTCATTTTGTCATGTAACAAACATGGGAGTAAGTACTACTGAAATGAACAGCAACATGTGGTCAGTATTGACAAACAGCAAGTCAGCTGATTTCATCATTAGCATGTTATATCAGATGTTGACATACTGACCATACCAAATATGGACAATATTCAAATTAGATTCACACCTGTTCAGGTAGAAATCAATAATGATGATACATTATTACATAACTGATTGTGGAGCATTTAAAATGCATGCAAACTACCCATTTCCTTTATGTGTTAATAAAAGAGAACAAAATTACCTGAAAACGTTGTATATTCTGACCAGTATACATATCAGTAGTTTCAACCTCACTGTCATGATTTGATTTTGATTTTTGATTTTTGGTGTTTTAACGCCACTTTCAACAATATTTCAGCTATATCATGGCGACCATTTTTAGTGGAGGAAGCCGGAGTACACGGAAAGAACCACCGACCATTGGCAAGCAACTGGTAAATTTTATGACTTGCAGTTGCGAGTCGAGTGCACCCTTTTTGTAATTTACAAAGCCGGGCGCGAACCCACGCCATATTGGTGATAGGCTTGTATGAGTTGTTAGATTCAACGACCTAGCTCAATTATTCAAAACATCTTGAATCTTTAACCTAATATGATATTCCCATGTGACTGAAATTAGCATAACAACAGACAGGAAAGAACAGGTAATGCTGTTCATTATAATGGCAGCCTCCTTTACTTACAATCTGATAAAATTAGTATTGGGCCCTATGGAGATTTATTTTATTATTTGAATTATTTCTTTGACAACCTTTTCTCAGATATGTATTAAATAATGTGTGCCTAAAATGTTAAAAAGAGCAATAGAAAGCAAATCCCTGATTTTTAAATAATTTTTTCTCTATTTTCAGAGTCACCAAACAGACTATACAATTTGTATCCTTCTGGGATAAAATATTTTAAAAAAAATTATCCATTGTGTGAAAATAATATCCTTTCCATAGGATATTATTTCTTAAAAACTTAGGATAACATTTCTCTGATATAATATCCCAGATGGATAATAGTTGTACACAAATTGTATCCCTTGGATAATATAAAAGGTATTAAGTAAAAAAGGAATATTATCCCAGAATACTTTAATTTATGTAAACAAGGGACATAATAAAAGTCTGAGAGATCAATATATATTTAGCTACAAGTAAATGAGGTTAAAAACTCACCTTCACCAACTCTATAATACATCATATTTTCTTTTAATGTGAAGGATTCAGCACGTTTTCTAAGTGCCCTCTTTTCATTAGCTTTAAGCTTTTCATTATATTCTTTTTTTGCTAAATATCTTAACAAGTTATTGTATTCACTTCCATCCATGATGTTAGGGTTGTAATGTACTAATCTTTTTCACGAATAAGATTTCTTTAATAATCATAAGATATATTGAAGAAAACGTTTTAGTAACCTAGAATATTAAGGATATAATATAAATGATATAATGTCCCATAGGATAATCTTCCATTAATTTGATATCCTAGGATATAATTATTGTTATTCATTTTATCCCTTTAGAATAATAAATCATTTAAATATTATATTTTATTCACAAAGGACAAATTAGCTAAAATATTTATCTTTCATTAATTTTATATCCTAGGATATAATCATTGTTATTCATTTTATCCCTTTAGGATAATAAATCATTTAATGATTTTATCCACAAAGGACAAATTAGCTAAATTATTTTATCCTTCAGAGAGGATAAAATATTGATGACAAGGATGTTTTTTCCTTTTTCTTTTTATCGAATTAAAACCATGAAAATATCCTTTAGGATATTTTTCTCTAAAATTAAATCCCCTAGGACATTTTAAACTAGGGATGATATTTATGATTACAAAATCACTAACTGACAAGCCACTGACAATTATAATAAGTTTTAATTGGACATGAAAGGACCAATTATTCCTTTTATCTTTAACTATCACCTACATGAAGACATTTTACATTACGAGTATGTAATAGGTCTAACTGACTAATGACACATAGAATTCGTTTTAAATTATCTGTGGTCAAATAGAACACCGTCACAGTAATGCTCTGTGTGTATATATGAGGGAAAAAACTTGTTAAATAAAAGTCAGCAAAATAACCGTTAGGGAGGAACAAACACCGGTAAATGTTGTAAAATCACACTGTGTTTGTTTATTAGTGTTATATAACCGCATCGGTTTTGTAATGGTTAGCGTGCTCGACTCGAGTGAGATAGCGGGTGGGTTCGAGCCCCGTCCGAGTCAAACCAGTCTATGAAATTGGTATTTGCTGCTTCTCCGTAAAGCACGCACTAATAATAAAAAAGGTAAAAACTGGTTGGCTAGGGAGTGGATAATGTGTCCGAGTGGAGCGGCATGTCTACCCGCGGATGATTGTTCCAGTGAGGTAGCGCTAAAAAAATCCAAAATCAACGTGTTGGTCTGGTGCCAAGCGGATATCATTATCATCTAAGCGAATGCTGTCGCTGAGCAATTGCTCAATTGGCGTTGAACAACAATTAGTACATTAAATGTTTAGTCTCTTAGTGTAGTATTCAAGTTGAAGGAGCAAACTTATCATACAATTACTAAGAAAGAACTAGTACCTTAATTCTAGCTGTCCTAGAAAAGACCATATTCCAGTTTGAGATAACTGCATCGATGGTATAATGGTTAGAGTGCTTGCCTAAAGTGGGTTCGAGTTCCGGTAGGGTCAAACCAAAGACTATAAAAGTGAAATGTGTGGCTTATCCGGTCAGCACTCAGCATTAAGGTTAAGGAAGTCAAACACTACAACATCATTGGTTGTGTAATGGTTGGCATGCTCGCCTGGGGTGCGGTAGATCGTCGGTTCAAGCCCGGTCTTGTCAAACCTTTTGTTATAAAACTGGTATTTGATGTTTCCCCACTAAGCAGACAGCTTTAGGAATAAATTTAAAGACTGGTTGGATCGGAATCAGGATAATGTGTCCGAGTGAAGCGGACTGTTCTTTCATCGAGCTAACACCAGTAAAGTCTAACCAAGCGTGTTGGACTAGTACAAAGGTGACCTCATCATCATCTCATCAAAAGTAACTTCTTGTCGCCATGATATAACTGAAAACATTTTTATTTTGCGTTAAGCAATCAATCACTTACCAGTTCTGCGGTGTGAAATTTCTGTGGTTTTGGACTGAAAAAAGCACATTTATTTTCTGATGTTTTTTCTGTGGTTCGAAAATCGTGCCGCCGAAAAAAAATGTTTGTGTAACAGGAAGCAACACACCAGCAAGAGATGTTGTGACTTAAATGTTCTTTATAATTACAAATGGTGATTTTTTTATATTTTTTTATTATCATTTAAACAATAAAATGCATGTAATATCCAATAACGGTTCCGTTTTGTCAGTACACTCGAAATGAAATCCACTCTTCTATTGCACGTTGACCTAAATGTTCTAACAAAGATCCATTTGGATTCCGTAATAAAGATCCGTCCTTCTTTTTAAAATATTTAAACATCAACATGATTCATGTCCAACATAAACTAAAATAACGACAAAGTCGAAATGTACGTGAATATTAATATACGACTCAAGACATGTAAATGTATGGAAGGCTTATCTTGACATTAAACATTTATTTTACATAACATTCTGCTATTTGAATTTCTGCGATCCGGAGTTGACTGTAGAAATTACTGATTGGACACATTCAGAATCGTCTTTGTCTCATGTTATACGACCCTTTTTTTCAGTATCACCCCTTTGAATACACATTAAATGGTACATGGAAAGGACTTTGTATTGATTTGTTAGAAGAGTTGAGCAGACAACTAAATTTTACGTAAGTAAAATATATTTTTATTTAAACTTTTATAAGTAATTTCAACTGACTACCTCGGCTGTATTATGGTTTGCTTGGTCGTCTCGAGTGCTTAAGATGCTCGGTTCAATTTTAGTCAGGTGAATTCAGACAACAAAAACAGTATTCTCTACTTTCCGCTAAACACGCAACATTAAAGAGTGAGATCATAGTCAGATTAGCTCGGAGTAAGGATGTGCCCGAGTCCAGCGACAATGTCTACCTATGGACTATTGTTACTGTGACCTAACATTAAAACTCAGCCCAGCTGGTTGGTGTAGAGCAAAACAGAGGTTAAAATGAAAAATAAGATACCACACTGTCGGAACATTTCCAAAATCTAATCGTATTTAATACTTTTGTTACAAGCATCCGAGGATCCTCCGTGGTAAAGGAATATGCCATGTTTTTTTCTACTGCGAGGTTAAAGACGTATTCTTTATATCAATGATAATACTGTTATTTATTGTTACATAATTAAAGAGGACTTGTGTTTTACGTGCTTACAGAACTTCATTATCCTAGTAGGTTAAAGACCTCTTTGGTAGATTTCGAAAAAGAGTATGCACATTGCAATCGCTACGAAAGACTAGATTCCCACCTACAAACCCAAATCCCCATTTTTCAGTGGCAGTCAAACACTGGTTATCCCGTATACCATTTCCTCCCTCGTTTCTATTGTTTAACTTGTTCTCGTCCTGCATTTAGTTAAAATACTGTTCCCTGTACGTCAACCAGTCAATCATTAAAGAGAACTAACACTTACGCTTCAAAGATAATATTTTCGCTTAATTATTAAGCGTAAACTGCCCCAAACCAGGTTATATCGTATAATTTTTTCAAAAATGTCAAATATTCTTTATAATTTAATTTTACAACAAAATTTAATGATTCCTCGATTATAATTATGATTATTTCATGGGACTATTTGAATTCGTCGTTAGCGAATGAATATGTTGGTGACGTCACAATACCAACCCAGGTTATCAATTATTAAAACCGATGTTCCTCCAGGAGGATCACCCAATCAGATTACAGTATTCACATCAAATTAATTTATAATTTGTTCATAAAAATATTTTTGTTCTGGAACAGGAAGAATGTGATTTCGAAGGACTGAAAATAATATAACGGAACTATTACAATATATATACTTATATTTAATTCAAAGTCTGGTTTTTCAATAATTCTTTTTTATTTTTGTAGAATACATAATTATATTTAATTCAGAGTATGGTGGTAAATTCACATTTCTTCAATTAAAATTATTTTCATTTTTTGTTGTTGTTTATATTTTCTTTAGGTATGATATAGTAGAACCAACAGACGGTGATTGGGGTTATTTAACTAACGGGTCATCTTGGACTGGCCTCATTGGTCAACTTCAGAATAGAGTATGTATCAATAATGACTGTCGAGTAATATATTCGTATTTCTACATGTCATACGGAAAACGTATTAGAAAAAAATGCACTAAATCTTTAATGAAAAAAATAATAACAATATGTATCCCCATAAGTAAATAAAAGCAAAATAGTATAAAGTAAAATATCATTACATGTATTTTATTATTATTATTGTATTAGTGTTATGCATATTTATTATTAACGATACTTTTAACATGATATCAGTTATATCATGGTGGTAATTGACCAGTGAAAACAGAGTTCGAGAGAAGATTGTAAACCTTCCACAGGACAATGAACAACTTTTCGCATATACACATCGATATAGGCGGGATTCGATTTCGGATAGCGCAACTTCATGTGGAGCTAGAGTCCCATATGAACAACGAGCTCTATCAAGAGTTCAAACTCTCGAGTTTTGGCCCCGAAACAGTATATTCAAACACACAAGGTTGATTGCATTGGTTTGACGTCACTCGAGAGGAAAATTCAGGTGACAGATTGGTTAAGGTTGTTGACTTCTAACCTTTCACCTCAGATGACAGTTCGTTTTCTTTGTAAGAGATTATCTCCCCTAAGTAAATCTGATATTCACGATATAGCTGAACAATTTCCAACAGGGACGATAAATACAGCCAACCCCCTCATAGATTAAGGTGTTATCACTGACAGGGACAATGAATACCGCCAACCCCCTCATAGATTAAGGTGTTATCACTGACAGGGACAATAAATACCGCCAACCCCCTCATAGATTAAGGTGTTATCACTGACAGGGACAATAAATACAGCCAACCTCCTCATATATTAAGGTGTTATCGCTGACAGGGACGATAAATACAGCCAACCCCCTCATAGATTAAGGTGTTATCACTGACAGGGACAATGAATACCGCCAACCCCCTCATAGATTAAGGTGTTATCACTGACAGGGACAATAAATACCGCCAACCCCCTCATAGATTAAGGTGTTATCACTGACAGGGACGATAAATACAGCCAACCTCCTCATAGATTAAGGTGTTATCGCTGAGAGGGACGATCAATACAGCCAACCCCCTCATAGATTAAGGTGTTATCACTGACAGGGACAATAAATACCGCCAACCCCCTCATAAATTAAGCTGTTATCACTGACAGGGACGATAAATACCGCCAACCTCCTCATAGATTAAGGTGTTATCGCTGACAGGGACGATAAATACCGCCAACCCCCTCATAGATTAAGGTGTTATCACTGACAGGGACGATAAATACAGCCAACCTCCTCATTGATTAAGGTGTTATCACTGACAGGGACAATAAATACCGCCAACCCCCTCATAGATTAAGGTGTTATCACTGACAGGGACAATAAATACAGCCAACCCCCTCATAGATTAAGGTGTTATCGCTGACAGGGACGATAAATACAGCCAACCCCCTCATAGATTAAGGTGTTATCGCTGACAGGGACGATAAATACCGCCAACCCCCTCATAGATTAAGGTGTTATCACTGACAGAGACAATGAATACCGCCAACCCCCTCATAGATTAAGGTGTTATCACTGACAGGGACAATAAATACCGCCAATCCCCTCATAGATTAAGGTGTTATCACTGACAGGGACAATAAATACAGGCAACCTCCTCATAGATTAAGGTGTTATCGCTGACAGGGACGATAAATACAGCCAACCCCCTCATAGATTAAGGTGTTATCACTGACAGGGACAATGAATACCGCCAACCCCTCATAGATTAAGGGGTTATCACTGACAGGGGCAATAAATACCGCCAACCCCCTCATAGATTAAGGTGTTATCACTGACAGGGACAATAAATACAGGCAACCTCCTCATAGATTAAGGTGTTATCGCTGACAGGGACAATAAATACCGCCAACCCCCTCATAGATTAAGGTGCTATCACTGACAGGGACGATAAATACAGGCAACCTCCTCATAGATTAAGGTGTTATCGCTGACAGGGACGATAAATACCGCCAACCCCCTCATAGATTAAGGTGTTATCACTGACAGGGACAATAAATACAGGCAACCTCCTCATAGATTAAGGTGTTATCGCTGACAGGGACGATAATACCGCCAACCCCCTCATAGATTAAGGTGTTATCACTGACAGGGACGATAAATACAGCCAACCTCCTCATAGATTAAGGTGTTATCACTGACAGGGACGATAAATACAGCCAACCCCCTCATAGATTAAGGTGTTATCACTGACAGGGACGTTAAATACCGCCAACCTCCTCATAGATTAAGGTGTTTTCACTGACAGGGACAATAAATACCGCCAACCTCCTCATAGATTAAGGTGTTATCACTGACAGGGACGATAAATACAGCCAACCCCCTCATAGATTAAGGTGTTATCACTGACAGGGACAATGAATACCGCCAACCCCTCATAGATTAAGGTGTTATTACTGACAGGGACAATAAATACCGCCAACCCCGTCATAGATTAAGGTGTTATCACTGACAGGGACAATAAATACAGGCAACCTCCTCATAGATTAAGGTGTTATCGCTGACAGGGATAATAAATACCGCCAACCCCCTCATAGATTAAGGTGTTATTACTGACAGGGACGATAAATACAGGCAACCTCCTCATAGATTAAGGTGTTATCGCTGACAGGGACGATAAATACCGCCAACCCCCTCTTAGATTAAGGTGTTATCACTGACAGGGACAATAAATACAGGCAACCTCCTCATAGATTAAGGTGTTATCGCTGACAGGGACGATAATACCGCCAACCCCCTCATAGATTAAGGTGATATCACTGACAGGGACGTTAAATACCGCCAACCTCCTCATAGATTAAGGTGTTATCACTGACAGGGACAATAAATACCACCAACCCCCTCATAGATTAAGTTGTTATCACTGACAGGGACGATAAATACCGCCAACCTCCTCATAGATTAAGGTGTTATCGCTGACAGGGACGATAAATACCGCTAACCCCCTCATAGATTAAGATGTTATCACTGACAGGGACAATAAATACCGCCAATCCCCTCATAGATTAAGGTGTTATCGCTGACAGGGACGATAAATACAGCCAACCCCCTCATAGATTAAGGTGTTATCACTGACAGGGACAATAAATACCGCCAACCCCCTCATAGATTAAGGTGTTATCACTGACAGGGACAATAAATACCGCCAACCCCCTCATAGATTAAGGTGTTATCACTGACAGGGACAATAAATACCGCCAACCCCCTCATAGATTAAGGTGCTATCACTGACAGGGACGATAAATACAGCCAACCCCCACATAGATTAAGGTGTTATCACTGACAGGGACAATAAATACCGCCAACCCCCTCATAGATTAAGGTGTTATCACTGACAGGGACAATAAATACCGCCAACCCCCTCATAGATTAAGGTGTTATCACTGACAGGGACAATAAATACCACCAACCCCCTCATTGATTAAGGTGTTATCACTGACAGGGACGATAAATACCGCCAACCCCCTCATAGATTAAGGTGTTATCACTGACAGGGACAATAAATACCACCAACCCCCTCATTGATTAAGGTGTTATAACTGACAGGGACGATAAATACCGCCAACCCCCTCATAGATTAAGGTGCTATCACTGACAGGGACAATAAATACCGCCAACCCCCTCATAGATTAAGGTGTTATCGCTGACAGGGACGATAAATACCACCAACCCCCTCATAGATTAAAGTATTATCACTGACAGGGACAATAAATACCGCCAACCCCCTCATAGATTAAGGTGTTATCACTGACAGGGACAATAAATACCGCCAACCCCCTCATAGATTAAGGTGTTATCACTGACAGGGACAATAAATACAGCCAACCTCCTCATATATTAAGGTGTTATCGCTGACAGGGACGATAAATACAGCCAACCCCCTCATAGATTAAGGTGTTATCACTGACAGGGACAATGAATACCGCCAACCCCCTCATAGATTAAGGTGTTATCACTGACAGGGACAATAAATACCGCCAACCCCCTCATAGATTAAGGTGTTATCACTGACAGGGACGATAAATACAGCCAACCTCCTCATAGATTAAGGTGTTATCGCTGACAGGGACGATCAATACAGCCAACCCCCTCATAGATTAAGGTGTTATCACTGACAGGGACAATAAATACCGCCAACCCCCTCATAAATTAAGCTGTTATCACTGACAGGGACGATAAATACCGCCAACCTCCTCATAGATTAAGGTGTTATCGCTGACAGGGACGATAAATACCGCCAACCCCCTCATAGATTAAGGTGTTATCACTGACAGGGACGATAAATACAGCCAACCTCCTCATTGATTAAGGTGTTATCACTGACAGGGACAATAAATACCGCCAACCCCCTCATAGATTAAGGTGTTATCACTGACAGGGACAATAAATACAGCCAACCCCCTCATAGATTAAGGTGTTATCGCTGACAGGGACGATAAATACAGCCAACCCCCTCATAGATTAAGGTGTTATCGCTGACAGGGACATCAATACAGCCAACCCCCTCATAGATTAAGGTGTTATCACTGACAGAGACAATGAATACCGCCAACCCCCTCATAGATTAAGGTGTTATCACTGACAGGGACAATAAATACCGCCAATCCCCTCATAGATTAAGGTGTTATCACTGACAGGGACAATAAATACAGGCAACCTCCTCATAGATTAAAGTGTTATCGCTGACAGGGACGATAAATACAGCCAACCCCCTCATAGATTAAGGTGTTATCACTGACAGGGACAATGAATACCGCCAACCCCTCATAGATTAAAGTGTTATCACTGACAGGGACAATAAATACCGCCAACCCCCTCATAGATTAAGGTGTTATCACTGACAGGGACAATAAATACAGGCAACCTCCTCATAGATTAAGGTGTTATCGCTGACAGGGACAATAAATACCGCCAACCCCCTCATAGATTAAGGTGCTATCACTGACAGGGACGATAAATACAGGCAGCCTCCTCATAGATTAAGGTGTTATCGCTGACAGGGACGATAAATACCGCCAACCCCCTCATAGATTAAGGTGTTATCACTGACAGGGACAATAAATACAGGCAACCTCCTCATAGATTAAGGTGTTATCGCTGACAGGGACGATAATACCGCCAACCCCCTCATAGATTAAGGTGTTATCACTGACAGGGACGATAAATACAGCCAACCTCCTCATAGATTAAGGTGTTATCACTGACAGGGACGATAAATACAGCCAACCCCCTCATAGATTAAGGTGTTATCACTGACAGGGACGTTAAATACCGCCAACCTCCTCATAGATTAAGGTGTTTTCACTGACAGGGACAATAAATACCGCCAACCTCCTCATAGATTAAGGTGTTATCACTGACAGGGACGATACATACAGCCAACCCCCTCATAGATTAAGGTGTTATCACTGACAGGGACAATGAATACCGCCAACCCCTCATAGATTAAGGTGTTATTACTGACAGGGACAATAAATACCGCCAACCCCGTCATAGATTAAGGTGTTATCACTGACAGGGACAATAAATACAGGCAACCTCCTCATAGATTAAGGTGTTATCGCTGACAGGGACAATAAATACCGCCAACCCCCTCATAGATTAAGGTGTTATCACTGACAGGGACGATAAATACAGGCAACCTCCTCATAGATTAAGGTGTTATCGCTGACAGGGACGATAAATACCGCCAACCCCCTCATAGATTAAGGTGTTATCACTGACAGGGACAATAAATACAGGCAACCTCCTCATAGATTAAGGTGTTATCGCTGACAGGGACGATAATACCGCCAACCCCCTCATAGATTAAGGTGATATCACTGACAGGGACGATAAATACAGCCAACCTCCTCATAGATTAAGGTGTTATCACTGACAGGGACGATAAATACAGCCAACCCCCTCATAGATTAAGGTGTTATCACTGACAGGGACGTTAAATACCGCCAACCTCCTCATAGATTAAGGTGTTATCACTGACAGGGACAATAAATACCACCAACCCCCTCATTGATTAAGGTGTTATAACTGACAGGGACGATAAATACCGCCAACCCCCTCATAGATTAAGGTGCTATCACTGACAGGGACAATAAATACCGCCAACCCCCTCATAGATTAAGGTGTTATCGCTGACAGGGACGATAAATACCACCAACCCCCTCATAGATTAAAGTATTATCACTGACAGGGACAATAAATACCGCCAACCCCCTCATAGATTAAGGTGTTATCACTGACAGGGACAATAAATACCGCCAACCCCCTCATAGATTAAGGTGTTATCACTGACAGGGACAATAAATACAGCCAACCTCCTCATATATTAAGGTGTTATCGCTGACAGGGACGATAAATACAGCCAACCCCCTCATAGATTAAGGTGTTATCACTGACAGGGACGATAAATACCGCCAACCCCCTCATAGATTAAGGTGTTATCACTGACAGGGACAATAAATACCACCAACCCCCTCATTGATTAAGGTGTTATAACTGACAGGGACGATAAATACCGCCAACCCCCTCATAGATTAAGGTGCTATCACTGACAGGGACAATAAATACCGCCAACCCCCTCATAGATTAAGGTGTTATCGCTGACAGGGACGATAAATACCACCAACCCCCTCATAGATTAAAGTATTATCACTGACAGGGACAATAAATACCGCCAACCCCCTCATAGATTAAGGTGTTATCACTGACAGGGACAATAAATACCGCCAACCCCCTCATAGATTAAGGTGTTATCACTGACAGGGACAATAAATACAGCCAACCTCCTCATATATTAAGGTGTTATCGCTGACAGGGACGATAAATACAGCCAACCCCCTCATAGATTAAGGTGTTATCACTGACAGGGACAATGAATACCGCCAACCCCCTCATAGATTAAGGTGTTATCACTGACAGGGACAATAAATACCGCCAACCCCCTCATAGATTAAGGTGTTATCACTGACAGGGACGATAAATACAGCCAACCTCCTCATAGATTAAGGTGTTATCGCTGACAGGGACGATCAATACAGCCAACCCCCTCATAGATTAAGGTGTTATCACTGACAGGGACAATAAATACCGCCAACCCCCTCATAAATTAAGCTGTTATCACTGACAGGGACGATAAATACCGCCAACCTCCTCATAGATTAAGGTGTTATCGCTGACAGGGACGATAAATACCGCCAACCCCCTCATAGATTAAGGTGTTATCACTGACAGGGACGATAAATACAGCCAACCTCCTCATTGATTAAGGTGTTATCACTGACAGGGACAATAAATACCGCCAACCCCCTCATAGATTAAGGTGTTATCACTGACAGGGACAATAAATACAGCCAACCCCCTCATAGATTAAGGTGTTATCGCTGACAGGGACGATAAATACAGCCAACCCCCTCATAGATTAAGGTGTTATCGCTGACAGGGACATCAATACAGCCAACCCCCTCATAGATTAAGGTGTTATCACTGACAGAGACAATGAATACCGCCAACCCCCTCATAGATTAAGGTGTTATCACTGACAGGGACAATAAATACCGCCAATCCCCTCATAGATTAAGGTGTTATCACTGACAGGGACAATAAATACAGGCAACCTCCTCATAGATTAAAGTGTTATCGCTGACAGGGACGATAAATACAGCCAACCCCCTCATAGATTAAGGTGTTATCACTGACAGGGACAATGAATACCGCCAACCCCTCATAGATTAAAGTGTTATCACTGACAGGGACAATAAATACCGCCAACCCCCTCATAGATTAAGGTGTTATCACTGACAGGGACAATAAATACAGGCAACCTCCTCATAGATTAAGGTGTTATCGCTGACAGGGACAATAAATACCGCCAACCCCCTCATAGATTAAGGTGCTATCACTGACAGGGACGATAAATACAGGCAGCCTCCTCATAGATTAAGGTGTTATCGCTGACAGGGACGATAAATACCGCCAACCCCCTCATAGATTAAGGTGTTATCACTGACAGGGACGATAAATACAGCCAACCTCCTCATAGATTAAGGTGTTATCACTGACAGGGACGATAAATACAGCCAACCCCCTCATAGATTAAGGTGTTATCACTGACAGGGACGTTAAATACCGCCAACCTCCTCATAGATTAAGGTGTTTTCACTGACAGGGACAATAAATACCGCCAACCTCCTCATAGATTAAGGTGTTATCACTGACAGGGACGATACATACAGCCAACCCCCTCATAGATTAAGGTGTTATCACTGACAGGGACAATGAATACCGCCAACCCCTCATAGATTAAGGTGTTATTACTGACAGGGACAATAAATACCGCCAACCCCGTCATAGATTAAGGTGTTATCACTGACAGGGACAATAAATACAGGCAACCTCCTCATAGATTAAGGTGTTATCGCTGACAGGGACAATAAATACCGCCAACCCCCTCATAGATTAAGGTGTTATCACTGACAGGGACGATAAATACAGGCAACCTCCTCATAGATTAAGGTGTTATCGCTGACAGGGACGATAAATACCGCCAACCCCCTCATAGATTAAGGTGTTATCACTGACAGGGACAATAAATACAGGCAACCTCCTCATAGATTAAGGTGTTATCGCTGACAGGGACGATAATACCGCCAACCCCCTCATAGATTAAGGTGATATCACTGACAGGGACGATAAATACAGCCAACCTCCTCATAGATTAAGGTGTTATCACTGACAGGGACGATAAATACAGCCAACCCCCTCATAGATTAAGGTGTTATCACTGACAGGGACGTTAAATACCGCCAACCTCCTCATAGATTAAGGTGTTATCACTGACAGGGACAATAAATACCACCAACCCCCTCATAGATTAAGTTGTTATCACTGACAGGGACGATAAATACCGCCAACCCCCTCATAGATTAAGGTGTTATCGCTGACAGGGACGATAAATACCGCCAACCCCCTCATAGATTAAGATGTTATCACTGACAGGGACAATAAATACCGCCAACCCCCTCATAGATTAAGGTGTTATCGCTGACAGGGACGATAAATACAGCCAACCCCCTCATAGATTAAGGTGTTATCACTGACAGGGACAATAAATACCGCCAACCCCCTCATAGATTAAGGTGTTATCACTGACAGGGACAATAAATACCGCCAACCCCCTCATAGATTAAGGTGTTATCACTGACAGGGACAATAAATACCGCCCACCCCCTCATAGATTAAGGTGCTATCACTGACAGGGACGATAAATACAGCCAACCCCCACATAGATTAAGGTGTTATCACTGACAGGGACAATAAATACCGCCAACCCCCTCATAGATTAAGGTGTTATCACTGACAGGGACAATAAATACCGCCAACCCCCTCATAGATTAAGGTGTTATCACTGACAGGGACAATAAATACCACCAACCCCCTCATTGATTAAGGTGTTATCACTGACAGGGACGATAAATACCGCCAACCCCCTCATAGATTAAGGTGTTATCGCTGACAGGGACGATAAATACCACCAACCCCCTCATAGATTAAAGTATTATCACTGACAGGGACAATAAATACCGCCAACCCCCTCATAGATTAAGTTGTTGTCACTGACAGGGACAATAAATACCGCCAACCCCCTCATAGATTAAGGTGCTATCACTGACAGGGACAATAAATACCGCTAACCCCCTCATAGATTAAGGTGTTATCGCTGACAGGGACGATAAATACCACCAACCCCCTCATAGATTAAAGTATTATCACTCACAGGGACAATAAATACCGCCAACCCCCTCATAGATTAAGGTGTTGTCACTGACAGGGACAATAAATACAGGCAACCTCTTCATAGATTAAGGTGTTATCACTGACAGGGACAATAAATACAGGCAACCTCCTCATAGATTAAGGTGTTATCGCTGACAGGGACGATAATACCGCCAACCCCCTCATAGATTAAGGTGTTATCACTGACAGGGACAATAAATACCGCCAGCCTCCTCATAGATTAAGGTATTATCACTGACAGGGACAATAAATACAGGCAACCTCCTCATAGATTAAGGTGTTATCGCTGACAGGGACGATAAATACAGCCAACCCCCTCATAGATTAAGGTGTTATCACTGACAGGGACAATGAATACCGCCAACCCCTCATAGATTAAGGTGCTATTACTGACAGGGACAATAAATACCGCCAACCCCGTCATAGATTAAGGTGTTATCACTGACAGGGACAATAAATACAGGCAACCTCCTCATAGATTAAGGTGTTATCGCTGACAGGGACAATAAATACCGCCAACCCCCTCATAGATTAAGGTGTTATCACTGACAGGGACGATAAATACAGGCAACCTCCTCATAGATTAAGGTGTTATCGCTGACAGGGACGATAAATACCGCCAACCCCCTCATAGATTAAGGTGTTATCACTGACAGGGACAATAAATACAGGCAACCTCCTCATAGATTAAGGTGTTATCGCTGACAGGGACGATAAATACAGCCAACCCCCTCATAGATTAAGGTGTTATCACTGACAGGGACAATAAATACGCCAACCCCCTCATAGATTAAGGTGTTATCACTGACAGGGACGATAAATACAGCCAACCCCCTCATAGATTAAGGTGTTATCACTGACAGGGACGTTAAATACCGCCAACCTCCTCATAGATTAAGGTGTTATCACTGACAGGGACAATAAATACCGCAAACCCCCTCATAGATTAAGTTGTTATCACTGACAGGGACGATAAATACCGCCAACCTCCTCATAGATTAAGGTGTTATCGCTGACAGTGACGATAAATACCGCCAACCCCCCATAGATTAAGATGTTATCACTGACAGGGACGATAAATACCGCCAACCCCCTCATAGATTAAGGTGTTATCGCTGACAGGGACGATAAATACAGCCAACCCCCTCATAGATTAAGGTGTTATCACTGACAGGGACAATAAATACCGCCAACCCCCTCATAGATTAAGGTGTTATCACTGACAGGGACAATAAATACCGCCAACCCCCTCATAGATTAAGGTGTTATCACTGACAGGGACAATAAATACCGCCAACCCCCTCATAGATTAAGGTGCTATCACTGACAGGGACGATAAATACAGCCAACCCCCTCATAGATTAAGGTGTTATCACTGACAGGGACAATAAATACCGCCAACCCCCTCATAGATTAAGGTGTTATCACTGACAGGGACAATAAATACCACCAACCCCCTCATTGATTAAGGTGTTATCACTGACAGGGACGATAAATACCGCCAACCCCCTCATAGATTAAGGTGTTATCGCTGACAGGGACGATAAATACCGCCAACTCCCTCATTGATTAAGGTGTTATCACTGACAGGGACGATAAATAACGCCAACCCTCTCATAGATTAAGGTGTTATCACTGACAGGGACAATAAATACCGCCAACCTCCTCATAGATTAAGGTGTTATCACTGACAGGGACAATAAATACAGCCAACCTCCTCATAGATTAAGGTGTTATCACTGACAGGGACAATAAATACCGCCAACCCCCTCATAGATTAAGGTGTTATCACTGACTGGGACGATAAATACCGCCAACCCCCTCATAGATTAAGGTGTTATCACTGACTGGGACGATAAATACCGCCAACCCCCTCATAGATTAAGGTGTTATCACTGAGAGGGACGATAAATACCGCCAACCCCCTCATAGATTAAGGTGTTATCTCTGACAGGGACGATAAATAACGCCAACCCTCTCATAGATTAAGGTGTTATCGCTGACAGGGACGATAAATACCGCCAACCTCCTCATAGATTAAGGTGTTATCACTGACAGGGACGATAAATACAGGCAACCTCCTCATAGATTAAGGTGTTATCACTGACAGGGACGATAAATACCGCCAACCTCCTCATAGATTAAGGTGTTATCACTGACAGGGACGATAAATACCGCCAACCCCCTCATATAATAAAGTGTTATCACTGACAGGGACGATAAATACCAATTGACCCCCCACCTCACACACACACATACACATCATAGATAAAGTTATCAGATCTTATATAAACCATGTTGGTTATGTTCTGATTCTCGGTGGCGGAAAGAACCATTTTCAATATTATACTTCGCTATATATGTATCGTAAATAGGTTTATAACTCTACTCCCTGACTTCTTGTAAACTTCTTTTGTCAAACAGATAGTTGTTATTTCGATTGAATGTTCAATAAAGTGGAATGGAGACCCTGGCATGTACATTCATCCGTAGCAAATTGTGTTGTTCGAGTATCTACATCCTTTAAATCCTTGAAACTTTGGAATTTCAGCCCGTTGCTAGGAAACAATTTCTGTTCCGATTCGGCATCTCCTTTCGTTATTGATTTTAACACGCAAACTTCCGCCCAAAGAGCTATCCCATGGGTACCTTTATTCTTCATGACTTTCTGTCTCCATGCATGTTCACGTCATGAGTATAATGTAATAGAAATATTACTCACTTGACGGTAAACCAAAAATCAATCTAGCAATGCACCGCTTGCAATAACTAATTAAACATTTAACTTACTTACGAATTGTTCATCATTGATTTACAAATAGGACAAATAAAATGATATAATAAAGTAAAACAACGGGCCTCAACCTCATCTCCGTAGATATAATGTTTCTAAGTCCATCAGTGATCCCTTACAAACACAAAATAATTATAAAAACATAATTACCTACATGCATGTTAACATCAGCATCTGAGAAAATCCACGGACACAATGACCTTCAGAAATAGGAAGAATTAGAATAATAGGTTCTTATATGGTTTTATAGATATTGAAGAATATATCTCGTTCACTCGGAACGAGAGTTAGCTAAAGATGTCGAATTTTCGAGTTAAATATTTCTACGTTTTTATTCACAGACTAGTGAAAGATTCAAATAATGAAGGAAAATTATTGCCATTTCCTAAATAGTTTTAACTTTGATATTTAATAATGCAAGCTTGTGTCATTGGGCAAACGGCATAATTGAAAAGGCCATCGAATATATATGTCTTATTGTATAGTTTGTTTTTGTTTGTCTATAGTGATGTTCAACATTTTGTTATATTATTTGTCTTTACGTTCTTAGATTCGTGTGATGTCCGTTACCTAGCTCCACTATTGTTTTTCCATTTTAGGAGGTTGATCTCACCGTAGCTCCACTATTGTTTTTCCATTTTAGGAGGTTGATCTCACCGTAGCTCCACTATTTTGTTTCTATTTTAGGAGTTTGATCTCACCGTAGCTCCACTATTGTTTTTCCATTTTAGGAGGTTGATCTCACCGTAGCTCCACTATTGTTTTTCCATTTTAGGAGGTTGATCTCACCGTAGCTCCACTATTTTGTTTCTATTTTAGGAGGTTGATCTCACCGTAACTCCACTATTTTTTGTTCTGTTTTAGGAGGTTGATCTCACCGTAACTCCACTAATGTTTGTTCTGTTTTAGGAGGTTGATCTCACCGTAGCTCCACTATTTTTTGTTCTGTTCCAGGAGGTTGATCTCACCGTAGCTCCACTATTTTTTTTCTATTTTAGGAGGTTGATCTCACCGTGGCTCCACTATTTTTTTCTATTTTAGGAGGTTGATCTCACCGTAGCTCCACTATTTTTTGTTTTGTTTTAGGAGGTTGATCTCACCGTAGCTCCACTATTTTTTGTTCTGTTTTAGGATGTTGATCTCACCGTAGCTCCACTATTTTTTTTCTATTTTAGGAGGTTGATCTCACCGTAGCTCCACTATTTTTTGTTCTGTTTTAGGAGGTTGATCTCACCGTAGCTCCACTATTTTTATTCTATTTTAGGAGTTTGATCTCACCGTAGCTCCACTATTTTTTGTTCTGTTTTAGGAGGATGATCTCACCGTAGCTCCACTATTTTTTTTCTATTTTAGGAGGTTGATCTCACCGTAGCTTCACTATTTTTTTTTCTATTTTAGGAGTTTGATCTCACCGTAACTCCACTATTTTATTTTCTATTTTAGGAGTTTGATCTCACCGTAGCTTCACTATTTTTTTTTCTGTTTTAGGAGGTTGATCTCACCGTAGCTCCACTATTTTTGTTCTGTTTTAGGAGGTTGATCTCACCGTAGCTCCACTATTTTATTTTCTATTTTAGGAGTTTGATCTCACCGTAGCTCCACTATTTTATTTTCTATTTTAGGAGTTTGATCTCACCGTAGCTCCACTATTTTATTTTCTATTTTAGGAGTTTGATCTCACCGTAGCTCCACTATTTTTTGTTCTGTTTTAGGAGGAGGATCTCACCGTAGCTCCACTATTTTTTTTCTATTTTAGGAGGTTGATCTCACCGTAGCTTCACTAATTTTTTTTCTATTTTAGGAGGTTGATCTCACCGTAGCTTCACTATTTTTTTTTTCTATTTTAGGAGTTTGATCTCACCGTAGCTCCACTATTTTTTGTTCTGTTTTAGGAGGTTGATCTCACCGTAGCTCCACTATTTTGTTTCTATTTTAGGAGGTTGATCTCACCGTAACTCCACTATTTTGTTTCTATTTTAGGAGGTTGATCTCACCGTAACTCCACTATTTTTTGTTCTGTTTTAGGAGGTTGATCTCACCGTAACTCCACTAATGTTTGTTCTGATTTAGGAGGTTGATCTCACCGTAGCTCCACTATTTTTTGTTCTGTTTTAGGAGGTTGATCTCACCGTAGCTCCACTATTTTTTTTCTATTTTAGGAGGTTGATCTCACCGTGGCTCCACTATTTTTTTCTATTTTAGGAGGTTGATCTCACCGTAGCTCCACTATTTTTTGTTTTGTTTTAGGAGGTTGATCTCACCGTAGCTCCACTATTTTTTGTTCTGTTTTAGGAGGTTGATCTCACCGTAGCTCCACTATTTTTTTTCTATTTTAGGAGGTTGATCTCACCGTAGCTCCACTATTTTTTGTTCTGTTTTAGGAGGTTGATCTCACCGTAGCTCCACTATTTTTATTCTATTTTAGGAGGTTGATCTCACCGTAGCTCCACTATTTTTATTTTCTAATTTAGGATGTTGATCTCACCGTAGCTCCACTATTTTATTTTCTAATTTAGGAGGTTGATATGACCGTATGTCCCCTATCTATTCAATCTATCAGAGAAAGAGTTATGGACTTTACACTGGCATATTTCTACGACGTTTCTGTTATTTTGATGAAAAAAACTGACCCTAAGGAAACACAATGGAAGCGTCTTGTAGAACCGCTGCGTTGGGAGGTTATTGTATTGGCTGGATGTCTCGTCCCGGTTGTATCAATCATATTATTCAGCATGGAGAAAGTAAATCCTTTCTACAAAACAAATTTTAAAAGAAATTCCCTCCATGATACATTTTGGTATTCGTATGGATGTGTATTTATGCAAGGTATGAAATTTAAAGTTCTTATCATCTCTGCATGCGTAAATGATTAATTGTATGGATCAATGTTTCTAGTAAAGTCAATCCAAAACAATTTTTCCTATAATTTAAACGGACCTTGAAATACTTTTGCTATTTTAACTATTAAAATGAAAAATTAACAGTACCACACTGTCGGATCAGTTATAAAATACAATAGCAAAATCACAGAAAGAGATAAAATTTAAAAATTTATACATTTAACACACACATACATAATCTCACTATTCTGTCTTGGTACAGGCACTTTACTAAAAAGTGGCGGGGTTAAGCTAGTTTTATTAGACCAACCCTATGTATGTTACTATTAATCTTCAATAGATTAGTAGTAAACTGCATGTTCCACCAGGAGGAAACCACGGATATAAGAAACTTTACTTATAAACGTGTTTTCGTCATGAATATTGCTGAGGTTTTGGTCACTTTATTCACATTGATTTTTTTCTCTCAGGTGGAGTTCGACTTCCGGCATCACAGACGGGACGGACAATTGTTTGTTGTTGGTGGATTTTCTGTATCATTTTATCAGCAACTTATAGCGGGAATCTAATTGCATTTCTGACGGTCATCAAAGAAAAAACACCTTTCGATTCACTGACAGGGATGGTAGCACAGAGCGACTACGAATGGGGCACGTTAGGGGGAACATTTTGGATGACATTTTTTGAGGTACTGTTATGGAAGGAACATTATGACAACAACATGTATATATGTCATATACCTGAAATAGGAACAATTCACGGACTCTGGTATCAATCATTTCTTGCAGACGAGTGAGTGAGTGAGTGAGTGAGTGAGTGAGTGAGTGAGTGAGTGCTTAACGCAAAATGAGCAACTTGCTAGCTATATCATGGCGAGTACACGTTACATCATTCGATGAGATGATGATTATGTCCGTTTTGTACTACATGTAGATCAACACGCTTAATTGGATTGTCATCGTGCTACCTTCACTGAAACAACAGTTTGCGGGTAGACAAGTCATTCCACTCTGACACATTATTCTGATTCCGTGCTAGTCAGTCTTTGCTCTTTCTCTTTAATGTTGCGTGCTTAGCAGAGAAGCAACAAATACCAATTTCATAGTCTTTGGCTCGAACCCACGATCTACCGCTATCCAGGCGAGCACGCTGATCGTATTTTTTAGTAGCAGATGGTTTTTTTTATATTTAAGGAAAAAATGTTGTAATAAGAAATCCCCGTTTCGAATATTTATATTTGTCAATGTTACCCCGTGAGATCCACAGAATAAAGAAATAGGACATAGTTTCTCTGCTGTAGAGTACAATACCTCATACAAAGATGTCCTACAGTAGTGTTAGACCAATCAAATACACGAAAATTGAGGAAGTTTGTTGGTATTTTTGTTGATGTCCCGTTACATAATGTTCCGATCGTATATATACATTATTTTGCCTAGACCACGGTGTTACCTTTTCTTAATGTATCACCTATCATTAGTTAGTTTAAATTTATTTTATTTCCAAACATATACAAATGGGAAAAGAAACGAGTTATACCAACTCACAAGGTTTTCTTCATTATTTAAACATTATTATTTAAACCCTATGATTTGTCAATTAATATCACATTTAACACATTATTGAAATACAATTAAAGTGGAAGATGACGGATTTTATTCCTTGCCTCGACCATCAACGGCCACTGCCAGTAACGCTGTTGTCATTAGGGGGCTGTTACAAGTTGTCGTTGTCATTAGGGGGCTGTTACAAGTTGTAGTTTTCATTAGAGGGTTGCTACAAGTTGTCATTAGTGGACTGTTACAAATTGTCGTTGTCATTAGGGGGCTGTTACAAGTTGTCGTTGTCATTTTGGACTGTTACAAGTTGTCGTTGTCATTAGGGGGCTGTTACAAGTTGTCGTTGTCATTAGGGGCTGTTGCAAGTTGTCGTTGTCATTAGGGGGCTGTTGCAAGTTGTCGTTGTCATTAGGGGCCTGTTACAAGTTGTCTTTGACATTAGGGGGCTGTTGCAAGTTGTCATTGTCATAAGGGGGCTGTTACATGTTGTCTTTGTCATTAGGGGGCTGTTACAAGTTGTTGTCATTAGGGGGCTGTTACAAGTTGTTGTCATAAGGGGGCTGTTACATGTTGTCTTTGTCATTAGGGGGCTGTTACAAGTTGTTGTCATTAGGGGGCTGTTACAAGTTGTTGTCATAAGGGGGCTGTTACATGTTGTCTTTGTCATTAGGGGGCTGTTACAAGTTGTCGTTGTCATTGGAGGCTGTTACAAGTTGTTGTCATTAGGGGGCTGTTACAAGTTGTTGTCATTAGGGGCTGTTACAAGTTGTCGTCATTAGGGGGATGTTACAAGTTGTCGTTGTCATTAGGGGGCTGTTGCAAGTTGTCGTTGTCATTAGGGGGCTGTTGCAAGTTGTCGTTGTCATAAGGGGGCTGTTACATGTTGTCGTTGTCATTAGGGGGCTGTTACAAGTTGTCGTTGTCATTGGAGGCTGTTACAAGTTGTTGTCATTAGGGGGTTGTTACAAGTTGTTGTCATAAGGGGGCTGTTGCAAGTTGTCGTTGTCATTAGGGGGCTGTTGCAAGTTGTCATTGTCATAAGGGGGCTGTTACATGTTGTCGTTGTCATTAGGTGGCTGTTACAAGTTGTCGTTGTCATTGGAGGCTGTTACAAGTTGTTGTCATTAGGGGGCTGTTACAAGTTGTTGTCATAAGGGGGCTGTTACATGTTGTCTTTGTCATTAGGGGGCTGTTACAAGTTGTTGTCATTAGGGGCTGTTACAAGTTGTTGTCATAAGGGGGCTGTTACATGTTGTCTTTGTCATTAGGGGGCTGTTACAAGTTGTTGTCATTAGGGGGCTGTTACAAGTTGTTGTCATAAGGGGGCTGTTACATGTTGTCTTTGTCATTAGGGGGCTGTTACAAGTTGTCGTTGTCATTGGAGGCTGTTACAAGTTGTTGTCATTAGGGGGCTGTTACAAGTTGTTGTCATTAGGGGGCTGTTACAAGTTGTCGTCATTAGGGGGATGTTACAAGTTGTCGTTGTCATTAGGGGGCTGTTGCAAGTTGTCGTTGTCATTAGGGGGCTGTTGCAAGTTGTCGTTGTCATAAGGCGGCTGCTACATGTTGTCGTTGTCATTAGGGGGCTGTTACAAGTTGTCGTTGTCATTGGAGGCTGTTACAAGTTGTTGTCATTAGGGGGTTGTTACAAGTTGTCATTAGGGGGCTGTTACAAGTTGTCGTCATTAGGGGGCTGTTACAAGTTGTCGTTGTCATTGGAGGCTGTTACAAGTTGTCATTGTCATTAGGAGGCTGTTACAAGTTGTCGTTGTCATTGGAGGCTGTTACAAGTTGTTGTCATTAGGGGGCTGTTACAAGTTGTTGTCATAAGGGGGCTGTTACATGTTGTCTTTGTCATTAGGGGGCTGTTACAAGTTGTTGTCATTAGGGGCTGTTACAAGTTGTTGTCGTAAGGGGGCTGTTACATGTTGTCTTTGTCATTAGGGGGCTGTTACAAGTTGTTGTCATTAGGGGGCTGTTACAAGTTGTTGTCATAAGGGGGCTGTTACATGTTGTCTTTGTCATTAGGGGGCTGTTACAAGTTGTCGTTGTCATTGGAGGCTGTTACAAGTTGTTGTCATTAGGGGGCTGTTACAAGTTGTTGTCATTAGGGGGCTGTTACAAGTTGTCGTCATTAGGGGGATGTTACAAGTTGTCGTTGTCATTAGGGGGCTGTTGCAAGTTGTCGTTGTCATAAGGCGGCTGCTACATGTTGTCGTTGTCATTAGGGGGCTGTTACAAGTTGTCGTTGTCATTGGAGGCTGTTACAAGTTGTTGTCATTAGGGGGTTGTTACAAGTTGTCGTCATTAGGGGGCTGTTACAAGTTGTCGTCATTAGGGGGCTGTTACAAGTTGTCGTTGTCATTGGAGGCTGTTACAAGTTGTCATTGTCATTAGGAGGCTGTTACAAGTTGTCGTTGTCATTGGAGGCTGTTACAAGTTGTTGTCATTAGAGGGTTGTTACAAGTTGTTGTCATTAAGGGGCTGCTACAAGTTGTCGTTGTCATTAAGGGGTTGCTACAAATTGTCTTTTTTGTACTTTTAGAGTGATATTCTTCAAATACGAGACACTCAATTACGTCACCTCCTTATGATGACCTTGCATTTGATTTGTGCCGATAAGAAGCGAACAAGAGCACCTAACTGTCGAAGGTGTCATATCCCACAGAGGAGAAATTATGCAATATTTGTTATCCCCTAGCTCCCTCCCCCCTCCCCCCTTGTAATGTCTTCACTTTGACAATCATAGTATACATCAATCTAGGAAAATATTTGAAGATGCAAAAAAATGTAATAAGAAGCTGTAAAACGAAGAATGACAGATAATACAAAGACCAAATTACATAAGCGAAGACTTCATAGTTGGTAAAACTTGTGTTTGATCCTCTTTATATCATTGATCAAATAAAATAATTATAAACTAAAAAAACAAATTAGAAAGTGACAAACAATGGTCGACTAAACACTACAAACAAAACTTAATATTGAACAACATGAACCTCACTAGAATCAGGGGTGAACTAAGGAACTGTGGAAGGGTAGGCATCTCATGTTACACGACAATCATCTGAGGTGGATACATGTATAATGTTGAACACAAGTATGCATAAATAGATAAAAATAACATAAATAAAACATGAACACCTTTCATAACAAATGGTCATAAAGACGAACCGAACATCATTTCTTCTCGGAAATTGTAGTAAGCATCAAAACTAACAGCGTAATTGCACAATACGAACTAAAATTCAAGTGATTCCTCCGAATAATTATAAACACTTAAAATAACTCCTATTTTTCAGCGTTCATCTGTTCCAACCAATCAAGCAGTCTGGTCGGGAATACAAACTTTCAACAGATCTGACCCAAGAGTTCTCAGTAAAAGTACAGGTCCACACATCGAGAAGGTCAAAGAAGGAAAATATGCTTACATAGCAGAAAAATCTTTACTAGAAATTATTGCTTCAAAGAACTGTGAACTTCATATAGCAAAAGAAGAGTTTCTTCCCTTACAATATGGCATTGGACTTCCTAATGAATCTCCCTTCACAAAAATATTTTCTGATGCGTAAATATTTATTTAGCATGTACATATACAGCAACTCCACAAATCAATGAAAAAATGCGACTAGTCCCAAGATAACATTATCTAAACCACCAAAGAATACAGAAAGAATAATAAAATTATAATACATTTTACCACTAATCATATATCCTGATTTTTATTGTTATTTTTCAACAACGACGACAATCGCTTTTATAAAGCCGTAGATATCAAATTTAGTGCCCATGTGCCTCTGGAATAATCATCAACTTGTATGACCAAAGACTAAAGATTTGAAAGCCAAATAATTGAAAACAATATTTGGAAGCAAGAAAATCAAAGGGCCTAAACATGAGAGCCAAGATAGACTAAGGTCACATATACCTGAGGCTGAGGGAGGAGAACCTTAGTTTTACTAATAATTACATAATTTAGGAATTATTTTTGCTTCCGTATTCTCCGGTGGTTTTGTATTTGCATTTATAAATAAACACATTAATTTGTGAATTTATAGTCCATATTTGTGCTATCCTGCATTCTATAACGTTTGTCACATATTTACACATTGACTCTCAAGACCTGATTCAGACTTACTTGCTGCTTCTAATACGTCTTTGTAAGGCGAGGCGATTATTTGGTTACCTAGCTGCTTGTTTCAAAACTGGGTTTCCGAAAGTAGCATGCACACATTATAATTTCAATCGAGTACGCCTCAGTGAGCTGGCATCAAACATTCTTAAACGTTGGTGGTGATAGATATAACTCCAACTCTCATCCGATCGAGGGCATGGTGGTCTCATAGGATCGAGGACACAGTGGTCCCATACGATCGAGGGCATGGAGGTCTCATAGGATCGAGGACACAGTGGTCCCATACGATCGAGAGCATGGTGGTCTCATAGGATCGAGGACACAGTAGTCCCATACGATCGAGGGCATGGTGGCCTCATAGGATCGAGGACATAGTGGTCCCATACGATTGAGGGCATGGTGGCCTCATAGGATCGAGGACACAGTGGTCCCATGCGATCGATGCTATGGTGGTCTCATACGATAGAGGCCATAGTGGTGTCAGTATCATGCATATGCCAATTGTATATCAAACAATTTTCAATAAATGATAACAAATAAAATGTACGAGTGTCGGTAGTATAAAACTTCTCACAGTTAGCCATTTTGTATATAAAACGTGCTGTAATGAAAGCGCTGTTCGCTTACTTTAATATGTGTGTAAATAAGAGTAATAACAAAATTACCGAACTCCGAACAATCTTACAAAGGTAAAGTCAAAACTCATAAGTATATAAACAGACAAAATCAGTCAACAACCGGAAAACTGTGAAAACCGTAATGACCCTGACTTGGTACAGGCATTTCTAAAGAAATGGTGGGTTGAATCAGATTTTAAAGCGCCAAATCTCCCGCTTTCATTACGGCTCAAAGTTTCCGGCTGTCACTATAACAGTATTTATAACAATACTTGAACAAAACAGGTAAAACAGGTAAAACAGTTGTCAAAGCAGCACCAAACTCAGTGAAGTAAATGTCAAAGACACTTTTACGTCACACATTGATAAAAAAATATTTTTGACATTTTTGTTGACACCTTATCTTTATACATTTTCACTATATGAAAATCCATCGTTTATAATCTTTTCTGCAGAGACGGAATATATTTCGACAAGATCTTGGTATCGGAATATAAACTTTTTAAGATATCGAATAAGGCGAATCTTTTTATAGCCCTGGTCCAGTAGCCTGTTTCTCAGATGAAGATGACGTTTCAGGAAATCAGAATAATTGCTACTGGCCCTTGCATAACGAATCAATTGCAAGATGCAAACACCATATGCAGGAGAAGCTGGTATATTGCTGCACATATTTGGAAAATTTATGATTTTAAAATTGAAGTCGTCCCGTTTATCATAAATTTTAGTACTGATTTGACCATTGTCGTCAAATTCGAGGTATAAGTCCAAAAATGATGCGGACGAAGCGGTATCTGTGGTCTCTTTAACTTCCAGCTCTGGAGGATATATCAATGGAAGAAATTCTGCAAATCTAGAATTATTGATAGATAAAACGTCATCAATATACCTGTATGTGAAATTAAAGGCTCTAGCCTCATGAATCTTCTTAGTGTAATGTTGGATAGTTTCTTATGTTAATTTACATCCATAGCCTTTCTTACTAAATGAATATTGTCTTTGTCCTTGCAGGATACTGAATATTCACGAGACTGGACTTGTACAGATATGGAAACAAAAACATTGGCCGAAGCGAAACTTTTGTGCTGGGTCTCTAATTAAGGAAGCGAAACCTATTAAATGGATCGATATCCAGACTGCGTTTTACATGATAGGCACGGGTACAATGTTTGGGGTGTTTGTCTTATTGTCAGAATGTATCTTTTACAAATGTCGGAATATAAAGAAAACTCGTCATTTGTTAACAAAGTAGCGCAATGACTTAGAATCTTGAAGTCAACGAATTCAAAGAGATTGAACAGTGACCATAAATCTATTCTATACTGATGAATGCAAGTGCACATTGATAACCAGCTAAAAGTTCCACATACTAGTATGCTTAACCAATCATTATCATATGTAAATCACATTTAATTCATTTGTTTAAAACATACGTAAATCATGTTCACTTGTGCACGATTTTCATATCAAGCTCGAATCATGCTGGATTATACGTATCTGAAAGAATTATATACAATGATTCCCATATGATTTTCCTGGGAGGCACATTTACACGTATATATCTAACATTTTAAGCTCCACTAAAATTAAAATTTTTGTAGATGAAATAACTATTGACATCTAAATAGTGTTTACTTTGTTAAAGTGAAATTTGTGATATTCAGATCATTTGAAGAAAATTGAAAGGAATCATTTTTTACTTAGTGGAGTACATGTATATAGATTGTTTTGTATATATTAGATACATTGTGAATAGTTGATTTATAGATAACATCTGGAAATAAACCAAACAAGGATTTGTGATTTGCTTTAGGTTCTTGTTTAGATTATTTACTTCGGACGACAATGTCTCGTGTCGAGGGTAACTTCCTATATTCGTGTTACTGTGATGAGCCACCAGTATAGATAGGGACTTGTCATATGATTAGGTCGTGAACCACCAGTATAGATAGGGACTTGTCATATGATTAGGTCGTGAACCACCAGTATAGATAGGGACTTGTCATATGATTAGGTCGTGAACCACCAGTATAGATAGGGACTTGTCATATGATTAGGTCGTGAACCACCAGTATAGATAGGGACTTGTCATATGATTAGGTCGTGAACCACCAGTATAGATAGGGACTTGTCATATGATTAGGTCGTGAACCACCAGTATAGATAGGGACTTGTCATATGATTAGGTCGTGAACCACCAGTATAGATAGGGACTTGTCATATGATTAGGTCGTGAACCACCAGTATAGATAGGGACTTGTCATATGATTAGGTCGTGAACCACCAGTATAGATAGGGACTTGTCATATGATTAGGTCGTGAACCACCAGTATAGATAGGGACTTGTCATATGATTAGGTCGTGAACCACCAGTATAGATAGGGACTTGTCATATGATTAGGTCGTGAACCACCAGTATAGATAGGGACTTGTCATATGATTAGGTCGTGAACCACCAGTATAGATAGGGACTTGTCATATGATTAGGTCGTGAACCACCAGTATAGATAGGGACTTGTCATATGATTAGGTCGTTAATGTTGGACGAAATACAAAAAATGGATATGAAAACCCTTATATTATTAATATAATGATTATATGACTGGAACACGATTTTCATCAGCTACAGATCTTGTTTCATAGAAGGTTTGTCTGTCCAGATGATGCTCAGGAAAAAGCTCAAATGTACCATCTTCGCAGCTTGTCAGATACCCATTTATGCTACAGGAAATTGGTGGTAGACCAAGGGGTCCTCTTATAACATGGGTGGTCATGAAATGTTTTATCGTAACATATTCGGTATACTCTGCTAGATACTTGTTTAAAGTTGACTGTTGGTTTCCGAATGAAGGAAACTACCAGAAAGTCTCAACAACAACATAGAGGCAGTCCACGATATTGCAAAGACAGTCATCCGAGCTCAATTCAACCTCCCTTCCTTATATTATTCTATGGAATAGAGCTTGTGCAACCCTTATGCTAGCAATAGATGTTTGCTAGATAACTCAGCACAAAAGCTGGTCTATGTAAACTCTCTTGAATTTGTACTGTTAGGTTAACCACAATAAGAGATGATACATGTAATATATACATGTACATTCATTTAAAATTTCTTTATGTAAAAATGTACGACATCAGGTTCATTTTGGCAATCCTTTTAACTGCAACGTGTGCATGTGCATTAAATATATAAAATGTGTAATTTTGTGATATTGTTAAGGAAATCTGAATTATAGATATAATATCCACTCCATTTTAATCATAGTCCAAAAGCCATAAATTATTATAAAATCATATTGTTAATTCCATTTTAAAATATTATCTATATAATATCAATGATATTACGATTTTAAATCCTGATATAGGAAATACCACATTGATGGTGTAATGGTTAGCGTGCTCCCATCAAAAGTTCCAGGCTATGTCGCACAATGTAGCCTATATTGGTGACAACGTTACAATATTTATGTACTATAAAACAGGATATTCATTAAGTTGCATTATGGCAAAGTCCTAATTTATCGCCTCGGTAGTGTAATAGTTAGCATACACGGCTCGAATGAGGTAGCTCATGGGTTTTATCCCTGGTCTGGTCAAACGATGTTAAGAGCAACGACTGATTGGGTCTGGGTTAGGATAATGTGAAGGAGTGAAAACAAATTCTACATGTGAACTGAAATGTTTTATAGGCATGATTTAAAGTTTTAATTTATTGAAATGTAGTCTCTCATAATTCTTTATAGAATGGCACTTGTATTTTATCTATAAAACTTCTGTTTTATACCATGTATATATTGTGATGATTGTGTATTATATGTATTACAAGTGATGAGACTTTTAATAAAATTTTGAATCTGAATCTGAATCTGTGAACGTTTTTCATTGAACGAACAACATAAAAACCCTTCTACAAGTGTATTGGTCTAGTACAATTCTGACATCACAGATCAAACAAAACAACAAAACTCATGACAACATTAATTCCATAAAACATTTAAACTAATTAAAATGTGAAAAAAAACCTGTTGACTATACAATTACATATAGCAAATATCTGTATGAAGTCATGTCAGGCATGACAATTAAATATGTAGTAAGTGCCTTTTTTAGGGGCATAAATGATAAACACCATCTTAGGGTCGAGATTCTTTATTATTACCAAATCAATAATATATTGATATATAACACTGTAATAATAGTATAAATACATTAAATAACACAACAATTACAAAACTATCACAAACTTAATTCTACAACATATGATACAATACAGTGTGTTTTAGTCGGTTATTATATCCAAATATATCTTTAAACTATATAGATATACTTTCTACTAGTAAGTTTGTCAGCATAAGTACTTGTAAAAACAATGTAGTTATAATTGTGTTACAATATAACTTGTTAATATTATACCAATAAATTACAATTGTCTGGTAACAATATAATTGACATATTTCTAAATTATACCTTTCTAATTATAAAAACATGTACATAAATATATAGCATTCTGTGTATGTATTGTAATATTCAATTAATTACAAACATTATTGATTTAATACACAAGTTTGGTATGTATTCCAGATTTGGTTACAATAGACAAATCTGCCAAGGGAGAATACTATATATACATTCTACAAATATACTATATACAAGACAAAATCGTCTGTTCATAAAATACATAAACAATAAACGATGCTTACCACTTGTGGAGCGTGTTTTACTTGGTGGTAAAATAATGGTACAGAACTACATGTTTACAATCTATTCTTATACATTACACCAGTTATGCATCAAGTCCTGCAAACCAAAATTACACATTTATAATAATAGGACTAAATGCCAATATAAGTATACGTGTAGTATAAAAATACATATAAATATATTTTATATATTTGTGTTAATAAATATACAATGTACTTTTAAAAATACAATAAACATATTAAAGTAGCGAATTGAGCTATCGATTTGTTTATACCGCTAATAACATTTAAAAATACCAACCTAGATATAACTGAATTAAATACAATGCACTCATGTCTTTCACAGGCACTCGAATTCCGGACCCCCCTTTTTCTTAATTTGGTGCCTCCCGCGATTATGGTATGGATCTTTGTCTGGAAGTATATCTTTGAACCATTTATCCATATTTTACAACATTTCGTGTTACAACTCTCTCGTTCTACTAACTTTTGTTTCTAGGTCCAGCTGCCGTATTACTTATATATACATAAAGGTATGAAACAATCGTCAAAATACAAAGAGGGAATCCTCGCTTCGACTCGATATTTTACAATAACGCGCCAGTTTTAAAAAGGACCTTCGCTTGTCCTCGTCTCAAAAATGATTTCCCTTCATTCCTATATAGTTTATACGTACGAACAACAAATATTTATTGACGAAATTCAAGTTTATTCTCGACGACACATCCAAATTTCCTCCACTCGTGCCCATTCAGGAGGTCAGCCGAACATATTTTGTTTCGCGCTATTTCATTGGTCGGAAAGATTTTCGGAACTTTTTTAGCTTGTTCTTCGCTATGCACGGCCAATCCATTTCGTATCGAGAGGCCTATTAAGCGGGAGTTTTAAATAAGAATAAAAGAATACAAGTTTCAACAAAAATACTGTTATTTTGGCAAATCTTTCAAAGAACAAGCACGAGAAGTACACGGCAGATTAAATCTAGGACTCTGTTGATGACCATTTTTGCTCTTCTTTTTTTTTGGAAAAGGGAGGGGGGGGAGGGGAGAATAGATGATGTTGTTATGTATAGATTGGTTTGTTGTTGAAGATTCAAGCAGAAAAGCGAAGCTGGTTGTTTCCTTGTATGTTGTTGGATTTTGTTTTATGTACAATATACATGATGTACATTTACCCATATCCATTCTTTTTAAACTCCCGCTTAATAGGCCTCTCGATACGAAATGGATTGGCCGTGCATAGCGAAGAACAAGCTAAAAAAGTTCCGAAAATCTTTCCGACCAATGAAATAGCGCGAAACAAAATATATTCGGCCGACCTCCTGAATGGGCACGAGTGGAGGAAATTTGGATGTGTCGTCGAGAATAAACTTGAATTTCGTCAATAAATATTTGTTGTTCGTACGTATAAACTATATAGGAATGAAGGGAAATCATTTTTGAGACGAGGACAAGCGAAGGTCCTTTTTAAAACTGGCGCGTTATTGTAAAATATCGAGTCGAAGCGAGGATTCCCTCTTTGTATTTTGACGATTGTTTCATACCTTTATGTATATATAAGTAATACGGCAGCTGGACCTAGAAACAAAAGTTAGTAGAACGAGAGAGTTGTAAAATATGGATAAATGGTTCAAAGATATATTTCCAGACAAAGATCCATACCATAATCGCGGGAGGGACCAAATGAGGAAAAGGGGGGTCCGGAATTCGAGTGCCTGTGATGTCTTTCATTCACTCAAATATTACGGACGTGCAACCAAAAAGGGGGGAGGTTTAATCGGAAAATGTGATATCGTTGTTAAATTTGTAAATGTGAATAGATAATTAGAAGCAGTTAAAAGATGTGCAACTTACTGTTATTAAGTGTTAATTCTGTCTCAGTTGGTCAATTGTGTGGACATTGTCAATAGTCTTCTGTCTTATTTTCTATATCACCGAACCGTCCAATGTCCAGTGTTCGTCTGTCTAGCCTAGCCAGACGAAAACAACCAATGAAATCTGTTTCAAATATAACCCCTCATAATTATTGATATGAACTTTAGAGTAAAATGTACTCACAGTAAAGTTATACAAATACTCTGCAAAAGTTAATTGATAGTTTGTAAATACTAATTTTAATGCCAATTTTATTTATAAGAATAACAGACAATTAAATGTATACTAAATATAAATTTAATAAGTGATGAAAATATCACTCTGCTACAAATATACTGACCAACTGATCCACAGATCTTAACGTATGGTCGGTTATTTGTACTTTAAGATATGATAGGCTCGGTGCTGATATAACAAACATAAAATTGTCATTATAATGAGAAAAGAACTTGCAGTGAGACCAAATCCTGGTAATAGGGAAGTCCCACAGCAAGTTAATGAAACGGAAGCTTTCTCTATTTTATAATGAAATATATCTGCAACAATTGGAAACATTTGAAATCAGCATAGACCACTCAATAAAGCTTGGCGATCTCAGACGGTATCAGGTCAAATCGGCACCTGGTCATTTCGGCATGTATCTTAAAGAGTCAATCGGCATCTAGCGTTTGGTTATTTCGGCACCCGGTCATGGTCAAGTCGGCATCAGTATTAAATATAATATATTATTACCTAATTGTAAAAATTTTCTTGTTTATTAAGTAACTACATATTTTAAGATATTTTTTGCATTTTTTGCTCCCCTGTGATCTATTGACGCGTCAATAGTCTTCAAGAGACTATTGCACGACAGACTATTGAACTGACCTTTGAACCTTTTCTTCATTGGACAACAAATTTCAAAACTTCAAAAATTTCTAAAAATTTCAAAATTTCTAAAATTTCAAAATATTTAAAAATTTCTAAAATTTTCAAAAAAATTCAAAATTCAAAATCATTTTTTTTTCTTTTTTAATTTAAAGTTCAAAATATCAAAATTTTCAAAAAATGTCAAACTTCATAAATTTCAAAAAATTTAAAATTTCAAAATTTTCATAAAAATTTCTAAAATTTCAGTTTTCATAAAATTTCAAAATTTTAATATTTAAATAATAATATTGAAAAACATATGTAATATAAAAATTTAGGACTTTTTACTCTGTATTCCATTTATTGTTATCTAATTCAACAAATAAATCATTTTCATCAGTTTTTCTACAATATATGCATGAATATATTTAAGTCATGTTCGCTACCTTGCTTCTGTTTAATTAGGAAATAAAACAGTTATTTAATGGGTGTGGATGCAATAGACCAAACTATTTGTCCTGAGGTGCTGGGAATGACCAAGTGTTCTATTGCATGAGGCCAACGGCCATTAAATAACTGTATATTATTAAATGATAAGGAATTTTGCTTTTCGCTGATTGGTCTAAACAGCATTTTCTCAGAGTGAGTATACCTCGCGTGCAGTGAGCATACCTCGCGTGCAGTGAGTACACCTCGCGTGAGGTATATTCGGGCTTGTATCTATTTTTGTCTATTGTCTATTCGGTGTTTCAACGTTGTCCAACCAGAGACGAGATTTCATATCCAGTCGGCCAATCAAATTGCAAAAAAGGTCAAAATTTTCACAAATTCAAAATATCAAAATTTTACAAAAAAAAATTCAAAAATTTCATCTAAAATTTCAAAATTAAAAAAAAAAATCAAAATTATAAAATTAAAATTTTTCATTCTTTAAAGTTCAAAATTTTCAAAAAATTTCAAAATTTAAAAAATTTCATAAAAATTTGATAAATTTTATAAATTTCAAAACTTTCAAAAATTACATAAGATTTCAAAATTTTCATCATATTTCAAAATTTTAATATTTAAATAATCTTGAAAAATGATAAAACAAGTGTAGCCTATTTTGTTGAAAATACTGTTGAAAAGTTTGAAAAGTTTGAAAAATTCCTTATTATTTAATAAAACAGTTATTGACTTAATGTCAGTCTACTCATGACTATACGGACTTGGTCAATGTTTGATTGACCGAGGCCGTCGGCCGTTGGCCTCGGTCAATCAATCATTGACCAGGTCCGTATAGTCATGAGTAGACCTCATTAAAAGTCAATAATTGTATATAGTCATATAATAAAATATTTATCACTTACAATCTATAAAGTCAATCAACGAAAAATTGTTAGTTATTACGATTAAATTTGATTAGGTTTAATTAATTTAACTATTTCTTTTAATTTAAATCAAGGATTTGTATAGTAGATTCTACTATATAAATCCTTGTTTGAATAGATAATTACTTGTAGTTAAATTAAATACATGCCGCATGATTAACATATGATGTGTTTCTTTCGGAAATCTTTGTTGTTGCAATGTACATATGGAGGGAAGACAATAAAGCTTACACCCAAGCCATCGTTATTATTTTGAGAAATACTAATTATACATAAATGTCGAATCGAATATCGACAGATGCCGAATTGACCAAAGCAGGTGCCGATTTGACCAAGTGTCATTTAACTAGAGGCCGATTTGACTAGGTGCCGAAATGACCAGGTGCCGAAGTGACTTGAATTCTCTCAGACATGTTGACGTGTTAAATTAAGGTTAAAGGTCTTATTACATTGCATTAGGAATTTGCCAGACAAGAATGTCTTTGATCAAAAACGGGGAAGACAGAACTGTGGGACTAGCGTAAGGAAAAACTACTTCTATTATTAAGAAATAGAAATCCTAACGTTTAATATAAACCTTGAAACACCTCAGATATACATGCCAAAATTCAAGTTTTTCAGTCAATATCTGTAGGATTTTTCATATAGGGCAAGTAGCTGTGGTTGGGAAAACATCATCTGCATATAAAAACGTAAAATAACAGTGTCCTTTGTTTCCTCTATGAGAATATAATGAGTAACCTCTGCTTCATAAGATGTTAAATACAAGTCGGAAAATAGCGGTTTAATCTGATTTGACTGTGAAGGGTTTTAATATTTTTGACAATCTCTGATCTATGAATGGTCGATTAGTTTTCATGATTTTAATCAAATAATAATAGTTATGACGAAGAACGGATAAACCGTAATCTTTAATTCTTTATTTGATGTTGATGTTCTTTATCTACATTTTATCAGAAAGTACAATATAAAGTAAATGAGCGTTAAACATGATAACCATAACCCTATAGTAAATGACAGTATAATTACCCATTAAAAGTCGATAATACGCCTTGGTATTGTTAAATATTATTTTAATTTCCTTTGAAATAAAAAAAAATATATTTTCATTTATTTACAAATGTACGTCATTGAGAACAAGGTTTTAACTGTTTAGTTTTTGTATTAAATCATTGAACATTATTCGTTAATTCGTGATCAAATGTACATGTAATTTCTGACGTCACATCCGTCCTGAACCCTTAACTATTGCAAGCATAACTTATAGTCTAATAGGAGGTGTGGTCATCATTGAAAATCAATTCTTATGCATGTGTTGTTTAACGTCAATTTTCATGCTTACATTTGGATTTTGCTAAGGATAGACCTTTTAATTTTTTAGGGAGGGGACTATGTCTTTCCGTGGAGGGGCCGTCGTGGCCGTGATCGTATGGTAGTTGGATTCACAACTACCTATGCAATCAGTGCTTATCACCACTGATGTTGTAAGTTCGAATCTCGATCAGGGCGAGGTGTACAACATTATGTGATAAAGTTTGTCAGTGACTTGCGACAAGTCCGTGATTTTCTCCCGTCCTCCGGTTTCCTCCACCAATAAAACTGACCGCCACGATATAACTGAAATATTGTTGAAAGTGGCGTTAAACACTATCAAACAAACAAACAATCTTTCTGCGGACAGGAAAGTGATTTTCACACAAGTAAAAATCAAATGGACATAATGTTACTTGTAATTTCTCTTCAACTTTTACCCCCTCCCCACACCCCGAAGTCACCCCCTCGAAAAGATACAAAATATTATATACTTCAAGTGTTGCGTTACTAGATTTAGCCAAATTAAATAAACCTCATCACATTGCCCATCCGTCACCCACTCACCAACTATGAGGAATGGGATTTCTTTTTCGTTTTTTATCAATACACACATTATTTTGTATAGCTCATACAACTTGTACAAAATAATTATCATAATCACTACAACAAATAACGACAAAGGTGAAGGTTATCTCTAATTTAAATATCGTTCGAGGTTTTTTTTTAGATATGCTGATTATAAGGATGATATAATCAAATAAATCTCCAAAAATCAAGGTACGGTCATACACTGTAGTTAACCCACGCAATATTATTACTTATACTGTGTATAGTATTCAAAATTTAACTAAAGAACATAAAGCATTTTAGTTGGAAAATATCAAATAATTTAAAGGGTACACGTCATTCATGTGTTGAATGGAATACAATTTAAATTATATATTAAATTTCTTTAAAAATTTATAGCAAAATTTTTGTCAGATTTCGATAAGAAAAATTGTTGTTTCCTAGACAGCTTTAACTTGAATTCTGACCATGGACCATAGTGCGTAAAATGTTTGGATGGTGCCACGCTTCCTGTACACTAAAGATCACTTTTGAAAATTTCAATGATGACTGATTGATTTTTGGTGTTCAACGCCACTTTCAGCAATATTTCAGCTATATCATGACGACAATTTCGAGAGAAAAAAAAAGATGCAATGCAGCTGCAACAACAGACTAAATTTTTAGTCCCTACCCAAAGCTCCATACTCTTTCAGTGGCAGTCAAAAGTCATTGACCATGCTAACCCACCCCTTCCCTTATTTCTTTTACTTTGCTATATTTAATTGAAGTTGTTCTCGTCTTGAATATAGCTGAACGTTAAGCAATACCCCGTATAACCGGTAATTTCTGCGGCAATCTGATTTCTGCGGTATTCTGCGGTCAACTCCGGACCGCAGAAATTAAAATCGCAGAATATTATGTAAAATAAATGTTGAATGTCCCGTACAAAATACCTTTTCAAACTCTCTAGCTCCAATTCTGCCGTAAGTATCAAATATTTAATTAATCCTAATTACTATATCCAGATTAAAAAAACAACTGGTACTATATAAAGGTTTACACAACAATTAAAGGTTATTTAGCTGTGGCCTGATGATTTTTAACTGTTAATTACAATTACTCCAGATAAAGAAATGTGATTATATATACCAAGCTGACACCGACAATAATTGAAAAATCATATGAATTAATGTTTACAATCATAATAAAGTTTATTAAAGCAATATTTAAAATGTTATTACCTAAATTAACGTTGGTGGGGTTTTTTTTTTTAATTGTTGTAGCTTCGATTGGATAATATCACACTGCGTGATCTCAGGATTCATCTAAAATGAAAAAACAAATAGAAATGTGCTGGTAGTAGAATTCCGGTTAACCGGAGTTTTTATGTCTACATTATACTAAAAGAATTGAATATAATTGCTTTTAATCATAATTCTTAAAAAAAAAAATGTTATATGATAAAGTATGAAGATTCGACATAAAACATCCGAAATATCAAAGATTTAATACCGATATCGACCCAACTGTTGACTTCGTATTTCCTGTCAACAAAATAGATGGCGAAAACAGTGAAAAAATAGTTTCTTAAGACAAATTTGAAGTTAATCAATTGCGTATTCAGAAGCTAAGTAACCTTTGAAAACTTTCCAAAGATTTGAATATGATTTTACTTCTAATGATCACTGTGATGTGCACCAGTTGTTTATCGTAACATCGCTTCCTGTAATACAAAAAAAAAAAAATCCGTCAAAATTAAATATCTTCTTTTTAGACCAAAACCGCAGAAATTATCGGTTATACGGTAATCAATTACTAAATAGAAAGCTGGAAACAAATAATGATATATAACAAACAATTTACTAGCTTAGTGATTTACTAGAAAGAACTTACATGTGAACTGCGCTCTCAATATATGTGTATTGGGAGAAATCATTTATTTAATCGTTGAATTTTTCAACATTACTCAGTAAAACATTGACATAAATATGAGGTTGTGAATTACCATTAAATACTAAATAGCATAAAGCGCCAAAGGCGTTATAACAACAAACGGAAATCCAACATGGTGGTTAAACAAGACAATTATAAACATAAGAAAACCATAATTGCTCGACAATTTGAATTTATGACCATACTCAAAAAAGATGTTTTCTTCAATCCAATACTATGTGGTGACAAATACGTACAAATCGGCGAAACTGATTGGCTGGTATTCATAACTGGCCCTATGCTAATCATTACTTTAATAGATATTTGGAGAATGCTTGTTTTCTTCATTCAATAATAAGTCAGTTCCTAACAATGACAAATATAAAAAAAATAAGCATTTATATGGTATTAATGTACATCTAAGTGTTTTCTTCTTCTGGTGTAGATAACATTATCCTTAATACTAGACCACAGCGGTGGTGTAATGGTTATCATGCTCGCCTTATGTATGCTAGATCGTGGGTTTGAGCATCGGTCGAATCAAACCAAGAACTATAACATTGGTATTTGCTGCTTCTCCGCTAAGCACAAATCACTAAGGAGAAAGAGTGCAGACCTGATGGCTCTGAATCAGGATAATTTGTCCGAATGGAGCGGTATGTTACCCGTGGAATATTGAGATAGCACTACAAAAATCAACTTAGCACGTTGTGTCTATTACAAAGCGGATAACATCATCACATAGTTCACAGCGGATAACATCATCACATAGTTCTCACCATGGTATGTATTTAACTGAACAATTACTCATTCAGCGTTCAACACCAATCAGTCCCTTACCTTAATACTCGATTTTATATTGTATGATAGAGAGAATAGGTGTGTGTACCATTGGTATGCACAACCTTAAGGGATATTATGTTTTTGTCTTTGAACCAAATTGTTATAACGTCACTATAAAATAACAGGTGGTATTTCTCCTATGAACCAATAAGTTGGTAGGACATGAGATAATGTCCAGTCTTTGGTATTATATATGTAAAATCATTTTAAATTAAAACGCAAAAATAAAATTTTTTACAGCAGAAATAACCATGTCTTAACTTGTAGTTTTAATGGAGAGCAAACCTTTTGAGCAATATTAACTAAAACATAATTATATACAGTGTTATAATCATTTATGGGGCCCTTGCTTTTTAACATTTTTATAAACGATATATTTTACTTCATTGAACATGGAACATTGTACAACTATGCTGATGACAACACCTTATCATATGCAGATCAAGATTATAATACCTTAATTAATGTGTTAGAAAAAAAAAGCTCTATTTTAATTGAATAGTTTAATATTAATTGTATGCAAGCCAACCCAGATAAATTTCAAGCTATTGCAATTGACAAGAAAACTTATGCAAAAGAACCTGATTTTAATATTGAGTCTGCTAATATATCATGTGATGAAGTTGTAAAATTACTGGGTATTGATATAGACTATCAGCTAAATTTTGATAAACATATAAAAACATATCTGTCGTAAAGCTTCACAGCAATTGAGTGTACTAAAGCGTATTGGTTGTTTTTTTTTTTATCTAAGCTTAATAAGCTAATATTTTTTCATTCTTTTATATTGTCTAATTTATTGTTTTGTCCTTTGGCTTGGCACTTTTGTTCAAAGGCAAATACTATAAAACTCGAGAAAATACAGGAAAGAGCTTTACGTTTTATCTATGAAGATTACAATAGCACATATGAAGAACTTTTACATATAGCAAAAGTACCATCTGTACAAATAAGGAGAATGCGCACTATGGCATTAGAATGTTTTAAAATATTGCATAAACTGTCTCCACCATGTTTAAATGATTTAGTTGTTTTAAAAAATATTAAATATAGTTTCAGATATTCTAATATTGTAGAGATACCTAGAGTAAAGACTACTACCTATGGTAAGAACTCTTTTAAATATACAGCTGCTGTTTTATGGAATGATCTACCTGATGATTTTAGAAAAATTGCCAATTTTAACCAATTTAAAAACATTTTACCATCATGGATGGCAATGAATGCAAATGTAATGCTTGTAAACAATTTTAATATCATCAAGGTCTTTTCAATTTTTATATTATTTATATTTGTTTATCTTTTAGCAGCATAACATGCTTTTAGCTCATAACACCAGCTTCATTTTTTCTTAAATCATAAGCTTTTATTATTGTGCTTGATTAACTTTTTTTACTATTGTATATGCTTATCTTGTCTGTGCTATATGTATGCTCTAACTTATTTGCTATATTTTGCTACTATGAGTGCTTTTATTTAAATTATTAATTTGTTTGCATGCTTTTGTTGTTTTTAACTGTTATTTATTTGTGTGTTGTGTATGTCGGTCTAAAGTCCACTAGGGCTTGTGTTGTATTGTTATTTAAACATGCCGACTATAAATAAAACTTATCTTATCTTATCTTATTGATAATGTTTGGCATCGTTCCTAATTCTATGTATATTTACGTACTGATGTGCACGGAATATGTATTTTACTTATTTGTGTATATTTACGTACTGATGTGCACAAAATCTGTATTTTACTTATTTGTGTATATTTACGTACTGATGTGCACGGAATCTGTATTTTACTTATCTGTGTATATTTACGTATTGATGTGCACGGGATCTGTATTTTACTTATATGTGTATATTTACGTACTGATGTGCACGGTATCTGTATTTTACTTATCTGTGTATATTTACGTACTGATGTGTACGGAATCTGTATTTTACTTATCTGTGTATATTTACGTACTGATGTGCACGGAATCTGTATTTTACTTATCTGTGTATATTTACGTACTGGTGTGCAGGGAATCTGTATTTTACTTATTTGTGTTTATTTACGTACTGATGTGCAGGGAATATGTATTTTTCTTATTTGTGTATATTTACGTACTGATGTGCACGGAATCTGTATTTTACTTATCTGTGTATATTTATGTACTGATGTGCACGAATCTGTATTTTACTTATCTGTGTATATTTGTGTACTGATGTGCAGGGAATATGTATGTTACTTATTTGTGTATATTTACGTACTGATGTGCACGGAATATGCATTTTACTTATTTGTGTATATTTATGTACTGATGTGCAGGGAATATGTATTTTACTTATTTGTGTATATTTACGTACTGATATGCAGGGAATATGTATTTTACTTATTTGTGAATATTTATGTACTGATGTGCAAGGAATATGTATTTTACTTATTTGTGTATATTTATGTATTGATGTGCAGGGAATATGTATTTTACTTATTTGTGTATATTTACGTACTGATGTGCAGGGAATATGTATTTTATTTTTTTGTGTATATTTACGTACTGATGTGCAGGGAATATGTATTTTACTTATTTGTGTATAATTACGTACTGATGTGCACGGAATATGTATTTTACTTATTTGTGTATATTTACGTACTCATGTTCACGGAATCTGTATTTTACTTATCTGTGTATATTTACGTATTGATGTGCACGGGATCTGTATTTTACTTATCTGTGTATATTTACGTAATGATGTGCACGGAATATGTATTTTACTTATCTGTGCATATTTACCTACTGGTGTGCACGGAATATGTATTTTACTTATCTGTGTATATTTACTTACTGATGTGCAAGGGATCTGTATTTTACTTATCTGTGTATATTTACGCACTGATGTGCACGGAATCTGTATTTTACTTATCTGTGTATATTTACGTACTGATGTGCACGGAATCTGTATTTTACTTATCTGTGTATATTTACGTACTGATGTGCACGGAATCTGTATTTTACTTATCAGTGTATATTTACGTACTGATGTGCAGGGAATATGTATTTTACTTATTTGTGTATAATTACGTACTGATGTGCACGAATATGTATTTTACTTATTTGTGTATATTTACGTACTGATGTGCACGGAATCTGTATTTTACTTATCTGTGTATATTTACGTACTGATGTGCATGGAATCTGTATTTTACTTATCTGTGTATATTTACGTACTGATGTGCACGGAATCTGTATTTTACTTATCTGTGTATATTTACGTACTGATGTGCAAGGAATATGTATTTTACTTATTTGTGTATATTTACGTACTGATGTGCACGGAATATGTATTTTACTTATCTGTGTATATTTACGTACTGGTGTGCACGGAATATGTATTTTACTTATCTGTGTATATTTACTTACTGATGTGCAAGGGATCTGTCTTTTACTTATCTGTGTATATTTACGCACTGATTTGCACGGAATCTGTATTTTACTTATATGTGTATATTTACGTACTGATGTGCACGGAATCTGTATTTTACTTATTTGTGTATATTTACGTACTGATGTGCACGGAATCTGTATTTTACTTATCTGTGTATATTTACGTACTGATGTGCACGGAATCTGTATTTTACTTATCTGTGTATATTTACGTACTGATGTGCAGGGAATATGTATTTTACTTATCTGTATATATTTACGTACTGATGTGCACGGAATATGTATTTTACTTATTTGTGTATATTTATGTACTGATGTGCAGGGAATATGTAATTTATTTATTTGTGTATATTTACGTTCTGATGTGCAGGTAATATGTATTTTACTTATCTGTGTATATTTACGTACTGATTTGCACGGAATCTGTATTTTACTTATCTGTGTATATTTACTTACTGATGTGCACGGAATATGTATTTGACTTATCTGTGTATATTTACGTACTGCTGTGCAGGGAATATGTATTTTACTTATTTGTGTATATTTACGTACTGATGTGCACGGGATCTGTATTTTACTTATCTGTGTATATTTACGTACTGATGTGCACGGAATCTGTATTTTACTTATCTGTGTATATTTACGTACTGATGTCTTCTTCTTCTTCTGTAAGTGCAGAACTCATGGTTGAGTATAATCACACTGTTCATATGACACAATAAAACTGTCCCCCTATGTACAATTAAAATGTCCAGTATATACAATTAAAAACAGAAGGAGTAGTTCTATGGTACAATGGTGGTGTTGGCCAGGGCCTGTCAGAAACCCTCCAGGGAAGTCATGCTGGCCAGTTGCTGATGTATTGTGTTCCATGTCCTTGTGCAAGGAATCTGTATTTTATTTATCTGTGTATATTTACGTACTGATGTGCAGGGAATATGTATTTTACTTATCTGTGTATATTTACGTACTGATGTGCAGGGAATATGTATTTTACTTATTTGTGTATATTTACGTACTGATGTGCACGGGGTCTGTATTTTACTTATCTGTGTATATTTACATACTGATGTGCACGGAATCTGTATTTTACTTATCTGTGTATATTTACGTACTGATGTGCACGGAATATGTATTTTAATTATCAATGATAAGGTATATCATTAGGTGGTTACCCTGGTGACACATATTTAAAATTTTGTAAAAGGTAAAAAAATAATTTATTGCCGATTTATTGTATATTTATACTTGTAAATATTATCTAATGTTTGTGTCCGTACTAGTATATAGCTTTGACTTAGCAGATGTATTAAAGACCTATTATATATCTGAATGTTGTAATGAAAGGTTAATAAGTAAAACCTATAAAATGTACAAACTATTGGGAGTGAGAATCAATATTGGTTTAATTATCATTTTAGCCTACTAATGTCATTTTAGCATAATTGTATAGAAACCTACGTAGTATATTCATAACGGATTCTACCAACCTATCAAAAAAGAAAAATCCATTCCCGATTCTGATCCTGATCTTAACAGCAGCTCGCTGGTAAAATTTGGCCTAAAATTTGATTACATTTTACATATATTACAAGAAGACGTATGTTGAATGGAAAATAATACAACCTTCTTGGGCAATTAAATATTTCAAACTATTCCATCCATATTTTATCAAAATATATTCATGAATTAATCTTTGACAATGTCGTTTATCAAAACGATCACAATCTAGCACGTTATGGTGGATGTTAATATAAGGGGAGACTAGAGTGTCCGAGGACTGATTTAAGTGTATATATAAATATATATAGTATTGGAGTATTTAAAATAGAAATGTGTGAATCAACTGAAAAGTCATCAGCCACATAAATCAAGGACTAGATATGCTTAAATGGTCATGGAATCTTATACTTCAGTTAAAGAGTGTATCACAATCTACGACTGAAGATAATTATATAGAATATTTACTTTTTCTTTGCTCCTGTTACTACAGGAGCCTGTTTGTTTTTAATGGCGACTATTTAGTGCAACCTCAAAGAAGAAATAAATCTTCATAAATCATAGGCAGACCACAAATAAACGACTATCAAGCCGTAGATGAATGGTACTGTTGATCTGATTAACAAACCACTAACAACTCATGTACACACAATTTTAATTATGGTTTGAATGTGAGTTGGTCAATGATATACGATCCACTGGTTTTTAGCTTTTCCTCGTTTAATAATGACCTCTTTATAATTTGATTCATAACATATCAGTTGTTAGTGGTCTATGATTATGCCATTAAGAGTTTGAAGATACCAAAGGGGTAATCGGAATCCGTATATCGAAGAAGAACATACAATACAATGGCCAAAAGAAAACGTACAAACAGACAAACAACGATCTACAAAACATACATATAAAACTAAAGATCGAGTAACCCGAACCCGCTAAAAACCGGGGTGAACTCAGGTGCTCCGGAAGGGTAAGCAGTTCCTGCTCCAATAGTGGCAACCGTCGTGTTAATCTAGTTACAAATCCGGTGATAAGTCGTGAATGAGGATAGGACCGGGAAGTGTTTACGACAAGTGGAACATATCGATGGTCATTTGTGTCACTGATATTCCATTAAGAATGGAGAATACTAAGTGTAAAAATTAGACTAAAATGGCGCGAAATATTGTCGATGACTTTAGCACATAAACGTCATAGAAAATCGTGACATCATTTGAAAATTTTCAGCGTAGAACCTAAAGACATTTTTGCTTCAGTGTCAGATAAAATCTAACAAAAAATTATTTGAAAGGTAGATGGTTTCTTTATTTTCAAGAATTCAATATGGCCGCTATTTTCATACTAGAAACATCAGCTACATTTCAGTTGTGGATTTAACGTCAAATATTGGCCAATGAAAGTGTTATATAATAATAACAAAAATATGTACATATATTTTAGGCTTTTGAATATAAAAATAGCTTGTATTTTCAACAACTACAATTTGTTCTGAGGAAAGATCAAGCACATTTGTTGTGTAATTTTGTGAAGAAATGTGCTTTCATCACGAATTGTTAGTGACTCCGTGAGATTCATTGAATGGTGCACACCACTATCGAACCATATTTATGAGTTGATAGCGATCCACTATCAAACGTTGAGCTCCTTCTGAGGTGTCACAATGGATTGGTTATAATCCACTAGCTAATTACTATTCAAATTACTGATCCATTTGCTCATTTACATGTGCTTCTAACCACTTGAAACCCATTATCAAGCCATGGTTTGCTTCCAGGTTGTTATTGCGAGTTGTTGGTCCATATTTCTGTTTAAAAAGAAACGATCTTTAACAAACATATTCTACCTTCATAAGAAGTAGTCAGTTATCTCCATGCATTCATTGGACTCTGCTATTGTACCCGGCATGTTTACGATGGTATTCGGTTTTGTGATGGCATGTGCTTTGTTTTAGTTAAAGCGAATACGTGCATGATTTTTAATCGTTTGCTTATATCTCTATTGCAGTTGAAGATATCATCATGAATGAAGGGTTGGTTTCCCATCACAGTTGCCTGTCTTTATCAAGCCAGAACATGCAATTCTAACGTCATATGTTGTTATCTTATTTTATGTTTAATGAGTTGAGATGAGAATTGTTTGTTTTGTTGATATTAGTGGAATTAGTTGACTATTACTGTTTAAACCATTTATAATATGATATGTCATGTATTGACAAATAAACAAGGTATGATAATAAATATTACGAAGAATTCATGTTAGTGGTATTCATAGTAAAATAGTAGATATATATACATTATCCAGTTAAACAACATGTTGCCGTAATTTTAGTAGATTATATATTTATTCAATTTAAATTACTGTTTACCTTTTTATTTGTTCCTGTACTTTAAGATAGCGAGTGCAATTAACTACTGAATCATAAAAAATTTGCAATAGTACATTTCTTACATTAATTTTACCTGTCATACATTAGTATACAAACTTATTCTTCTGACAACAAAAACCCTAATATATATTTTATTACAGAAGTAAATACTTCGCATGACTATATAAAAGAGGAAAGGTCGACCTTTAACGTTTGGTCAATCATTCGTCATATTGCGTGGTATTCTTATTTACATTTTCAGATAATCAAAGTGAAATGAGACTGTTCAAGAGTAACAATGCAAAGTATTTTGAAATATAATGACTAAATCAATACTCAGAATAAAATAGGTTTGATATCTCGGTTAATGGGAAATGAGTCTTAATTGAGCTCATCATTAATATTTGTTTTATTAATGACTTGCAATCACGTATTTAGTATATACAGCTGGTTATAATTGTATTGAAGTATAAGGAATCGTTCAGCTTGCAGTTGCTTTGATATATAATGTATTGTGGTTTTCTCTTTTCTTTTTGAACCATATCGATGGTGTAATGGATAGAGTGCTCGTCCCGAGAGATTGTGGGTTATAAGAAACGTTAGAAGATATTAAAGGGGAAGTCAGAAGCCCTAAAGGGACATACAATACAATGGCCAAAAGAAAAAAGGATAAAGGGACAAACAACGATCTACAAAACATTACACAGAAAACTAAAGGAGCAACACGAACCCCACTAAAAACCGGGGGTGAATTCAAGTGCTCCGGATGGATGGGCGGTTCCCTCTCTACATTTGGTACCCGGTGTGTTACTCTTGTTACACATCCGGTGATAAGAGATGACTTGGGAAAGGTCCGGATTGTTACGACAAACAGAACAAATCCGTGGACATTTGTGACACAAATATTCCGTAACGGTTAACTAAGTCATGATGGCGACCGTAAATCGTGTAAAGTGATGACTTTAACTTATCTACTAGGAACCTTTGGTTTCAGAAGTTTCACTGTTAGCAGCAATCTCCTCTCAAGGACATCGTTATAGGAACCACCAATATCGGATCAACTGAGAGATATATACTCCATATGCAGAATGCTTCCCCACTAAGCACTCAACACTAAGGAGAAACAGCAAAAACTGGTTGGATCAGAATAGTATGTCCGAGTGAAGCGTGATGTTTACAACCGGACTGTTGTTTAGGTAAATTAGTACTATGAAAATCCAACTAAGCGTTTTAGTCTAAAGCAAGGCAGACATCATCATTATCTCATTGAATGCGACTTGTGGATGCCATGATATAGCTAGATTTGACACACTAAGTTATATATCTACGGTTATGCTACTATGACTGGTGGACTATTAGTTCCCAGGGCTCGGCTGATTTGTCGACACTTCTATTGGTGGGTTATCTACCTAAATGTTTATGAAAAGAAAGTTAAAGGGTGATGATCAACAATTCAACCAATATCTACAATACGAACAATCACCTCTCACCTCAAATCATTGAACATAAAAGAGACCAGGACATATGCCGATGGAGATCAAAGGCATTGTTTTGGGCAAGCACAACAGTGGGGGTTTAACCAGGTTAATGGGATCCAAACGCTCCACCTCTTGAGTTTTATGACATTATCTCCTTATGTCAAAGTCAAGAGAACCATCATGCTACTTCCATGTAGCCGATTATTCGAGTTATTTATGACAAATTAAGTTAAAACCACCCTAGAACGTATCAAAACATTAAGCTAGAACGTATCAAATCTTTAATTCCTTAACACAGTATACTTGTGTAATAGTATACTATAATATTATTTTCTCAAATAACGTATGCTATTGGTGTACGTTTATAAGGGGCCATTATTATGCACAGAGATTTGTTTATACATGTACACTTCCTTATGTATAACATACATTTTATAATTAATTACATTGTACTATATACAGTAAGGATGATCCGTTACATAATACAGTACTAATTAAACAATAAACATTTTGTGCCCAATAAACAAAAGTATATATTATGTATTTTCAATTGAAATGAGAGAATGACAACATATCAAAAGTGTCTGTTTACCTTTATCAAAATTTTCAACTTTCATATTTGGTTATATAAGTGGTGTCTCACTATAGAGCAAGAATGTTTTTTGGAACATGAACAATTAGTAATATTTCTTTCTGCTATATTAAACATTTTTCTTTGAAATCCGCCGTATTTGATTATTCATAATTTGTATCTTTCAGGTCAATTGAGCAACCGATAATTAAAAAAGGAGAAATCCTCTTAACAGTTAAATAATCGTTCCCTTATATTAAAAAAGGCATAATTCAGTGAACAATGGAGGTGTAGAGTACAACCATGTATCATCAGATTGTATTGTACAGTACACACATGTATCATCAGATTGTATTGTACAGTACAAACATGTATCATCAGATTGTATTGTACAGTACACACATGTATCATCAGATTGTATTGTACAGTACAAACATGTATCATCAGATTGTATTGTACAGTACAAACATGTATCATCAGATTGTATTGTACAGTACAACCATGTATCATCAGATTGTATTGTACAGTACAAACATGTATCATCAGATTGTATTGTACAGTACAACCATGTATCATCAGATTGTATTGTACAGTACAAACATGTATCATCAGATTGCATTGTACAGTACAAACATGTATCATCAGATTGTATTGTACAGTACAACCATGTATCATCAGATTGTATTGTACAGTACAAACATGTATCATCAGATTGTATTGTACAGTATAAACATGTATCATCAGATTGTATTGTACAGAACAACCATGTATCATCAGATTGCATTGTACAGTACAACCATGTATCGTCAGATTGTATTGTACAGTACAAACATGTATCGTCAGATTGTATTGTACAGTACAATCATGTATCATCAGATTGTATTGTACAGTACAACCATGTATCATCAGATTGTATTGTACAGTACAAACATGTATCATCAGATTGTATTGTACAGTACAAACATGCATCATCAGATTGTATTGTACAGTACAAACATGTATCATCAGATTGTATTGTACAGTACAACCATGTATCGTCAGATTGTGTTGTACAGTACAAACATGTATCATCAGATTGTATTGTACAGTACAAACATGTATCATCAGATTGTATTATACAGTACAATAATGTATCATCAGATTGTATTGTACAGTACAACCATGTATCATCAGATTGTATTATACAGTACAAACATGTATCATCAGATTGTATTATGCAGTACAAACATGTATCATCAGATTGCATTGTACAGTACAACCATGTATCGTCAGATTGTATTGTACAGTACAACCATGTATCATCAGATTGTATTGTACAGTACAAACATGTATCTTCAGATTGTATTGTACAGTACAACCATGTGTCATCAGATTGTATTGTACAGTACAAACATGTATCATCAGATTGTGTTGTACAGTACAAACATGTATCATCAGATTGTATTGTACAGTACAAACATGTATCATCAGATTGTATTGTACAGTACAACCATGTATCATCAGATTGTATTGTACAGTACAAACATGCATCATCAGATTGTATTATACAGTACAACCATGTATCATCAGATTGTATTGTACAGTACAACCATGTATCATCAGATTGTATTGTACAGTACAAACATGCATCATCAGATTGTATTATACAGTACAACCATGTATCATCAGATTGTATTGTACAGTACAACCATGTATCGTCAGATTGTATTGTACAGTACAAACATGTATCGTCAGATTGTGTTGTACAGTACAACCATGTATCATCAGATTGTATTGTACAGTACAAACATGTATCGTCAGATTGTATTGTACAGTACAATCATGTATCATCAGATTGTATTGTACAGTACAACCATGTATCGTCAGATTGTATTGTACAGTACAACCATGTATCATCAGATTGTATTATACAGTACAATCATGTATCATCAGATTGTATTGTACAGTACAACCATGTATCATCAGATTGTATTGTACAGTACAACCATGTATCATCAGATTGTATTATACAGTACAACCATGTATCGTCAGATTGTGTTGTACAGTACAACCATGTATCATCAGATTGTATTGTACAGTACAACCATGTATCATCAGATTGTATTGTACAGTACAACCATGTATCGTCAGATTGTATTATACAGTACAACCATGTATCATCAGATTGTATTGTACAGTACAACCATGTATCATCAGATTGTATTGTACAGTACAACCATGTATCATCAGATTGTATTGTACAGTACAACCATGTATCATCAGATTGTATTCTAACTCACAGGTATTTACATTGATACACAATGTAAATATTAGTAGTCAACCCGTTATATCATTCATCAGACACTTAATATATATTTAATATATCTGTTTTATCAAAGCCGTGCTTTCATTTAAAATAGAAATGTGATTACACAGGTGCAGCATGAATAAATAAAAGTATTTTTGTTATAATAAAATAAATCTGCAAACATATTTTTTACCAGCTTAAGCATGAATAAATATGCATCACAGTATCACCATGGTTACAAAATATTCAGTGTAAAAGCTTGATGTGAATAAACAATTATTCCTCACTCCAAGCTGAAAGACAGATTAAGGGAGTTGATCCAACTGTGTTTCATTAAAAAAGAATGGCAAACGTAAACACAAATACATTCTGCTAGGAAGGGACATATCTTATTTTGTAAAAAAAAAAAAAAAAAACCTCTGATTCTACTAAATATTTCTCTCAAACTGATATCATCAACATGCTCGAGTTTTTGATTGACAACATATTTGTTTTCTTTGGTGGACGTGTTTTTCAACAGAGAGTCAGCATACCTATGGGTACAAACTGTGTTCCTCTTCTCGCTGACTTGTTCCTTTATTCGTATGAGGCAGACTTCACACAGGGCTTCAAAAAAAAAGAAAAGAAAAGAAGCTAGCCCGATCCTTTATTTTCATGTTCCACTATATAAACTACAAATCTGGCAAACCACAAACTACTGATCTGGCAAGACACAAACTACTGATCTGGCAAGACACAAACTACTGATCTGGCAAACCACAAACTACTGATTTGGCAAGAAACAAACTACTGATCTGACAAGCCACAAACTACTGATCTGGCAAGCCACTAACTACTGATATGCCAAGACACAAACTACTGATCTGGCAAGCCACAAACTACTGATTTGTCAATCCACAAACTACTGATGTGGCAAGACACAAACTACTGATTTGGCAAGACACAAACTACTGATCTGGCAAGACACAAACTACTGATCTGACAAACCACAAACTACTGATCTGGCAAGACACAAATTACTGATATGGCAAAAAACAAACTACTGATCTGGCAAACCACAAACTATTGATCTGGCAAGAAACAAACTACTGATCTGGCAATCCACAAATTATTGATCTGGCAAGCCACAAACTAATGATATGCCAAGACACAAACTACTGATCTGGCAAACCACACACTACTGATATGGCAAGCCACAAACTACTGATCTGGCAAGACACAAACTATTGATTTGGCAAGCCATAAACTACTGATATGCCAAGACACAAACTACTGATATGGCCAGCCACAAACCACTGATCTGGCAACCCACAAACTACTGACCTGGCAAACCACAAACTACTGATCTGGCAAGAAAGAAACTACTGATCTGACAATCCACAAACTCTTGATCTGACAAGCCACAAACTACTGATATGCCAAGACACAATCTACTGATCTGGCAAGATACAAACTATTGACTTGGCAAGCCATAAACTACTGATATGCCAAGACACAAACTACTGATATGGCCAGCTACAAACTACTGATCTGACAACCCACAAACTACTGATATGGCAAGACACAAACTACTGATCTGGCAAACCACAAACTACTGATCTGACAAGACACAAACTACTGATATGGCAAAACAAAACTACTCATCTGGCAAGCCACAACCTACTGATCTGGCAAGAAACAAACTACTGATCTGGCAATCCACAAACTATTGATTTGGCAAGCCACAAACTACTGATATGCCAAGACACAACTACTGATCTGGCAAGCCACACACTACAGATCTGGCAAGCCACAAACTACTGATCTGGAAAGACACAAACTATTGATTTGGCAAGCCATAAACTACTGATATGCCAAGACACAAACTACTGATATGGCAAGACACAATCTACTGATCTGGCAAGACACAAACTATTGACTTGGCAAGCCATAAACTACTGATATGCCAAGACACAAACTACTGATATGGCCAGCTACAAACTACTGATCTGTCAACCCACAAACTACTGATATGGCAAGACACAAACTACTGATCTGGCAAACCACAAACTACTGATCTGGCAAGAAACAAACTACTGATATGGCAAAACACAAACTACTCATCTGGCAAACCACAAACTACTGATCTGGCAAGAAACAAACTACTGATCTGGCAATCCACAAACTATTGATTTGGCAAGCCACAAACTACTGATATGCCAAGACACAACTACTGATCTGGCAAGCCACACACTACAGATCTGGCAAGCCACAAACTAACTGATCTGGAAAGACACAAACTATTGATTTGGCAAGCCATAAACTACTGATATGCCAAGACACAAACTACTGATATGGCAAGCCACAAACTACTGATCTGGTAAGACACAAACTACTGATCTGACCAGCCACAAACTACTCATCTGGCAACCCACAAACTACTGATCTGACAAGACACAAACTACTTATCTGAGAAGCCATAAACTACTGATATGCCAAGACACAAACTACTGATATGTCAAGCCACAAACTACTGATCTGGCAGGCCACACACTACTGATCTGGCAAGACACAAAGTATTGATCTGGCAAGCCACAAACTGCTGATATGCCAAGACACAAACTATTGCTCTGGCAAGAAACAAACTGCTGATCTGGTAAGACAGAAACTACTGATCTGGCAAGACACAAACTACTGATCTGGCAAGAAACAAACTACTGATTTGGCCAGCCACAAATTACTGATCTGGCAAGCCACAAACTACTGATATGCCAAGACACAAACTACTGATCTGACAAACCACAAACTACTGATCCGACGAGACACAAACTACTGATCTGGCAAGACACAAACTACTGATCTGGCAAGACACAAACTACTGATCTGGCAGGCCACAAACTACTGATCTGGCAAGACACAAATTACTGATATGTCAAGCCACAAACTACTGATCTGGCAAGACACAAAGTACTGGAAGGGACATATCTTATTTTGTGGAAAAAAAAGCACTCTGATTCTACTAAAAAGTTCTCTCAAACTGATATTATCAAGATACTCGAGTTTTTGATTGACAACATATTTGTTTTCTTTGGTGGACGTGTTTTTCAACAGACAGTCGGCATACATATAGGTACAAACTGTGTTCCTCTTCTTGTTCCTTTATTCGTATGAGGCAGACTTCACACAGGGCTTCTAAAAAAAATAAAAGAAAAGAAGCTAGCCCGATCCTTTATTTTCATGTTCCACTATATAAACTACAAATCTGGCAAACCACAAACTACTGATCTGGCAAGACACAAACTACTGATCTGGCAAGACACAAACTACCGATCTGGCAAACCACAAACTACTGATCTGACAAGAAACAAACTACTGATCTGGCAAGCAACAAACTACTGATCTTACAAGCCACAAACTACTGATATGCCAAGACACAAAATACTGATCTGGCAAGCCACAAACTACTGATTTGGCGATCCACAGACTACTGATCTGGCAAACCACAAACTACTGATCTGGCAAGACACAAACTATTGATTTGGCAAGACACAAACTACTGATCTGGCAAACCACAAACTACTGATCTGGCAAGAAGCAAACTACTGATCTGGCAATCCACAAACTATTGATTTGGCAAGCCACAAACTACTAATATGCCAAGACACAACTACTGACCTGGCAAGCCACACACTACTGATTTGGCAAGCCATAAACTACTGATATGCCAAGACACAAACTACTGATATGGCAAGCCGCAAACTACTGATCTGGTAAGACACAAACTACTGATCTGACCAGCCACAAACTACTGATCTGGCAACCCACAAACTACTGATCTGACAAGACACAAACTACTTATCTGAGAAGCCATAAACTACTGATATGCCAAGACACAAACTACTGATATGTCAAGTCACAAATTACTGATCTGGAAGGCCACACACTATTGATCTGGCAAGACACAAAGTGCTTATCTGGGAAGCCACAAACTGCTGATATGCCAAGACACAAACTATTGATCTGGCAAGAAACAAACTGCTGATCTGATAAGACAGAATCTACTGATCTGGCAAGCCACAAACTACTGATCTGGCAAGACACAAACTACTGATCTGGCAAGAAACAAACTACTGATCTGGCCAGCCACAAATTACTGATCTGGCAAGCCACAACCTACTGATATGCCAAGACACAAACTACTGATCTGGCAAACCACAAACTACTGATCCGACGAGACACAAACTACTGATCTGGTAAGACACAAACTACTGATCTGGCAAGACACAAACTACTGATCTGGCAGGCCACAAACTACTGATCTGGCAAGACACAAAGTACTGGAGGGGACATATCTTATTTTGTGAAAAAAAAAACCACTCTGATTCTACTAAAAAGTTCTCTCAAACTGATATTATCAACATGCTCGAGTTTTTGATTAACAACATATTTATTTTCTTTGGTGGACGTGTTTTTCAACAGACAGTCGGCATACCTATGGGTACAAACTGTGTTCCTCTTCTCGCTGACTTGTTCCTTTATTCGTATGAGGCAGACTTCACACAGGCCTTCTAAAAAAAATAAAAGAAAAGAAGCTAGCCCGATCCTTTATTTTCATGTTCCACTATATAAACTACAAATCTGGAAAACCACAAACTACTGATTTGGCAAGACACAAACTACTGATCTGGCAAGACACAAACTACCGATCTGGCAAATAACAAACTACTGATCTGGCAAGAAACAAACTACTGATCTGGCAAGTCACAAACTACTGATCTGGCAAGCCACAAACTACTGATATGCCAAGACACAAACTACTGATCTGGCAAGCCACAAACTACTGATTTGGCGATCCACAAACTACTGATCTGGCAAACCACAAACTACTGATCTGGCAAACCACAAACTACTAATATGGCAAGACACAAACCACTGATATGGCAAGACACAAACTACTGATCTGGCAAACCACAAACTACTGATCTGGCAAGAAACAAACTACTGATCTGGAAAGAAACAAACTACTGATCTGGCAAGCCATAGACTACTGATCTGGCAAGCCACAAGCTACTGATATGCCAAGACACAAACTACTGATCTGGCAAGCCACACACGACTGACCTGGCAAGCCACAAATTACTTATCTGGCTAGACACAAACTATTGATCTGGCAAACCATAGACTACTGATATGCCAAGACACAAACAACTGATCTGGCAAACCACAAACTACTGATCTGGCGAGACACAAACTACTGATCTGGCAAGTATCAAGCTACTGATCTGGCCAACCACAAACTACTGATCTGGCAAGCCACAAACTACTGATCTGGCAAGACACAAACTACTGATTTGGCAAGCCATAAACTACTGATATGCCAAGACACAAACTACTGATATGGCAAGCCACAAACTACTGATCTGGTAAGACACAAACTACTGATCTGGCCAGGCACAAACTACTGATCTGGCAACCCACAAACTACCGATCTGGTAAGACACAAACTACTTATGTGACAAGCCACAAACTACTGATATGCCAAGATACAAACTACTGATATATCAAGCCACAAACTACTGATCTGGCAGGCCACAAACTACTGATCTAGCAAGACACAAAGGACTGATCTGGCAAGCCACAAACTGCTGATATGCCAAGACACAAACTATTGATCTGGCAAGACACAAACTACTGATCTGGCAAGACACAAACTACTGATCTGGCAAGACACAATCTATTGATCTGGCAAGAAACAAACTACTGATCTGGTAAGACAGAAACTACTAATCTAGTAAGCCACAAACAACTGATCTGACAAGACACAAACTACTGATCTGGCAAGACACAAACTACTGATCTGGCCACCCACAAACTACTGATCTGGCAAGCCACAAACTACTGATATGCCAAGACACCAACTACTGATCTGGCAAACCACAAACTACTGGTCCGACGAGACACAAACTACTGATCTGGCAGGAAACAAACTACTGATCTGGCAAGACACAAACTACTGATCAGGCAAGACACAAACTACTGATATGTCAAGCCACAAACTACTGATCTGGCAGGCCACAAGCTTCTTATCTGGCAAGACGCAAACTACTGATCAGGCAAGCCATAAACTACTGATATGTTAAGCCACAAACTACTAATTTGGCATGCCACAAACTACTGATCTGGCAAAGCACAAAGTACTGATCTGGCAAGCCACAAATTACTGCTCTAGCAAGACACAAACTACTGATCTGGCAGGACACAAACTACTGATCTGGCAAGAAAAACTACTGATCTGGCAAGAAACAAATAACTGATCTGGTGAGACACAAACCACTAATCTGGCAAGATACAAACTACTGATTTGGCAAGCCACAAACTACTGATCTGGCCAGCCACAAGCTATTGGTCTGGTAAGACTCAAACGACTTATCTGAGAAGCCATAAACTACTGATATGCCAAGACACAAACTACTGATATGTCAAGCCACAAACTACTGATCTGACAGGCCACAAAATACTGATCTGGGAAGCCACAAACTGCTGATATGCCAAGACACAAACTGTTGATCTGGCCAGCCACAAATTACTGATCTGGCAAACCACAACCTACTGATATGCCAAGACACAAACTACTGATCTGGCAAACCACAAACTACTGATCCGACGAGACACAAACTACTGATCTGGCAAGACACAAACTACTGATCTGACAGGCCACGAACTACTGATCTGGCAAGACACAAACTACTGATATGTCAAGCCATAAACTACTGATCTGGCAAGACACAAAGTACTGGAAGGGACATATCTTATTTTGTGGAAAAAAAACCACTCTGTTTCTACTAAAAAGTTCTCTCAAGCTGATATTATCAACATGCTCGAGTTTTTGATTGACAACATATTTGTTTTCTTTGGTGGACGTGTTTTTCAACAGACAGTCGGCATACCTATGGGTACAAACTGTGTTCCTCTTCTCGCTGACTTGTTCCTTTATTCGTATGAGGCAGACTTCACACAGGGCTTCTGAAAAAATAAAAGAAAAGAAGCTAGCCCGATCCTTTATTTTCATGTTCCACTATATAAACTACAAATCTGGCAAACCACAAACTACTGTTCTGGCAAGACATAAACTACTGATCTGGCAAACCACAAACTACTGACCTGGCAAGCCACAAACTACTGATCTGGCAAGCCACAAACTACTGATATGCCAAGACACAAACTACTGATCTGGCAAGCCACAAACTACTGATTTGGCTATCCACAAACTACTGATCTGGCAAACCACAAACTACTGATCTGGCAAGACACAAACCACTGATATGACAAGACACAAACTACTGATCTGGCAAACCACAAACTACTGACCTGGCAAGCCACAAACTACTGATCTGGCAAGCCACAAACTACTGATATGCCAAGACACAAACTACTGATCTGGCAAGCCACAAACTACTGATTTGGCTATCCACAAACTACTGATCTGGCAAACCACAAACTACTGATCTGGCAAGACACAAACCACTGATATGACAAGACACAAACTACTGATCTGGCAAACCACAAACTACTGATCTGGCAAGAAACAAACTACTGATCTGGAAAGAAACAAACTACTGATCTGGCAAGCCATAAACTACTGATCTGGCAAGCCACAAACTACTGATATGCGAAGACACAAACTATTGATCTGGCAAGCCACACACGACTGACCTGGCAAGCCACAAACTACTTATCTGGCAAGACACAAACAACTGATATGGCAAACCACAAACTACTGATATGGCGAGACAGAAACTACTGATCTGGCAAGTATCAAGCTACTGATCTGGCCAACCACAAACTACTGATCTGGCAAGCCACAAACTACTGATCTGGCAAGCCACAAACTACTGATCTGGCAAGACACAAACTACTGATTTGGCAAGCCATAAGCTACTGATATGCCAAGACACAAACTACTGATCTGGCAAGCCACAAACTACTGATCTGGCAAGCCACAAACTACTGATCTGGCAAGACACAAACTACTGATTTGGCAAGCCATAAGCTACTGATATGCCAAGACACAAACTACTGATCTGGCAACCCACAAACTACTGATCTGGCAAGACACAAACCACTTATCTGACAAGCCACAAACTACTGATATGCCATGATACAAACTACTGATATGTCAAGCCAAAAACTACTGATCTGGCAGGCCACAAACTACTGATCTAGCAAGACACAAAGTACTGATCTGGCAAGCCACAAACTGCTGATATGCCAAGACACAAACTATTGATCTGGCAAGACACAAACTACTGATCTGGCAAGACACAAACTACTGATCTGGCAAGACACAATCTATTGATCTGGCAAGAAACAAACTACTGATCTGGTAAGACAGAAACTACTGATCTAGCAAGCCACAAACAACTGATCTGGCAAGACACAAACTACTGATCTGGCAAGACAAACTACCGATCTGGCCACCCACAAACTACTGATCTGGCAAGCCACAAACTACTTATATGCCAAGACACAAACTACTGATCTGGCAAACCACAAACTACTGGTCCGACGAGACACAAACTACTGATCTGGCAGGAAACAAACTACTGATCTGGCAAGACACAAACTACTGATTTGGCAAACCACAAACTACTGGTCCGACGAGACACAAACTACTGATCTGGCAGGAAACAAACTTCTTATCTGGCAAGACGCAAACTACTGATCAGGCAAGCCATAAACTACTGATATGTCAAGCCACAAACTACTGATTTGGCTTGCCACAAACTACTGATCTGGCAAAACACAAAGTACTGATCTGGCAAGCCACAAATTACTGATCTAGCAAGACACAAACTACTGATCTGGCAGGACACAAACTACTGATCTGGGAAGAAAAACTACTGATCTGGCAAGAAACAAATAACTGATCTGGTGAGACACAAACTACTGTTCTGGCAAGACACAAACCACTAATCTGGCAAGACACAAACTACTGATTTTGCAAGCCACAAACTACTGATCTGGCCAGCCACAAGCTCCTGGTCTGACAAGACACAAACTACTGATCTGGCAAGCCACAAACTACTGATCTGGCAAGACACAAACTACTGATATGTCAAGCAACAAACTACTGATCTGGCAGGCCTCCAACTACCTATCTGGCGAGACACAAACTACTGATCAGGCAAGCCATAAACAACTGATATGGCAAACCACAAACTACTGATATGGCGAGACAGAAACTACTGATCTGGCAAGTATCAAGCTACTGATCTGGCCAACCACAAACTACTGATCTGGCAAGCCACAAACTACTGATCTGGCAAGCCACAAACTACTGATCTGGCAAGACACAAACTACTGATTTGGCAAGCCATAAGCTACTGATATGCCAAGACACAAACTACTGATCTGGCAAGCCACAAACTACTGATCTGGCAAGCCACAAACTACTGATCTGGCAAGACACAAACTACTGATTTGGCAAGCCATAAGCTACTGATATGCCAAGACACAAACTACTGATCTGGCAACCCACAAACTACTGATCTGGCAAGACACAAACCACTTATCTGACAAGCCACAAACTACTGATATGCCATGATACAAACTACTGATATGTCAAGCCAAAAACTACTGATCTGGCAGGCCACAAACTACTGATCTAGCAAGACACAAAGTACTGATCTGGCAAGCCACAAACTGCTGATATGCCAAGACACAAACTATTGATCTGGCAAGACACAAACTACTGATCTGGCAAGACACAAACTACTGATCTGGCAAGACACAATCTATTGATCTGGCAAGAAACAAACTACTGATCTGGTAAGACAGAAACTACTGATCTAGCAAGCCACAAACAACTGATCTGGCAAGACACAAACTACTGATCTGGCAAGACAAACTACCGATCTGGCCACCCACAAACTACTGATCTGGCAAGCCACAAACTACTTATATGCCAAGACACAAACTACTGATCTGGCAAACCACAAACTACTGGTCCGACGAGACACAAACTACTGATCTGGCAGGAAACAAACTACTGATCTGGCAAGACACAAACTACTGATTTGGCAAACCACAAACTACTGGTCCGACGAGACACAAACTACTGATCTGGCAGGAAACAAACTTCTTATCTGGCAAGACGCAAACTACTGATCAGGCAAGCCATAAACTACTGATATGTCAAGCCACAAACTACTGATTTGGCTTGCCACAAACTACTGATCTGGCAAAACACAAAGTACTGATCTGGCAAGCCACAAATTACTGATCTAGCAAGACACAAACTACTGATCTGGCAGGACACAAACTACTGATCTGGGAAGAAAAACTACTGATCTGGCAAGAAACAAATAACTGATCTGGTGAGACACAAACTACTGTTCTGGCAAGACACAAACCACTAATCTGGCAAGACACAAACTACTGATTTTGCAAGCCACAAACTACTGATCTGGCCAGCCACAAGCTCCTGGTCTGACAAGACACAAACTACTGATCTGGCAAGCCACAAACTACTGATCTGGCAAGACACAAACTACTGATATGTCAAGCAACAAACTACTGATCTGGCAGGCCTCCAACTACCTATCTGGCGAGACACAAACTACTGATCAGGCAAGCCATAAACTACTGATATGCCAAGCCACAAACTACTGATCTGGCAGGTCACAAACTACTGATCGGGCAAAACACAAAGTACTGATCTGGCAAGCCACAAACTACTGATATGGCAAGCTACAAACTACTCATCTGGCAAGACACAAACTACTCATCTGGCAGGAAACAAACTACTGATCTGGCAAGCCACAAACTACTGATCTGGAAAGAAACAAACTACTGATCTGGCAAGTCATAAACTACTGATCTGGCAAGCCACAAACTACTGATATGCGAAGAAACAAACTATTGATCTGGCAAGCTACAAACTACTCATCTGGCAAGACACAAACTACTCATCTGGCAGGAAACAAACTACTGATCTGGCAAGCCACAAACTACTGATCTGGAAAGAAACAAACTACTGATCTGGCAAGTCATAAACTACTGATCTGGCAAGCCACAAACTACTGATATGCGAAGACACAAACTATTGATCTGGCAAGCCACACACGACTGACCTGGCAAGCCACAAACTACTTATCTGGCAAGACACAAACTATTGATCTGGCAAGCCATAGACTACTGATATGCCAAGACACAAACAACTGATCTGGCAAACCACAAACTACTGATCTGGCGAGACAGAAACTACTGATCTGGCAAGTATCAAGCTACTGATCTGGCCAACCACAAACTACTGATCTGGCAAGCCACAAACTACTGATCTGGCAAGCCACAAACTACTGATCTGGCAAGACACAAACTACTGATTTGGCAAACCATAAGCTACTGATATGCCAAGACACAAACTACTGATATGGCAAGCCACAAACTACTGATCTGGCAAGACACAAACTACTGATCTGGCCAGACAAAAATTACTGATCTGGCAACCCACAAACTACTGATCTGGCAAGACACAAACTACTTATCTGACAAGCCACAAACTACTGATATGCCATGATACAAACTACTGATATGTCAAGCCAAAAACTACTGATCTGGCAGGCCACAAACTACTGATCTAGCAAGACACAAAGTACTGATCTGGCAAGCCACAAACTGCTGATATGCCAAGACACAAACTATTGATCTGGCAAGACACAAACTACTGATCTGGCAAGACACAAACTACTGATCTGGCAAGACACAATCTATTGATCTGGCAAGAAACAAACTACTGATCTGGTAAGACAGAAACTACTGATCTAGCAAGCCACAAACAACTGATCTGGCAAGACACAAACTACTGATCTGGCAAGACACAAACTACCGATCTGGCCACCCACAAACTACTGATCTGGCAAGCCACAAACTACTTATATGCCAAGACACAAACTACTGATCTGGCAAACCACAAACTACTGGTCCGACGAGACACAAACTACTGATCTGGCAGGAAACAAACTACTGATCTGGCAAGACACAAACTACTGATTTGGCAAACCACAAACTACTGGTCCGACGAGACACAAACTACTGATCTGGCAGGAAACAAACTTCTTATCTGGCAAGACGCAAACTACTGATCAGGCAAGCCATAAACTACTGATATGTCAAGCCACAAACTACTGATTTGGCTTGCCACAAACTACTGATCTGGCAAAACACAAAGTACTGATCTGGCAAGCCACAAATTACTGATCTAGCAAGACACAAACTACTGATCTGGCAGGACACAAACTACTGATCTGGGAAGAAAAACTACTGATCTGGCAAGAAACAAATAACTGATCTGGTGAGACACAAACTACTGTTCTGGCAAGACACAAACCACTAATCTGGCAAGACACAAACTACTGATTTTGCAAGCGACAAACTACTGATCTGGCCAGCCACAAGCTACTGGTCTGACAAGACACAAACTACTGATCTGGCAAGCCACAAACTACTGATCTGGCAAGACACAAACTACTGATATGTCAAGCAACAAACTACTGATCTGGCAGGCCTCCAACTACCTATCTGGCGAGACACAAACTACTGATCAGGCAAGCCATAAACTACTGATATGCCAAGCCACAAACTACTGATCTGGCAGGTCACAAACTACTGATCGGGCAAAACACAAAGTACTGATCTGGCAAGCCACAAACTACTGATCTGGCAAGCTACAAACTACTCATCTGGCAAGACACAAACTACTCATCTGGCAGGAAACAAACTACTGATCTGGCAAGCCACAAACTACTGATCTGGCAAGCCACAAACCACTGATCTGGCAAGACACAAACTACTGATCTGGAAAGCCACAAACTACTGATATGCCAAGACAAAAACTACTGATCTGGCAAGACACAAACTACTGATCTGGCAAGCAACAAACTACAGATCTGGCCAGCCACAAACTACTGATCTGGCAAGCCATAAACTACTGATCTGGTAAGACACAAAGTACTGATCTGGCAAGCCATAAACTACTGATCTGCCAAGACACAAACTACTGATCTATCAAGACACAAACTACTGATATGCCAAGCGACCAACTACAGATATGCCTATGCCCTTTTCAGAAATGTACACAAAATAGATTTCGAGAGGAGAAACGGAAAACATAAAAATACAATAATTCGCTGTACCTCGAAAGACATCTTGCCTTCAAATAAAGTACCTCAAAAACACATGAAGATGCAAAGTGCAAAAGTAGAGTCCTCATATTAAACATAAGATAACCACAAGGTAGGAATGAATGGTCTGTTATTTACATGTGTATATCATTATCTTAAAAATTGACAAACATCACCAATGATATTTTGAGCAATAATTTGGAGATTCAAATACAATGTATGTGGAGTTTGGATCCCATTAATCAATTTAATTGATAATCGCCTATGACAGGACCTAGATATGCCAACATGTTATTTTTGTATTCAATTGTTTGAGGTTAGAAGTGGTTGTTTGTTTATAATGGTCCCCCTCAGTGCTTAAGCTTCATTTTCACAATCATGAATCATCACATCTTTAATACAAAGAACTGTTGTTATGCACATTTATTAATACACCAGTTAAATTACCAATGTATGTCTCAGTGACTTATTTATTGTTGGCCTAACATGGCTTTTGTAAATAATGATTGATTATTGCTTGCATGGCGGCATACGTTTCATACATTTCAGGACGAGGACTAGTTCAACGTTAATAATCATACATAGGAAGGATAGAAGAGAGAACCGGAACAACAACATCTGACTGACAATGATGTGAGTAGGAAGGAAATAATTAGATCTTTGTCGCTGCTACATTGTGCCTACAAAATCTGAAGAAAAAAATGTTTTATGTACACCCGGTATGGCCCGCGGTCAGCCTTCTGTATTATAACTTGGAAATCCCCAATCAAGAGTGCACCATATATCTGCAGTCTTAGTAATCACTGAGAAGAACTTTGGAAACCCTCACAAATTACAAGCATGTAGTAAGTACTCCATTGTTTACACAAAGCAGGCATTTTGTTTCTTCTATTCATTAATGACAACTTTGTGAATTTTACATTTATTTCTCTCTATCAACGTCAAACAACATATTGATGTCTCGTGCACATTCTGGCTGAAATAATATATTTACAGTATACAATTATGACCCTCATTTGAGGTAGACATTTAGATTTGTCACCTCGAGAGAGGTTGTTTTACTGAGGGCTTGTCCCAGGAAAAAATCAGGTGTCAAGGGTTGACAATTCTAAATGTCTTCCTCAGAAATGGGCCATAATTGTTTTATTATTTTTTCCACAGTAGCATCGCATCTTATATGAAACAACACATTTTCTAGAGATAAAATACACTCCAATAGCCGACAGCTCATATTTTCTCGGATCCAATACATCGGGCTAATGTCACAAAACAACATTGTCTGACAATCACTTCCACATTTATTCTAAAATGATGGCCTAATAATATAACAATCTTTATCTAATATATTTGCAATATCCTCATCGCTGTACCGTGCGATTCTGAAATTTCCCTCCGGTGTTCCCAAAGCAGGTGAGACGCCATTCATTATTGGTTTTTTGACATGAATTACGCAGTTGTCTTCATTGCGGGAAAAAGTGGAGTGTCTGGACGTTGCAATAGGATTTTTACTCGCGATCGTCAATCTTAGTTTAAACAATTGGTTTGTTTTTAATCACGTGACAGTTTTCATCTAATGGGGATATTTCAAAATATAAGAAAAATAATAAAACATAATGTTTTATGACGCCAACACATGAACATATCCATTGTCTGTATTTGATGTTTAGATATTTCGTCCACGTAGATTTTGTGTAGACCAAATGATTGATTTGAACAAGTCTTATCTGGACAACAATTCATAGAAATATAATTATCACAGCATTCCATAAATACATAGTACATCATGCTTAGCTTACATGTCATATGAAAACGTCAAGCACAATCATAAAATGATATCACAGACAGATATAACTGATCACGTTTTCGTTTTTTCATCGATTCCTCTAAAAACAAAATGCTCCTCTAATTGGTTTTTGAATTACCATATAAGGAATTCATAGACCGGTTTGATTTCCTCGCTAATTATTTCATACGTCATCTTCATTTCTGATTCTGTTTTTCAGGAAACAAGATACATTCATCCCAGTCAGGCCAATATGTAGATTTCATTTGTTCACAGTACTTATCAAGGTTCGGGTATCGTTCTGTAAGACAAACATTGTGATAAATGAGACTCTCAATCTAAATATACAATACACAACTAGTTTTCAATGAAAGCTAAAGAAATTTCTAATCTAATGAGAATACATTAGCAGAAACAATCAGATCGTTCGAGGGAGACGCCATGATCATGGCTTCTAAATAGTTTCGTTTACCATCGTAGTTTGATTAACAACTGGCATGATTTTCATACAAATCTTGTTTATTTATATTTGTTCCCTTTAATTCTTTGTACAGGTTATACGTAATTGTAAAAAGTAGATTTGAAGTTCACGGTCTTTATAAAACCAAAATATGGGTTCATAGTTCCATGTGCTGTTTTTGTTTTTCGTTTTATGACGTGATTATTTGGCCAAACGCTCAATATATTTGTGAGTACATTAAAGTATAAATACTATGTTCAATGATTGTCAGTGAGAGATATATGTTCGCTTTGTTAATATTGGTGGAATTGTTGACATACGCTGTTTACACTTTCTTTTCAGAACTAATTTCCTGGAACGTTCAATAAATGCGAGATATACTTTTCAAAAGTCATTGTTGCTGATTTTCTAACATGGCCTTTACCTTAAATAATTTCCAGAGCATCCCAGGAAGCAATACACGATTTAGTTCGATTATACGATGCGTTTGTTGTGTTTAAATACTAGAAGCTAATACATGTAGTTTGTAATATTTATTTATTAATGTGACAATACGTGCTTCAAATTAATCAAACAATACGAGTTGACCTTATTGTACAACTACAAAACCTACTAAATAAATCAGCAACATCACTGAGGGGTAAATGTGATCTAAACTGTGACAGTTGTCCAAATACACTACAATCTAGTTCACACGGTTGTCTACCAAGAAGGAATGTCTTATTACCTAAGATAAGAAGAAAAAAAGATGAAATAGTCGATTCCATATTCGGTCACTACGTACCTTTGTGATATTCGATTCCAAGATGCACAAGGACGGAGTGCATTACAATTTCAATCACATTTCAACAATGATTGTTTATCTTCGAGGTTCCTGTTGTTCTTCTTTTAGTTTTGCTTTGTGAGGGTTGGCATTTTACTCGCATGTGGCGACATTGTGATATTTTAGTTTTCATTTTTTAAACTATTTTCTTGATTTTCGTTTGTTCATAAGGGCTATTATTCTCAGCTTTTCTAAAGAATCTACCTTGGTATTGTACCATTTGCACAAATGAATGGAATATGCCTTAAATATTTTAATTCAAAATGAAACTAGCATTATAATTTGCTCTGAGAAATGGTTAGACACTGGTCAACAATTTAATCTACAAACACATAACCGCATACATTATTAACTTACCAGATACACACATCTCACAGGTTACAATTAAAATGGTTAGATGCAGGCATATTAAAATGTGATGGAATGAAAACGGTTCACCCATTTCCCCGGCCAATAAAACTGACCATCACGATATATCTCAAATAATGTTGACAGAATCATTAAAATACCAATGGCATTCAAGCTACCCGTACAAACAAAATACAGTCGATAAAGATTCGTACTGAATTCTAACTGTCGTACAATGAACACAAGAATATGTTAACAATCACAGCAAAAATAACTGTATATCATGGATTAAAGGTGTTGTAGCTCCATCTTTCCGTTCAAAACATAAATTGTTTTAGTCTGTGACGGATTATTTGTTATTTAGCAACTCACTTAAAAAAGATGATAAACTGCTGAAATCTTTGTTTAAAATAGACATCAGTTCTTCTTTGTTATGTCTCCCAAGACCTTGTTGATACGTCTGCTTATTGACAAACGAAATGGCCAACTTTATTTTTAGCCATCCCCATTTTGCTAATTTTAATACTGTTTTTTCGTCATCATATTTCCATCTGTTGAGAACCATCAGCCTGAAACATATATTTATCACAATAGAATAAGTTATGGGTACTTAACGCCATTTTCAAAAATATATCGCATATAATTGCAACAGGTACACCTCTCGGAAATCGTGAATTGAAGTCTCAACATTAATGTTGATAGGTACTTGTTACATAGGTAGATATAAATCTAACTACCATACGAACACCGAGAGAACAGCACATATAACAATTAGTGAAAGTTATATATAAGGAAAAGTACCAATTCCAAAATACACGAACCGCATCAGTGGTTTAATGGTTAGCGTGCTCGTCTAGAGTGCGGCAAATCGTGGGTTCGAGCACCGGTAAGGTCAAGCCAAAGACTATAGAATATAAAAAATAGTTTGAAAATATCAAAACCGTAGCACAAATTGGGACATACAAAACAATGGACAAAATAAAAAGGACAAAAAGACAAACAATGGTTGACAACATAATATAATGAAAACTATGCATTGGGAAAAACACTACAAAGAAAACTATGCAATGGGCAAAACACTACAAAGAAAACTATACATTGGGAAAAACACTACAAAGAAAACTATTCATTAGGCAAAACACTACAAAAGAAATTGTACATTGGGCAAAACACTACAAAGAAATCAATGCATTAGGCAAAACACTACAAAGAAAACTGTACATTGGGAAAAACACTACAAAGAAAACCATGCATTGGGCAAAACACTACAAAGAAAACTGTACATTGGGAAAAACACTACAAATAAAACTATGCATTGGGCAAAACACTACAAAGAAAACTATGCATTGGGCAAAACACTACAAAGAACACTATACTTTGGGCAAAAAACACTACAAAGAAAACCATACATTGGGCAAAACACTACACAGAAAACTATGCATTGGGAAAAACACTACAAAGAAAACTATACATTGGGCAAAACACTACAAAGAAAACTATTCATTAGGCAAAAAGAAATTGTACATTGGGCAAAACACTACAAAGAAATCAATGCATTAGGCAAAACACTACAAAGAAAACTGTACATTGGGAAAAACACTACAAAGAAAACCATGCATTGGGCAAAACACTACAAAGAAAACTATACATTGGGAAAAACACTACAAAGAAAACTATTCATTAGGCAAAACACTACAAAGAAAACTCTACATTGGGCAAAACACTACAAAGAAAACTATACATTGGGAAAAACACTACAAAGAAAACTATTCATTAGGCAAAACACTACAAAGAACACTATACTTTGGGCAAAAAACACTACAAAGAAAACCATACATTGGGTAAAACACTACACAGAAAACTATGCATTCGGCAAAGCACTACAAAGAAAACTGTACATTGGGCAAAACACTACAAAGAAAACTCTACATTGGGCAAAACACTACAAAGAAAACTATGCATTGGGAAAAACACTACAAAGAAAACTCTACATTGGGCAAAACACTACAAAGAAAATAATACATTGGGTAAAACACTACAAAGAAACCTTACATTGGGCAAAACACTACACAGAAAACTATGCATTGGGCAAAACACTACAAAGAAAATAATACGTTGGGCAAAACACTACAAAGAAAACTCTACATTGGGCAAAACACTACAAAGAAAACAATACGTTGGGCAAAACACTACAAAGAAAACAATACGTTGGGCAAAACACTACATAGAAAACTCTACATTGGGCAAAACACTACAAAGAAAACAATACGTTGGGCAAAACACTACAAAGAAAACTCTACGTTGGGCAAAACACTACAAAGAAAACCTTACATTGGGCAAAACACTACAAAGAAAACCTTACATTGGGCAAAACACTACAAAGAAAACCTTACATTGGGCAAAACACTACAAAGAAAACTCTACATTGGGAAAAACACTACAAAGAAAACCTTACATTGGGCAAAACACTACAAAGAAAACTATGCATTGGGAAAAACACTACAAAGAAAATAATACATTGGACAAAACACTACAAAGAAAACTATGCATAGGGAAAAACACTACAAAGAAAATAATACATTGGGCAAAACACTACAAAGAAAACTATGCATTGGGAAAAACACTACAAAGAAAACCTTTCATTGGGCAAAACACTACAAAGAAAACTATGCATTGGGAAAAACACTACAAAGAAAATAATACATGGGGCAAAACACTACAAAGAAAACTATACATTGGGAAAAACACAACATAGAAAACTATACATTGGGGAAAAAGCTGCAAAGAAAACTATGCATTGAGCAAAACTCTACAAAGAAAACTATACATTGGGCAAAACACAACAAAGAAAATTGTACATTGGGGAAAATACTACAAAGAAAACTGTACATTGGGAAAACACAACTGGATTTGCCTATCAGAAACACAGTGGGCTGCCTATAAGAAACAGGATGTCATTACTCTTCGCGTGAACTTGCCTTCACACTCGTTGTTGGTGGGATACATGTTGCATATCTGTTTTAGTTGTCTATGGTGCGCTCTTTTCTTCTTTTTGTTTGTCTGTCGTTTTTCTGTGTATTTTACACAATATTCTCCGTGTCTCTAGATTGTCCATTCTTGATTGTCTCTTCGGTTCTCTCTAACGTTTATTTAAATGTACACATGTTTTTCCTTGTTGCACCTTTTCATTTGCCTTAATGGTGTATTATATATACATTATTTAAGCTAATATTGAATTCTGATCTTGATACCCAGTATTTGGCTCATTCATTAAACAACACGTACCAGTATGTATGCTCGTCCACCATCCTTTGAAAAGCAACAGCAATAGACCTTTCCTCTGGAGTTAAATGTTCATTTAGATCTACCTTGTGTATTTCATTGAGGTATTCAATAATAAGTTGTGAATCTGGTATCACTAAATCATTATACTCGATCCAAGGTACCTTGCCTTTTGGACCTCGTTTCTTGTCGTGAACATTCTATGTAAAATCAAGAAGAAAAACAATTTTTACGTTTCCACTATCTATGTTTAGGATAAAAGGAAAGTAAAAAAAAACGAATCAAAAATCTTAGAAACAGATGTAAAATCGATATCCCTAACACATAGATGATCGCTCAATTTTCTGGCTTGGTACAGGCACTTCAATACGAAGTAGTCGGGTTAAAACAAGTTGTATGAACCCATATCACCAGACATAGTGAAATTATGCGATCAGCAAATCCTTTTCACATGCAACATGTAAGTTAGTCCGAGATTCCTCTGCCGTCCGACGACTTTTTTCGACTTGCTGTAGCCGTGGGACGCTAGAGAGCTCTACATACGAAAAACAGCGGATTTGCCTCTCTAACTCTTGGTCGGCACATTTCCACGTTTCGTGGCTATCGGATTTTATTTTCTATCAGAAACCCTAATATAAATCGCTTCACCAATCATTTTTCTATTCATTCATAACCATCTTACCCTTAGAAAGTGGTGTTACACTCCATTACAGCACGATTTTGCCTTAGATCCTATTATTCCGTCATTTGATTTCCATTTTCGAATCTACAAACGTGATCTCGCGATATTAACTGAATGATGAAGGCAACGCATTGCATGTTGAGAGCTAATTAATGCAGCGTGCCAAATTATTTGGAGCATTATTAATATTTGCATTCGTAAACAACATTCAAATCACATGGAAGACGATACATTTAAGCGTATTCTGCAGAACAAACAGTTCCATCTACAGATCAAAGCAGAGCAGAAGAAAATAATACAGAATGTGTAGGAAAAGAAAAGATTCAATGGCAGAGTGTTACCAACGGGCTTTGGAAAGAGCATGTGTTACGTCCCCCTTTTTGGAAAAGGTACTACATCATATTTTTTTCTTATGGTTATCTGTAATTCACTATTGCTGTTAAAATCATTACCAATCAATATAATTAACTGTATTAAATTTTATGTTAATTGTTCTGCCTTAATAGGCTCCTATGATTGGCAGTAAAAATATTTGTTTGTTTGTTTATATGCAAATCATCTCCCATAATACATTGCGGTAATCGTAGTTTTCTCGAAGTCACGTGACAAATGTTCCAAAATGGATGTGAAATGACGAAATCATAGGCTCTAAGGGAAAATCGTGCTGTAATGGAGTGTAGCACCACTTTCTGAGGGTAAGATGGTTATGAATGAATAGAAAAATGATTGGTGAAGCGATTTATATAAGGGTTTCTGATAGAAAATAAAATCAAATAGCCACGAAACGCGGAAATGTGTTGACCCAGAGTTGGAGGGCAAATCCGCTGTTTTCCGTATGTAGAGCTCTCTCACGTCCTGCGGCTACAGCAAGTCGAAAAAAGCCGTCGGACGGCAGAGGAATCTCGGACTACATGTAAGTAAAATGTCCACACTCGCGTACAACCACAGGGGCTCGTTATTACTGTCTAGGAAGGCCAAGGTAGTTGTAATGTTGACATGAATTCTGCAAAAAAGTGTTAATTGCGACCTTTGGACGTCCAGGACATGTTAAAATGTAATGATTTTATTGAAATATAATGACTTTGCAATACAAAACGGCCAGAGTGAGGAGACATTACAACAAAGAGAAAATATTGTGGACATTTGAAAATCGGTGGTCTCCAAGTTGTTGTTTTACTTTTCGTAACTCCTATTGATAGGCGATCTTCCCATGGATAGCTGGCCTTCCTAGACAGTAGTAACGAGCCCCTGTGATACAACTGGGTAATTGCAACGCTGTTGTATTCTTGCGCTTTATACATAATATATTTAATTAATAGTTAGAATTGTTTTAAACGATCAAAAAGCAGTCAAATAAGAAAAATAATTTCATGATTACTTTGTCAGATATATCACAAGTAAGTATGTTTGAAACAGCATTTGAAAGTGATTTATTCTCCCAGGGGCGTAGTTGAGGCTTAATAGTGTGCACGCCATAATTTTTGATTTTTTGCCCCCAAGTGTGGTACACAGTGTTGTTGGCAAATCATTGCGTTTTGAAATGGCTCAGCAGGTTCACCATCTGGCAACTTCTCTCCTGAAATCCTCTAATGTCAGCCTGGTGTGCCTCGTATATTGTAGCGACATGATCTTCAGTTAATTTACAGCTCGGGGCAGTAGATGCTGTGCATGGAAGCTGTTTTCAGATTTAAGGAGACATGATTCAAGTTCTGTAATCAAATGGTCCAAAAATGGATTGTACAAAGAAATTCTCCAATACAGTTTTGGCGTTTCCTTGAGGTTATTGGCTCTGGTAGTCTCTCTACCACGTCGCCTGGGCAAGGTCGTCTTAACAGCATTATAGGCTCCCGGGCAAAGCAGGTCAAGGGGGCCCCCGCCTACACAACCACTCACAGGAATGAAAATGTAAATGTCGATAAAATTAAACATATATTTAGTGTATTGGTACTTCCAACATAATCAGTGTTTAAACATTAAAATCATACCGTACACAGCATACATAAATTAGCATTGGGCGCCTATGCTTGTGGGGACCCCGGGCATGCGTTAAGACGGCACTGCGCCTGGGCATCCTTTCAGATATATCAAAAGATTTGGCCAAGTTAAGTGCAGGCTGATACAACTCATCCCACACCCCCAAACCGATTCGTCCTGTCGTTCAGCTCTTAACATTTCAATCACGGTCTTGGATTCTTTGATGGCTTCAAGAAGGTCGCATTCGGTATATTGGAGGAATATTGACAGATAAACAGTGCTATGTAAAATATATTTCGCTACTACCAAACCTATGATAAACTGAAACCGCATGATGGATGCAAGAAACTGCCCGACTTTGTCATCGCCTTGGTTCTGTAAGCATTTCAACGCATGGACCACAACTGGATATGACGTCTTAAAGGTATAAAATGCGTCCGCTCGACTTGTCCATCGCATTTCACAGAGGGTCCGTAATGTTGTCCTTTTTTCCATGTTTTCCTTAGTAGTAGCATCAGCGTCTCGTTCATCAAAGAAAGCATGTAATTTCTTTGCAGAATAGTCGAACGCGACTTCTTGGACAGTTGATATAACATTTCGAACTAGTCTATACATTACCATACATAGTTACTAGTACGTCTTATTAGCGATATATTAATTATACTGGTTTAATTATACTGTTAAATGTAGCAATAAAATTATTATTATTTTTTAATTTTATTACCCATTTTTTTTAACCTGCCGATGTGCACGCCATAGCGTGACAGCGCATATGCAGCTACGCCTCTGTCTCCTGTTTGAATTGTTGTTTTGTTTCGTTATGGAGTTGGTAATCATCTATGATAGCAATGACTACATGACTATTAGCAATAATTAATAAATGATAGGTGCTATTTTCAAAACGTATGACATTTTAAAAGACAACATATTCGTCCGGTTTAGTGTCAATATTTTGTAACAAACTTGGTATTACAGTTAGAACAAACTATCCACCAAATCTTGTTGATTTGTTTTTGTATTTTATTAAGCTGTGCGTATCCATGGTACTTTTCAAACATAGGAACAGAAAACAATTAGCACCAAGATATTTATATTGACTTTTAACATATATTTGTTTTATCACTTGACAAATACTAATTGCTAGAATGTACATGTATCTCAAATTGCTGTCTCACTCCGGGTTTGTAGCAAGAATAAGACGACGGGTGCTAACCTTCTGGAGTGCCTGTGTTCTGGAGTGCCTGTGTACTGGAGAGCCTGTGTTCTGGAGTGCCTGTGTTCTGGAGTGCCTGTGTTCTGGAGTGCCTGTGTTCTGGAGCGCCTGTGGTCTGGAGCGCCTGTGTTCTGGAGTGTCTGTGTTCTGGAGAGCCTGTGTTCTGGAGTGCCTGTGTTCTGGAGTGCCTGTGTTCTGGAGAGCCTGTGTTCTGGAGTGCCTGTGTTCTGGAGTGCCTGTGTTCTGGAGAGCCTGTGTTCTGGAGAGCCTGTGTTCTGGAGTGCCTATGTTCTGGAGAGCCTGTGTTCTGGAGTGCCTGTGTTCTGGAGTGCCTGTGTTCTGGAGTGCCTGTGTTCTGGAGTGCCTGTGTTCTGTGTGGTCTGGAGTACCTGTGTTCTGGAGCGCCTGTGTTCTGGAGTGCCTGTGTTCTGGAGTGCCTGTGTTCTGGAGCGCCTGTGTTCTGGAGTGCCTGTGTTGTGGAGTGCCTGTGTTGTGGAGTGCCTGTGTTCTGGAGTGCCTGTGTTCTGGAGCGCCTGTGTTCTGGAGTGCCTGTGTTCTGTAGCGCCTGTGTTCTGGAGCGCCTGTGTTCTGGAGTGCCTGTGTTCTGGAGTGCCTGTGTTCTGGAGTGCAGGTGTTCTGGAGTGCCTGTGTTCTGGAGCGCCTGTGTTCTGGAGCGCCTGTGTTCTGGAGTGCCTGTGTTCTGGAGTGCCTGTGTTCTGGAGTGCCTGTGTTCTGGAGTGCCTGTGTTCTGGAGTGTCTGTGTTCTGGAGTGCCTGTGTTCTGGAGTACCTGAATTCATTCCCGCTTTTAGTGGTCGTCGTGTTGTTCATTCTTTAGTTTTCTGTGTATTCTTTTGTGCATCATAGGAAAAACAATGTTCTTAAAATTGATATTAAGTTTTCAACCAGGAGCATTGTAATCGGAGAAAATATAATTACCACCGAAGGTTAATGATACACAAGTGTATACCAAGTGTTAGATTCTCATTTGAATTACGTGTGAACGAACAATAGGTATAAAAATGACACAATTCGTAATATCATAATCTTATTTATTTTTTTACCTGTGTGGCAACATGTAATTTCGCACGTTTTTATTACAGGTGGAAATATTTTTGGAACATTGCTCAGATTTTGTAGATAATCCCCTTTCAGGATCATGTACATTTTGTACATGAATACATTTTTAGTTTGAACTATAACCTCGTTTTAACAAAGCTTGACAAACCGATATTAAATATTTGTAGGTTAATGACATATCTGTCGAATAGTATTTTAAATATTTTGATATTTTAGCAGATAATGTTTAAAACAGGGAATGGTTGTCCTTCGAAGAAATACCACACATTTTCTATTACACTTTCCCGTGTTATCTACTTTCAAGTAGAAGGAGACCCTTATCATCTTATTTTTATGTTGGTGTTTGTGCTTATAATATTATACATACAAAATGTGACAACATAATTTGTAATAAATATCACAGTCACAATAATTTAGTAAAATAGATTAGTTGTATGTCTTAATAGAAATCTAATAGATTTACTCGGAGAAGAAGTACTACATTCCATTAAGTCTCAAAAAGTATGTTTCCATGGATATCATGAACTTTCAATAATACCTTGGGTGCAGTTGAAGTAAGGTTTATGATCCACCCAGTGGTCATTGATTGTTGAAGTAAGATTTATGATCCACCCAGTGGTCACTGATTGTTGAAGTAAGATTTATAATCCACCCAGTGGTCACTGATTGTTGAAGTAAGACTTATGATCCACCCAGTGGTCACTGATTGTTGAAGTAAGAATTATGATCCACCCAGTGGTCACTGATTGTTGAAGTGAAATTTATGATCCACCCAGTTGTCACTGATTGTTGAAGTAAGATTTATGATCCACCCAGTGGTCACTGATTCTTGAAGTAAGATTTATGATCCACCCAGTGGTCACTGATTGTTGAAGTAAGATAAATGATCCACCCAGTGGTCACTGATTGTTGAAGTAAGATGTATGATGCACCAAGTGGTCACTGATTGTTGAAGTAAGATTTATGATCCACCAAGTGGTCACTGATTGTTGAAGTAAGATTTATGATCCACCAAGTGGTCACTGATTGTTGAAGTAAGACTTATGATCCACCAAGTGGTCACTGATTGTTGAAGTAAGATTTATGATCCACCCAGTGGTCACTGATTGTTGAAGTAAGATTTATAATGCATCCAGTGGTCACTGATTGCTGAAGTAAGAATTATGATCCACCCAGTGGTCACTGATTCTTGAAGTAAGATTTATGATCCACCCAGTGGTCACTGATATTGTAACTTATTAAAACTAATGTCATCCCCCCCCCCCCCCCTTAACTTTCTCCTAAAGATCTTAAAATTATTTGACTTGTCTATCTTTGGACTATGAACGTATATGGAGTTTATTCCGTAAACGCGTTGTGTGGTATGCCTCCCTATATATACGTTCATAGTACATAAACGCGTTCATAATTCATACCACACAACGGGTTTACGTAATGCCCTCCCATATACGTTCATAGTCCAAAGATAGGAAAGTCAAATAATTTTAAAATCATTAGGGGTAAGTTAACCAGTTTCTATTCTAAATCTCCACATTTGTAAAACCAACGCTAAACCAAATCAAAATTGGCATAGATATTTTTTTAATAAATGTCGGTTTCGTCAATTGTTTTTCCTTTTCATTGGATCCAATTTGATTCTATGTTTGTTTTTAATATATCTATGATTATTCGTATCGTTTTTGATAAATGAAGAAAAAATGCAAAGCTATAGAGTAAATTATTGAGAGGAAATGTTTGTTGTTTCCCCGTACAACAAACATCGTTCGGAAAAATTGACAAAATGTGTTTTATTGTCATTGTATGGTGTGTATTGATATGTAAATTTACTACAGCATGATACATGTAGGTCATTTAAACCAGTCATGCTAATTATTTACATCATAATACCTACACAACTACTCATTACCGTCCTACTCACTTTAAACTAAGAAGGGTACTCAGAATCGTTTTAAATCAAGAATGATGTACCCTCCTATAATCACTTTAAACTAAGAAGGGTGCTCAGAATCGTTTTAAATCAAGAATGATGTACCCTCCTATAATCACTTTAAACTAAGAAAGGTGCTCAGAATCGTTTTAAATCAAGAATGATGTACCCTCTTATAATCACTTTAAACTAAGAAAGGTGCTCAGAATAGTTTTAAATCAAGAATGATGTACCCTCCTATAATCACTTTAAACTAAGAAAGGTGCTCAGAATCGTTTTAAATCAAGAATGATGTAACCTCCTATAATCACTTTAAACTAAGAAGGGTGCTCAGAATCGTTTTAAATCAAGAATGATGTAACCTCCTATAATCACTTTAAACTAAGAAGGGTGCTCAGAATCGTTTTAAATCAAGAATGATGTACCCTCTTATAATCACTTTAAACTAAGAAGGGTGCTCAGAATCGTTTTAAATCAAGAATGATGTAACCTCTTATAATCACTTTAAACTAAGAAAGGTGCTCAGAATCGTTTTAAATCAAGAATGATGTACCCTCTTATAATCACTTTAACTAAGAAGGGTGCTCAGAATCGTTTTAAATCAAGAATGATACACAATATCACCTTAAACAAGGAAGGAAAACATTTCTTTCAATGTTTGTTAATTGGAATTTTATGTTCAATGACATATTTATCGCAATGTGTTTTAAATATTTTGATCTTTAGCCGATAATGGCTAGAATACGGAACTTTTGACATTGATAATTCTAGTTCGTCCTTCGTCTTGTATTCTTGTTGTGCTGTCAACGATCGTGGTTACTGTTACTATAAATACATTATTGCATGTCATATAAACCACCGTGGATATAGTGAGTGATTGATGTTAAACGCCAAATGAGTACCTTTTCAGCTTGATCATTACGAGAACAAGTTATATTCAATTAAATGATGATGTACGGTCAAATGTAGTGTACCTGCATCCGTGATCGGATTTTTATAGTGCTAGCTCACTGAAACAACAGTCCGCGGGTATGTCATGTCTCTCCACTCAGACACATTATCCTGATTCCGAGCAAACCAGTCTGTGCTCTTACTCCTTAATGCAGTGTGCTTAGCGGGAAGCAGCAAGTACCAATTTGATAGTCTCTAGATTGACCCGACCGGAGCTCGAACCCACGATCTACCGCACCCAATGCGAGCAATGGATATATTTAAACATAAAAACACATAAACAAAATTGAACATTAGATATGACGAATACGAATCCACAAAAAACAAATCAGAATTACTTATCAATTACCTTATATGGTATTTTAGCCATTCTTAAATAAGTTTCTAATTTGACAGCAAATGGTGATAGACTTGGTGCAAATGGTCCTCTCCCTGCCTGGTGCAAAATCACTGTACATTTTGGATAATCATTGTTTGTCTTCTTACTGTAAAAATAACAAAATGGAAAAAATTGTTTTGTTTTATAACTCAGTCAAGACATCAGCTTATGCCTTAGAATTTTAAATGGTTTTATTACCATCCACACGTGCTACCATTTCAAAATTTCATTTTTTTTTAAATCTTGCTTAATTTTAAAAAGAATTGATTGCATTCTGCAATACAGTCTAGCGTTTCATATTCAGTCAGTTGATCTATAGAATTTTGAAATATTTTCAAGTACATTTTTTTATTATAATTTATTACGGAACGATTGTAGCTTGCTACACATTTGATATACATGTTTCTAAGATACTGTTATAATAATTCGGAATTTCAAATCGTCCTACATGTAAGTAATAAAGGAATGAAATAAATATGTTTTCATGTTTTCTGTTAGACTATATGCCGCATGGTCTTTAACATGTGGGTCATAGTAACAGTGGTTGTGTGATAGTTAATAATGCAACATCACGTGTCATATGCGACCATCTAAGCAGGGGTCAATAATGAGATGTTTAAAAAACCAAACTATTGTCCTTGTAATAGAGCATTCCTTTGTACGGAAAAACAAAAATCTTCTGTCACTGGCTTTTTTGACAGTAGGTAAAATAACTTGTGACAGCATGCATCACCATTAAACCCCTACAAAACTTAATACTTCAACTCACACATGTACAAGGTTTTTTTCTAAGTTATATTACAATATATTCTGTTGTGTTTTAATATTAACATTTATATATTGTCCAAACAAGAACCTCCCTCTCCCGATAAGAAAATGATTGGTCCCAACATATATATATATATATATAGTATATATAAGTGGTAACACAACACTGTACACTACATGTATATGTTATTTTAAGAATATTGACTTTCAGGGGCACCCCCCACCCCACCCCACCCCCCTAATATGGCCGCACACAAAAAAATTGTGTAATTAAACATTGGAATGTTATGTTTGATTTATATCACGTAGATATTTATATAGACGTAAGGTTTTTTTTCTCCTTTATACAATTTATGAATAAAAATGCATTAACAGAATGTTGGTACATCTACCCAGTTAATCAAAAATAAATTGAAAGTCATTATGTTACCGAAAATGAACAGGTTTTTTAATAGTATTCTGTAATTACTCAGTCGTAGTTTTATTACATATGAATTACAAGATATGTAAAGCCACAGTTATATGTACATGTACTATACAGTTAATAATAAAAGGTCATCTGCTAAATGTGTCAAATGTTATTTATTTGTGTAAAATAACAAAAATATTCAATTTTCAAATACTTTATCTGTTTTCCGTAATTATGTCCATATAAATATAGATTACAAAATAAGTATATTGATTGATTGATTGATTGATTGTATAACGCAAAGTGGACAGTCTTTCAACTTACATTTTAGAAAATCATTATATCTGTTGTCGTGTTAAAAGTATGAGAAGAATATAAAGAATAGGATACAAATAATCTAAAAAAATAATATAATTGAAAATTCAGTTCAATTTTAAAATCAACAAAAAGTTAATAAAATACGTAAATACATGTACATGTATATCCATTAAAATTTAGAAATATTAATATTTACTTGTTGGTATTCCATGCATCATAATATACAATACAATACCAATTACATGTTTCCTATCATGGGCCACGATTTGGCAAAATGAGCGATTACGAGTACGTAAAGAGGAAAAGAGTTGCTGATTGACAAAGAGAGACATAATACACAATATAAACAAACATATAATAATAATAAACAATAAGTATTAAAACTAAAATATTAAATGTCACTAACCTTCGTCTTCCCCATAAGACAATTAAACAAAGTACACTAAAAGTTGTAATTACACCTGTTAACAGGTAACTGTTAATTCCTATATAATCCATTGATGTGCATACGTTGTCAATTTATGTCGAGTTTTTGTATTAAATGTTTTATATATATTTATTTAGGTGAACACCAGTAGGCGTGTGAATGTCTTTTATATAAGTAGTATTGTAGGAGGCCAATGGAACAAATTTCCGGTGAAATAAACATATTAAATATATTTCCTAATTGTCAAATAATATGCGTCATCAAAAATAAGGAATGTGCAGTATATACGTGAATAGACATGGTATGCTTTACAAAATGTGCATCATTGTGGCTGTTTAGACATTTCACAATAATTAATGATGATACATTAATTACAAATTGGTAGACTGTCGATGATAATTTTCAACGTGTAGATTGCTATAAACATTTTTGCTTTCAATCTTTTTGTTATATAATCAAATGATGTTATTGTAATAAAATTTAGATCAAAGCATGTAATATCTAATATATACAATGGCTTATCCGTCAGAAATGTTAACATCGTAGACATTCGCCCCAAGATAAATGCATGTGGTTAACCTCAAAAGGGGAATAGGTTAACTCATGTTGTTCCTTTCATCTAGTAAGCATTATAAAAATTACATCTGAATTCATTGGTATGTTTCTTATTGCCTCTGAAAAATGTACATGTCTGCCTATGGATACGTAATATTATTGCGTGGTATTTGTTTTTTTAACTTAATGTATTAGTGTATTGACACTCCTGGAACTGAAAATGTTATTTCTTTGGTTGATAATAAATATAATATTGAGCACTTGTAAAATTGAGTAACGGCCGTCAATAGAAACGGGACAGACAATACAATGACCATCCGAAAAATGGGAACAAAAAACAAGCATTGGTCTACAGAACACTACACGGAAAATTAAAGATCGAGCACCACGCACCAGTATAAAAATATTACAGAGGTGCAGTTCAACGCTTTGTAAGTAATCAGTTTACATAATAAATATAGATTGTGTTGTATTTCCATCGGTATAATACTATTTTAATCTCTATTTTGTCTATTGATGATATTACTTATAGTTATTTTCCTAAGAAAAGTTTGCATAAACCAGAAGGAATAATGAGAAGGACAGACAATACTATGACCAAACAAACAATGACAAAAAGACAAACAATGTTCGACAAAAACTACACAGAGAATTACATTGGTAGAACTGAGCAGGAGAAACCCATTGAAAAATCACAGGGCGAGTTTAGTCAATTTGCATAAACATGTAATTGACTATGCTGTATTTCCACTCTCTCGGTATTTAATATTGTTTTATCATCTTTAATCAATGTTGATATTACTGATAGTCTTACGTAAGGAAACTGCATCGATTGTGTAATGGTTAGCGTGTTCGCCTCGACTCGAGTGTGTTAGATCGTGGGTTCGAGTCCCGATCGGGTCACACAAGACTATAAAGCTGGTATTTGTTGATTCTCCACTAAGTACGCAGCAGTAAGGAGGAAGAGCAAAGACTGGTTGGCTCAGAATCAGGATATTGTGTCCGAGTGGGCGACATGCACTATGCAAATCCAACTAAGCGAGTTGGTCTAGTACAAAGCGGATCTCATCATCATCTCATTAACGATTATCTTGTTCTCGCCATAATATACCTGATATATTGCTGAGTTGGCGTTAAGCAACCATCACTCACTCACTCGCTTTCGTAAGAAAAGTTTGGAGAAACCAAAAGCGGTAATCAAAGGGACAGACAATACAATGGTCAAACAAAAAAGGGACAGACAATACAATGATCAAACAAAAAAGGGAGAGACAATACAATGGCCAAACAAAAAAGGGACAGACAATACAATGGTCAAACAAAAAAGGAGAAAAAGACCAACAATGATCTAAAACATTACACTGAAACCTAAAGTCCCATGTCCTCAGTTATATAGAGTGTTTAATGAAGGAACTTGGTCTCCCATAGACATGTTAATTTGCTTATTAAACAATGCTCCCTCATTTAAACAAGTGTGTATCTTAACAATTCCCCACCTAAGAAGAAGTAGACTAATAATACTAACAATTATAGTCAATTAATAGCATGGCTAATGTAAGCTTTGTCAATTAACATAGAATTAAAAAACTGGGATTGTTAAATAAGAATGTTATTAATGAATAAAAGTAGACAAGTGTACATGACAGGGTCAGTCTGCACTTTTGTTTTAAAAATATGAGACAATATTATAAAGGATTTCACATGAATGGGTCATTTAAATCAAATAAAAAAATATATAAATATAAAATTTTTAATGTACAGCTCGCAATGGGCGTCTTGATTGACAATGAAGTATTTGTATTGTATTGTAAGGTCCTCTTGTAAAATTCAAGATTCTTTATTTCTCATAAAACCATAGTTGAAACAGTGGTACAGAGAATTTGCCAATTAACATAAATATATGATAAATGCACATGACAAGACAAGATGGTATACAAAATTGAATAATAAAAACAGAAATGAAATAACATCATTTGTTTATGACATAGATATGTGGTTAAACCAGGAGAACTAGCATGATGTTGTTGGACACGGATGAATTTACAACGACTCCTGGTAGTGTGATGCACCAATAACAAAAGCAATTTGGCAAACCATTCAAGAACATTTTGGAGGGGGTTAGGAACACGCTGTTGAGCTCATGGTCTTGGATTCAAGTACTGTAGTATGAAGGACAAGAGGTAATATTTTAAAACATTTTACACCTTTTCAATCACATTTTTTCATACAGAAAATAGATAAAAGTGAGAACTGTTACGCTTTCTCACTTACCAATTGACTTTTAACAGCGTTAAATATCTTAAGAGAGAATAGGATCAATTGTGGATTTGTCATGATAATAGACGACATCGCTCCTACGCGGTTGCCTAGTTGTGTAAATTATATTGAAGATGCATTTTTGCTTGGTTTTAAGGGGCAAAAACATGCATTGAAATATCCAATCAAGAAGGGGTATATTGCTGATAAATATGGATTATCTTGGAATTTATAGGCGGTTAGAATACAAAGCCACTTCGGGGTTCTTACGGGAAAAGAATTTTTCTCGGTTATCCAACAATGTTATCAAACTGTCATTTTTTACGTGTAGGTGTTTCAATGATAAGATTCCTTTTATTAAACAAAAAAATCTGGAATCATATGATACATGTATATTATTCAGAAAGAAGGATCAAATAAGTGATGTACATATTAATCTTGAAATGCTGATGGCTACATACTCACCATGTGTTATTTTTGTGGATGCTGGTATAAGTAACACGCGCAAATGTCACATATATTTGAATGAACTTCATCAACTGTCTATGACCATATATTAAACAGCTTAAGTTCCCCTGTAAGCATTCGTGATAGCCAGGACACAATGCGTGCATGTTTGCCCTTGGATTTAGTATGGTCTATAATCTTTGATTTACAACATCTGATTACTTCTTTGATATATTCACATTTTCCTCGCACACAAGGTGAGCAATACAGGTTTCCAAGGAGACTCTGTTTTAATGGGCGATCTATATACACCTAATTATAAGGGCAGGGACTGGTCCTCTGAAAATAGAATAAAACAAATAAGAAAGGATTATGAACAGACTCATTACTAAGACAGGGGCTGGTCCTCTGAAAATAGAATAAAACAAATAAGAAAGGATTATGAACAGACTCATTACTAAGACAGGGGCTGGTCCTCTGAAAATAGAATAAAACAAATAAGAAAGGATTATGAACAGATTCATTACTAAGACAGGGGCTGGTCCTCTGAAAATAGAATAAAACAAATAAGAAAGGATTATGAACAGACTCATTACTAAGACAGGCACTGGTCCTCTGAAAATAGAATAAAACAAATAAGAAAGGATTATGAACAGACTCATGACTAAGACAGGGGCTGGTCCTCTGAAAATAGAATAAAACAAATAGGAAAGGATTATGAACAGATTCATTACTAAGACAGGGGCTGGTCCTCTGAAAATAGAATAAAACAAATAAGAAAGGATTATGAACAGACTCATTACTAAGACAGGGACTGGTCCTCTGAACATAGAATAAAACAAATAAGAAAGGATTATGAACAGACTCATTACTAAGACAGGGGCTGGTCCTCTGAACATAGAATAAAACAAATAAGAAAGGATTATGAGCAGACTCATTACTAAGACAGGGACTGGTCCTCTGAAAATAGAATAAAACAAATAAGAAAGGATTATGAACAGACTCATTACTAAGACAGGGGCTGGTCCTCTGAAAATAGAATAAAACAAATAAGAAAGGATTATGAACAGACTCATTACTAAGACAGGGGCTGGTCCTCTGAAAATAGAATAAAACAAATAAGAAAGGATTATGAACAGACTCATTACTAAGACAGGGACTGGTCCTCTGAAAATACAATAAAACAAATAAGAAAGGATTATGAACAGACTCATTACTAAGACAGGGGCTGGTCCTCTGAAAATAGAATAAAACAAATAAGAAAGGATTATGAACAGACTCATTACTAAGAGAGGGGCTGGTCCTCTGAAAATAGAATAAAACAAATAAGAAAGGATTATGAACAGACTCATTACTAAGACAGGGACTGGTCCTCTGAAAATAGAATAAAACAAATAAGAAAGGATTATGAACAGACTCATTACTAAGACAGGGGCTGGTCCTCTGAAAATAGAATAAAACAAATAAGAAAGGATTATGAACAGACTCATTACTAAGACAGGGGCTGGTCCTCTGAAAATAGAATAAAACAAATAAGAAAGGATTATGAACAGACTCATTACTAAGACAGGGACTGGTCCTCTGAAAATAGAATAAAACAAATAAGAAAGGATTATGAACAGACTCATTACTATGAGAGGGGCTGGTCCTCTGAAAATAGAATAAAACAAATAAGAAAGGATTATGAACAGACTCATTACTAAGACAGGGACTGGTCCTCTGAAAATAGAATAAAACAAATAAGAAAGGATTATGAACAGACTCATTACTAAGACAGAGGCTGGTCCTCTGAAAATAGAATAAAACAAATAAGAAAGGATCATGAACAGACTCATTACTAAGACAGGGGCTGGTCCTCTGAAAATAGAATAAAACAAATAAGAAAGGATTATGAACAGATTCATTACTAAGACAGGGACTGGTCCTCTGAAAATAGAATAAAACAAATAAGAAAGGATTATGAACAGACTCATTACTAAGACAGGGGCTGGTCCTCTGAACATAGAATAAAACAAATAAGAAAGGATTATGAACAGACTCATTACTAAGACAGGGGCTGGTCCTCTGAAAATAGAATAAAACAAATAAGAAAGGATTATGAACAGACTCATTACTAAGACAGGGACTGGTCCTCTGAACATAGAATAAAACAAATAAGAAAGGATTATGAACAGACTCATTACTAAGACAGGGACTGGCCCTCTGAAAATAGAATAAAACAAATAAGAAAGGATTATGAACAGACTCATTACTAAGACAGGGACTGGTCCTCTGAAAATAGAATAAAACAAATAAGAAAGGATTATGAACAGACTCATTACTAAGAGAGGGGCTGGTCCTCTGAACATAGAATAAAACAAATAAGAAAGGATTATGAACAGACTCATTACTAAGACAGGGACTGGTCCTCTGAAAATAGAATAAAACAAATAAGAAAGGATTATGAACAGACTCATTACTAAGACAGGGGCTGGTCCTCTGAAAATAGAATAAAACAAATAAGAAAGGATTATGAACAGACTCATTACTAAGACAGGGGCTGGTCCTCTGAAAATAGAATAAAACAAATAAGAAAGGATTATGAACAGACTCATTACTAAGACAGGGACTGGTCCTCTGAAAATAGAATAAAACAAATAAGAAAGGATTATGAACAGACTCATTACTATGAGAGGGGCTGGTCCTCTGAAAATAGAATAAAACAAATAAGAAAGGATTATGAACAGACTCATTACTAAGACAGGGACTGGTCCTCTGAAAATAGAATAAAACAAATAAGAAAGGATTATGAACAGACTCATTACTAAGACAGAGGCTGGTCCTCTGAAAATAGAATAAAACAAATAAGAAAGGATTATGAACAGACTCATTACTAAGACAGAGGCTGGTCCTCTGAAAATAGAATAAAACAAATAAGAAAGGATCATGAACAGACTCATTACTAAGACAGGGGCTGGTCCTCTGAAAATAGAATAAAACAAATAAGAAAGGATTATGAACAGATTCATTACTAAGACAGGGACTGGTCCTCTGAAAATAGAATAAAACAAATAAGAAAGGATTATGAACAGACTCATTACTAAGACAGGGGCTGGTCCTCTGAACATAGAATAAAACAAATAAGAAAGGATTATGAACAGACTCATTACTAAGACAGGGGCTGGTCCTCTGAAAATAGAATAAAACAAATAAGAAAGGATTATGAACAGACTCATTACTAAGACAGGGACTGGTCCTCTGAACATAGAATAAAACAAATAAGAAAGGATTATGAACAGACTCATTACTAAGACAGGGACTGGCCCTCTGAAAATAGAATAAAACAAATAAGAAAGGATTATGAACAGACTCATTACTAAGACAGGGGTTGGTCCTCTGAAAATAGAATAAAACAAATAAGAAAGGATTATGAACAGACTCATTACTAAGACAGGGACTGGTCCTCTGAAAATAGAATAAAACAAATAAGAAAGGATTATGAACAGACTCATTACTAAGAGAGGGGCTGGTCCTCTGAACATAGAATAAAACAAATAAGAAAGGATTATGAACAGACTCATTACTAAGACAGGGACTGGTCCTCTGAAAATAGAATAAAACAAATAAGAAAGGATTATGAACAGACTCATTACTAAGACAGGGGCTGGTCCTCTGAAAATAGAATAAAACAAATAAGAAAGGATTATGAACAGACTCATTACTAAGACAGGGGCTGGTCCTCTGAAAATAGAATAAAACAAATAAGAAAGGATTATGAACAGACTCATTACTAAGACAGGGACTGGTCCTCTGAAAATAGAATAAAACAAATAAGAAAGGATTATGAACAGACTCATTACTAAGAGAGGGGCTGGTCCTCTGAAAATAGAATAAAACAAATAAGAAAGGATTATGAACAGACTCATTACTAAGACAGGGACTGGTCCTCTAAAAATAGAATAAAACAAATAAGAAAGGATTATGAACAGACTCATTACTAAGACAGAGGCTGGTCCTCTGAAAATAGAATAAAACAAATAAGAAAGGATCATGAACAGACTCATTACTAAGACAGGGGCTGGTCCTCTGAAAATAGAATAAAACAAATAAGAAAGGATTATGAACAGACTCATTACTAAGACAGGGACTGGTCCTCTGAAAATAGAATAAAACAAATAAGAAAGGATTATGAACAGACTCATTACTAAGACAGGGGCTGGTCCTCTGAACATAGAATAAAACAAATAAGAAAGGATTATGAACAGATTCATTACTAAGACAGGGGCTGGTCCTCTGAAAATAGAATAAAACAAATAAGAAAGGATTATGAACAGACTCATTACTAAGACAGGGACTGGTCCTCTGAACATAGAATAAAACAAATAAGAAAGGATTATGAACAGACTCATTACTAAGACAGGGACTGGCCCTCTGAAAATAGAATAAAACAAATAAGAAAGGATTATGAACAGACTCATTACTAAGACAGGGGTTGGTCCTCTGAAAATAGAAAAAAACAAATAAGAAAGGATTATGAACAGACTCATTACTAAGACAGGGGCTGGTCCTCTGAACATAGAATAAAACAAATAAGAAAGGATTATGAACAGACTCATTACTAAGACAGGGACTGGTCCTCTGAACATAGAATAAAACAAATAAGAAAGGATTATGAACAGACTCATTACTAAGACAGGGACTGGTCCTCTGAACATAGAATAAAACAAATAAGAAAGGATTATGAACAGACTCATTACTAAGACAGGGACTGGTCCTCTGAACATAGAATAAAACAAATAAGAAAGGATTATGAACAGACTCATTACTAAGACAGGGGCTGGTCCTCTGAACATAGAATAAAACAAATAAGAAAGGATTATGAACAGACTCATTACTAAGACAGGGACTGGTCCTCTGAAAATACAATAAAACAAATAAGAAAGGATTATGAACAGACTCATTACTAAGACAGGGGCTGGTCCTCTGAAAATAGAATAAAACAAATAAGAAAGGATTATGAACAGACTCATTACTAAGACAGGGGCTGGTCCTCTGAACATAGAATAAAACAAATAAGAAAGGATTATGAACAGACTCATTACTAAGAGAGGGGCTGGTCCTCTGAAAATAGAATAGAACAAATAAGAAAGGATTATGAACAGACTCATTACTAAGACAGGGACTGGTCCTCTGAAAATAGAATAAAACAAATAAGAAAGGATTATGAACAGACTCATTACTAAGACAGGGACTGGTCCTCTGAAAATAGAATAAAACAAATAAGAAAGGATTATGAACAGACTCATTACTAAGACAGGGGCTGGTCCTCTGAAAATAGAATAAAACAAATAAGAAAGGATTATGAACAGACTCATTACTAAGACAGGGGCTGGTCCTCTGAAAATAGAATAAAACAAATAAGAAAGGATTATGAACAGACTCATTACTAAGACAGGGACTGGTCCTCTGAACATAGAATAAAGCAAATAAGAAAGGATTATGAACAGACTCATTACTAAGACAGGGGCTGGTCCTCTGAAAATAGAATAAAACAAATCAGAAAGGATTATGAACAGACTCATTACTAAGAGAGGGGCTGGTCCTCTGAAAATAGAATAAAACAAATAAGAAAGGATTATGAACAGACTCATTACTAAGACAGGGACTGGTCCTCTGAAAATAGAATAAAACAAATAAGAAAGGATTATGAACAGACTCATTACTAACACAGGGACTGGTTCTCTGAAAATAGAATAAAACAAATAAGAAAGGATTATGAACAGACTCATTACTAAGACAGGGGCTGGTCCTCTGAAAATAGAATAAAACAAATAAGAAAGGATTATGAACAGACTCATTACTAAGACAGGGGCTGGTCCTCTGAAAATAGAATAAAACAAATAAGAAAGGATTATGAACAGACGCATTACTAAGAAAGGGACTGGTCCTCTGAAAATAGAATAAAACAAATAAGAAAGGATTATGAACAGACTCATTACTAAGAGAGGGGCTGGTCCTCTGAAAATAGAATAAAACAAATAAGAAAGGATTATGAACAGACTCATTACTAAGACAGGGACTGGTCCTCTGAAAATAGAATAAAACAAATAAGAAAGGATTATGAACAGACTCATTACTAAGACAGGGACTGGTCCTCTGAAAATAGAATAAAACAAATAAGAAAGGATTATGAACAGACTCATTACTAAGACAGGGGCTGGTCCTCTGAAAATAGAATAAAACAAATAAGAAAGGATTATGAACAGACTCATTACTAAGACAGGGACTGGTCCTCTGAACATAGAATAAAACAAATAAGAAAGGATTATGAACAGACTCATTACTAAGACAGGGGCTGGTCCTCTGAAAATAGAATAAAACAAATAAGAAAGGATTATGAACAGACTCATTACTAAGACAGGGACTGGTCCTCTGAAAATAGAATAAAACAAATAAGAAAGGATTATGAACAGACTCATTACTAAGACAGGGACTGGTCCTCTGAAAATAGAATAAAACAAATAAGAAAGGATTATGAACAGACTCATTACTAAGAGAGGGGCTGGTCCTCTGAAAATAGAATAAAACAAATAAGAAAGGATTATGAACAGACTCATTACTAAGACAGGGACTGGTCCTCTGAAAATAGAATAAAACAAATAAGAAAGGATTATGAACAGACTCATTACTAAGACAGGGGCTGGTCCTCTGAAAATAGAATAAAACAAATAAGAAAGGATTATGAACAGACTCATTACTAAGACAGGGACTGGTCCTCTGAAAATAGAATAAAACAAATAAGAAAGGATTATGAACAGACTCATTACTAAGACAGGGGCTGGTCCTCTGAACATAGAATAAAACAAATAAGAAAGGATTATGAACAGACTCATTACTAAGACAGGGGCTGGTCCTCTGAAAATAGAATAAAACAAATAAGAAAGGATTATGAACAGACTCATTACTAAGACAGGGACTGGTCCTCTGAACATAGAATAAAACAAATAAGAAAGGATTATGAACAGACTCATTACTAAGACAGGGACTGGCCCTCTGAAAATAGAATAAAACAAATAAGAAAGGATTATGAACAGACTCATTACTAAGACAGGGGCTGGTCCTCTGAAAATAGAATAAAACAAATAAGAAAGGATTATGAACAGACTCATTACTAAGACAGGGACTGGTCCTCTGAAAATAGAATAAAACAAATAAGAAAGGATTATGAACAGACTCATTACTAAGACAGGGGCTGGTCCTCTGAAAATAGAATAAAACAAATAAGAAAGGATTATGAACAGACTCATTACTAAGACAGGGGCTGGTCCTCTGAAAATAGAATAAAACAAATAAGAAAGGATTATGAACAGACTCATTACTAAGACAGGGACTGGTCCTCTGAAAATAGAATAAAACAAATAAGAAAGGATTATGAACAGACTCATTACTAAGAGAGGGGCTGGTCCTCTGAAAATAGAACAAAACAAATAAGAAAGGATTATGAACAGACTCATTACTAAGACAGGGGCTGGTCCTCTGAAAATAGAATAAAACAAATAAGAAAGGATTATGAACAGACTCATTACTAAGACAGGGGCTGGTCCTCTGAAAATAGAATAAAACAAATAAGAAAGGATTATGAACAGACTCATTACTAAGACAGGGACTGGTCCTCTGAACATAGAATAAAACAAATAAGAAAGGATTATGAACAGACTCATTACTAAGACAGGGGCTGGTCCTCTGAAAATAGAATAAAACAAATAAGAAAGGATTATGAACAGACTCATTACTAAGACAGGGACTGGTCCTCTGAAAATAGAATAAAACAAATAAGAAAGGATTATGAACAGACTCATTACTAAGACAGGGACTGGTCCTCTGAAAATAGAATAAAACAAATAAGAAACGATTATGAACAGACTCATTACTAAGAGAGGGGCTGGTCCTCTGAAAATAGAATAAAACAAATAAGAAAGGATTATGAACAGACTCATTACTAAGACAGGGACTGGTCCTCTGAAAATAGAATAAAACAAATAAGAAAGGATTATGAACAGACTCATTACTAAGACAGGGGCTGGTCCTCTGAACATAGAATAAAACAAATAAGAAAGGATTATGAACAGATTCATTACTAAGACAGGGGCTGGTCCTCTGAAAATAGAATAAAACAAATAAGAAAGGATTATGAACAGACTCATTACTAAGACAGGGACTGGTCCTCTGAACATAGAATAAAACAAATAAGAAAGGATTATGAACAGACTCATTACTAAGACAGGGACTGGCCCTCTGAAAATAGAATAAAACAAATAAGAAAGGATTATGAACAGACTCATTACTAAGACAGGGGCTGGTCCTCTGAAAATAGAATAAAACAAATAAGAAAGGATTATGAACAGACTCATTACTAAGACAGGGACTGGTCCTCTGAAAATAGAATAAAACAAATAAGAAAGGATTATGAACAGACTCATTACTAAGAGAGGGGCTGGTCCTCTGAACATAGAATAAAACAAATAAGAAAGGATTATGAACAGACTCATTACTAAGACAGGGACTGGTCCTCTGAAAATAGAATAAAACAAATAAGAAAGGATTATGAACAGACTCATTACTAAGAGAGGGGCTGGTCCTCTGAAAATAGAATAAAACAAATAAGAAAGGATTATGAACAGACTCATTACTAAGACAGGGGCTGGTCCTCTGAACATAGAATAAAACAAATAAGAAAGGATTATGAACAGACTCATTACTAAGACAGGGACTGGTCCTCTGAACATAGAATAAAACAAATAAGAAAGGATTATGAACAGACTCATTACTAAGACAGGGACTGGTCCTCTGAACATAGAATAAAACAAATAAGAAAGGATTATGAACAGACTCATTACTAAGACAGGGACTGGTCCTCTGAACATAGAATAAAACAAATAAGAAAGGATTATGAACAGACTCATTACTAAGACAGGGGCTGGTCCTCTGAACATAGAATAAAACAAATAAGAAAGCATTATGAACAGACTCATTACTAAGACAGGGACTGGTCCTCTGAAAATACAATAAAACAAATAAGAAAGGATTATGAACAGACTCATTACTAAGACAGGGGCTGGTCCTCTGAAAATAGAATAAAACAAATAAGAAAGGATTATGAACAGACTCATTACTAAGACAGGGACTGGTCCTCTGAACATAGAATAAAACAAATAAGAAAGGATTATGAACAGACTCATTACTAAGAGAGGGGCTGGTCCTCTGAAAATAGAATAAAACAAATAAGAAAGGATTATGAACAGACTCATTACTAAGACAGGGACTGGTCCTCTGAAAATAGAATAAAACAAATAAGAAAGGATTATGAACAGACTCATTACTAAGACAGGGGCTGGTCCTCTGAAAATAGAATAAAACAAATAAGAAAGGATTATGAACAGACTCATTACTAAGACAGGGACTGGTCCTCTGAAAATAGAATAAAACAAATAAGAAAGGATTATGAACAGACTCATTACTAAGACAGGGACTGGTCCTCTGAAAATAGAATAAAACAAATAAGAAAGGATTATGAACACACTCATTACTAAGACAGGGGCTGGTCCTCTGAAAATAGAATAAAACAAATAAGAAAGGATTATGAACAGACTCATTACTAAGACAGGGACTGGTCCTCTGAAAATAGAATAAAACAAATAAGAAAGGATTATGAACAGACTCATTACTAAGACAGGGACTGGTCCTCTGAAAATAGAATAAAACAAATAAGAAAGGATTATGAACAGACTCATTACTAAGACAGGGGCTGGTCCTCTGAAAATAGAATAAAACAAATAAGAAAGGATTATGAACAGACTCATTACTAAGACAGGGGCTGGTCCTCTGAAAATAGAATAAAACAAATAAGAAAGGATTATGAACAGACTCATTACTAAGACAGGGACTGGTCCTCTGAACATAGAATAAAGCAAATAAGAAAGGATTATGAACAGACTCATTACTAAGACAGGGACTGGTCCTCTGAAAATAGAATAAAACAAATAAGAAAGGATTATGAACAGACTCATTACTAAGAGAGGGGCTGGTCCTCTGAAAATAGAATAAAACAAATAAGAAAGGATTATGAACAGACTCATTACTAAGACAGGGACTGGTCCTCTGAAAATAGAATAAAACAAATAAGAAAGGATTATGAACAGACTCATTACTAAGACAGGGGCTGGTCCTCTGAAAATAGAATAAAACAAATAAGAAAGGATTATGAACAGACTCATTACTAAGACAGGGACTGGTCCTCTGAAAATAGAATAAAACAAATAAGAAAGGATTATGAACAGACTCATTACTAAGACAGGGACTGGTCCTCTGAAAATAGAATAAAACAAATAAGAAAGGATTATGAACAGACTCATTACTAAGACAGGGGCTGGTCCTCTGAAAATAGAATAAAACAAATAAGAAAGGATTATGAACAGACTCATTACTAAGACAGGGGCTGGTCCTCTGAAAATAGAATAAAACAAATAAGAAAGGATTATGAACAGACTCATTACTAAGACAGGGACTGGTCCTCTGAACATAGAATAAAGCAAATAAGAAAGGATTATGAACAGACTCATTACTAAGACAGGGACTGGTCCTCTGAAAATAGAATAAAACAAATAAGAAAGGATTATGAACAGACTCATTACTAAGACAGGGACTGGTCCTCTGAAAATAGAATAAAACAAATAAGAAAGGATTATGAACAGACTCATTACTAAGACAGGGGCTGGTCCTCTGAACATAGAATAAAACAAATAAGAAAGGATTATGAACAGACTCATTACTAAGACAGGGGCTGGTCCTCTGAAAATAGAATAAAACAAATAAGAAAGGATTATGAACAGACTCATTACTAAGACAGGGGCTGGTCCTCTGAAAATAGAATAAAACAAATAAGAAAGGATTATGAACAGACGCATTACTAAGAAAGGGACTGGTCCTCTGAAAATAGAATAAAACAAATAAGAAAGGATTATGAACAGACTCATTACTAAGAGAGGGGCGGGTCCTCTGAAAATAGAATAAAACAAATAAGAAAGGATTATGAACAGACTCATTACTAAGACAGGGACTGGTCCTCTGAAAATAGAATAAAACAAATAAGAAAGGATTATGAACAGACTCATTACTAAGACAGGGACTGGTCCTCTGAAAATAGAATAAAACAAATAAGAAAGGATTATGAACAGACTCATTACTAAGAGAGGGGCTGGTCCTCTGAAAATAGAATAAAACAAATAAGAAAGGATTATGAACAGACTCATTACTAAGACAGGGGCTGGTCCTCTGAAAATAGAATAAAACAAATAAGAAAGGATTATGAACAGACTCATTACTAAGACAGGGGCTGGTCCTCTGAAAATAGAATAAAACAAATAAGAAAGGATTATGAACAGACTCATTACTAAGACAAGGACTGGTCCTCTGAACATAGAATAAAACAAATAAGAAAGGATTATGAACAGACTCATTACTAAGACAGGGGCTGGTCCTCTGAAAATAGAATAAAACAAATAAGAAAGGATTATGAACAGACTCATTACTAAGAGAGGGGCTGGTCCTCTGAAAATAGAATAAATCAAATAAGAAAGGATTATGAACAGACTCATTACTAAGACAGGGACTGGTCCTCTGAAAATAGAATAAAACAAATAAGAAAGGATTATGAACAGACTCATTACTAAGACAGGGACTGGTCCTCTGAAAATAGAATAAAACAAATAAGAAAGGATTATGAACAGACTCATTACTAAGAGAGGGGCTGGTCCTCTGAAAATAGAATAAAACAAATAAGAAAGGATTATGAACAGACTCATTACTAAGACAGGGGCTGGTCCTCTGAAAATAGAATAAAACAAATAAGAAAGGATTATGAACAGACTCATTACTAAGACAGGGACTGGTCCTCTGAAAATAGAATAAAACAAATAAGAAAGGATTATGAACAGACTCATTACTAAGAGAGGGGCTGGTCCTCTGAAAATAGAATACAACAAATAAGAAAGGATTATGAACAGACTCATTACTAAGACAGGGGCTGGTCCTCTGAAAATAGAATAAAACAAATAAGAAAGGATTATGAACAGACTCATTACTAAGACAGGGGCTGGTCCTCTGAAAATAGAATAAAACAAATAAGAAAGGATTATGAACAGACTCATTACTAAGACAGGGGCTGGTCCTCTGAAAATAGAATAAAACAAATAAGAAAGGATTATGAACAGACTCATTACTAAGACAGGGGCTGGTCCTCTGAAAATAGAATAAAACAAATAAGAAAGGATTATGAACAGACTCATTACTAAGACAGGGACTGGTCCTCTGAAAATAGAATAAAACAAATAAGAAAGGATTATGAACAGACTCATTACTAAGACAGGGGCTGGTCCTCTGAAAATAGAATAAAACAAATAAGAAAGGATTATGAACAGACTCATTACTAAGACAGGGACTGGTCCTCTGAAAATAGAATAAAACAAATAAGAAAGGATTATGAACAGACTCATTACTAAGAGAGGGGCTGGTCCTCTGAAAATAGAATAAAACAAATAAGAAAGGATTATGAACAGACTCATTACTAAGACAGGGGCTGGTCCTCTGAAAATAGAATAAAACAAATCAGAAAGGATTATGAACAGACTCATTACTAAGAGAGGGGCTGGTCCTCTGAAAATAGAATAAAACAAATAAGAAAGGATTATGAACAGACTCATTACTAAGACAGGGACTGGTCCTCTGAAAATAGAATAAAACAAATAAGAAAGGATTATGAACAGACTCATTACTAAGACAGGGACTGGTCCTCTGAAAATAGAATAAAACAAATAAGAAAGGATTATGAACAGACTCATTACTAAGACAGGGGCTGGTCCTCTGAAAATAGAATAAAACAAATAAGAAAGGATTATGAACAGACTCATTACTAAGACAGGGGCTGGTCCTCTGAAAATAGAATAAAACAAATAAGAAAGGATTATGAACAGACGCATTACTAAGAAAGGGACTGGTCCTCTGAAAATAGAATAAAACAAATAAGAAAGGATTATGAACAGACTCATTACTAAGAGAGGGGCGGGTCCTCTGAAAATAGAATAAAACAAATAAGAAAGGATTATGAACAGACTCATTACTAAGACAGAGACTGGTCCTCTGAAAATAGAATAAAACAAATAAGAAAGGATTATGAACAGACTCATTACTAAGACAGGGACTGGTCCTCTGAAAATAGAATAAAACAAATAAGAAAGGATTATGAACAGACTCATTACTAAGAGAGGGGCTGGTCCTCTGAAAATAGAATAAAACAAATAAGAAAGGATTATGAACAGACTCATTACTAAGACAGGGGCTGGTCCTCTGAAAATAGAATAAAACAAATAAGAAAGGATTATGAACAGACTCATTACTAAGACAGGGGCTGGTCCTCTGAAAATAGAATAAAACAAATAAGAAAGGATTATGAACAGACTCATTACTAAGACAGGGACTGGTCCTCTGAACATAGAATAAAACAAATAAGAAAGGATTATGAACAGACTCATTACTAAGACAGGGGCTGGTCCTCTGAAAATAGAATAAAACAAATAAGAAAGGATTATGAACAGACTCATTACTAAGAGAGGGGCTGGTCCTCTGAAAATAGAATAAAACAAATAAGAAAGGATTATGAACAGACTCATTACTAAGACAGGGACTGGTCCTCTGAAAATAGAATAAAACAAATAAGAAAGGATTATGAACAGACTCATTACTAAGACAGGGACTGGTCCTCTGAAAATAGAATAAAACAAATAAGAAAGGATTATGAACAGACTCATTACTAAGAGAGGGGCTGGTCCTCTGAAAATAGAATAAAACAAATAAGAAAGGATTATGAACAGACTCATTACTAAGACAGGGGTTGGTCCTCTGAAAATAGAATAAAACAAATAAGAAAGGATTATGAACAGACTCATTACTAAGACAGGGACTGGTCCTCTGAAAATATAATAAAACAAATAAGAAAGGATTATGAACAGACTCATTACTAAGAGAGGGGCTGGTCCTCTGAAAATAGAATAAAACAAATAAGAAAGGATTATGAACAGACTCATTACTAAGACAGGGGCTGGTCCTCTGAAAATAGAATAAAACAAATAAGAAAGGATTATGAACAGACTCATTACTAAGACAGGGGCTGGTCCTCTGAAAATAGAATAAAACAAATAAGAAAGGATTATGAACAGACTCATTACTAAGACAGGGGCTGGTCCTCTGAAAATAGAATAAAACAAATAAGAAAGGATTATGAACAGACTCATTACTAAGACAGGGGCTGGTCCTCTGAAAATAGAATAAAACAAATAAGAAAGGATTATGAACAGACTCATTACTAAGACAGGGACTGGTCCTCTGAAAATAGAATAAAACAAATAAGAAAGGATTATGAACAGACTCATTACTAAGACAGGGGCTGGTCCTCTGAAAATAGAATAAAACAAATAAGAAAGGATTATGAACAGACTCATTACTAAGACAGGGACTGGTCCTCTGAAAATAGAATAAAACAAATAAGAAAGGATTATGAACAGACTCATTACTAAGACAGGGGCTGGTCCTCTGAAAATAGAATAAAACAAATAAGAAAGGATTATGAACAGACTCATTACTAAGACAGGGGCTGGTCCTCTGAAAATAGAATAAAACAAATAAGAAAGGATTATGAACAGACTCATTACTAAGACAGGGACTGGTCCTCTGAACATAGAATAAAACAAATAAGAAAGGATTATGAACAGACTCATTACTAAGACAGGGGCTGGTCCTCTGAAAATAGAATAAAACAAATAAGAAAGGATTATGAACAGACTCATTACTAAGAGAGGGGCTGGTCCTCTGAAAATAGAATAAAACAAATAAGAAAGGATTATGAACAGACTCATTACTAAGACAGGGACTGGTCCTCTGAAAATAGAATAAAACAAATAAGAAAGGATTATGAACAGACTCATTACTAAGACAGGGACTGGTCCTCTGAAAATAGAATAAAACAAATAAGAAAGGATTATGAACAGACTCATTACTAAGAGAGGGGCTGGTCCTCTGAAAATAGAATAAAACAAATAAGAAAGGATTATGAACAGACTCATTACTAAGACAGGGGCTGGTCCTCTGAAAATAGAATAAAACAAATAAGAAAGGATTATGAACAGACTCATTACTAAGACAGGGACTGGTCCTCTGAAAATAGAATAAAACAAATAAGAAAGGATTATGAACAGACTCATTACTAAGAGAGGGGCTGGTCCTCTGAAAATAGAATAAAACAAATAAGAAAGGATTATGAACAGACTCATTACTAAGACAGGGGCTGGTCCTCTGAAAATAGAATAAAACAAATAAGAAAGGATTATGAACAGACTCATTACTAAGACAGGGGCTGGTCCTCTGAAAATAGAATAAAACAAATAAGAAAGGATTATGAACAGACTCATTACTAAGAGAGGGGCTGGTCCTCTGAAAATAGAATAAAACAAATAAGAAAGGATTATGAACAGACTCATTACTAAGACAGGGGCTGGTCCTCTGAAAATAGAATAAAACAAATAAGAAAGGATTATGAACAGACTCATTACTAAGACAGGGACTGGTCCTCTGAAAATAGAATAAAACAAATAAGAAAGGATTATGAACAGACTCATTACTAAGACAGGGGCTGGTCCTCTGAAAATAGAATAAAACAAATAAGAAAGGATTATGAACAGACTCATTACTAAGACAGGGACTGGTCCTCTGAAAATAGAATAAAACAAATAAGAAAGGATTATGAACAGACTCATTACTAAGACAGGGGCTGGTCCTCTGAAAATAGAATAAAACAAATAAGAAAGGATTATGAACAGACTCATTACTAAGACAGGGACTGGTCCTCTGAAAATAGAATAAAACAAATAAGAAAGGATTATGAACAGACTCATTACTAAGACAGGGGCTGGTCCTCTGAAAATAGAATAAAACAAATAAGAAAGGATTATGAACAGACTCATTACTAAGACAGGGGCTGGTCCTCTGAAAATAGAATAAAACAAATAAGAAAGGATTATGAACAGACTCATTACTAAGAGAGGGGCTGGTCCTCTGAAAATACAATAAAACAAATAAGAAAGGATAATAACACACTAAAGTCTATATTTATATGTTTATTCATACAGTATTCATAATAACTTTCGTCCTGACTTTTACCTATTTTATATTATTTCCATTTCCATTTTGTTGCAGTCGTTGCCGCGATCGTATGGTATTTGAATTTACATCTACCAATCTTATCAGTTCTTATCACCACTTAAGTTGTGAGAATTGTTACCACAGGTAACGAGGTGTACTCGACACAACATTTTGTGATATATTTTTTCTAAGTACGCCAATTTCCTTAGCCAATAAAACTAACCTCGACGATGCGACTGAAATATTGTTGAACGTGACATTAAAAACACCTGCAAAGCCACAAACCAACTATTTTTTAAAAATTGATTTGCTTGCAATTTCCACAGCATCGATGAGTACGAGCAGAAACTGGTCGGTCGTTATGAAGTCAGAACAATCTGGTGTCCAAAATCAGCTAATTGTCTATAGTCATGAACTGCTGTTTCAACAATACACCCCACAAATCCAGCTAAGCGTTGGTGTGGTGTAACACACTTTTCTATAACAGCCGCAACATTATTGGTGTAAAAAGGGTGTTGCAAATTAATGTGCGCTAACAAAATGATTGATTTGATTGTTGGTGTTGAACGCCACTTTCAGTAATAGTATATATTATAGCTATATCATGGCGACCAGCTTTAGTGGTGAAAGAAGCCGGGAGTACCCGGTGGGAACTACCAACCATGGGCAAGCTACTGGTAAACTTTTATCACTTGCGGCTGCGAGTCAAGTGCACCTTTTTTGTAATCTACAAAGCCGTGCGCGAACCCACGCCGTATTGGTGATAGGCTTGTATGAGTTGTTAGGTAATCCAACTACCTAACTCATTAAGCCACCCAGGGCCTCTCTAACAAATGAAAATATCAAATAACACGCAAATGTCAATAGAAAAATCGTAGTAAGAAGCACTATCGATACTACAAACACATACACATAAATAAGATTTGGTTCTTGTATGATAATAAATATGGCCTTTTTTATTATGTATGGGGAGTATATCCCTTCACTTTAACGTTAGATTAGTGTTTGTAAGATTTCCACATCACAACTTTATTTCCACACAGCCACTATACGTATTGGGAGATTATACCTACACTTTAACTCCATGTATGTGCTCATTATAATAATTCCATATTGTAGTAATATTTCTCCTTATCCTCAATATGAATTGGGGTGAATGCCTACATATTAACTTCAAGTGAGTTGTCAGTGTAATATTTCCACATCACAACAACATTTCTACACAGCCACTATTATGTGTTAGTGGTCACAGACGCTGGGGGCACGGAATTATCCCCCCTTTTATTTAACCTTCTGTTTACCCTATGCATTTGTATATATTAATAGGGTCGACACATGTAAGTTGCTTTTAACATAAGATTCTATGAATATAAACACGAGCAAGTTAAAATAAGGAAAAAGAGATGAAATAATTAAGAAATAAAGTATTTTTTCTTTAAATAAGTATATAAACAGAAAGTTAAAAAAGGGGGTTGTAACTCCAAGCCATGAGCCCCTGTGTTAGGGGTATATATACCTACACTTTAACACCAGGGGAGTCTTCAGTATAAAACTCCCACATCAATTATTATGTGTTAGGGGTATATATACCTACACTTTAACACCAGGGGAGTCTTCAGTATAAAACTCCCACATCAATTATTATGTGTTAGGGGTATATATACCTACACTTTATCTCCAGGTGAGTCTTCAGTATAATATTTCCACATCCACTATTATGTGTTAGGGGTATATATATACCTACACTTTATCTCCAGGTGAGTCTTCAGTATAATATTTCCACATCCACTATTATGTGTTAGGGGTATATATATACCTACACTTTATCTCCAGGTGAGTCTTCAGTATAATATTTCCACATCCACTATTATGTGTTAGGGGTATATATATACCTACACTTTATCTCCAGGTGAGTCTTCAGTATAATATTTCCACATCCACTATTATGTGTTAGGGGTATATATATACCTACACTTTATCTCCAGGTGAGTCTTCAGTATAATATTTCCACATCCACTATTATGTGTTAGGGGTATATATATACCTACACTTTATCTCCAGGTGAGTCTTCAGTATAAAATTTCCACATCAATTATTATGTGTTAGGGGTATATATATACCTACACTTTAATTCCAGGTGAGTCTTCAGTATAAAATTTCCACATGCCACCACTTCCACTCCCTCCTCCAGGCACAGCTTTAGTTCTACTACCAGAAGAACTTGTTGATTTTCTACAATTTAAAACGGATCTTGTTCAGTTGGATATTTCAAAATAGATGAAATTGAAGTCTTATAAATACAGTAAAATCTGTCTTATATAACAAGTCACTGGCTATAAAGGGCAGTCTCGTTTCCCCTAATAATGAATAGTGCATATAGTTTTAACCTGTATATAAAGGGAAACTGCTGATAAAGACCACATTTTCAGGTTACCTCGAGTGGTCTCTATATACGGGTTTGACTATAACATACATGTACAGAGACATAAATATATGTGGAATGGGCCATCTTTTTTATGCTTATTTTATAAGACTTTTTTTTATTTATTTGTGTTGAAAATATGCACGCTGTTAATGTCTTGTTGTTTCTTTTAATGTATATTGATATAAGAAGAAATGTTATATAGTACATTAAATATCCTGTATTAGACTAAATTGTCAAAAATCAATAAAAAATAATCGGTTGTGCACACTTTGAGGATTGTAGCAGGACAATGGGTGGTTTATCTCGCTTTCAACAATTATACTTCAATTATATTGTATATGATGGCGATTATTTTCATTAGTGGAGGAAACGTATAGTACGCAGGGGAAATCAAGGACATTCCGCAAGTAACTGACAAAGGTCTATGACAAGTTTGTATCGAGTACACCTCGCCACAACTCTGGCAATATGAATTGAATACATCAATTTGATCGATGGAAGGAAAGTTTGAAGAAGCATAGACAATACAATATCCAATAAAAAAGTGACAAAAAAAATAAATAATAGGCGGTCGACAAAAAACTACATAGAAAACTAAAAATTTAGCAGCACAGCGAACCTCACTGAGAGTGGGGGTGAACGCTAAGGGTATGCAGTTTCTGTCCCATTAGTGGCACCCGTCGTGTTATTGCTAACCGACACGAACATCATGTGATATCTAAAATTGTTATGCAACTTATTTGCCTGACTTTTCACGTATGTACTAATGCGCGACTAAGGTGTACATATGTTTCCGCGACATTTTTTTTATTATAGAGTATCAGAGTATCTCTTCCGTTTGCCAGATATTAAAAATATATCTGTTGCATCCTGCTCACAAAGAAGGAAATGGATGTAGGGTTTTGAGCAGGATATGTTTAACAGTTTTATTGTCAATACAGATATTAAAACACTAAAACAGTGCCACTTTTTTCTTTTCCCTGGAGGAATTATGCACCTCATCTTGAGATACCGGTAGTTTCTAAATAGCTTATCCCAGATAAACATTTCAACAGCATTACCAAGTGACCGATTTATTCTTATTTTTACATAATAATAAATCGCTCACCGGTGAGTTAAAATTCAGTTTAATGGGCATGTACATGTTAATGTATTCTATTCAAAATTTATAGCTACCGGCATGTGTATAAAGTATATCAAAGTCGCGCAAGCGTATACTTACATGAGTTACCTATGTAAAACATAAAGTAACACAAACGTTCATTAAAAATGTTGTTAAAAGTCGCGCAAATGACCTCTCTTTTTTGGAAGAGTCGCGCAAACGTAATACACATGCGCAAATAAAACAAGTCCAGCAAAGTTCCCTCATACTTCGAGAATTAATTTGCCGTTGTTAATGTTGAACTGAAAGGTGTACATTTTTGTACAAGAAATTATTTCTCCATAAAATCTTGATCGTCTCCATACCTGTTTCTTATGGTTGACTTTGGCGATGTTGTTTTAGCCGAGACACCTCGTCCTGCTCCCATTGACGTAGCACTGGCTGGAGCTGGCTACATTTAAAACAAAATAAAGGTTTACAATTAAAAAATAGTGTTTATTTTTTCGTATCTTCAGTATATGTGTACTTTATCGGGGATGTGGAATGCCATTTGTCTGTTTCTTATACTAATGGTGTCAGCTTAATTCAATTCAATTTCAATTCAAAGTTTTACTTTAAAGTCGATATATAGCATACATATAACACAAGCTCTAATGAGCTTTTAAAATCGACCAAGTAAGAGTTTAAGTAAGAGACAGCAATGTTTGGAGTAAATTGATCTGTTTGGAGTAAATTGATCTGTTTGAGTAAATTGATCTGTTTGGAGTAAATTGATCTGTTTGAGTAAATTGATCTGTTTGGAGTAAATTGATCTGTTTGGAGTAAATTGATCTGTTTGGAGTAAATTAATCTGTTTGGAGTAAATTGATCTGTTTGGAGTAAATTGATCTGTTTGGAGTAAATTGATCTGTTTGGAGTAAATTAATCTGTTTGGAGTAAATTGATCTGTTTGAGTAAATTGATCTGTTTGGAGTAAATTGATCTGTTTGGAGTAAATTGATCTGTTTGGAGGAAATTGATCTGTTTGGAGTAAATTGATCTGTTTGGAGTAAATTGATCTGTTTGAGTAAATTGATCTGTTTAGAGTAAATTGATCTGTTTGTAGTAAATTGATCTGTTTGAGTAAATTGATCTGTTTGGAGTAAATTGACCTGGTTTGGAGTAAATTGATCTGTTTGAGTAAATTGATCTGTTTGGAGTAAATTGATCTGTTTGGAGTAAATTAATCTGTTTGGAGTAAATTGATCTGGTTGGAGTAGATTGATCTGTTTGGAGTAAATTGATCTGTTTGGAGTAAATTGATCTGTTTGGAGTAAATTAATCCGTTTGGAAAAAGTATCCTTGCACAGTTATCTACTGATTTTCTAATTTTGAATAATATTACTAGAATAGAAAGTAGAATTTTAACTTAATCTACATCTATACTGTTCGCATGGTTATATATGAGGATTAGCATTTTACTCACATGCGGAAAACACTTGCATGACCGCATCATTTCAATAAGAGGTTTCCAATAAACTTAGTTTAACCACGCCACTTTTATTGAAGTGTCTGAACCAAGCCAGGAAAGGTAGCGATCGTGAATTTGTGTGTTAGGGGATTTTGGCTCTTTCTACGATTTTTATTTTTATTTTAGATTTGTTCTGACAGTATGGTATTTCTTATTTTTCATTTTATTTAATCAGATAATATAGTTGACATCCAACAGACGTTGGTTGAATACATTAAATAACATTAAAAATTGCTAAACCATTGAAATCTGTTTGAAATAAGAATACAAGGTCTTTAACTTTCTAACGCAGATTTGAAATAGATAAAAAAAAAATCTTAATGGAATAAGAAAGCAATGCCAATTTTAATTGATATCGATGATCTCCTTTAGCTCAGTTGGTAAAGCGTTGGCTTACAATATGAGAGGTGCCGGGATCGAATCCCATTTGGGACATTGCATTTTTCTGAGGTAAAACATGATCTAGTGTTACAAAGTTAAAGTATGGAAGACTAAAACTGTCATATAGCATGCAATGTGACAAATTACAAATTAAAAATGTCCTTCCATCTCCACTTCTAATTAAACAATATCCCGTTACATCAAGTGAAGTAGTGTTAGCCCCACGAGTCCTATTAAATATCTTCGGATAATCATTTTAAATTGTGGGATACATTATTTATGAAATATTGTAACATTCCATATAACTATATAATGTGATATATTTTTGTATGGAAAGATTTGATAATTTGGACATGATAAAGCTTGATATCCAAGATATCATGAAGTTAGCATAAGTCATACTTTTCCAAAACTGGAAATTCAAAACTTAGAATAAAGCAATACAACATGGTACAAACAAAATAGGTACACAATCACTGTTAAACTTACCATCCTGGTCTCGTAACTTGTGGGTTCTGACGTAGACGGTCACGTTTATGACAAAATATTTAAATTCGTTCAGTTTCACCCCGTATTTGTAGGCGCTTTTTTGTATCAAATAAGCGCTAAATATTCAATTTGTATTTTATATTGATGTGGTGTAAGGCGTCTATGTGCTAAAGAAGTACCATGAGGGTATGTGTTCTACAATGACCGGCCAAAGGACTTAAAACACAATACAGTGATTTATTCTTTAATTGTCATGTATATTCTTTTTAATAGAGAACAAGATGTTCTCCATTGTGTACAGGACATACATTTTCTACAAAACTTCCGGATTATGACCACACACTGTAGGCCTATACCATTTATGAAAAAAAATCTTATAACGATCGACATCTGTTGCCGTTTTGGGGACCATAGTAGTCGAAAATTTTATCAATATATCCTGAATATAGTTCAAATAAAAAAAATGGTGAAGTTTCACGAACGTCGTGAGTGAAACGAACAAGGAATGCAACCCGATTTTGTGAAGTTTGATTGTTAATGTAATATCGTCGATTTGGGAGCTGTCAGTGGGCATTATTTTCATAACTCTGAAAGTCTTATTTTGCTGCTTATTTTTACATTTCAGCATCTATTTCAACTGTTAATTCTTCGATGACCCATAGACTGCTACATTTACTGAATGACCATCTGTTCTTTTAATTAATAAAAGAATTTTTTTTTTAAAATAAAATTCAAAATCATTTTTAAAAGGTTTTAGTTAATTTTATAAACCTACATTTCTATGTCATTACACTGATCACACAATTCATATAATACAGTCTTATTATTGACAATTTGTACTACCTCCTTTGAATTTCGAGCCAAAGTTGTAAATAGTCAAATTAGTTTGACCCCGCCACTTCTTATTAAAGTGCCTGTACCAAACAAGGAATTTGAACAGTATATTTGTGTTAGGGGTATCGATTTTGCCTGTGTTTTACGGTTTTTCTATTGACTTTTGAACTGTTTAGACAAGGGCGGTATTTTATTAGATACGACTTCCTGATTGAAACTTCCTGATTGAAATCCATTTTAAATTTGCGTCTGGTAGGGTATAGATTAATGAAAAAAACATTTATAGTACAAATAGTATATTCGTCACACAAACAAATGACCATAAGTTGTCGGCAATTTTCTGAATTCGTTTGTGAATATGCTGATATATTAAGCAAGAGTTGTCTTTCTTTCAACACATTTTTGTTAGGCTGCAAGTCATATATATTATTTTCTTTGTTAAAAGTGTGGTGTATGTATAGGTTTTTCAATACCTGGTCATAGTATATGAAAAAGAATGCCTTGAGGCGAAGCCCAGATGCATTCTTTTTCATATACTAATGACCAGGTATTGTATAATCAATTTAGCCCATACTTTCTTTGTGGAGTGTCATGATTACCAATTATTACTAATTTAGGAAGTCTAAGCCAGATTAGATTGAATGAGCATCAGCTCAAAAGCATTCCTTCAATTACAACATATGTGGTATATGAAAAATATTCAATAACACAAGACAAAGACAGTATGGGCTAAATATTGCAAACCTATACTTTACTCTCTTGATTGTGATTGGTTCGGTAGAGTTCATACAGTTCAGGGTTACTAACAGTATAAAGATAAAAACACGTGACGCTTACTTATAGGTTTCACCTGGCGGAAATGTTAACTTTTCAGGATGTTTCTAATTATATAACAATATTAATTATTAAATGACTATGAATTTTCTTAATTCTGATTGGTTTAGAAGGTTCATTGCTTCCTATAACAGAACTACTTGTCCACCGCGCAATTTTGCGCGTGAGTTTAATAAATCTCATGTCGCAGTTAGTACGTACCCAAATATAGTAACAGGGGAAAACCAGTAGACTGATTAACATCGATAAATTTGATTGGCCGACATTTTGAACCTCAACCAATCAGAGGCGGTCTTGCTAACGAACTCCGGTAATTAGTAGACGACTGTTAGTAAACAAAAATGAACGAAGCAGCTTCGTCAGTAGAACCAGATGTTAAAACACGTTTTATTTGTTAAAATTTTGAAATTGTATTCGTTTTTTCTTAATAAATTTTATTGTTTTGAAACATTAGAAATGTCAAGCTTTAAAAACTGGTGTTTGTTGGTTTGAAACAGCTACATATAAAAAAGAATAAATGGAAATGTGTAAGAGACAGCAACAATTCACAATTTTCACCCCAAAATTACACTTAGAATGTGTCATTTAATAAAACAATTGATGACTTTTCATTTCGGTGGACACTGATTAATCAACCCCTTGGAAGTGATGTTCACCTCAGCCGTTGGCTTCAGTGAACATCACTCCTTCGGGGTTGATAAATCACAGTGTCCACCTTATGAAAAGTCATTAATTGTATATTGTTATTTACGTCTACTATGCTCGGTCAATGTGGCAAAATATTTTGGATGTAAAAAATAATTAATAGGGTGGGTATAAAAACAGCTATGCTGCTCCTGACCCAGGCACTTTTTGAACCAAGACATGGATAAAAATTTAACTTTATTATATTATATTTTTAATCAATATCAAATTTGCAAATTATAATCAACTGACTAATATTTAATTATGAGGACATTTGTGTTTTACATTACTATACATTTTGTAAATATATGTGCATAATTCAATATTTATTTGCAATGGTTCAATATTATATTTTATAGTGCTATCTTATAAAATATTATTTATCTTATGTATAATTGTTATGGGATGCTGTCAGATACTGTCTGATGTCTGATACTGTCTGATGTCTGATACTGTCTGATACTGTCTGATGTCTGATACTGTCAGATACTGTCTGATGTCTGATACTGTCAGATACTGTCTGATGTCTGACACTGTCTGATGTCTGATACTGTCTGATGTCTGATACTGTCAGATACTGTCTGATGTCTGATACTGTCTGATGTCTGATAATCTCTGATGTCTGATACTGTCTGATACTGTCTGATGTCTGATACTGCCAGATACTCTCTGATGTCTGATACTGTCTGATGTCTGATACTGTCTGATGTCTGATACTGTCTGATACTATCTGATGTCTGATACTGTCTGATGTCTGATACTGTCAGAAACTGTCTGATGTTTGATACTGTCTGATGTCTGATACTGTCTGATGTCTGATACTGTCTGATGTCTGATACTGTCAGATACTGTCTGATGTCTGATACTGTCTGATGTCTGATACTGTCAGATACTGTCTGATGCTGTCAGATACTGTCTGATGTTTGATACTGTCTGATGTCTGATACTGTCTGATGTCTGATACTGTCTGATGTCTGATACTGTCTGATGTCTGATACTGTCAGATACTGTCTGATGTCTGATACTGTCTGATGTCTGATACTGTCAGATACTGTCTGATGCTGTCAGATACTGTCTGATGTCAGATACTGTCTGATGTCTGATACTGTCTGATGTCTGATACTGTCTAATGTCAGATACTGTCTGATGTCTGATACTGTCTGATGTCTGATACTGTCTGATGTCTGATACTGTCTGATGTCTGATACTGTCAGATACTGTCTGATGCTGTCAGATACTGTCTGATGTCAGATACTGTCTGATGTCTGATACTGTCTGATGTCTGATACTATCTGATGTCTGATACTGTCTGATGTCTGATACTGTCAGATACTGTCTGATGTCAGATACTGTCTGATGTCTGATACTGTCTGATGTCTGATACTGTCTGATGTCTGATACTGTCAGATACTGTCTGATGTCTGATACTGTCTGATGTCTGATACTGTCTGATGTCTGATACTGTCTGATGTCTGATACTGTCAGATACTGTCTGATGTCTGACACTGTCAGATACTGTCTGATGCTGTCAGATACTGTCTGATGTCAGATACTGTCTGATGTCTGATACTGTCTGATGTCTGATACTGTCTGATGTCTGATACTGTCTGATGTCTGATACTGTCAGATACTGTCTGATGTCTGATACTGTCTGATGTCTGATACTGTCAGATACTGTCTGATGCTGTCAGATACTGTCTGATGTCAGATACTGTCTGATGTCTGATACTGTCAGATACTGTCTGATGTCTGATACTGTCTGATGTCTGATACTGTCAGATACTGTCTGATGTCAGATACTGTCTGATGTCTGATACTGTCAGATACTGTCTGATGTCAGATACTGTCTGATGTCTGATACTGTCAGATACTGTCTGATGTCTGATACTGTCTGATGTCTGATACTGTCAGATACTGTCTGATGCTGTCAGATACTGTCTGATGTCAGATACTGTCTGATGCTGTCAGATACTGTCTGATGTTTGATACTGTCTGATGTCTGATACTGTCAGATACTGTCTGATGTCTGATACTGTCTGATACTCTCTGATGTCTGATACTGTCTGATACTCTCTGATGTCTGATACTGTTTGATGTCTGATACTGTCTGATTATCTGATACTGTCAGAAACTGTCTGATGTCTGATACTGTCTGATGTCTAATACTGTCTGATGTCTGATACTGTCTGATGTCTGATACTGTCTGATACTGTCTGATGTCTGATACTGTCAGATACTGTCTGATGTCTGATACTGTCTGATGTCTGATACTGTCAGATACTGTCTGATGCTGTCAGATACTGTCTGATGTCTCATGCTGTCTGATGTCTGATACTGTCAGATACTGTCTGATGCTGTCAGATACTGTCTGATGTCTGATACTGTCTGATGTCTGATACTGTCAGATACTGTCTGATGTCTGATACTGTCTGATACTCTCTGATGTCTGATACTGTCTGATACTGTCTGATGTCTGATACTGTCAGATACTGTCTGATGTCAGATACTGTCTGATGTCTGATACTGTCAGATACTGTCTGATGTCTGATACTCTCTGATGTCTGATACTGTCTGATGTCTGATACTGTCAGATACTGTCTGATGTCTGATACTGTCTGATGTCTGATACTGTCAGATACTGTCTGATGTCTGACACTGTCTGATGTCTGATACTGTCTGATGTCTGATACTGTCTGATGTCTGATACTGTCAGATACTGTCTGATGTCTGATACTGTCTGATGTCTGATAATCTCTGATGTCTGATACTGTCTGATACTGTCTGATGTCTGATACTGCCAGATACTGTCTGATGTCTGATACTGTCAGATACTGTCTGATGTCTGATACTGTCTGATACTCTCTGATGTCTGATACTGTCTGATACTCTCTGATGTCTGATACTGTCTGATGTCTGATACTGTCTGATGTCTGATACTGTCTGATACTATCTGATGTCTGATACTGTCTGATGTCTGATACTGTCAGAAACTGTCTGATGTTTGATACTGTCTGATGTCTGATACTGTCTGATACTGTCTGATGTCTGATACTGTCTGATGTCTGATACTGTCAGATACTGTCTGATGCTGTCAGATACTGTCTGATGTTTGATACTGTCTGATGTCTGATACTGTCAGATACTGTCTGATGTCTGATACTGTCTGATACTCTCTGATGTCTGATACTGTCTGATACTCTCTGATGTCTGATACTGTTTGATGTCTGATACTGTCTGATTATCTGATACTGTCTGATACTGTCTGATGTCTGATACTGTCAGAAACTGTCTGATGTCTGATACTGTCTGATGTCTAATACTGTCTGATGTCTGATACTGTCTGATGTCAGAAACTGTCTGATGTCTAATACTGTCTGATGTCTGATACTGTCTGATGTCAGAAACGGTCTGATGTCTAATACTGTCTGATGTCTGATACTGTCTGATGTCAGAAACTGTCTGATGTCTAATACTGTCTGATGTCTGATACTGTCTGATGTCAGATACTGTCTGATGTCTAATACTGTCTGATGTCTGATACTGTCTGATGTCTGATACTGTCTGATACTGTCTGATGTCTGATACCGTCTGATTATTTGATACTGTCTGATACTATCTGATGTCTGATACTATCTGATGTCTGATACTGTCAGAAGCTGTCTGATGTCTGATGCTGTCTGATGTCTGATACTGTCTGATACTGTCTGATGTCTGATACTGTCATATACTGTCTGATGCTGTCAGATACTGTCTGATGTCTGATACTGTCTGACACTGTTTGATGTCTGATACTGTCATACTGTCTGATGTCTGATACTGTCTGATACCGTCTGATGTCTGATACTGTCAGATACTGTCTGATGTCTGATACTCTCTGATGTCTGATACTGTCAGATACTGTCTGATGCTGTCAGATACTGTCTGATGTCTGATACTGTCTGACGTCTGATACTGTCTGATACTGTCTGATGTCTGATACTGTCAGATACCGTCTGATGTCTGATACTGTCTGATGTCTGATACTGTCTGATACTGTCTGATGTCTGATACTGTCAGATACTGTCTGATGTCTGATACTGTCTGATACTGTCTGATGTCTGATACTGTCAGATACTGTCTGATGTCTGATACTCTCTGATGTCTGATACTGTCAGATACTGTCTGATGCTGTCAGATACTGTCTGATGTCTGATACTTTCTGACGTCTGATACTGTCTGATACTGTCTGATGTCTGATACTGTCAGATACCGTCTGATGTCTGATATTGTCTGATGTCTGATACTGTCTGAGACTGTCTGATGTCTGATACTGTCAGATACTGTCTGATGTCTGATACTGTCTGATACTGTCTGATGTCTGATACTGTCAGATACTGTCTGATGTCTGATACTATCTGATGTCTGATACTGTCAGATACTGTCTGATGCTGTCAGATGCTATCTGATGTCTGATACTGTCTGATGTCTGATACTGTCTGATACTGTCTGATGTCTGATACTGTCAGATACTGTCTGATGCTGTCAGATACTGTCTGATGTCTGATACTGTGATGTCTGATACTGTGATTTCTGATACTGTCTGATATCTAATACTGTCTGATACTGTCTGATGTCTAATACTGTCTGATACTGTCTGATATCTAAAACTTTCTGATACTGTATGATGTCTAATACTCTCTGATGTCTGATACTGTCTGATGTCTGATGCTGTCTGATACTCCCTGATGTCTGATACTCTCTGATGTCTGATACTCTCTGATGTCTGATACTGTCTGATGCTGTAAGATACTGTCTGATGTCTGATATTGTCTGATGTCTGATACTGTCAGATATTGTGATGTCTGATACTGTCAGATACTGTCTGATGTCTGATACTGTGATTTCTGATACTGTGATATCTGATACTGTGATGTCTGATACTGTGATTTCTGATACTGTCTGATATCTAATACTGTCTGATACTGTCTGATGTCTAATACTCTCTGATACTGTCTGATATCTAAAACTTTCTGATACTGTATGATGTCTAATACTCTCTGATGTCTGATACTGTCTGATGTCTGATGCTGTCTGATACTCCCTGATGTCTGATACTCTCTGATGTCTGATACTCTCTGATGTCTGATACTGTCTGATGCTGTAAGATACTGTCTGATGTCTGATATTGTCTGATGTCTGATACTGTCAGATATTGTGATGTCTGATACTGTCAGATACTGTCTGATGTCTGATACTGTGATGTCTGATACTGTGATGTCTGATACTGTCTGATGTCTAATACTGTCTGATACTGTCTGATATCTAATACTGTCTGATACTCTCTGATATCTAATACTGTCTGATACTGTCTGATGTCTAATACTGTCTGATACTCTCTGATATTTGATACTGTCTGATACTGTCTGATGTCTAATACTCTCTGATACTGTCTGATGTCTAATACTGTCTGATACTGTCTGATGTCTAATACTGTCTGATACTGTCTGATGTCTGATACTCTCTGATGTCTAATACTGTCTGATGTCTAATACTCTCTGATACTGTCTGATGTCTAATACTGTCTGATACTGTCTGATGTCTAATACTCTCCGATACTGTCTGATGTCTGATACTGTCTGATACTGTCTGATGTCTAATACTGTCTGATACTGTCTGATGTCTAATACTGTCTGATACTCTCTGATATCTAATACTGTCTGATACTGTCTGATGTCTAATACTGTCTGATACTCTCTGATGTATAATACTGTCTGATACTCTCTGATGTCTAATACTGTCTGATACTGTCTGATGTCTAATACTCTCTGATACTGTCTGATGTCTAATACTGTCTGATACTCTCTGATGTATAATACTGTCTGATACTCTCTGATGTCTAATACTGTCTGATACTCTCTGATGTCTAATACTGTCTGATACTCTCTGATGTCTAATACTGTCTGATACTGTCTGATATCTGATACTCTCTGATATCTATTACTGTCTGATACTGTCTGATGTCTAATACTGTCTGATACTGTCTGATGTCTAATACTCTCTGATGTCCGATACTGTCTGATACTGTCTGATGTCTAATACTGTCTGATACTGTCTGATGTCTAATAATGTCTGATACTGTCTGATGTCTAATAATGTCTGATACTCTCTGATGTCTAATACTGTCTGATACTCTCTGATGTCTAATACTGTCTGATACTGTCTGATGTCTAATACTGTCTGATACTGTCTGATGTCTGATACTCTCTGATGTCTAATACTGTCTGATGTCTAATACTCTCTGATACTGTCTGATGTCTAATACTCTCTGATACTGTCTGATGTCTGATACTGTCTGATACTGTCTGATGTCTAATACTGTCTGATACTGTCTGATGTCTAATACTGTCTGATACTCTCTGATATCTAATACTGTCTGATACTGTCTGATGTCTAATACTGTCTGATACTCTCTGATGTATAATACTGTCTGATACTCTCTGATGTCTAATACTGTCTGATACTGTCTGATGTCTAATACTCTCTGATACTGTCTGATGTCTAATACTGTCTGATACTCTCTGATGTATAATACTGTCTGATACTCTCTGATACTCTCTGATGTCTAATACTGTCTGATACTCTCTGATGTCTAATACTGTCTGATACTCTCTGATGTGTAATACTGTCTGATACTGTCTGATATCTGATACTCTCTGATATCTAATACTGTCTGATACTGTCTGATGTCTAATACTGTCTGATACTGTCTGATGTCTAATACTGTCTGATGTCTAATACTCTCTGATGTCTAATACTGTCTGATACTGTCTGATGTCTAATACTGTCTGATACTGTCTGATGTCTAATACTGTCTGATACTGTCTGATGTCTAATAATGTCTGATACTCTCTGATGTCTAATACTGTCTGATACTGTCTGATATCTAATACTGTCTGATACTGTCTGATATCTAATACTGTCTGATACTGTCTGATATTTAGTACTGTCTGATGTCTAATAGTGTCTGATACTGTCTGATGTGTCAACACATTATTATATGCTAATATTATTTTCAATAAAATGTTTCATGTGATTTGACAAATTTTGTATGTAATTATTATTCAAGTATCCGTATCATTTCAAATTGATCGTCAATAAAAATATACAACTGTTTATTTCAAATACACTCGGCCATAGCTAATTGTGTAACAGTACACAGGAGCAAAATTACATACAATTAATTTATAGAGCAACGAATCAAGTAGAACACAATGTACACTACATCAATTTATTATAACAATAGTATACCTATTACGTATGAATAGAGTGAACCCGTGCTCGCGATTGTAAACAATGCCCCAGCGTGTTTGACTCCTCCTTCGGTTACGAGTCAGACGTTGCACTTGAGTGTAAATACTCCATTCAACCTGTAATGAAAATATCACTTATTGTGGAATTATTGTGGATTTTTCTTATATAGTTAGATATATATATATATATTAAAATATACATGTAGGATTATATCAAAAGTGTTTTTCTACATTTTGTGTGGAAATAGACAAATTCGTGCGTCCCTTTTAGCATGGTATACATTTTACAAACTATATGTAGTGTTATTTTGTATGAAAAATCCCTATTGCAGGTGAACTTTATTATAATATCTTACACAATAATTAGTGTCCCCCAAAAGGCCCTTAGTCTACTACCTGATTAGCTGTTGTTTTAGTTCAGTAGGAAACACACCAAATCAACGGGATTTTAGAGGGTTTCATCAAAGTATGACGGAAACTTTGTAGTATATTCGTCATTCAGGCATACATGTATTATTCATTTGTATATAAAGTGACTGTAACTTACAACTATGGTACACGATACTCACCTAATAGTATTATGTTAGTTTTCGCCAAATGACATCACAGTTGGGGTCGTCGTGGCCGTGATCGTATGGTAGTTGAATTTACAACTACCTATGGAATCAGTGCCTATCACCACTGATGTTGTGAGTTCGAATCTCGATCAGAGAGAGGTGTACAACATTAATATGTGATAAAGTTTGTCAGTGACTTGCGACAGATCTGTGGTTTTCTCCGGGTCCTCCGATTTCTTCCACCAATAAAACTGACCGACACGATATAACTGAAATATGGTTGAAAGTGGCGTTAAACACCAACAAACAAACAGACGCCGCAGTTTTATTTATATACCCACTTGAGTTTAAAAATGGAACTGTGATGTATTTGCCGAAAGCCAACAGAATGCTATAAGGTAACTAATATGAGAGATGATTGTTCGTTTTGTCGATATTGGTGGAATCGATGAGCGTATATAAAATAAAAAAAAGGATTAATTGAGAAATACTAAATATATTGAATGTGGAAAAGTAAGACGATTAAAGGTATACAGGCTGATAGAATTGAATTTTTTATATATTAAAAGTTACCAATATTCGATGTTTTATACTAATTGCAGTTGAAATTATTCATAATATCATACGTAAATAGCCTAGAACGAAGGAAATACGTCGCTGTTTGATTCTCTTGCATTCAGTAAAGCATCCAATGTTTACCCGCGCAATTTGCATACGACCTGACAGTGAACTCATTCGGGAAAGCGCTTGCGTAGGTGCGAAATTGTTTGTTGATGAAGGAAATGTGCACATGGCACAAATCGAATCATGGAAGAATAAAAACATTGACGGATTCTTTACGAAATCGACACAAAAAGAAGGATTCAGCAAGCTTTGTGTAAAAAATAAAAAAAAGATGTTATACCGATCTACTCCATTTTTCAACACGTTAGCATAATTTAGTATATTTTGTTCGGCCGAATCGTATTTTGACAGTAGAATTGCATCGTAGTTTTTTATATATTCTTTTTTTCAGAACAAAACGCTAAATGATATCTCTTTAAAATTAGAGATTAAAACAATGAACTTTTTTTTCTAAAAAAATATAATCAAGACAACTACATGTATATATCTTTATTCTCATACAGCCAAATACAATGGTACAGAGAAAAACTCAAGTGTTGTCAATAATATGCAATACAATTTGTTTACAATTTTCCCTTTATCGGGCCCCTTTGCAGAGTTTGGGTTTGTTTTTATTGATTTCATCACGTATTTCCGATTTTAAGTGTCATTCTTACTAAATACCATTATATAATATTAACTGATTACCCCGGGATCCAATTTAATATTTAACATATTTCTTAAATTATATTAATTCTAACGAATTTACATGCACCATGCTTCCTTGGTTATTCATAGCAGTTATCAGTGTTCGGCAAACCTCGGAAAAGCAGCTGACTTATAATTAGGTGTGTTAATGGCGATTCTACCGACAGACATTCGAATTCTTTTCACTAATTACGACATTTGGCATATTTTTTTTAAACCTGGCTTCTTTTTCAGAACATTTTATTAGTATAAAACATCGAATATTTGCAACTTTTAATAAAAACAAAAAAATTCAATTCTGACAGACTGTATGCCTTTAATGTGTATAATGATGTGGTGCATTGTAGACACAGTAATTGAAGAGTACGATTATCTTTCAACTACAACTGGTTACGGTTGCTTCATGGGAAAGGGGTGTGTGGAGGGGTTAAATCCCATCTATCTTTCAACTATTTAATTTTCTGTCATATCTACCATACCATTTTCTTTTCTCTAACAGTGTTTTACAGTTTTGGTTTACCTCGTAGCGTTGTTTCTTTTGTGCAGATATCGATCATTTTCATTTCTCTAACAGTGTTTTACAGTTTTGGTTTACCTCGTAGCGTTGTTTCTTTTGTGCAGATATCGATCATTTTCTTTTCTCTAACAGTGTTTTACAGTTTTGGTTTACCTCGTAGCGTTGTTTCTTTTGTGCAGATATCGATCATTTTCTTTTCTCTAACAGTGTTTTACAGTTTTGGTTTACCTCGTAGCGTTGTTTCTTTTGTGCAGATATCGATCATTTTCTTTTCTCTAACAGTGTTTTACAGCTTTGATTTACCTCGTAGCGTTGTTTCTTTTGTGCAGATATCGATCATTTTCTTTTCTCTAACAGTGTTTTACAGTTTTGGTTTACCTCGTACCGTTGTTTCTTTTGTGCAGATATCGATCATTTTCTTTTCTCTAACAGTGTTTTACAGTTTTGGTTTACCTCGTAGCGTTGTTTCTTTTGTGCAGATATCGATCATTTTCTTTTCTCTAACAGTGTTTTACAGTTTTGGTTTACCTCGTAGCGTTGTTTCTTTTGTGCAGATATCGATCATTTTCTTTTCTCTAACAGTGTTTTACAGTTTTTGCTTACCTCGTAGCGTTGTTTCTTTTGTGCAGATATCGATCATTTTCTTTTCTCTAACAGTGTTTTACAGTTTTGGTTTACCTCGTAGCGTTGTTTCTTTTGTGCAGATATCGATCATTTTCTTTTCTCTAACAGTGTTTTACAGTTTTTGCTTACCTCGTAGCGTTGTTTCTTTTGTGCAGATATCGATCATTTTCTTTTCTCTAACAGTGTTTTACAGTTTTGGTTTACCTCGTAGCGTTGTTTCTTTTGTGCAGATATCGATCATTTTCTTTTCTCTAACAGTGTTTTACAGTTTTGGTTTACCTCGTAGCGTTGTTTCTTTTGTGCAGATATCGATCATTTTCTTTTCTCTAACAGTGTTTTACAGTTTTGGTTTACCTCGTAGCGTTGTTTCTTTTGTGCTGATATCGATCATTTTCTTTTCTCTAACAGTGTTTTACAGTTTTGGTTTACCTCGTAGCGTTGTTTCTTTTGTGCAGATATCGATCATTTTCTTTTCTCTAACAGTGTTTTACAGTTTTGGTTTACCTCGTAGCGTTGTTTCTTTTGTGCAGATATCGATCATTTTCTTTTCTCTAACAGTGTTTTACAGCTTTGATTTACCTCGTAGCGTTGTTTCTTTTGTGCAGATATCGATCATTTTCTTTTCTCTAACAGTGTTTTACAGTTTTGGTTTACCTCGTAGCGTTGTTTCTTTTGTGCTGATATCGATCATTTTCTTTTCTCTAACAGTGTTTTACAGTTTTGGTTTACCTCGTAGCGTTGTTTCTTTTGTGCAGATATCGATCATTTTCTTTTCTCTAACAGTGTTTTACAGTTTTGGTTTACCTCGTAGCGTTGTTTCTTTTGTGCAGATATCGATCATTTTCTTTTCTCTAACAGTGTTTTACAGCTTTGATTTACCTCGTAGCGTTGTTTCTTTTGTGCAGATATCGATCATTTTCTTTTCTCTAACAGTGTTTTACAGTTTTGGTTTACCTCGTACCGTTGTTTCTTTTGTGCAGATATCGATCATTTTCTTTTCTCTAACAGTGTTTTACAGTTTTGGTTTACCTCGTAGCGTTGTTTCTTTTGTGCAGATATCGATCATTTTCTTTTCTCTAACAGTGTTTTACAGTTTTGGTTTACCTCGTAGCGTTGTTTCTTTTGTGCAGATATCGATCATTTTCTTTTCTCTAACAGTGTTTTACAGTTTTTGCTTACCTCGTAGCGTTGTTTCTTTTGTGCAGATATCGATCATTTTCTTTTCTCTAACAGTGTTTTACAGTTTTGGTTTACCTCGTAGCGTTGTTTCTTTTGTGCAGATATCGATCATTTTCTTTTCTCTAACAGTGTTTTACAGTTTTTGCTTACCTCGTAGCGTTGTTTCTTTTGTGCAGATATCGATCATTTTCTTTTCTCTAACAGTGTTTTACAGTTTTGGTTTACCTCGTAGCGTTGTTTCTTTTGTGCAGATATCGATCATTTTCTTTTCTCTAACAGTGTTTTACAGTTTTGGTTTACCTCGTAGCGTTGTTTCTTTTGTGCAGATATCGATCATTTTCTTTTCTCTAACAGTGTTTTACAGTTTTGGTTTACCTCGTAGCGTTGTTTCTTTTGTGCTGATATCGATCATTTTCTTTTCTCTAACAGTGTTTTACAGTTTTGGTTTACCTCGTAGCGTTGTTTCTTTTGTGCAGATATCGATCATTTTCTTTTCTCTAACAGTGTTTTACAGTTTTGGTTTACCTCGTAGCGTTGTTTCTTTTGTGCAGATATCGATCATTTTCTTTTCTCTAACAGTGTTTTACAGTTTTGGTTTACCTCGTAGCGTTGTTTCTTTTGTGCTGATATCGATCATTTTCTTTTCTCTAACAGTGTTTTACAGTTTTGGTTTACCTCGTAGCGTTGTTTCTTTTGTGCAGATATCGATCATTTTCTTTTCTCTAACAGTGTTTTACAGTTTTGGTTTACCTCGTAGCGTTGTTTCTTTTGTGCTGATATCGATCATTTTCTTTTCTCTAACAGTGTTTTACAGTTTTGGTTTACCTCGTAGCGTTGTTTCTTTTGTGCAGATATCGATCATTTTCTTTTCTCTAACAGTGTTTTACAGTTTTGGTTTACCTCGTAGCGTTGTTTCTTTTGTGCAGATATCGATCATTTTCTTTTCTCTAACAGTGTTTTACAGTTTTGGTTTACCTCGTAGCGTTGTTTCTTTTGTGCAGATATCGATCATTTTCTTTTCTCTAACAGTGTTTTACAGTTTTGGTTTACCTCGTAGCGTTGTTTCTTTTGTGCAGATATCGATCATTTTCTTTTCTCTAACAGTGTTTTACAGTTTTGGTTTACCTCGTAGCGTTGTTTCTTTTGTGCAGATATCGATCATTTTCTTTTCTCTAACAGTGTTTTACAGTTTTGGTTTACCTCGTAGCGTTGTTTCTTTTGTGCAGATATCGATCATTTTCTTTTCTCTAACAGTGTTTTACAGCTTTGGCTTACCTCGTAGCGTTGTTTCTTTTGTGCAGATATCGATCATTTTCTTTTCTCTAACAGTGTTTTACAGTTTTGGTTTACCTCGTAGCGTTGTTTCTTTTGTGCAGATATCGATCATTTTCTTTTCTCTAACAGTGTTTTACAGTTTTGGTTTACCTCGTAGCGTTGTTTCTTTTGTGCAGATATCGATCATTTTCCTTTCTCTAACAGTGTTTTACAGTTTTGGTTTACCTCGTAGCGTTGTTTCTTTTGTGCAGATATCGATCATTTTCCTTTCTCTAACAGTGTTTTACAGTTTTGGTTTACCTCGTAGCGTTGTTTCTTTTGTGCAGATATCGATCATTTTCTTTTCTCTAACAGTGTTTTACAGTTTTGGTTTACCTCGTAGCGTTGTTTCTTTTGTGCAGATATCGATCATTTTCCTTTCTCTAACAGTGATTTACAGTTTTGTTTACCTCGTAGCGTTGTTTCTTTTGTGCAGATATCGATCATTTTCATTTCTCTAACAGTGTTTTACAGATTTGGTTTACCTCGTAGCGTTGTTTCTTTTGTGCAGATATCGATCATTTTCTTTTCACTAACAGTGTTTTACAGTTTTGGTTTACCTCGTAGCGTTGTTTTTTTTGTGCAGATATCGATCATTTTCTTTTCTCTAACAGTGTTTTACAGTTTTGGTTTACCTCGTAGCGTTGTTTCTTTTGTGTAGATATCGATCATTTTCTTTTCTCTAACAGTGTTTTACAGCTTTGATTTACCTCGTAGCGTTGTTTCTTTTGTGCAGATATCGATCATTTTCTTTTCTCTAACAGTGTTTTCCAGTTTGGGTTTACCTCGTACCGTTGTTTCTTTTGTGCAGATATCGATCATTTTCTTTTCTCTAACAGTGTTTTACAGTTTTGGTTTACCTCGTAGCGTTGTTTCTTTTGTGCAGATATCGATCATTTTCTTTTCTCTAACAGTGTTTTACAGTTTTGGTTTACCTCGTAGCGTTGTTTCTTTTGTGCAGATATCGATCATTTTCTTTTCTCTAACAGTGTTTTACAGTTTTGGTTTACCTCGTAGCGTTGTTTCTTTTGTGCAGATATCGATCATTTTCTTTTCTCTAACAGTGTTTTACAGTTTTTGCTTACCTCGTAGCGTTGTTTCTTTTGTGCAGATATCGATCATTTTCTTTTCTCTAACAGTGTTTTACAGTTTTGGTTTACCTCGTAGCGTTGTTTCTTTTGTGCAGATATCGATCATTTTCTTTTCTCTAACAGTGTTTTACAGTTTTGGTTTACCTCGTAGCGTTGTTTCTTTTGTGCAGATATCGATCATTTTCTTTTCTCTAACAGTGTTTTACAGTTTTGGTTTACCTCGTAGCGTTGTTTCTTTTGTGCAGATATCGATCATTTTCTTTTCACTAACAGTGTTTTACAGTTTTGGTTTACCTCGTAGCGTTGTTTTTTTTGTGCAGATATCGATCATTTTCTTTTCTCTAACAGTGTTTTACAGTTTTGGTTTACCTCGTAGCGTTGTTTCTTTTGTGCAGATATCGATCATTTTCTTTTCTCTAACAGTGTTTTACAGTTTTGGTTTACCTCGTAGCGTTGTTTCTTTTGTGCAGATATCGATCATTTTCTTTTCTCTAACAGTGTTTTACAGATTTGGTTTACCTCGTAGCGTTGTTTCTTTTGTGCAGATATCGATCATTTTCTTTTCTCTAACAGTGTTTTACAGTTTTGGTTTACCTCGTAGCGTTGTTTCTTTTGTGCAGATATCGATCATTTTCTTTTCTCTAACAGTGTTTTACAGTTTTTGATTACCTCGTAGCGTTGTTTCTTTTGTGCAGATATCGATCATTTTCTTTTCTCTAACAGTGTTTTACAGTTTTGGTTTACCTCGTAGCGTTGTTTCTTTTGTGCAGATATCGATCATTTTCTTTTCTCTAACAGTGTTTTACAGTTTTGGTTTACCTCGTAGCGTTGTTTCTTTTGTGCAGATATCGATCATTTTCTTTTCTCTAACAGTGTTTTACAGTTTTGGTTTACCTCGTAGCGTTGTTTCTTTTGTGCAGATATCGATCATTTTCTTTTCTCTAACAGTGTTTTACAGCTTTGGTTTACCTCGTAGCGTTGTTTCTTTTGTGCAGATATCGATCATTTTCTTTTCTCTAACAGTGTTTTACAGTTTTGGTTTACTTCGTAGCGTTGTTTCTTTTGTGCAGATATCGATCCTTTTCTTTTCTCTAACAGTGTTTTACAGTTTTGGTTTACCTCGTAGCGTTGTTTCTTTTGTGCAGATATCGATCATTTTCTTTTCTCTAACAGTGTTTTACAGTTTTGGTTTACCTCGTAGCGTTGTTTCTTTTGTGCAGATATCGATCATTTTCTTTTCTCTAACAGTGTTTTACAGCTTTGATTTACCTCGTAGCGTTGTTTCTTTTGTGCAGATATCGATCATTTTCTTTTCTCTAACAGTGTTTTACAGTTTTGGTTTACCTCGTAGCGTTGTTTCTTTTGTGCTGATATCGATCATTTTCTTTTCTCTAACAGTGTTTTACAGTTTTGGTTTACCTCGTAGCGTTGTTTCTTTTGTGCAGATATCGATCATTTTCTTTTCTCTAACAGTGTTTTACAGTTTTGGTTTACCTCGTAGCGTTGTTTCTTTTGTGCAGATATCGATCATTTTCTTTTCTCTAACAGTGTTTTACAGTTTTGGTTTACCTCGTAGCGTTGTTTCTTTTGTGCAGATATCGATCATTTTCTTTTCTCTAACAGTGTTTTACAGTTTTTGCTTACCTCGTAGCGTTGTTTCTTTTGTGCAGATATCGATCATTTTCTTTTCTCTAACAGTGTTTTACAGTTTTGGTTTACCTCGTAGCGTTGTTTCTTTTGTGCAGATATCGATCATTTTCTTTTCTCTAACAGTGTTTTACAGTTTTGGTTTACCTCGTAGCGTTGTTTCTTTTGTGCAGATATCGATCATTTTCTTTTCTCTAACAGTGTTTTACAGTTTTGGTTTACCTCGTAGCGTTGTTTCTTTTGTGCAGATATCGATCATTTTCTTTTCTCTAACAGTGTTTTACAGTTTTGGTTTACCTCGTAGCGTTGTTTCTTTTGTGCTGATATCGATCATTTTCTTTTCTCTAACAGTGTTTTACAGTTTTGGTTTACCTCGTAGCGTTGTTTCTTTTGTGCAGATATCGATCATTTTCTTTTCTCTAACAGTGTTTTACAGCTTTGGTTTACCTCGTAGCGTTGTTTCTTTTGTGCAGATATCGATCATTTTCTTTTCTCTAACAGTGTTTTACAGTTTTGGTTTACCTCGTAGCGTTGTTTCTTTTGTGCTGATATCGATCATTTTCTTTTCTCTAACAGTGTTTTACAGTTTTGGTTTACCTCGTAGCGTTGTTTCTTTTGTGCAGATATCGATCATTTTCTTTTCTCTAACAGTGTTTTACAGTTTTGGTTTACCTCGTAGCGTTGTTTCTTTTGTGCTGATATCGATCATTTTCTTTTCTCTAACAGTGTTTTACAGTTTTGGTTTACCTCGTAGCGTTGTTTCTTTTGTGCAGATATCGATCATTTTCTTTTCTCTAACAGTGTTTTACAGTTTTGGTTTACCTCGTAGCGTTGTTTCTTTTGTGCAGATATCGATCATTTTCTTTTCTCTAACAGTGTTTTACAGTTTTGGTTTACCTCGTAGCGTTGTTTCTTTTGTGCAGATATCGATCATTTTCTTTTCTCTAACAGTGTTTTACAGTTTTGGTTTACCTCGTAGCGTTGTTTCTTTTGTGCTGATATCGATCATTTTCTTTTCTCTAACAGTGTTTTACAGCTTTGGTTTACCTCGTAGCGTTGTTTCTTTTGTGCAGATATCGATCATTTTCTTTTCTCTAACAGTGTTTTACAGTTTTGGTTTACCTCGTAGCGTTGTTTCTTTTGTGCAGATATCGATCATTTTCTTTTCTCTAACAGTGTTTTACAGTTTTGGTTTACCTCGTAGCGTTGTTTCTTTTGTGCAGATATCGATCATTTTCTTTTCACTAACAGTGTTTTACAGTTTTGGTTTACCTCGTAGCGTTGTTTTTTTTGTGCAGATATCGATCATTTTCTTTTCTCTAACAGTGTTTTACAGTTTTGGTTTACCTCGTAGCGTTGTTTCTTTTGTGCAGATATCGATCATTTTCTTTTCTCTAACAGTGTTTTACAGTTTTGGTTTACCTCGTAGCGTTGTTTCTTTTGTGCAGATATCGATCATTTTCTTTTCTCTAACAGTGTTTTACAGATTTGGTTTACCTCGTAGCGTTGTTTCTTTTGTGCAGATATCGATCATTTTCTTTTCTCTAACAGTGTTTTACAGTTTTGGTTTACCTCGTAGCGTTGTTTCTTTTGTGCAGATATCGATCATTTTCTTTTCTCTAACAGTGTTTTACAGTTTTTGATTACCTCGTAGCGTTGTTTCTTTTGTGCAGATATCGATCATTTTCTTTTCTCTAACAGTGTTTTACAGTTTTGGTTTACCTCGTAGCGTTGTTTCTTTTGTGCAGATATCGATCATTTTCTTTTCTCTAACAGTGTTTTACAGTTTTGGTTTACCTCGTAGCGTTGTTTCTTTTGTGCAGATATCGATCATTTTCTTTTCTCTAACAGTGTTTTACAGTTTTGGTTTACCTCGTAGCGTTGTTTCTTTTGTGCAGATATCGATCATTTTCTTTTCTCTAACAGTGTTTTACAGCTTTGGTTTACCTCGTAGCGTTGTTTCTTTTGTGCAGATATCGATCATTTTCTTTTCTCTAACAGTGTTTTACAGTTTTGGTTTACTTCGTAGCGTTGTTTCTTTTGTGCAGATATCGATCCTTTTCTTTTCTCTAACAGTGTTTTACAGTTTTGGTTTACCTCGTAGCGTTGTTTCTTTTGTGCAGATATCGATCATTTTCTTTTCTCTAACAGTGTTTTACAGTTTTGGTTTACCTCGTAGCGTTGTTTCTTTTGTGCAGATATCGATCATTTTCTTTTCTCTAACAGTGTTTTACAGCTTTGATTTACCTCGTAGCGTTGTTTCTTTTGTGCAGATATCGATCATTTTCTTTTCTCTAACAGTGTTTTACAGTTTTGGTTTACCTCGTAGCGTTGTTTCTTTTGTGCTGATATCGATCATTTTCTTTTCTCTAACAGTGTTTTACAGTTTTGGTTTACCTCGTAGCGTTGTTTCTTTTGTGCAGATATCGATCATTTTCTTTTCTCTAACAGTGTTTTACAGTTTTGGTTTACCTCGTAGCGTTGTTTCTTTTGTGCAGATATCGATCATTTTCTTTTCTCTAACAGTGTTTTACAGTTTTGGTTTACCTCGTAGCGTTGTTTCTTTTGTGCAGATATCGATCATTTTCTTTTCTCTAACAGTGTTTTACAGTTTTTGCTTACCTCGTAGCGTTGTTTCTTTTGTGCAGATATCGATCATTTTCTTTTCTCTAACAGTGTTTTACAGTTTTGGTTTACCTCGTAGCGTTGTTTCTTTTGTGCAGATATCGATCATTTTCTTTTCTCTAACAGTGTTTTACAGTTTTGGTTTACCTCGTAGCGTTGTTTCTTTTGTGCAGATATCGATCATTTTCTTTTCTCTAACAGTGTTTTACAGTTTTGGTTTACCTCGTAGCGTTGTTTCTTTTGTGCAGATATCGATCATTTTCTTTTCTCTAACAGTGTTTTACAGTTTTGGTTTACCTCGTAGCGTTGTTTCTTTTGTGCTGATATCGATCATTTTCTTTTCTCTAACAGTGTTTTACAGTTTTGGTTTACCTCGTAGCGTTGTTTCTTTTGTGCAGATATCGATCATTTTCTTTTCTCTAACAGTGTTTTACAGCTTTGGTTTACCTCGTAGCGTTGTTTCTTTTGTGCAGATATCGATCATTTTCTTTTCTCTAACAGTGTTTTACAGTTTTGGTTTACCTCGTAGCGTTGTTTCTTTTGTGCTGATATCGATCATTTTCTTTTCTCTAACAGTGTTTTACAGTTTTGGTTTACCTCGTAGCGTTGTTTCTTTTGTGCAGATATCGATCATTTTCTTTTCTCTAACAGTGTTTTACAGTTTTGGTTTACCTCGTAGCGTTGTTTCTTTTGTGCTGATATCGATCATTTTCTTTTCTCTAACAGTGTTTTACAGTTTTGGTTTACCTCGTAGCGTTGTTTCTTTTGTGCAGATATCGATCATTTTCTTTTCTCTAACAGTGTTTTACAGTTTTGGTTTACCTCGTAGCGTTGTTTCTTTTGTGCAGATATCGATCATTTTCTTTTCTCTAACAGTGTTTTACAGTTTTGGTTTACCTCGTAGCGTTGTTTCTTTTGTGCAGATATCGATCATTTTCTTTTCTCTAACAGTGTTTTACAGTTTTGGTTTACCTCGTAGCGTTGTTTCTTTTGTGCTGATATCGATCATTTTCTTTTCTCTAACAGTGTTTTACAGCTTTGGTTTACCTCGTAGCGTTGTTTCTTTTGTGCAGATATCGATCATTTTCTTTTCTCTAACAGTGTTTTACAGTTTTGGTTTACCTCGTAGCGTTGTTTCTTTTGTGCAGATATCGATCATTTTCTTTTCTCTAACAGTGTTTTACAGTTTTGGTTTACCTCGTAGCGTTGTTTCTTTTGTGCTGATATCGATCATTTTCTTTTCTCTAACAAGTGTTTTACAGTTTTGGTTTACCTCGTAGCGTTGTTTCTTTTGTGCAGATATCGATCATTTTCTTTTCTCTAACAGTGTTTTACAGTTTTGGTTTACCTCGTAGCGTTGTTTCTTTTGTGCTGATATCGATCATTTTCTTTTCTCTAACAGTGTTTTACAGTTTTGGTTTACCTCGTAGCGTTGTTTCTTTTGTGCAGATATCGATCATTTTCTTTTCTCTAACAGTGTTTTACAGTTTTGGTTTACCTCGTAGCGTTGTTTCTTTTGTGCAGATATCGATCATTTTCTTTTCTCTAACAGTGTTTTACAGTTTTGGTTTACCTCGTAGCGTTGTTTCTTTTGTGCAGATATCGATCATTTTCTTTTCTCTAACAGTGTTTTACAGTTTTGGTTTACCTCGTAGCGTTGTTTCTTTTGTGCAGATATCGATCATTTTCTTTTCTCTAACAGTGTTTTACAGTTTTGGTTTACCTCGTAGCGTTGTTTCTTTTGTGCAGATATCGATCATTTTCTTTTCTCTAACAGTGTTTTACAGTTTTGGTTTACCTCGTAGCGTTGTTTCTTTTGTGCAGATATCGATCATTTTCTTTTCTCTAACAGTGTTTTACAGTTTTGGTTTACCTCGTAGCGTTGTTTCTTTTGTGCTGATATCGATCATTTTCTTTTCTCTAACAGTGTTTTACAGTTTTGGTTTACCTCGTAGCGTTGTTTCTTTTGTGCAGATATCGATCATTTTCTTTTCTCTAACAGTGTTTTACAGTTTTGGTTTACCTCGTAGCGTTGTTTCTTTTGTGCTGATATCGATTATTTTCTTTTCTCTAACAGTGTTTTACAGTTTTGGTTTACCTCGTAGCGTTGTTTCTTTTGTGCAGATATCGATCATTTTCTTTTCTCTAACAGTGTTTTACAGTTTTGGTTTACCTCGTAGCGTTGTTTCTTTTGTGCAGATATCGATCATTTTCTTTTCTCTAACAGTGTTTTACAGTTTTGGTTTACCTCGTAGCGTTGTTTCTTTTGTGCAGATATCGATCATTTTCTTTTCTCTAACAGTGTTTTACAGTTTTGGTTTACCTCGTAGCGTTGTTTCTTTTGTGCAGATATCGATCATTTTCTTTTCTCTAACAGTGTTTTACAGTTTTGGTTTACCTCGTAGCGTTGTTTCTTTTGTGCAGATATCGATCATTTTCTTTTCTCTAACAGTGTTTTACAGTTTTGGTTTACCTCGTAGCGTTGTTTCTTTTGTGCAGATATCGATCATTTTCTTTTCTCTAACAGTGTTTTACAGCTTTGGTTTACCTCGTAGCGTTGTTTCTTTTGTGCAGATATCGATCATTTTCTTTTCTCTGACAGTGTTTTACAGTTTTGGTTTACCTCGTAGCGTTGTTTCTTTTGTGCAGATATCGATCATTTTCTTTTCTCTAACAGTGTTTTACAGTTTTGGTTTACCTCGTAGCGTTGTTTCTTTTGTGCAGATATCGATCATTTTCCTTTCTCTAACAGTGTTTTACAGTTTTGGTTTACCTCGTAGCGTTGTTTCTTTTGTGCAGATATCGATCATTTTCCTTTCTATAACAGTGTTTTACAGTTTTGGTTTACCTCGTAGCGTTGTTTCTTTTGTGCAGATATCGATCATTTTCTTTTCTCTAACAGTGTTTTACAGTTTTGGTTTACCTCGTAGCGTTGTTTCTTTTGTGCAGATATCGATCATTTTCCTTTCTCTAACAGTGATTTACAGTTTTGTTTACCTCGTAGCGTTGTTTCTTTTGTGCAGATATCGATCATTTTCATTTCTCTAACAGTGTTTTACAGTTTTGGTTTACCTCGTAGCGTTGTTTCTTTTGTGCAGATATCGATCATTTTCTTTTCTCTAACAGTGTTTTACAGTTTTGGTTTACCTCGTAGCGTTGTTTTTTTTGTGCAGATATCGATCATTTTCTTTTCTCTAACAGTGTTTTACAGTTTTGGTTTACCTCGTAGCGTTGTTTCTTTTGTGCAGATATCGATCATTTTCTTTTCTCTAACAGTGTTTTACAGATTTGGTTTACCTCGTAGCGTTGTTTCTTTTGTGCAGATATCGATCATTTTCTTTTCTCTAACAGTGTTTTACAGTTTTGGTTTACCTCGTAGCGTTGTTTCTTTTGTGCAGATATCGATCATTTTCTTTTCTCTAACAGTGTTTTACAGTTTTTGCTTACCTCGTAGCGTTGTTTCTTTTGTGCAGATATCGATCATTTTCTTTTCTCTAACAGTGTTTTACAGTTTTGGTTTACCTCGTAGCGTTGTTTCTTTTGTGCAGATATCGATAATTTTCTTTTCTCTAACAGTGTTTTACAGTTTAGGTTTACCTGGTAGCGTTGTTTCTTTTGTGCAGATATCGATCATTTTCTTTTCTCTAACAGTGTTTTACAGTTTAGGTTTACCTCGTAGCGTTGTTTCTTTTGTGCAGATATCGATCATTTTCTTTTCTCTAACAGTGTTTTACAGTTTAGGTTTACCTGGTAGCGTTGTTTCTTTTGTGCAGATATCGATCATTTTCTTTTCTCTAACAGTGTTTTACAGTTTAGGTTTACCTCGTAGCGTTGTTTCTTTTGTGCAGATATCGATCATTTTCTTTTCTCTAACAGTGTTTTACAGTTTTGGTTTACCTCGTAGCGTTGTTTCTTTTGTGCAGATATCGATCATTTTCTTTTCTCTAACAGTGTTTTACAGTTTTGGTTTACCTCGTAGCGTTGTTTCTTTTGTGCAGATATCGATCATTTTCTTTTCTCTAACAGTGTTTTACAGTTTTGGTTTACCTCGTAGCGTTGTTTCTTTTGTGCAGATATCGATCATTTTCTTTTCTCTAACAGTGTTTTACAGTTTTGGTTTACCTCGTAGCGTTGTTTCTTTTGTGCAGATATCGATCATTTTCTTTTCTCTAACAGTGTTTTACAGTTTTGGTTTACCTCGTAGCGTTGTTTCTTTTGTGCAGATATCGATCATTTTCTTTTCTCTAACAGTGTTTTACAGTTTTGGTTTACCTCGTAGCGTTGTTTCTTTTGTGCAGATATCGATCATTTTCTTTTCTCTAACAGTGTTTTACAGTTTTGGTTTACCTCGTAGCGTTGTTTCTTTTGTGCAGATATCGATCATTTTCTTTTCTCTAACAGTGTTTTACAGCTTTGGTTTACCTCGTAGCGTTGTTTCTTTTGTGCAGATATCGATCATTTTCTTTTCTCTGACAGTGTTTTACAGTTTTGGTTTACCTCGTAGCGTTGTTTCTTTTGTGCAGATATCGATCATTTTCTTTTCTCTAACAGTGTTTTACAGTTTTGGTTTACCTCGTAGCGTTGTTTCTTTTGTGCAGATATCGATCATTTTCCTTTCTCTAACAGTGTTTTACAGTTTTGGTTTACCTCGTAGCGTTGTTTCTTTTGTGCAGATATCGATCATTTTCCTTTCTCTAACAGTGTTTTACAGTTTTGGCTTACCTCGTAGCGTTGTTTCTTTTGTGCAGATATCGATCATTTTCTTTTCTCTAACAGTGTTTTACAGTTTTGGTTTACCTCGTAGCGTTGTTTCTTTTGTGCAGATATCGATCATTTTCTTTTCTCTAACAGTGTTTTACAGTTTTGGTTTACCTCGTAGCGTTGTTTCTTTTGTGCAGATATCGATCATTTTCTTTTCTCTAACAGTGTTTTACAGTTTTGGTTTACCTCGTAGCGTTGTTTCTTTTGTGCAGATATCGATCATTTTCTTTTCTCTAACAGTGTTTTACAGTTTTGGTTTACCTCGTAGCGTTGTTTCTTTTGTGCAGATATCGATCATTTTCTTTTCTCTAACAGTGTTTTACAGTTTAGGTTTACCTCGTAGCGTTGTTTCTTTTGTGCAGATATCGATCATTTTCATTTCTCTAACAGTGTTTTACAGTTTTTGCTTACCTCGTAGCGTTGTTTCTTTTGTGCAGATATCGATCATTTTCTTTTCTCTAACAGTGTTTTACAGTTTAGGTTTACCTCGTAGCGTTGTTTCTTTTGTGCAGATATCGATCATTTTCTTTTCTCTAACAGTGTTTTACAGTTTTGGTTTACCTCGTAGCGTTGTTTCTTTTGTGCAGATATCGATCATTTTCTTTTCTCTAACAGTGTTTTACAGTTTTTGCTTACCTCGTAGCGTTGTTTCTTTTGTGCAGTTATCGATCATTTTCATTTCTCTAACAGTGTTTTACAGTTTTTGCTTACCTCGTAGCGTTGTTTCTTTTGTGCAGATATCGATCATTTTCTTTTCTCTAACAGTGTTTTACAGTTTTGGTTTACCTCGTAGCGTTGTTTCTTTTGTGCAGATATCGATCATTTTCTTTTCTCTAACAGTGTTTTACAGTTTTGGTTTACCTCGTAGCGTTGTTTCTTTTGTGCAGATATCGATCATTTTCTTTTCTCTAACAGTGTTTTACAGTTTTGGTTTACCTCGTAGCGTTGTTTCTTTTGTGCAGATATCGATCATTTTCTTTTCTCTAACAGTGTTTTACAGTTTTGGTTTACCTCGTAGCGTTGTTTCTTTTGTGCAGATATCGATCATTTTCTTTTCTCTAACAGTGTTTTACAGTTTTGGTTTACCTCGTAGCGTTGTTTCTTTTGTGCAGATATCGATCATTTTCTTTTCTCTAACAGTGTTTTACAGCTTTGGTTTACCTCGTAGCGTTGTTTCTTTTGTGCAGATATCGATCATTTTCTTTTCTCTAACAGTGTTTTACAGCTTTGGTTTACCTCGTAGCGTTGTTTCTTTTGTGCAGATATCGATCCTTTTCTTTTCTCTAACAGTGTTTTACAGTTTTGGTTTACCTCGTAGCGTTGTTTCTTTTGTGCAGATATCGATCATTTTCTTTTCTCTAACAGTGTTTTACAGTTTTGGTTTACCTCGTAGCGTTGTTTCTTTTGTGCAGATATCGATCATTTTCTTTTCTCTAACAGTGTTTTACAGTTTTGGTTTACCTCGTAGCGTTGTTTCTTTTGTGCAGATATCGATCATTTTCTTTTCTCTAACAGTGTTTTACAGTTTTGGTTTACCTCGTAGCGTTGTTTCTTTTGTGCAGATATCGATCATTTTCTTTTCTCTAACAGTGTTTTACAGGTTTGGTTTACCTGGTAGCGTTGTTTCTTTTGTGCAGATATCGATCATTTTCTTTTCTCTAACAGTGTTTTGCAGTTTTGGTTTACCTCGTAGCGTTGTTTCTTTTGTGCAGATATCGATCATTTTCTTTTCTCTAACAGTGTTTTACAGCTTTGGTTTACCTCGTAGCGTTGTTTCTTTTGTGCAGATATCGATCATTTTCATTTCTCTAACAGTGTTTTACAGTTTTGGTTTACCTCGTAGCGTTGTTTCTTTTGTGCAGATATCGATCATTTTCTTTTCTCTAACAGTGTTTTACAGTTTTGGTTTACCTCGTAGCGTTGTTTCTTTTGTGCAGATATCGATCATTTTCTTTTCTCTAACAGTGTTTTACAGTTTTGGTTTACCTCGTAGCGTTGTTTCTTTTGTGCAGATATCGATCATTTTCTTTTCTCTAACAGTGTTTTACAGTTTTGGTTTACCTCGTAGCGTTGTTTCTTTTGTGCAGATATCGATCATTTTCTTTTCTCTAACAGTGTTTTACAGGTTTGGTTTACCTGGTAGCGTTGTTTCTTTTGTGCAGATATCGATCATTTTCTTTTCTCTAACAGTGTTTTGCAGTTTTGGTTTACCTCGTAGCGTTGTTTCTTTTGTGCAGATATCGATCATTTTCTTTTCTCTAACAGTGTTTTACAGCTTTGGTTTACCTCGTAGCGTTGTTTCTTTTGTGCAGATATCGATCATTTTCTTTTTTCTAACAGTGTTTTACAGTTTTGGTTTACCTCGTAGCGTTGTTTCTTTTGTGCAGATATCGATCATTTTCATTTCTCTAACAGTGTTTTACAGTTTTTGCTTACCTCGTAGCGTTGTTTCTTTTGTGCAGATATCGATCATTTTCTTTTCTCTAACAGTGTTTTACAGTTTTGGTTTACCTCGTAGCGTTGTTTCTTTTGTGCAGATATCGATCATTTTCTTTTCTCTAACAGTGTTTTACAGTTTTGGTTTACCTCGTAGCGTTGTTTCTTTTGTGCAGATATCGATCATTTTCTTTTCTCTAACAGTGTTTTACAGTTTTGGTTTACCTCGTAGCGTTGTTTCTTTTGTGCAGATATCGATCATTTTCTTTTCTCTAACAGTGTTTTACAGTTTTGGTTTACCTCGTAGCGTTGTTTCTTTTGTGCAGATATCGATCATTTTCTTTTCTCTAACAGTGTTTTACAGTTTTGGTTTACCTCGTAGCGTTGTTTCTTTTGTGCAGATATCGATCATTTTCTTTTCTCTAACAGTGTTTTACAGTTTTGGTTTACCTCGTAGCGTTGTTTCTTTTGTGCAGATATCGATCATTTTCTTTTCTCTAACAGTGTTTTACAGTTTTGGTTTACCTCGTAGCGTTGTTTCTTTTGTGCAGATATCGATCATTTTCTTTTCTCTAACAGTGTTTTACAGTTTTGGTTTACCTCGTAGCGTTGTTTCTTTTGTGCAGATATCGATCATTTTCTTTTCTCTAACAGTGTTTTACAGTTTTGGTTTACCTCGTAGCGTTGTTTCTTTTGTGCTGATATCGATCATTTTCTTTTCTCTAACAGTGTTTTACAGTTTTGGTTTACCTCGTAGCGTTGTTTCTTTTGTGCAGATATCGATCATTTTCTTTTTTCTAACAGTGTTTTACAGTTTTGGTTTACCTCGTAGCGTTGTTTCTTTTGTGCAGATATCGATCATTTTCTTTTGCAATTGAAGAGAACAACAAAATGTAGGTGTCTTATAGTACAAAATCTAAATTATATTAACTAAGCGAACATGTTTACTGTAAGACAAATATATATATATACTTCTATTGATCACCCTATCATCGGTAACCCACGATTAATTACGCTTAAAAACTCTCCACTATCTATTGTGTCCTCCGTTTATGGAGTGATCCGACTGTTTTGAAAGAACTACAATCAAAATATATCCTGTTCATACGTCATCGTTTTGTATGACCGAGTTATTGATTGAACATTGTTAACGACAAATGGACAATTTTTCAGCTCTGCCATGCTTAGAATAAGTTAGATTTCGATCAGATGATGATGAGGTCTGTTTTGTACTAGACCACTTGCACACTGAAACACAGGAGGACATGTCACACTACTCAGACAATTCCTCATTCTGAGCCAACTCGTCATTCTTCTTAGTTCCTAAGTCTGCGTACTTAACGCTCAAGCAACAAATATCATTTTATATATTTATTTATTTAATTGCATTGTACACTCATAAGGGTCAAGCAATACTGTAATACAAACAATAAATAATACAAACAATAAGTAATACAAACAATAAATAATACAAACAATAATAACACAATACAACATTTTTAACAAAAGAAAGAGTCTTTGACCGACATGGATCATTTACCTTAATTCTAATGATTGTTTAATAAAGGTACAAATATCAGATAAAAGATCTGGATTTCGATTAAGAATATATTTCAATTTGTTTAAATCAGACATATTAACAAAGTTAGAGCAGTAATTTCCAATAATATTAAATAATAAATTTCTAGGTTGATTATTTATACGACAATGTAAAAAGAAGTGATCTTCATCTTTAATGTTGTGCAAGTATTGCACAGTCTTTGTTGACGGGTATATTTTTGTAATGACTTTTTTCAATTTCTAAATTATGATCACTTCACCGAAATTTTGTTATGAGTTGTCTATTTTTTAAATTGCTTAGCTGTAATAAGTAGGGTTTCAATATAATATCATTCTTTAGTTTACTATATAAAAATAATTTTGAACTTTCAGTTAGTTTTGAAAGTTTATCTTTAGTCTTTAAAGTATAATTATTAAGAAATATCTTTTTAAATTCTTTTTTTAGTGGAAATTTTAATCTATGAAATGGTTTAACTATATTAGAATAGTCTTCAATATCTAAATCGAATTCTTTGAACATGTTATTTACACAAGTATACTATGAGTATTTGCCTTCATCGTGCATTTTTTGTATTTACATTTAAGGATTCTTTAATTAATGGATTGATATTATTAGAGTTTATTCTAACAAAATACATAAGAATGAATATGAATACTTTATTTTATCATAGTGGCACATACCAATATAAAACATTTCATACATCTGTGCATGTTTAAAGCAGTTAAAAACATACACAATAAAAGTGTATTAATTATAATATTAGTACCCAGCCACATATGGTTTATGAGACACTGTCAATATATACATCCACATACCTGAAATATTTATGATTTATTAAAATACATGTTATTGCAAACAATACTTTCTTCTATAAAACATATTATATAAAGTTTTTGCTAGAATAAGGTTGGATTTCTTCATTTGACATAATAAAAATAAATGTATCTTCTAAAATGAGTTTTTCAAAATTTTCAAATAAAATACAAGCATTTTCTGTAAGTACTTGAGTTTTAATAAATGAGGTGATAGGAAAATGTCCTAATTCAGATTTAGCAGAACTATTACATGACGTTTTTTTAAGTCCTAAGATAGTTCTACAATATCTTGTGTGTATTTTTTCATATGATGTTTTATCTTCATAATAATAATAATATCATTATCTTCAAGTGACAAAGTATCACAAGTTTTATTATTTTTATCAGCTCCGATCAAAACCCTGTATATAGGAAGATAATCCTCCATATACCAAATTTCACAATTATAAGTTAGAATAGGTCTTAAAAGAGTATCAAATAATTTACATGAAAGATTTACTGGAAGTTGTTCGAAGCTTAAAAAATATTTTCTTCATTGAAAATAAAACTTCTAAACCCTTTTTTGATAACTCCTGTATACCACTTTTAAAGCAACCCTTGTGGTCTATAATAGTTCCCAGAACATTATATTGTAGTGTTTCTGTAAGTGGTTGGTCATTATACAAAAATGAAGGAGTAAACTTTCTGAAAAGTTAAAAATTTTTATTTATTTGTATTTACAGTTAATTGCCAATCAAAGCAGTATTTTTGTAATTTATTTAATGCATTTTGTAATCCCTTGTGCGAATTTGAAAAAATAACAAGATCATCAGCAAATGTTAAACTAGATATAACAGTGTTTTCAAGTTTAAGCAGACTACAAGATTCATCAAATATATCATGTAAATCATTTACAAAATAGTTAAATAAACAAGTTCCTAAACTGTCCCCTTGTTTTACTCCCCTATCTATTTTAAAGTAATCAGAGTGTTTATTATCAATTTTGATAGCAGATAAGCTATAAATATTTTGAATGACATTAAAAAATTTGCATCCAACATTATCAGTCAATAGTTTATATAAAAGACCACTATGCCACAATGTATCAAATGCTTTGCGTAGGTCTACAAAGCAAGAATAGATTTTCTTTTTCTTATTCAAAACATATTTAGTAATTAAAGCTTTTAGAATAAATAGACTGTCTGAAGTTCTGTGGTTGGCTCTAAAACCAAATTAATGCTTAAAAAATAAATCTTCATAGTGCGTCATTAATCGTTTGTTCAATGCAGAGCTGAATAATTTTGCTATACAATTTTGTAAAGAAATGCCTCGATAATTATTTAGATCTTTTTTGTTACCAGACTTATGAAGAGATATGATAAATGAATGTCTCCATGTATATGGGTATTTACCAGAGTCTAGAGTTAAATTAAATAACTTATCTATGGCTTTACAAGTAACAACTGACCTATATTTTAATATTTCATTAGATATAAGGTCAGGCCCTGGACTTTAATGCATTGTTTTATTACAGAAACAGTAAATGGTTTGTCAGTTGTTGGATTTTCTGTTAATATCTCTTTATATTGAATTATATGGTTTTCAATTTTATTTTTAAAATTTCCATTATATTTGTCACTTTGTGATTTAAAGTGATCTATTAGTTGATCTATGATTTGACTGACGATCTGCTATGCTCTATGAGAGTCATTTTGTGTGTACAATCTTTCAATTCAGAACTTAAAATCTAAGCTTGAAGAAAATGATTTTGTAGCCAAATAATAAGAGATGATACTTGAAGGTTTTAGTAGAACAACATTTAAACATAGCTCATCATTTTGTTTTTCTACTAATACTAAAGAATTTAAATGTGACATCTTAGCTTGTTTAGCAAAATAACTTGACTATTATTTTTTTCCCTTCGAGATCAACAGCATCAGATTTCATCTTAATCACAAAGTATATATATGTAACCCATAGTCATTCAAAAGACAATTATCATTACTATAATACATCTAATGAAAAACTAAGCTGTTGCTATTTAATATATTGGCTGGGTTATATACAAATTGTACTGCAGTGTGGAAAATTAATGTTCCTGTTGAAAAGGACACTTGCTAAGCTATTGTATAGACAAAATCCAAGCATGGATAATCTTTTACCAGTTTGCATACATTATGTGATCAAGTTTGTCAATGACTTGTGACAGGTCGGTGGTTTTCTCCGGGTACTCGGGTTTCCTCCACCATTAAAGCTGACCTCCGCGATATAACTGAAATATTGTTGAAAGTGGCGTTAAACACAATAACCCTAACACAGTTTGCATAGCTGAAATATGCATAAAAAGCGTGTTTTCTATAGATCAAACTCATCAATCGATTTTCTCATTATTACACATTTCTCATATTTGTTTATTAATAATCATATCTTTTTGGTCATGTAGTACAAGTGTTACATTGCATTACTCCTTGTTTCACATTGTAAATGTGTTCCAGTCTTTTCGAATAGATACTGGAATCTTGAAATTCCTAATCATTTCCAGAACAAATAGTTAAAAAAATACGTGCAATATAAGATAATTATTACCTTTTTAGTGTTACTTAATGACGGGGTTATGGGTCATGCTTTGTTGATGATGGTGTGATCTATGATATTCAGCCGCAACTAACTGCACAACAGGAGTGAAATTACATAGATTAATCAATAGTGACGAAACAAGTAAAACACAATGTACACTACATCAATTTATTATAACAATAAGTATACCTATATTACGTATGAATAGAGTGAACCCGTGCTCACGATTGTAAACAGTGCCACCAGGGATGTAGCTACGGTAATGATGATCTGGGTGCATACAATTGGGCGAGGGGCGACCAGTGGGTCCAGTTCAAAGGCCCCCCTGAAGCTCCGCGGTTCAAGGGCATTAGCACATCATTAGAAGCTGAACATTTTTCCGTTTTTCGTCCTTTCTTTGTTAGTTTTTCGGTCAAATAATCATAATTTTTTAACCTTAAAGTAGCTATCCAAGATTTCATTTCCAATATACATTTGTACATGTAATATGAAGCTTAGTGAGGGACCTAGGTTTTATACCGGAGTCCAAGCGACGAAATAATTTTCCAAAGTACACCATTATTTGTTTAGGAACCAGAACATGTTCTTCATTTAAACTTCTTGCCAAAATATTCTTACTCAGACATTCAGCATACTATTCTGTGGGAAAAATCATAGCCCGTTTTCTAGTTAAATGTGCTGACAAAAGTGCAGTTTCCGTATTTGTTTGCCTCTATTTTAAAGATGATACTCCGACAGTGATGTCACCGTGGGGAATGCATTCATTCCTTTTACGATTTTACTTCTATTTATACCTCCTTTTCTTATTTTATTTATTTATTTTATTTTATTTTATTTATTTTTTGTGAAAACGATGTGTATGCACGTGCATTCGTGTCTATGGGTAGCTACGCCCCCGGACACGTGTTTGATTCCATTAAACATGTAATGGAAATATCACTTATTGTGGAATTATAGTGGATTTTTTTGCATAGTTGGATATATATTATATATATGATTTGATCGGTAATTGGAAATTTTTTATAAGTAAAAAATAGTAATTTTGGCTAAATTCGTTTCACGCAAAAATCTATTAAGGTAATTCATATATATATAGTCACTGAATAGAGTTCACCTGTAATTAAATACCTCATTGTTTGATAAGATTTTTAAAGTTTTCCAACCCGCCTCACCCTTTATCATGTGTAATTTTGAAGAATGCAGTTTTATTTTTTACTATATATACATTTGCGGCTTTAAATTGTATGGCCCGCAAAATATTTTCTTATGTTGCATGTTTAGCTAGTTTATTGAATTGTATTATTATTTACATATGCATATATGAACATTTCTTTCTGGCAAACAATAACATTTATAAATTAATTTGTGTCTTTTGTGCCATAATTTGTTACAGTTTCCTTCGATTTTTACTACCCGATAAATTTTGTAACAACGTTCAGTTGACCACCGACTCGTGATACTAGAAATGATCAGATGTTGGTCATTTGTCATGCGCGGTCACTAAACCTTACATTAAAAAAAAAGTCAAAGCACAAAAAAAAAATCACAAAGCTGTGTTAAAATTGTAAAATCACCGATAAAAACATTATTAGTATTAAAAAAAAGGTCAAAACACAACAAAAAAAATCACAAAGCTGTGAAATTACCGATAAAAACATTATTAGTATTTTTTTTCGCTCGACAAGGATTATCAGGTCCATATCAGATTCGTTCTTCGAGCCCATCTCATATGGACCTGATAATCCTTGTGCGAAAAAAATACTAATAATTAATATATATCTAAAGATTTTCTACTTTTTGCATGAAAAAAAAGATGTGTGAGGATTATCTTGAAATCCGGTTTCGCCGGATAAATGGATTTATGATAAAGACAAAATTATTTTTGTTATTGTTTGTGGGTTTTTTTTATTCGTAGGTGATATTTTTTAATCCTCACCCAATTAAAACTATAATTGAAGATTCTAAATGAATAGTTACGTCATAACTGGGTGAAATTCTAAACGAATGTTAGAAAAAATACCCGGTCACCCGTACAAGTGTTATGAAAAAAAAAAGTAAATCGCCAACGGAAATAAAGGATTAACTTTACATTCAAATGTAAAGAAAAATCAAGCGTAAGCTATTGTATAAGAGAATTTCAAGGTTGATTTATTTCATTACAAATGGTCTCGTATATCGTTTTATTGAAAATCCAATACAAAAACAAATAGATAAATCTCTGTGGAAGAGAACGTTTAATATTGAAAGGCATAGTATAAATCTTGTGGTCTGAAATATCAATAGGTTACTTATATATAATGTATATGGTGGATAAACACATGTAGTGTACGTTACACGTATAAAAATCAATAACATATATACAGTACTGTACATACATGTACAACTACATGTAAGGATGAAAATGAGGCTTGGAACCTTGTCGCTTGGAATCAATGAAATATCTCTAGTTCAAAGGTAAGATGACTAGCCGGTAAGATTTAAAACTGTGAATATTGTCACTCTCAACAGAATTAAATTTGTAACTGTTTACTGCTAACAATGTTGACGACCAATCAATCCATCACACGTATGTAATTAAAAATAGTGATAGACATTTTGTCATTAGTATCCACTCCTCTAACAGTTTAAACAGTTTGAACAGTTTATTGAGAAAACACTCAATACACATAAACGTGTAACATGAGGAGCGATGGACATTTGCGCCATTTTACCTGAGATGTTTTACGCCATAAAAGTATAACCCTTTTGCGCCACGTTTTCATACTAATATATTTTTTTTCTTTTGGACATTTGCGCCACACGGTCTTATCTAAAAACTAAATCCCTGAACACTTTTAAAAACTTAGACGTTGAATTGAAAATGTGAACACATTTCTGTAAAGTTTCACTTTAATACCTTGTGAGTCAGTTGGAAGTAAAATTTTGACATACAAACATGGATTTTAAGATTTTAAGTACAAATAGAGGAAATAAAAGTATTGTATGTGAAGGATATTTTTTTAGATTTCTGTCAGCTCGTAAACATGGTGAAAATTCATGGCGTTGTTGTGACAAAAAGTGTAGTGTACGATTGACAACTGATATGGAAAACTCATTTATCATAAATGTTAAAAATGAACATAATCATGAGCCCGATGAAAGGAAAGCTGAACGTCAACAATTAAGATGTAATGCTAAAAGGAAAGCTTCTGAGGATGCAACAGCGAGACCATCTAAGATTATTAGAAAACAATTAGAAACCATGTCTGAAACCAATTTACACCACGATGATATTAAAAATGTGTCAAAAGCAATTTATCGTGAACGCAGAAAAAGACACCCAACCCTACCATAATATAGCAAAATAATGTTAATTAACATGACGGAATAAAAAGATGACAAACAGAATACTTAATACAAACATGCTCCATAAAAATTATGACATATTCTTTATACGTATATAAATTCATAATAAAGCTGCAATTTTTCTTATAAACATAGATACTTTTTTTGTTTATATAATTGAGAGTTACAAATTGAGAGTAGACCTACAAGTTTAACATAAGATGGATAGCTTCTATAATAATTCGGTATATATTTGTTTCTTAATATTACAACAATTTTATTTTCACATAAGAACAGAATATGAAATTCATCCCCAATCCCATTCCCACAAAAATTACATTTTCTGTCTTCCCATGGGATATTATTCCAACGTCCCTTTTTAGTCTAGTCAAAGTAACTTTTAAGGTCAAACTAATTGCAACAAAAGCATCTTTTCTTGAATTCTTATCTATATGTATATCTAAATAACATATCAAAAATCGACAAAAATCCATCGGCTGAATTTTTCTTAAAATTGGTTTAAAAGTTATCATTGGTTTCCGTGTAATTTATATTACGTTTGGGCTGCCGCAGAAGAGAAGAGCGCATAAAAGGGAGATAATAATGATGCAGTAGACGGAATTTCTCGGCGTCTTTAAAGATTTTGCCGGTACTGGTGAGTATTTTAATGAAATAACAGACGTTTTACTTATAAGATAAAAACAATAATAGTGTACAATTCGTAGCAAATGACCAAACAGTGTTTATACCTCTGAATTCAATGTTTTATGGAGTAAATAACACCTTGGCGAATTCCTCGCTTCTAAGTGTATTTTATTCAAAAGGTATGCTTAAAAAGATTACAATTCCCTTGGTTAACATATAAAATAAATATAAACACCCTACAATGAATAAAAAGAATTAAAAAAAAACACATGTCATAATTCCCCTTTTTGGGGATGAAAAAAAGTATGGAACGCCATTCGTGTCGATCAAAAGATCGTATATATTTAGAAATATCGAAAGATTAAACGCATACAAAACAAAATCAATAACTTGTATACAAGATTCCTTAACATTATTGATAATCGTTTGATAAATAACTATTTCATTATCTGAATAAACAATAAAGACTATTTTTCTTATCCGAATTTCTATATTTTAGGGGGCGACCAGTTTATTCTAATGAAGAGGGCTTGCCGAATTTTAGATAATAATTTTTTTTACGGATCAGAATAATCATTGCTCAAAAGTTACAAGACAAGAAAAAAATTCTGTACACTTAAGATTATTTATCTTCAAGTTTTCGTCGGCAGAGAATATTGTTAAGCTCTACATCTCAGCATAAAATGGTGTTCACTTACTGTTGTCTTATAATTAATTTCTCAAACTAATAAATATCAGCTGTTCGGCTTACTATTATATTCATTTCTATTTGTAGACGGCATGGAGACCTGCATCTTTTGTCATAAGCTCCTCTAAAACGGCGAATCAACTGTAAAACTTGGCAGAAAGGGATGTTATAACATCAACAAAATAAGTTCCGAAAATGACAATAAAATATCAACTTCCCCTGGTCAGATAGTTCCCCAAGACTGTTGACATGATTATACAAGTTCAAGATCGACAAGATGGACAATAAATTCGACCGAAGAAAGGGAGATCGAAAATGAGAGAGATCTTAGATCAAGCACACCACATTTTAAGTTTAAAGATGACTGTCTCTTCTGTGGTCAAACTGCACAAAACAACAAAAGGAAAAGAGGATATGAGGTAGTTTGTGTCAGAACTCTTTAATTTCAATCATCAATTGAAGATGTCTGCAAAATGAGATGAAGTATATAGTTGAATACAAATGGCATATTCTGATTTACATGCAGCAGATGCAGTATACCATTCACAGTGTAATTCTAACTTTAGAACAGGGAAGCAAATACCACAAACTGTTGCCAGGACTCCGGAAGACAACTTAAAGAGGAAAAAATTATCGTTCACAGGAAGACTGCAGAAAATTGTTTTCACACGATTATGGCTCGTATTGAAAAAGGACGAATTCAAATATCAATACTGGATCTAGTGCGAGAAACGGAAAAGTTGTGTGGTGTTGATAACGCATATTCTGTTATCCATATGAAAAAGAAAGTACAGGAGTATTTCGGTGACTCAATAGTGTTGACTGAACAAGATGGAAAACCAAGTGTTCTTACATTTCGTGACAATGTTTCTTCCATAAAAGAACTACCATATCAACTGCAGCACAGCTTATAAGAGAGGACATTAAAACACTGCCATCAAGGGACAATTACTACCCTTCAGCGGACGAAATACAGTCAGAGACCTCAAATGCTAATTATGTCCCACATTCATTACGCATATTTTTAGACTCCTTGTTTAGTGAGACAGACTCTTCAACAAAGATATCAGCTATTGGACATGATGTTATACAGGCAACAAGACCAAGGGGCGTAATAGCTCCTTTGCAGATCGGGTTGGCAATTCAACTTCACCATCACATCGGTTCACGGTTCCTCATTGACACACTATACAACCTTGGATTTTCGTCCTCGTATAGCGAAGTACAAAGATTTGAAATGAATGCAGCTGTATCTAGAAACACCGAAGCTGTAGTAGATGACAATCACATTAGATCACTTGATGGGTATGGAACGTTTCACGGAATGGGTATATTAGCGCAGAGATGCAGCTAACCGTCGGCCCTGTCGGACCTAGGGGGCAGAATTTTAGAGAGTCCGGCAAATGACGTCTTTGTGTCAGACCTAATGACCGGCAAACATTTTTACTGTTTGGGGCTGTCAAAAATCAAATTTCTGTCGGTCCTGGTTACCTCTTAGACCCCTAAGCGAAGGATCTTTGATTATCGTTAATAAAATCAAAAGTCGTAAACAAATCGGTAAAAATTTCTGTTCCTTTCTGTTATGCTAAATTTCGGGAACCAGTTCCCATTCCGGATTTTATTTCGTATCCTATCGGTAATCGTTGTAAATTGTAATTTGATCATTTCCGTTATGGCTGCATGACCAATTAAGTTTACGGAGGGGTCTAAATCTGGAAAAAAGCACCCACTACCTATCGATTTATCTACAGAGAATAAAAAAGCCAAAAGGTCGGCATATGAAAAGGAGAGGCGACCGGGGCGGTCTTTTAATCGAAAATGGAAGGACAAAATGAACAAACAAATGACGACTTGATATCAAAATTAAAGTTTGTTTTTGCCCGCAAAAACGTATGTCTCCCCCCGTCCCACAAACTGTAGTCATAGGTAAAAAAAAATATTTGGGTAACAAATAAAATTAAGCTTCAATGAATAACAAAAAAAAATGTTTTTAATCCATGAAACACAAAAAAAAAATTGATCAAAAGTGCTAAAGCAAGGGTTACAGGTACTATTCCATATTGTCATTGCAAAGTTCCCTATTCCAGAAAATTACTCAGCCCATGTTCCAATGATTTTAAAGGAGTTTTGTTCTTCTAAAATCAATGGATTGGTGATGAAAACTTTTTCAGGGAAATAGTGACATTATGATAGACTCTTGTACATATATATATATATATATACACGTTTCAGTAAGGGATATTACGCTAGAGTGTTTGCAAATAACTTCCACAAAATTTAGGGGATCAACATTTCCTGGTAATATGCACAACTACATATGGTGTCCTTACTACCTACCAAGTTTCATAAAATTCTGTTTAGTAGTTTCAGAGGAGTTGCACTGACAACTGCTTCAGAAGTATATTTGGGGAAATTTTGAAGTTCAAAGGGGCATAACTCCCACAAAATTTAGGGGATCAAAATTTCCTGGTAAAATGCACAACTACATATGGTGTCCTTACTACCTACCAAGTTTCATGAAATTCTGTTCAGTAGTTTCAGAGGAGTTGCGCTGACAAACTGTGTGATGGACAGGACAAAAACAATATGTCTCCCCACAAAAGTGTGTGTGTGTGTGTATGAAGTATTGATTATTCGATGTTGCAGGGCTATCTAAATTGAATGTATTCTCAGTCACTAACCCCCCTTTGGCAATATCCTTAATCTGATTCTGGTCGTAGTAGTCGTTAGATGTGTCAAGGCTTTAAGATTGTCCCTTTAATCATACTATATTGAAAGTGAAATATTAAAAACTTTCTAAAAAAAAAAGTAGGTCTGGCAAAACTCTCTTACTTGCAGGACCCAATGTCTGACAGGAATTTTTTTTTATCTGCAACTCTGATAGCGGCATCCACCCCTGATACAAAAACAAAAAGAGTTGTATCACGTCTGAATGCAACCATTGGTGAGATAAATTCATTGACTAAAATAAACATTAGATTCTTCAAAGAACAATCAAATGCCTTTAGGACACTTAGGTTTGAAATACTAGAACAAAGAGAAATAGCAAATGAATCATGGAAGATTGATTTATTGTCGAAAGTATGCTGGCCTTTGAAATTCAATGGAAGCTGGTCAACTATAATGCACAAACATGATGGATCTTATCCAGGAAAATCTAAAATAACATTTCTTCCGATGATTGATCTTAATCCCAGCAACGAGTCCTGTATTTACACAACCTTGCATTTCATCAGTAAGGAAGCCATCAAGAACAACTGCACTCCCATTCTAACTTTTGATCAGCCTCTACTGGAAGGCCATGGTGATCCTTCAAAATGAACCAATAGGTAGTCCACTTAAATCATTTGTGCTCAAACTTGGAGGCTTCCACACACATGAGTTTTATTGGAGGCATCGGATACCTTATGTTGAAACTAAATCCGAAGCCAGATTTTTACGTGTAAATAAACTTATCAGCAAAGACTTAGCTTGAAGTAAATAATTTGAAGAAAACTCCTATTTCTGTTTTCAGTGATTTTTCATCGAAAACATTAACTTTATACAAAATTTTACAATTTCTAAAAGTAAACCAGATAGTTGTTTATATAATTATGCATTTTGGTTTAATTTGTTTTATTGCTTTTACGATGAAATTAACATGTACTTACCTAATGTCGATTTTGTAATAAAAATTGGGAAAATTTCAGATTTCATTGATTTTTCTATAAAAAAAAATGTGGTTTTTGCTCAAAATTACTAAAAAATATTAAAGGACAAATTGAATATTACTATTCAAAAGAATAATTTTGTCATTATGTTCGGATATTTAAAGCATCCATAATTCTATTTTGAAATGATAAAAAGATATAATTTTTTTCCTATTTTCGGCGATTTTTGTACAAAAACCAACATTTTGCTCCAAAATTTCTCGAAAACTAGTCGATAGAAATTTGTTGATTTTTGATATATTCAATAGGATAGGGCAATGGATCGAAATATGTATAGAAACCTTTTGTTGCAATTAGTTTGAGGTTATGTGAATTGATTTTTAAAGCTAGATTGACTAGACTATTTCGATTGGTAAACGTAAATTTGATGTTCGGAATTTAGTTATCCATTTTCTACTATATTCAAACAGACTAAAAAAATCAAAAATACAGAAGTCAATCAAAACAACAAAAAACAGATGGATATATCCGTGGCCGGATTAAATCTGTTAATGGGATACCAAATAAGTTTCACACATTTCAACATAATACAGTTTAATTTCATGACGACTTTTTGATAATAAATCGACCAATTTTAAATAATTGAATGATAAAATTTATATCCATATATTTACTTTCTATAGTGTTTTATTTGAAAACAAAGTTGCCCCTATGTAAAATATTATATAAAAAGCGGGAGTCTGATGTCAAAATTAGTAGAGAATTATATATATTTTTTAAAGTATTTCATTGTCAACTTTAGTAGTATTTCAGTTATATCGTGGACTGAATTTTTTTATATCAATAAATTACCTACACTACAAGACTCTTATAAAATAAAACAACAATCGTGTTATATGTACAGATAAAAAGAAAATTTAACAGAATAAAACCATATATTTAGAAGGATTGTTATCTATTTATAGTTTTTTGTATTTATAAATCAATTTCCTATAAAAAAAAAAAAAATTGTGTCGCGATCGCCGTTTGTAAAGAAATCCTATAAAGTGTTGCACGTTGTACCTCCGTGATGTCTGACGGATATCAACAACATCTGTATACTCGATTATAACATGTTTTAGTAAATAATTGGTAAAACACGGAAAACATTCCGGTCGTTCCTCATTATTTAATAAATAACTACGTGTAAATCTACCATGACCTATACGACATCTGATCTGGTAAAAATTATTGTTATTGAGCCATTAAAGGAGAAGTAGACATTGTTATGTTAAAATTAGAGTACTTTTAGAATCATATCGTATATCTGTTTATTTAAATCCAATACAAAAACAACAAAATAAATAGTTGTGAAAGAGAAATCTTAATATTAAAAGACATAAATCTTATGGCTTAAGATATCAATATGACGATTATATACATTGTATAATGTATATGGATAAACACAGTCACAGTCATGTCGCGCACAAACTTATTATTTTTGAACTGTTTGGAGGGTCATCGTCGCCGTGATTGTATGCTACATTGTACTTGAATTGACACCTACAGATACAATTAGTGACAATTACCATTACAATTGATTGATTGATTATTGCTTAGCGTCCAGTGAGCAGTATTTCAGCTATATTCAGAACGAGAACAGGCTTCATAATGCCAGTATATAAAAACTATATAGAAATGAGGGAAGGGTTTGGTTTGGTTAATGGTGTTTTATGGTCCTTAGCGCCATTTTCAACAATATTACAGTTATATCATGCCGGTCAGGTTTATTGGTGGAGGAAACCGAGTACCGAGTACCCGGTGACAACCACCGACCTGTCGTAAGTCACTGGCAAACTTTATCACATAATGTTGTATCGAGTACACCTCGTCATTACCGGTGTTCGAATTCACAACTTCAGTAGTGATAGGTACTGATTCCACAGTTAGTTGTGAATCCAACTACCATACGATCACGACCACGACGGCCCCCTTGATTAGAGGAAATAGGTCAAGGCCTTATGACTACCACAAGTATAGAGAGTTGAGCAGAGATGAAAAAAATAGTATTGATTTTTCAGCAGCTACAATGTACCTACTCTTTTTCGAAATCTGCAAAAGAGGTCTACATATCATGTAGAGAGGGTGACACTCTCTAAATACACTACACACTATGGTCCGTGGTCAGGCTCCTCGTATTATAACCTGATACCCCCAATTGAAAGGGCTTTCACTATTCACCACTCGTGTACGCACTGAGCAGCTCTGTTGATTTGAGCCCTGGGAACATTCACCAGTACACAAGCAAGTTCAATCCTCACCCAGTGGTTGGGTGTACTGGATACAGGCTTATGTGATTAGGTTTGACAATGTTTTTTCTGCTGGTTGTTGATTTTATTTTAGCAAAAAATGGGGGGGGAGTGTTTTTTTTTATTTGGGGGGGAGGTCCACGAAACCACACCCTTTGTATGATTGATCTTTATTCTCATAAATTATGCATAGTCACAGAGAATATAAACAACATATACACAAATTATAAAGTACATGTGCTGAAACAAAGTAACTTTCCTAAAGAGAGACTTTCACAGTTATTACTTTGATAAATTTACACACTTTTTTTAATACAACAATGGTATGAGATGAAAACAATTTATTAAACTTGAGAATATTTCGGCCATTTCTTTCACCAATAAAAATAGGAGCAATGTTGTTGAAAGTGCCGTTAAATCCAATCACCCACCTAACACTATTGGGTCATTATCAAAAAAACACGCACTTTGCTGTTATTACGCAATTAAAAGACAAATATCAACCAAACTGATTGGAGAAAACATGTTTTGCATGAAGGCACATCAGCTTTCTATAGTTTTACCATCTAAATCCAGATTGGTCCAATTGCGAATTTATACTAGCTACACGAAGACCTGTTTTTTTTTCCTTGGTGTTACGTGTTATTTTTCCAGAATGACTTACTTTTGGTCATTTGTACTATTCAGATGTTATGATTTTATTCGATCTTTATATTATTTTTGAACTATTCCTAAAACTCTAATAGCACTATATTATTTTTGCTTGATATATATTAAAATTCAAAAAGAAAATTAGCAAAAACCTGTTGTTATAGATTTTCATGTCTGTGGTGTTACCCTTCCTATAAAGGCTGGTAAGAGTTATCTGTCTTGTCATATTTGAAGCAAAAATAGTTTCTCCCTTTGCTTATTTCCTGTTTCATGACATGTGCAGACGACAAAAACAAAAGTGATCCATAAACTAATATAAAGCCGAAAAGGTACGTGCGATTGGTATAGTATATAAATTGTATGTCTGTGGTGTACTTCACACTACTTCTTTTTGCTAGAATTGAACAAAATGTAAAAATATACAATACATTACATTTGATATTCTTCACAGGATATACATATAAAATATAATCAGGGAGAAATTATTTTCCTTTTATCCTGAAAATACTTACCTGTTTTCTGTGATGTTACTGTCAATGGGGTTACAATAAAGATTGTGTAACACCACAGACATTTAGCATTAAAATTGTGAATAAACACATTATTCCATAAACAGTAATATACAGAACAAAATATTGCTCTTTAACCTATGCAGAAAAATTGTTCAAACATCGTCATTTACGTGTAAGATATAGTTTAACAAGCTGATGGGAGTATACTTTTTAGACCTGGTAACACCAGGGATATATCTTCATAATACCATGGACATATCTTCATAGCACCATGGACAAAACTGATATTGCTCATGCATTAAACCAATATGTTGAAAAACTGAATATTGTACTGAAAACATTAAGAAAACAACAAATATAGGTTGATAGTTGTGTTTTTTCTTGAATTAAATGTTTCATTCATGAAGATGTCACTGGTGTTACTTTTGTCATCTGTGGTGTTACCTCTTGTCAATGGTGTTACCTCAGGTAAATTGTTTCATAAAAAGGATAAATGACATAATTGAAGTAAATTATATTATAGTTGAATAAAGTTGACTTTGATAACTATGTATAAGTCATCTTTTCTTTATATATTGAGAAACAAAATACAATTATGAAAACTTGTTTGTTTCATAATATAGCTTAAATGGAATTCCACAACTACATATCCAAATATTGTGAAAAAACTAGTGTTCCAAAGAAAATATCCTACATTATGCATAATTTCCCAGTATATTATGTATGTAACCACTTTATGCATAACAATTATTTTTCATTTTCCTAAAAAGAATAATTTTATGTTGGTAACACCACGGACTGAAAGGTATTAGGGGGTGCTACATATCTAGAAAAAAAAATTTCATGGTGGTTTTCCCGACTGCATATTATGTAAATATGTCATTGTAATGTAGGAAAAACTAATAGGCTAAAGCAAAACGGGAACGATAATATTTGATGTCACCAAAATATGAACAGGAAAAAGTTCGTGTATTTTGATAATGACCCTATTACGATTCATTCATCCGTTGAATCCGTTCATTGAATTTCAATCATTCATTCGAAATTATAAATGTATCGAGGCTAACAAGGTGTCAATAAAGATTTCACTAGATATCATATACGTCTATGTACGTATATTTAAGACAAACGTCTGATGGTCAAATTACCCCCAGCATTTCAGATGTTTATCCAATACATCTAATCATACAAACAATACTATATATAATCTCAGATACATTAAAAACTATATGACTTGCTTCAAGATATAAACTTATTATCTGTGGATGACTAGTTTATTCCGGACAATCTGACATTTTCTATGAAAACAAAAAATATTGATTATTTAAATGTGTTCCTTCGGACGTCGGCGTGTTTCAGTGAGCTAGAACTATGAAAATCCAGCTCAGCTTGTAGATCTATTATAGAGCAGACATCATCATAACCGTTCACTGGGAGTTAAATGACCATCATTCATTTTAAAGTTTCCAAACCTGTCCCAACTACTAAACCAGGTAACATGTATGCAAATTAGCGAATATTCGAGCACACCCAACGAATCACCTTCTACAGAAGACGTTCTAAGTGTAAAAGCTGGTGGCTGGTCCTTTTACCGATTGAAAAGATATAACAAAAAACGTATTTATTAAACAATAAGTGTAGTTATTAAACTATAAGTGTAGTTATTAAACTATAAGTGTAGTTATTAAACTATAAGTGTAGTTATTAAACTATAAGTGTAGTTATTAAACCAGAAGTGTAGTTATTAAACCAGAAGTGTAGTTATTAAACTATAAGTGTAGTTATTAAACTATAAGTGTAGTTATTAAACTATAAGTGTAGTTATTAAACCAGAAGTGTAGTTATTAAACCAGAAGTGTAGTTATTAAACTATAAGTGTAGTTATTAAACTATAAGTGTAGTTATTAAACCAGAAGTGTAGTTATTAAACTATAAGTGTAGTTATTAAACTATAAGTGTAGTTATTAAACTATAAGTGTAGTTATTAAACTATAAGTGTAGTTATTAAACCAGAAGTGTAGTTATTAAACTATAAGTGTAGTTATTAAACTATAAGTGTAGTTATTAAACTATAAGTGTAGTTATTAAACTATAAGTGTAGTTATTAAACCAGAAGTGTAGTTATTAAACTATAAGTGTAGTTATTAAACCAGAAGTATCTATTAACATTTTTATACCATATGTGTACACATATTCAAAATTATGTTACAGCTGTCTAACGCCACTCTAAACAATATTTCAGTTGTATTGGTGCAGGAAAGGGAAGTACATGGAGAATACAAGCTATCTGCCGCCAGTTACCGGCAAACATGGTCCCTTTAATTATATCAAGTACGTCTCGTCACAAGTGGAGATCATAGTGACGGTCGAGGCTGCTTGCACAAACGGATGTAAATCACACTACCGTTCTATTCAAAAACAGTTTAAATACTAAAATATTTCAATTTCAGAGCAGGAAATAATTTATAAATATATATTTAAAGTTATTAAAATACTTCAATGATCAGGAAAAAAACATGAATATGGATATTTGCAAAATATTTTTAATGCCATTTAATTCAATTAATGCGGAAACGTTAAATAGTAATACATGTAGGTTGTCAGGAAAATAAAGAGTTCATATACTTAACCATTGTTACATGATGTATGGTGGGTAGTAGCGAAATGTCAAAGTCATTAATTTATTTACTGTAACACGTAGTTACTGCACCATCATAATTTTACATAATATTTTGACATGACGTGTCCTAGTGCTAATCCCGATTTCGATTATGAATATACGTATCTGATTGTCATTGAGAAATGTATTGTTGAGAGTTATTGCAGCCTCTTTTCTTGATTTGTTGTAGACAATGAATGAACAACACAAATTAATTAGGTAAGTACTTAGAATCTTAATGATCACGACGTACATGAAACTAACACCATATAATACGTACATAACAGTGGCGGATTTAGAGGGGGGCGTGCGGGGCGTGCCCCCCCCCCTCCTAAAATTCGCAAAGCATATGTTATACAACGTTAATTAAGCAGTTCAATAAATAGCTTTTTTATGAATGGTTAACTCGTGACCTGTAGTAAAATATTATTACACATTGTAAATACACGTTGGATGTGTTCGCTGATTCATATATGTATTCGCCGTCAGTAGTTCAAAGATTATTCCATTCTGATTGGTTCCGAGGTACCAGACATCAACTATTTTCTCACGCTAATTAAACATTATTTCTGCAGTCAATTTTCCAACTACATGTACACGTGCTATTTAGAAATTATAAAATGGACGAAAATTCTAGGCCAAGAAAAATCATCATCATCATCATCTTAGAGAAATATAACTTGTTCTCACTATGATACATCTGAAAAATCATCATCATCATGATCTTAGAGAAATATAACTTGTTCTCACTATGATATAGCTGAAAAATCATCATAATCATGATCTTAGAGAAATATAACTTGTTCTCACTATGATACAGCTGAAAAATCATCATTATCATGATCTTAGAGAAATATAACTTGTTCTCACTATGATATAGCTGAAAAATCATCATCATCATGATCTTAGAGAAATATAACTTGTTCTCACTATGATACATCTGAAAAATCATCATCATCATGATCTTAGAGAAATATAACTTGTTCTCACTATGATACATCTGAAAAATCATCATCATCATGATCTTAGAGAAATATAACTTGTTCTCACTATGATACATCTGAAAAATCATCATCATCATGATCTTAGAGAAATATAACTTGTTCTCACTATGATACAGCTGAAAAATCATCATCATTATGATCTTAGAGAAATATAACTTGTTCTCACTATGATATAGCTGAAAAATCATCATAATCATGATCTTAGAGAAATATAACTTGTTCTCACTATGATACAGCTGAAAAATCATCATAATCATGATCTTAGAGAAATATAACTTGTTCTCACTATGATACAGCTGAAAAATCATCATCATTATGATCTTAGAGAAATATAACTTGTTCTCACTATGATATAGCTGAAAAATCATCATAATCATGATCTTAGAGAAATATAACTTGTTCTCACTATGATACAGCTGAAAAATCATCATAATCATGATCTTAGAGAAATATAACTTGTTCTCACTATGATACAGCTGAAAAATCATCATCATTATGATCTTAGAGAAATATAACTTGTTCTCACTATGATACATCTGAAAAATCATCATCATCATGATCTTAGAGAAATATAACTTGTTCTCACTATGATACATCTGAAAAATCATCATCATCATGATCTTAGAGAAATATAACTTGTTCTCACTATGATATAGCTGAAAAATCATCATAATCATGATCTTAGAGAAATATAACTTGTTCTCACTATGATACAGCTGAAAAATCATCATCATCATGATCTTAGAGAAATATAACTTGTTCTCACTATGATACATCTGAAAAATCATCATCATCATGATCTTAGAGAAATATAACTTGTTCTCACTATGATACATCTGAAAAATCATCATCATCATGATCTTAGAGAAATATAACTTGTTCTCACTATGATACATCTGAAAAATCATCATCATCATGATCTTAGAGAAATATAACTTGTTCTCACTATGATACAGCTGAAAAATCATCATCATTATGATCTTAGAGAAATATAACTTGTTCTCACTATGATATAGCTGAAAAATCATCATAATCATGATCTTAGAGAAATATAACTTGTTCTCACTATGATACAGCTGAAAAATCATCATAATCATGATCTTAGAGAAATATAACTTGTTCTCACTATGATACAGCTGAAAAATCATCATCATTATGATCTTAGAGAAATATAACTTGTTCTCACTATGATATAGCTGAAAAATCATCATAATCATGATCTTAGAGAAATATAACTTGTTCTCACTATGATACAGCTGAAAAATCATCATAATCATGATCTTAGAGAAATATAACTTGTTCTCACTATGATACAGCTGAAAAATCATCATCATTATGATCTTAGAGAAATATAACTTGTTCTCACTATGATACATCTGAAAAATCATCATCATCATGATCTTAGAGAAATATAACTTGTTCTCACTATGATACATCTGAAAAATCATCATCATCATGATCTTAGAGAAATATAACTTGTTCTCACTATGATACAGCTGAAAAATCATCATCATCATGATCTTAGAGAAATATAACTTGTTCTCACTATGATATAGCTGAAAAATCATCATAATCATGATCTTAGAGAAATATAACTTGTTCTCACTATGATATAGCTGAAAAATCATCATCATCATGATCTTAGAGAAATATAACTTGTTCTCACTATGATACAGCTGAAAAATCGCTGACTTGGCGTTAAACAACAACCACTGACTCTCTCATTCTCTAAATGTTTCACGGTCATATCATCTTTAAATAATTAATATTCAAACATTATCCCTCAGACACATAAGACATCCGTATTTTTTCTTCTAAAGCTGAAGTTTCCCCTGATATGGGATTATAAAAGTAAAATAATCTGAAGCAACACCAAATATAAGTCGTGCTTGTATAAATAATACAACACTATAATACAATAAACAAAACAGCACAAGCGAAAGAAAATAAAAATGGTAAAATAAAGATGGTAAAACTTTGAATTTTGTGAAGAGGTTAATTAATATATAATTCACGTGTTTTAACAAACGTTCAATCGTAAAGATCTTATCTTAACACACTTTCATTATGTATACCTCATTCAACCAGTCTGTCGTACAATTCTCACGTTTTTAATCTCCGATCAAGGGTCATTACAATAGGCCTATTACAATACAATTCCTATGTTTCACACAAGTACGTGAATACTGCTAACACTGATAGCATTATCTGTCCTGTGGTCAACATTCAATCATTAGCTGACAATTAACATTAATAGACACTTGTCTTCATTATTCATATATACCTCATTTGGTTCATGAGATACCGGCATACACATGGAACTAGTGTCTTTAACCAACTGTAAGACTATGGGTTATGGTGTTTAACGCCACATTCAATATTTAATAACTAAATATTGTTGTAAAACTATAAAATAAGACAAAAATGTCATATGTTTGTTATTCGGGAGATTTTTCTTCAGAATGGAGAGGTGTATGTATTATACATGCTAAATTTGTAAAGTTATCACTTATTATAATCAGAGTTTATTACTAGTTTGGATGTTCGATGTGGACAATATTTCGGTAAATTCGTTACTCCGGTCAGAAAGATTTCGGTTTATTCGTGACTCCGTTCAGATATATTTCGGTTTATTCGTGACTTCGTTCAGACATATTTCGATTTATTCGTGACTCCGCTGACTGATTTCGGTTTGTTCGTGACTCCGCTCAGACAGATTTCGGTTTATTCGTGACTCCACTAAGACATATTTCAGTTTATTCGTGACTCCGGTCATAAAGATTTCGGTTTATTCGTGACTTCGCTCAGACATAGTTCGGTTTGTTCGTGACGCCTCTCGGACATACTTCGGTTTGTTCGTGACTCCGTTCAGACATATTTCGGTTTATTCGTGACTGCTCAGATATATTTCGGTTTATTCGTGACTCCACTCAGACATAGTTCGGTTTGTTCGTGACTCCATTCAGACAGATTTCGGTTTATTCGTGACTCCATTCAGACAGATTTCGGTTTTTTCGTGACCCTGTTCAAACATATTTCGGTTTATTCGTGACTCCGTTCAGACAGATTTCGGTTTATTCGCGACTCCGCTCAGACAGATTTCGGTTTATTCGTGACTCCGCTCAGACATATTTCGGTTTATTGGTGACTCCGCTCAAACAGATTTCGGTTTATTTGTGACTCCGCTCAGACAGATTTCGGTTTATTCGTGACTCCGCTCAGACAGATTTCGGTTTATTGGTGACTCCGCTCAGACATATTTCGGTTTATTGGTGACTCCGCTCAAACAGATTTCGGTTTATTTGTGACTCCGTTCAGACAGATTTCGGTTTATTCGTGACTCCGATCAGACAGATTTTGGTTTATTCGTGACTCCGCTCAGACAGGTTTCGGTTTATTCGTGAATACGTTCAGACAGATTTCACTGTATATTGGTTTTTACGGTGTACTATCAAACATCAGATATTATTAAGAAATCAATTGACATTTATGGTAAGACGTAGACTTTCAGGTGTCACGGTGGTTTTATTTCCCGTTCTTTGTTTACGGGGCTGCATATTTAAGTTGTCTGATAAGATTAGCACGTTCATCTTGCTTTTATCTTGTCATCAATGTTTACCTACACACACAAGTACGTGTCTTACATGTGTTAAAACTCCTGTAATCAAAGTAATACGAAACCTTTGATGGCCAAAATCTGTAGAAAGTGTAATTAAAATAAATTAATCACCTATTCCATATTAGCTAATATAATTAACAAATTAAATGCATGATTACTGTCTCAAAACGTTTGTTCACTAAAATCGTTCAATCAGAACACTCTAGATATTAGATACAGTAATTTGATTGGCTGGGTTTGAGTGAAAGGCTTTTTTGGCGTCCTTGTGTGCTCAAAAACGGAAGTTTGTTCAAGTTCTATGGTAAAGGGACTATTTAAGTTCTTTCAGATTGTTAACCCCATTATTTTGAGTAGCAGTATCTTTATCATATAAAGTATATACCTACTTACGAAGTTGAATCTATTTCTGATTTCCCATGATAGGGATGTCATACCATATTCTCGGATACACCATCCAAAACTACAAATCAGTAGATACTTACCCACCTTAACTTCTGGTAATGTTGTTTGTGACAATAACTTCTGGTAGTGTTGTTTGTGACAATAACTTCTGGTAATGTTGTTTGTGACATTAACTTCTGGTAATGTTGTTTGTGACAATAACTTCTGGTAGTGTTGTTTGTGACAATAACCTCTGGTAGTGTTGTTTGTGACAATAACTTCTGGTAATGTTGTTTGTGACATTAATGTCTAGTAATGTTGTTTGTGACAATAACTTCTGGTAGTGTTGTTTGTGACATTAACTTCTGGTAATGTTGTTTGTGACAATAACTTCTGGTAGTGTTGTTTGTGACAATAACTTCTGGTAGTGTTGTTTGTGACAATAACTTCTGGTAATGTTGTTTGTGACATTAACTTCTGGTAGTGTTGTTTGTGACAATAACTTCTGGTAGTGTTGTTTGTGACAATAACTTCTGGTAGTGTTGTTTGTGACAATAACTTCTGGTAATGTTGTTTGTGACATTAACTTCTGGTAATGTTGTTTGTGACATTAACTTCTAGTAATGTTGTTTGTGACAATAACTTCTGGTAGTGCTGTTTGTGATAATAACTTCTGGTAATGTTGTTTGTGACATTAACTTCTGGTAATGTTGTTTGTGACAATAACTTCTGGTAATGTTGTTTGTGACATTAACTTCTGGTAAAGTTGTGTGTGACATTAACTTCTGGTAATGTTGTTTGTGACATTAACTTCTGGTAATGTTGTTTGTGACAATAGCTTCTGGTAATGTTGTTTGTGACATTAACTTCTGGTAATGTTGTGTGTGACATTAACTTCTGGTAATGTTGTTTGTGACATTAACTTCTGGTAATGTTGTTTGTGACATTAACTTCTGGTAATGTTGTTTGTGACAATAACTTCTGGTAATGTTGTGTGTGACATTAATTTCTGGTAATGTTGTTTGGGACAATAACTACTGGTAATGTTGTTTGCGACATTAACTTCTGGTAATGTTGTTTGTGACATTAACTTCTGGTAGTGTTTTGTGACAATAACTTCTGGTAGTGTTGTTTGTGACATTAACTTCTGGTAATGTTGTTTGTGACATTAACTTCTGGTAATGTTGTTTGTGACAATAACTTCTGGTAATGTTGTTTGTGACATTAACTTCTGGTAGTGTTGTTTGTGACAATAACTTCTGGTAATGTTGTTTGTGACATTAACTTCTGGTAATGTTGTCTGTGACATTAACTTCTGGTAATGTTGTTTGTGACATTAACTTCTGGTAATGTTGTTTGTGACATTAACTTCTGGTAATGTTGTTTGTGACATTAACTTCTGGTAATGTTGTTTGTGACATTAACTTCTGGTAATGTTGTTTGTGACAATAACTTCTGGTAATGTTGTTTGTGACATTAACTTCTGGTAATGTTGTTTGTGACAATAACTTCTGGTAGTGTTGTTTGTGACAATAACTTCTGGTAATGTTGTGTGTGACATTAACTTCTGGTAATGTTGTTTGTGACATTAACTTCTGGTAATGTTGTTTGTGACATTAACTTCTGGTAATGTTGTTTGTGACAATAGCTTCTGGTAATGTTGTTTGTGACATTAACTTCTGGTAATGTTGTTTGTGACATTAACTTCTGGTAGTGTTGTTTGTGACATTAACTTCTGGTAATGTTGTGTGTGACATTAACTTCTGGTAATGTTGTTTGTGACAATAACTTCTGGTAGTGTTGTTTGTGACATTAACTTCTGGTAATGTTGTTTGTGACAATAACTTCTGGTAGTGTTGTTTGTGACAATAACTTCTGGTAATGTTGTGTGTGACATTAACTTCTGGTAATGTTGTTTGTGACATTAACTTCTGGTAATGTTGTTTGTAACATTAACTTCTGGTAATGCTGTGTGTGACATTAACTTCTGGTAATGTTGTTTGTGACATTAACTTCTGGTAATGTTGTTTGTGACATTAACTTCTGGTAATGTTGTTTGTGACATTAACTCGAATCTTTCTTTTCCCTGTTTATAATCTAAGGTAAATCTTAACAATGGAGAAATCAAATCTTGTATTGTATGTTGTGCTGAAATTAATGATGTCTTTCGAATATAAGTAACCGCATCGGTGGCGTAATGGTTAGCGTTCTCGAACCGAGTGTGGTAGCTCGTGTGGTTGAGCCCCGGTCGGGTCAAACCAAATGCTATAAAATTGTATCTCTGTTGCTTCTCCGCTAAGTAGAATGAGCAAAGACTGGTTGACTCAGAATCAGAATAATGTGTCTGAGTGGAGCGACATGCATACCCGCGGACTGTTGTTTCAATGAGCTAGTGCTATAAAAATCCAACTAAGCGTGTTGGTCTAGTACAAAGCGGACATCATCATCACCTCATTGAAAATTAACTTGTTCTCGCCATGATATAGCTAAAAAAAATTGCTTAATTGGCTTTAAACAACAATCACTCACTCACTCGAATATAAGTGTTCAGTCCATTTTTAATCTATATACATGTAGTATGTTTCTTCATTTTATTAATAATCGGTCCTTTCAATCCAGACAGCGATTCAATATGTTGAAAGTGGCGCTTAACCAGATTTTATTCCAATGCCTTAGATATAGACTGGGTTTATGACCATGATCGTATGGTGATTGGATATATATAGAAGATCTGTGATTATCTCTGGATAATACTTTGGTTTCCTTTTCTAATAAAACTGGCTTCAGCTATAAAACGGAAATATTGCTGAAAGAGGCTTTAAACACCGGTAATCGACTCTATGAATGTAAACGGGTGTTAAAAGTTAACTCATCTTAATTTATATTGGCAAAAATCATATTGAAAAATGACAGGACTTTGTTTGAATTAATTTAATTTTACGGTAATTTTGACCGAAAGTTTGCGCCCTCCCCCCTTTTTCAGCAAAAAATCGAAATAGAAATATTTAAGAAAGAAAAGGAAAAAAATAAAAGCGAGGTTTGGACCAACTTAACGCTCTCAGCAATTTACCTTGTATCTTTTATGTAGAAAAGCACTTCATAAACCGAACAAAATTTAAAATTTGACATCAATTCATTGACATTTTAAAATACTCTTATCAGAAATGATCCACTTGATATTGAAAGCTACTATTAAAGTAAATTACCAAATTTCGTGATGTGTATTTAAAATTTACAATGAGAGAAAGATCACGTGTCATTAAAACTATTCAGTACAGTTAACTCTATATATTTTGATTACGACTTTTTAAACTCGATTACACGTCAACAAAAATGTTGTTCAGTGGTGGAAAACGGGTATACAAACGGACTATTCTGTAAAATTGTAAACAAAAGGAAATTCTTTAATTCGTGCTATGAAGTTGTAGTTTTTTGGGAGTACAGGGATTTATTAGCATTAAAAATGAGAGACACGAAGAAAGGTAAGAGAAATGTAGGAATTTGTTCTACTTTCTTATTAATTTCTGATGACATACATGTTTTATGTTTTGTCAAGTTTGCATAAGGGACCTATCATTTATCTTTTAGAGTGGCTATATTTTTCACACGAAAACGTTAAATGATCGTTCCTAGCTACAAGGAGTACTGCAAAACGCACGTTTCATTGTTTGCAATTTTCGGATCGCTATTTGACGCATGAAGTAAATTAATGATGTATTGAAATTCATAGATTAATGGGTGTTTAACGCCACTTGCAACAACATTTCAGCTATAACATGTGGGTTAGTTATATTGATGGAGGAAACGTTAACCATAATACACGGAGATACATGTCGGACCTGTCGGAAGTATCTGATATTGGTGGGGAAACATAAATACAATGAATATATTATACTGTTTGGCGTTAGTCGCTATAACAAGAACATTTTCGTTGAAAACAAACGTCGTGTTATTTATATTGAAAAAAACAACCAAATGTCTTAAATATACAACCTTGTCCAGCGGTAGGTAAAGCACCGTTTGTACATGTATTGCATGAAAAACCTTAATTTTTAAGTTACATGTTTGTATTCCATGAAAAGCTCTAGTTTTTAAGATACACTGTTTGTATTCCATGAAAAGCTCTAGTTTTTAAGATACACTGTTTGTGTTCCATGAACACCCTTAATTTGTTATGCTACACTGTTTGTATTCCGTGAAAACTTTAGTTTTAAGATACACTGTTTGTATTCCGTGAAAACCTTAATTTTTATGTTACACTGTTTGTATTCGTGAAAACTTTAGTTTTAAGATACACTGTTTGTATTCAGTGAAAACCTTAATTTTTATGTTACACTGTTTGTATTCCATGAAAACATTAGTTTTTATGTTACACTGTTTGTGTTCCATGAAAACCTTAGTTTTTATGTTACACTGTTTGTATTCCGTGAAAACCCATAGTTTTTAAGTTACACTGTTTGTATTCCATGAAAACCTTAGTTTTTATGTTACACTGTTTGTGTTCCATGAAAACCTTAGTTTTTATGTTACACTGTTTGTATTCCGTGAAAACCCATAGTTTTTAAGTTACACTGTTTGTATTCCATGAAAACCTTAGTTTTTATGTTACACTGTTTGTGTTCCATGAAGACCTTAGTTTTTATGTTACACTGTTTGTATTCCGTGAAAACCCATAGTTTTTAAGTTACACTGTTTGTATTCCCTTGTCCTCTGTGGACTCTTTGTTTGCTCCAATGATTTTTTTTCACGGTCTATTAAAGATGTGTATATAAATGAGCAGTTTGTATTACAGTAGTAATCACGTCTTCGTTTTATATAAATTATGCTATCCAGCCAGTCATTCGGGATATTGTTTATTTTTATTCATGTGATTCATGGTTATGATTAGGGGCATGACTTATCCTTTGAACAGTTATATCAAAATTCTTTATTTCTTAAACACCATAGTAAGTACAGTGGTACAAAGAATTTATTCAATATGATAACATAAATAATAATAACACACATGACAAGATGAAATAAGTAAAATGATATCTGATAAAAACAAATAAATATTCTACCTCGTAACAACAAGACTCATTGTGTTAATTATTAGAGGGGAGATATTTAATTAATAAGACTACAGTGTTGAGGGACTTGTAATTCCTTGTATCTAGATATGTTAACACTCTGTCGACACGTCTACATAATGGATTTCACAGTATAATTAAACTTTATGACCATGCATGTAAACATTACCTATTGAACATTTCTTTGGGTTTTTTTTAATTTAAGATCATATTATCTGTGTATATGTACAACAAACTAATTACGATAGATTTTCTTATTTTTCCACTCAAAGTTTAGTTTTTCTTACATTAATAATTAAAATATCATAGACATTAATGATTTTCAACATACACATGTACTTCTTATAAGCCTATCAATTACACAGAAAACATTTTGTTTCACAGAAAAAAATGTAGATTCCTCCATATGTAAATATTTCAATAAATTTAGCGAAACCCCGCTCATGGCGAGGTGTACTCGATACAACGTTAAACGATAAAATTTGTCAGTAACTTGCGACAGGTCGGTGGTTTTCTCTGGGTACTCCGGTTTCCTCCACCAATAAAACTGACCGCCACAATATAACTGAAATATTGTTGAAAGTGGCGTTAAACACCATACATCAAACCATCAATAAGTTTACAGCAGGAACTACTTACCCACTCGAACATCTTTCGTTTTGCTCCCAAGATTGATATGTAGTATTTTGTGGATCATTGCTTGTCTTTTTGTATTTTTTTTACACTTTTGATCATAAATACTATATTTCTTTTCATAAAATGTATATATTTTTCTTACAGATGAACACACTTCAAACTCTTTAAAGGTCCCTGGTGATAAAGACATGCCTTCGTCATCTGTCAGACGGAGTAACTCCCAAAGACTCACCCCGAAGTTGAAACGAGGAACAAATGTTAGTCGATCAAATAGTTTTAACCTTCTGGCCAGACCTATTAGACCTGGAGAAAGGTTAAACATTGAAAGACTTAATGCATTAACACCACACGAAAATGGCCGCGATCTTGTTTCTGAGGCATCACGTGAAATTTTAATGAATGCTATGAAAATGGAAACACATGTGCATGACATTTTCTTCCCAGGAGAAGACCGAGATCCAATATTAGACTATGTAGACACTAGAGGGTTTCCGGTAGAAAAGCTTGCGACTGCATTGGTTGCACAAGCTATTTCACAAAATAAAGACCCACATAAATTTCATCAAATGATAGACAAATCGTTATTAGATGATGTTTTGAGGGATGTATACAACAGTTTACACTGGAAAAAACTTGGTATGTAATATAATTTTACCTTGACAGTTTTATTTGTTAGAATGGACAATGTATTTACATACAAGTCCCGTCTTGACTGTACATGTAGTTAGATGCTACCTAAGCAATGTGGCAGGAATGTGTTGGTTGATCGTGTATATCAGTCAAGCTTTATACAAATCTGTATATGTTTGATACAAGAGTATGTTTATGAAATGTATACATACATGTACAAACAAACACAACTACTCGGTTTATATTTGTATACACTCGCTGTGTAATAGTACCTACTGATTTAATACAACAATGTAAGAGTTGTCCCTCTTTGTACTGCTATTTTATGATATTTTAACTTTTACTTTACTCCTCTATTGTTACTTATTATCATTTTTCATTTCATTTTAAACATATTTTATTCATAAATAAATGAAATGGATTGGATAGCAGGCAATAGCCTATATAAATCCTCTCCATACACAAGGCAACAGCAACAATCAATAATGCATGCAGTTAATATTTACAATACACAATATAGAATTTCATACTCAAAGGGAAATAACTCGAGTATATAATAGCAGTCAGAAATCTCATATATTCAGTTATTGATACATGTAAGTAATTAACATTGATTAGATTTTATCGACAATTTGGCTGACATGAGATCTACTAATTTTTTTTAAATACAATTAGTTGCTATCTAAAAGTGTTACCAGTGTACGATGTTGCTAGATTTATTACCTCTCAATTTAATTTAAATACTTAATTCATTTCAGAAATTTTTTATTAGCATGCAGTAGGTAATCATAGTGTAAATATGAGATTTATGACATTATATATACATGTATATATTTATAAAACAAAATAAATTATAAATAGAATATCAATAAGTTAATTTAATTTAGTCATGTGAGGGGAATAGTACCGATATTTGCAATCATGGTCCATCATATGTGAGAATACTGTTATAGTTTAAAATGTTTAAACATTTTAATTTATATTACTATATTATTATCAAATCGTTTGCTCCGCTTAATAAAGGAATGTACTGCACGAAAAAGTTTTACATTCTGATTATAATCAGAGGTTTCACTTCCATAAAGAATGGTTTGAATAGTAAATTCTATGTTAAGTTTATTAAAGGAATCAACAAGTTGTTGCCTATGAATATTATATAAAGGGCAGTGCATAACATAATGGGAGGGGCTTTCACAGGGATCATTGCAATGTGGGCAAGATGGTCTGTCAGATAAGTGATGTTGCTGCAAATGTAGATTTAGATTGCTAGCATCATTCCTCATCTGACAGTGTATGATATTTTCCTTTCTGTCACCTATATGAAAATATTTAGGCGAGGCTTTTGTACCAGAGTTCAGTCTTGTCTTAAATATATTAAGAGAAGGACTGGTTACTTATTATCAATCGTAACTACTCGGCCATTCTCGCTACCCTGCAAATAACCTCGTACGTACATAGTAGAAATTCTTCTTAAATTGTTTGCCGGAAGTTAAGTTAAGTTAAGCCGCACAAAAATATAGTCCACGAAAATCCAATATGGAAGACATACTAAGTAAAATCTAATCATCTAAAATCTAAACTATATTAAAACTTTAATTGAAATATAGAAAATTGTTTAAAATATAACTTTATCAAACTTTCATGTAACTGACATGTGAAAAGTAGTGCGATTTATACGCCTAATGCATACGAGGTTATTTGCAGGGTAGCGAGAATGGCCGAGTAGTTACGATTGACTTATTATAAGACATTCAATGTTTGCCAGAATAAAAACTAACTACAACGTGGGATGCATTTGTTTTATTGACAACAGACTTCTACATGGTTTCATAGTATATATACATGTATATATCATTTTTTTTTTTTTAAATACACGCTCTCTTATAAGTATACTGACTAAAATTTAGATATGAAATACAATTTCCATTTCCAACCGCTTTTCGACACATGTACAATTGTGTAACCCTTTCATTACATACGAGGCGACGTCGTGACAGCGATCGCATAAGATGATTTATATCGTTCTGTACAATCAGCTCCTATCACCACTGAAGTTATGGCATCGATAATCGGTCGTGGTGAGGTGCACTTGATATAACTGTAGGATTAAGAAATAATTCATAGAAGCCATACTTTGTTGTCAGTTTTAACACGGGTTTGCAGGATATTAGGATTTTATCCCGAGCGGGGATAAATTAGTTTTAGCATACATTATAATCTTGTATTATTTGCAGGTTTTACGTTATATACCCTCTGCTACCCTGATGTTGTAAGAGATAGTAAAACTGGTGTATGTCTTCGAGATTTTATAGAAGATAATGGGTAAAGTTTTTTTTAATTATTATTTAGTAATTTACAGGAAATTGCTATCCACGAGAAACACGCATACCACTACACATACGTAATTATCTTAAGGTCGGTTCACACGGCAAGATTAATGGTGTATGGCAAATCATATCGTATGTACCGCTTATTATTTGTAGTATACCACAAATAAAAATACAAATACACCATTGTTTTCCGATTAAAGCACTGCTCTATTTCAAAATGTGTAGTATACGTTTTTCATTCATATATCCATCCAGTCAAATCAAAGGAAAAAGTATGTTTCTGTAAACACCAACCTGATATCAACAAAGTAAATATGAGTACAAAAAGAAGAGAAAACTACAATGGCAAGAGATGAGATGAAAAATTCTGTCAAAATTGCATATAATGTCCCAAATTTTGGGCGTGTTCTCATTCAAGGACGGACCCAGTATGATCTACCTTCAGGGTTCCTCTTGATTCGCATCATACGTATATAGCAAAAGAATAATTATAGTGTATAAGGCTCCAGCCATGCCATCTTCATCAGTGATAACCGTTTTGTTTTGGAGGGAAAGTGATTTTTTATTGAAATAATAAAAGTATCAGATTAATTGTTAGGTGTGAGCTGTGGTGTCTATACTACAACAATAGTACATTTTGTATATGATTTATAGTATACGATTAATCTTACCGAGGCTATGAACCTGCCTTCAGACGTCTATCACACCGTGCGGTCCAACATACATTCAGTTAATACATTTAAGCGGTATTGCTTCAGGAATAAAGTATTATTTTCTATGGATAAACGATCAAAATATTACATGTATTTACGTAAATAAAGGGGCTGGAAAGGTTGGGTACATAATAAGATTTACATCTACCTACTCAGCACACAACACCGTATCAACGGTGAAATAACATTAAAAACAACATCAACATTTCAATGTGGAAATGATGTTGTGTGAATACTGGGTATGTAATCAGTGCCCTAACACCATTGGTTGGAAGTTGGACCACTACCCTGCTCGCCATCACATGGGGTATCTCTATATCTCTATATCTGAAAAGTTTGTTGGTGATTGATGGAATTGTGTTGGTTTTATTCCGATACTTTCGCCCCCCCCCCCCCCCCCCCTCCCCCCCATATCCAAACTGACGACCTCGATGTAACTGAAATAGTGTTGAAAGGGTCGTTTAGCATCACCCATAATCCTCTAAATAACGATGATTTTTTCTCGCTCAGTTTTAGAATCACAAGAACACTGTTTGTTGAATGAATTGTTTGCACTGACAAGAGACATTGGTCGATTTCATCAATGCTAGTAAGCGCCTAGTTGGTGTATAATAGTTAACACCCTAGCCTCTAGGATGGTAGATCGTGGATTCGATCCTCGGTTAGATAAAACCAAAGACGTATACAATTAGTATTTGTAGCTTCTCCACAAAGAGCAACACATCATCAAGGAGTAAAAGCAAAGACTTGTTAGCTCAGAATCTGAACAATGTGTCAGTACACACTTTTATTGAGCTAATTCTTTAAAACCAACAAAACTTGTCAAGCTTGATGGCTAAGTACAAACATATATCATCATCCCTTCTGTGTTCTCGCCATGATATAGCTGTAAAATTGCTAATTTGACATTAAACAACCACCACCCAATCAATCAATCATAGTTAAATCTGTATGACCATACTATCAGTTATGTAAGCTGTGCGATTTCAGAAAAAGTAAATTTAATGGTTAGGGTTGTGCTGTTTAACGCCACTTTAAACAATATTTCAATTATATGTTATAGAATTCTTATACATTCAATAACAATTAATAAATATTTAATTTCTTTAGTTCTTATCATGTCTGGTTGGTCCTTTAACACAATAGTAAAACATGACTAAAGATTTTAACGGTGGTTAATGTAAGTTGTTAAATAAAACATGTAAACTTGAGATTAAATGCGGACGCTATTTATATAAACATAGGATGTCCCTGCATGTTACTCTTTTAAACTCTTTGAATTTGTATAAATAATCATATGGCTGAAAGGAATATTTAATTTTAGAAATTTAATTTCAAATACATGTGTATTGGGATTTATAAATTCGTGACCAAATTTAAAATACTTTGTATACTCTTGCACACAATAATAACCCATGTCCTTTTATACTTTTACAATTATTTATGAACAGCTAATAAAACAAATTTAACCAATAATTCATTAGATAAACAGTTAGGAGTTCAAGATCGTATTCTAACTCATGTTGACCGATCACCTGTGTGAATGTCATGTATGGTACAGTTTGGAGTACACATGGAATAATTTACTGCACTGGGCAAAATTCCAAGCATTGAGAGTACATTATATATATATTTTATGCAGGACATATATTTGTAGACCGGTATTATTTCTATATGAATTAAATACATGTATAATTGGGAAATTCTTGAACTGAAGCCAACTTATATTTAGTTACAAATGTGACATTTGTGTAAGTCTATTAACATCAATTAAAATAATAAATTTTATCTTAAAACATAAATACACGTATTGTCAACACACAGTCATAGTTAATGTGTACGACAGACAGGCACATTTTATTAAATATAATTCTAGAATTCACTGTGGATATTTATGCTAGAGAGATATATATTCTATTTCTATTATATTTGAAACCATTGTCAGTTATTTACAATACATATTTTATTGTTCGGTGTCTAACGTTCATGTGGAGTCCGTCGTCACCTTTTCACCATTTCAATATTAAAATATCTTCACATCGGAAACTCACGTTCCAGTTATTCTGGAGAAAAAAAATCACAATTATTCAAATCAATAGTTTAATCCGGTTAGCCAGATATATAGTCTCAGGGCTGTTCATGCAGCTCGCCAGAGAAATAGTCTCAGGGCTGTTCATGCAGATCGCCAGATAAATAGTCTCAGGGATGTTCATGCAGATCGCCAGACAAATAGTCTCAGGGCTGTTCATGCAGCTCGCCAGATAAATAGTCTCAGAGCTGTTCATGCAGCTCGCCAGACAAATAGTCGCCTGACTATTCATGCAGCTAGCCATACAAATAGTGTCAGAGATTTTCATGTAGCTCGCCAGATAAATAGTCTCAGGGCTGTTCATACAGCTCGCCAGACAAATAATCTCAGGATTGTTCATGCATCTAGACATACAAATAGTCTCAGAGCTATTCATGCAGCTCGCCAAACAAATAGTCGCCGGACTGACTATTCATGCAGCTCGCCATACAAATAGTGTCAGGGCTGTTCCTGCAGCTCGCCAGAGAAATAGTCTCGGGGCTGTTCATGCAGATCGCCAGATAAATAGTCGCCGGTCTATTCATACAGCTAGCCATACAAATAGTCTCAGGGTTGTTCATGCAGCTGGCCAGATAAATAGTCGCCGGACTATTCATACAGCTAGCCATACAAATGTTCTCAGAGCTGTTCATGCACCTAGCCAGAGAAATAGTCTCGGGGCTGTTCATGCAGCTAGCCATACAACTAGTCTCAGGGCTGTTCATGCAGCTCGCCAGAAAATAGTCTCAGGGCTGTTCATGCAGCTCACCAGACAAATACTCTCAGAGCTGTTCATGCAGCTCGTCAGATAAATAGTCCCAGGACTGTTCATGCAGCTCGCCAGATAAATAGTCGCCGGACTATTCATGCAGCTAGCCATACAAATAGTCTCAGGGCTGTTCATGCAGCTCGCCAGACAAATAGTCACCAGACTATTCATGCAGCTCTCCAGACAAATAGTCTCAGTACTATTCATGCAGCTAGCCAGGCAAATAGTCTGAGGATTATTCATGCAGCTCGCCAGAGAAATAGTCTAAGGTTGTTCATGCAGCTCGCCAGACAAATAGTCATCGAACTATTCATGCAGCTCTCCAGACAAATAGTCTCAGAACTATTCATGCAACTAGCCAGGCAAATAGTCTGAGGATTATTCATGCAGATCGCCAGACAATTAGTCTCAGGACTATTCATGCAGCTCGCCAGTCAATTAGTCACAGGGCTGTTCATGCAGCTCGCCAGATAAATAGTCTCAGGGCTGTTCATGCAGCTAGCCAGGCAAATAGTCTGAGGACTATTTATGCAGCTCGCCAGACAATTAGTCTCAGGGCTGTTCATGCAGCTCGCCAGATAAATAGTCTCAGGGATGTTCATGCAGCTCGCCAAATAAAAGTCTCAGAACTGTTCATGCAGCTCGCCAGACAAATAGTCTCAGGACTATTCATGCAGCTGGCCAGACAAATAGTCTCAAAGTTGTTCATGCAGCTCGCCAGACAAATAGTTTCAGGGTTGTTCATGCAGCTCGCCAGACAAGTAGCCTTAGGGTTGTTCATGCAGCTCGCCAGACAAATAGTCTAAGGACTATTCATGCAGTTAACCATAAAAATAGGCATGGTCTTTTACGTTGTTGTCCTCTATCTTGGTAGCATGTATCAAAATATTTCATATTAATAATTGAAGGGTATATATTGAGGATCAGGACTACAAACCACAGGCCTTGATCACAAAGTATTCTCTTTTTTATTCTGCCACCAGGGGTGTACATAAACATGTATTTTATACGACCACCATGATATACATGTACCTGACAAATTGATCACTTTACATAAAACAACAATCCCTTACTCACTATATTAATCATTTTACATACATATATGCTAAATACTGAACTCATATTAATAGGTTATTATACAGTGTTATGTACAATACGAGTTTTCAATACTATACGGACGAGTACAATATATTTCCATATTGTACATAACACTGTATAATGACCTATTCATTATACAGCTGAAATGATCAATACTATAACAACAATTTTATGTTTAACTTTTAATACAGTCTAAATCGAAAAACTGCACAACAGTATTTCGTTAGGAAAATGTTCTGTATCAATACAGATCTCGTAAACTCTAAACATGAATTAAAAACAGCAAAATAACTGATCAACAATTATTCTAAGCAACTTTCTTTTTTTTCATCAAACTGTTAAATATCGAACAAGAGAATTTGATTGTAGATTAATGTTAAAAAATCAACGAGTTACTTCCCTTACATAATGTACAATACGAAAAAAATACAGACTTATCGGGACGTCCAATACGGAAAAAATACGGCTTCCTGTTGTACAATATGGGAAAAATAATGTACGGTCACATGTCTTAAATGGGTGTTTTTGATTGGATTAAAATTATAGCTGTATAATAAATGTACAATACTGTTCCCTTAGGGAACACAAATCAAAGATGTGAATAATATACTGCATGAACTACCCCTTCTCAGTGATACATCAAATTGTAAAGATTCTCTAGCCCGATCCTTTAATTTCACTTTCCGCTATATAGATGATGTCCGTTCACTAAATAATTCTAGGTTTGGTGATTTCGTTGATCGCATCTATCCCATTGAGCTTGAAATAAAAGATACCACAGATACATATAGGTCTGCTTCATACCTTGACCTACACCTCAAAATTGACAGTGAGGGGCGGTTAAGAACGAACCTTTACAACAAATGAGATGATTTCAATTTTCTCATTGTGAACTTTCCATGTATAAATAGCAACATTCCAGCAACACCTGCATATGAAATATATATCTCTTAGTTGAGACGATATTCCAGAGCTTGTGGTTACTATCAGGATTTCCTTGATTGAGGGTTGCTGCTAACAAGGAAGCTACTGAACCAAGGGCTACTCTTGGTTAAGTTGAAGTCATTACTTCGAAAGTGTTACGGTCGCCACCATGACATGGTTGAGCGTTGTGGAATATCTGTGTCACAAATGACCACGGATATGTTCCACTTGTCGTAAACACTTCCCGATCATTTTCTCATTCATGACTTATCATCGGGTTTGTAATTAGATTAACACGACGGGTGTCACTAGTGGAGCAGGAACTGCCTACCCTTCCGGAGCACCTAAGTTCACCCCCGGTTTTCAGTGGGGTTAGTGTTACTCGATCTTTAGTTTTATGTGTATGTTTTGTAGATCGTTGTTGATTCTTTTTCTTTTGACCCTTTGGTATCTTCAAACTCTTCTTTGAAAAAAACTGTAACTCATTGTTTTTTTTTTCAGTCATCTTTGGGCAGAACGCCTACTTGCACACATTATGGAACCAAGATGGACAAAACATTGGATGTTCAAAATCGTCCTTGGCCAGTATTCTGATGAAGAATACAATAAAGAAATGAATGCTCTTTTTGTAAAGTTACACCTACTAGACCCTCAGACTGTTATTCCAGCATTCCAGTTTCTACTCAACCAAAGAGGTAAATTATGTGTTTTATATTGATGATGCTGCCAACATTCACACATTTTAAACGAATTAATTTGATATCTTAACTGTACATTGAGATACACGTCTTTCTTAGTGAATCTCAATCTATAGCACGAACGCATAGTACCCAAATTATGACAGGATATTATAAAGTTAAACATAAAACATAAATTTGGAAAAAATACACCTTCACAACAGTTCTAAAATCCATTCGGAAATCGTAAAAACAAGAGGACAAATCTATACGCCTAACAGACATTTACAGAAACTTCTATATAAAGTGTGTGGGGTGAGGGTCAACTGGCGTTAGAGTTAGGGGAATGGTGTTTAAAGCCTGTTTCAACAATATTTCAATTACATCGTGGTGGTCAGTTTTATTGGTGGAGGAAAGCGGAGAACCCGGAGAAAATCACTGACCTGTCGCAAGTTACTGACAAACTTTATCACATGATCTTGTATCGAGTACACCTCGCCTGAGCGGGATTCGAACTCACAACGGTAGTGGTGATATGCACTGATTGCATAGGTAGTTGTAAATCCAACAGGAGGAGATATTTATTAGTTAATATATATTCCCATTCGAACGTTATTCTAATATTCAAATTATTATGTATTTCTTACAGCTTTACCAACAGTTAATTTGGAGCTGGCTACGAGGAATTATTTAGGAGGAGCATTTGATTGTTCATTACTTAAACATGATGTGGTATGCGCACAGGAAAAAGAGACATTACCACTTAACGCATCCCGGTTGTCATTGTCAGATGTTGAAATGTATTTCGGTGCGGAAGTAGATGATTTTATTGTCACAGAATGTAGGAACATTGGTGTGTGGAGTGGGAAAAGACCAGAAAATCAGAAACGATCAAAATTGTCAGATCGATGCGCAATTATGTAATTTGTAAAATATTTCCACTTTTGTACATTAGACAATTACAACACAGTTTTTGTTATTTAGTCAATTGTTAAGATTAACGAAACGTAGTTAGCAGTGACGGATTCAGTGTGTGGGGGTGGGGATCCAAGAATTGGAAGCCTGATATTTTCCTGATAATTTTCGAAAATTGGAAAATTATTTCGAAAAATAGACGTGAACATCCGTTGGGAAAAAAACCTGGATCAGTCGTTATCATTAGCTGAATAGTATCTTTGTAGACAATTCACAAAAGTCAATATAAAAGAAGGACAGGTTCTAAAATAATAGTATCTGTTAAGCTTGATAGCTCCACAATCTGTCTCAGCAAATAGGCAAGTGCAATTAACATTTACGTTATTCAAAATTAGTCTACATTGAAAAACGTTACGATGACAGCAACATTCATGTCTTAAGCTCCAGAGTATATATGAGTCTTGAGGGCATTATGTTAAATAGGAATCATGGAGACATTATGTTTTGCTCATTTTCTTACCTTCCTCATTTTGTTTCTGTTCACTAACTTAATAACACGTAAACAAGGTATTTGAAATTTATGCATGAGGTTAGGGACCATAGAAGTACGATTTTGGAGAGTAGTACTTTTCTCGTGTTTTTCTAAACTTTCTCAATTTTCTGTTATATCATTTAAGTTCACCTAAAAGCAAATGTATACGTCAGACCGGAAACTATTGGAGGCAGGTCGAGTATGAGTTTAGGTTTGAACCAGTGTCGGATTTACCATTGTGCTTAGGTGTCCTTAAGCACAGGGCCCCGTTGGTCAGAGGACCCAATTTCCTGCCAAAATGTTTTTTACGATGTCTGACCTAATATAACGTAATATTTTAACTATTCCTAAATTTCCTGAGTATGTATGCCTGACAGCCTGTGTAGGCCTATCGGGTCTACCTCCTTCAGGGCGTCATAACTTAACTAGCACATGGTCTCATTAGTCCTAAATCAGGCACTGGTTTGAACACTTTTTTAATTCTAGAGTTATGGTCTTCATCATTTGCTGAAAAATCACGATTATCAGTTGAATAACATATGGCTCCCTTCGTGAAATTGATTGGAAATTATTTATGTAAAATATAAAAGAAGATAAAATAGCAGGTCAAGTCCAATGTTTGTTTTGTTCTGTAGTTATGCCCCTTAATTAATTGATAAATGACAACTTCTGTGGTTTTTGTGCTCTAACTGTAGCTTCTACTGATCAACTGAAATATATTGTTTCCTGCACTAGGCATGGAGTGTAGTTTGATATTAGCTGGAGGCAATGACCATTGTGCCCTATGGATATAATCTTTTATTTCTAGCACTGAGGTTTTATCCTTTCAATTGATATGTTAGCAGAAAAGGGGGGGATTTAAAATTAACTATTGAATCTTGTAGTTGGGTGTTTCATGTGTGTGTTAAGTACTGAAGAACATACATATATAGATAGAAAACAAAAAACAAAGTTAATGTTACATAAACAAATAAGTAGATGATAGAACTTAATGTTTCTAATATGATGCCCTAATATGGGTATTTATATTTGTGGTTAAATAGTTACAATGCCTTATGTGATACCATATACCTTAAACTGGTTTGTTTAATAATGTTTGTCAGTACATGTATAAAATGGCAGAACAAACATATGTTTTATTGATTGATGTTTTGCATTTCTGTTTCAAACCACAATAATATACATGTACATATTTTGTCTCAAAACTGCTGTGCAATTTATTTGTATATTGACTCATTTTTTCACGATGTTGATTAAAATTATAAACTATTAAGAAGTGTTTTGATTACCGCATGTATAATATAGGATATTGAACAAGGTCGGGAAAAGTGCCTCGCAAAGGGCTACGAACAACCACTCCTGCTCATTATCAATTTCCGTAAATTCTTTTCTTTCGGCTCCAGGAGTGGCAAGCCACTTTAAGTGAATGAGTGAGTGATTATTTAGCAATTTTCAGCTATATCATAACGAGAAAAAGTGTATGCAGATGGAAAAAACTTTCACATAATAGTCTTAAAGAAGCACTGTGGATTAAATTTATCACCAGGAATTTATGATAAAGGACCAACCATTTAGCTATTTGGAAGTTTCTTGTTCGGACATATTGTTTTCGTCTTTCATTCGACGAATATATTTTTCTCAATATTTACAAAAGGGCATAAAGGCAATTTATGGCAAGACGGGAAAAATATTTATTTCGAAAACATCCAAGGTCCATGATAAGAAAATGGTTAGTGTCTAAGTCTACGATTTAGACTCGGAGAGGGAAAGACATTGAAGAAATAACACATATGAAGCGAAGAAGAATTTTTGTTCTCAATTATATCCTTACAATGATGGAGTTCAGGACATACTGCATAGGTCTCTACATATTAATATATATAATTGATTAAATTTGACAGAGACTTTACATTCAAATATTCACGACAAATACACACTTATATTAATACAGCTGAACACACAATTAAACAAACATCATGATGTCATACATATGTTAAATATATTGGTCTTCAAAACTATTACATTGTAAACATATAACATTAATTGTGATATTGTTTATTTATCCAAGGTGAAGTATCTGCGATGCAGAATCTGTTCTGGAATCTTTCTTCAGGATAGCAAGACGATGGTCTATGTTGAGATACTTCTTGGCACGTGGTCGAACGGTTCCCCTGGCTTCTCTCTGGGTTTTGTTGATGTCATTGGAATTCTGTATTTCCTTGAAGGTCTGTATGATGGTGAATATATTTTTGGATGTGGTTGCCCTTACACAATGATTCGTTTAATTTTGCGTGAGATTTTCCATTTTTGAAAAGTTTTTCATCATATTGTTCAACATTTTTTCCCCAATAGGTCTGGAGGTGTACCATGTAAGATCACGGTCATTTATAGTAGGGCGTGACAGCTGAAAAAAGTGATCTGTTCTAGGGTTTCTTTTTGACAGATACTTTCTTAATGCCTGAACTGGGCAGTCAGAATCGTTTGTTGCATATATTCGGGGGTTTGTCTCAGTTATTATCTGAAATTCCTCCCTGGTGATTTGTTGTTGTTTCACTGCGTGCCAACTCAACAAATACATGCCCTCTATCATCGGTTTTGAAAGCAAATGTATCTTTGATGAATTGTCTTTGGTTTTCTCTTACCCGACGACCAAAACTTATCATTACATCGAACCATACTTTCCTTTGTAAAGCTTTTGGGTTATCAGTTGACAGTACACCCGATTCCTTTAACCTTTGTAGGTCCCCCTCAGAAATTGATGGGTGCTGCTTGGCCCTGTCTATCCCTCGCGCTGTAATTGCTTTAGCATAGCTGAAAACATCTGGTTTTATTTGTGGAATGAAGAATCTGACATTAGTGAATATGTGTTGTCAAATGGAGGAGCTCGTAAATGCCTATTAATAGAAGCTCTGATGCCAACGAATGAACTTTTAGAGTAAAGATTGCCATCGGTACTCCTTACTTCAGCATAAAATGCTCTCAATGCATCATCTAATTCGGCCATCCCAAGATTTTCAAAATTCACATCTTTTTCTCTGTCTGTTAACCACTCTACAAAGAGAATGTGAGTATACGGGTATAATAAAAGTAATGTTATGAGTTTGTAAAGACGTACAATGTAATGTCAACGAATTCATTAACCATATAATTCTGATAGAATTAATGTATATTGTTTTCGTGTTTTTTGATTGGACAAGAGCACAGGCACCTATTTGATTTTGAATCGTTCAATACTCGATGACCCTTTTCGTACCGGAACTACTTTTTGGTGTAACCAGTATAAACAACATGGCTGACACCGACCGGAAGCTTCTATAACGTACGATAGAAAGTCAGTCTGAAATTAATTTAATAATTAAAATAAAGTTATATTTTGCCTATATCTTTCATAAAACTATTGCTTAGCAATAAAAATAAAGTCCTGAAGTACAACAGTCTGTCTCACTCTCAGTCTCAGATACAAGTAACACCTTACCACAGAAGCGCTTTAAACAACTGAACACAGAAGCACTGCTGGAGATAGAACAAAATCAGTACAGTAAATCAACAAAAAAGAAAACAAAGTGGGGAACAGGAGTATTTAATGGTACTTATCTTTAATTTAATCTTCATACCCCTCAGTTCCATACATGATGATTATTTCCCACTTTCCTATCCAAGAAATGATCCGATTTGACACTGATTTAATTAATCAAAACATGACCATTTCCCAGAAAGGTGCGGATAAGATGCGTAGAAAAAAGTCATGTCGACAGTGGCTTCACATAATGACTAAACAGAAAATATAGTTACCATATACGTTATATATATATATATTCTTGCAATGAAATGAATGTACATGAGAATCTTACCTGTGATTGGTCCTATTATTTGCTCTATTAGTTTAAAAAATAAAAAAATGAGTACATTTTAAACACCAAGTATAGCATAGATGTTTCCAATATATGACTACAAAAAATTGCAGTCATATAAAAACACATTATCATTTTTTAAAAGACTTTTCTACGATTTTTACATAATTTTTAAGTTTGACAACAACTTGAAAATAAGATTGATAAATCAATAAAATGGCCAAATAAAAACATTTCAGATAAACAGAAATTTGTTTAATTAAATGTAATTAAACAAATTACTTCTGCTGGCCAAGCTCATGAATTATTCATGAGCCATTGACCCGGATTTACCAAAACAAAGACTAAGAAAAGTATAATTCATTGCCCGTTTAAAATATTTACATCAATAATTCCTCCCGACAAAAGCAAAGTGTTCTTCTAACCTTCTGTATTTTGACGTGTCTAAAAGGGTTTATTTTTCATCTAACATTGCAGGGATTCATTTTGTATTTTAGGTACTATCATACATATTTTTAACTGGATCCTTGAATTAGTGGGATTACACTAGTTAGTCCTAAACGGTGCAAAACAAAATTATTTCCCGAATTGCTCATTACTTTCGCGCTCGATAAAAAACCTGGCGGACGTGGAAGAAGACACCCTCATTTATGTCTTTTATTAATTCTACTTTAATATTACTTCAGTACTTGTATTAAATGTATGCTTTCAAAGTTCTTAGGTAAGAGTCCCGAAAACGCTGATTTTTTTAGCTTGCATAGTCTACATAAAATGCGTATATTTTATATCAACAAAATACAGATGAAGATTGTTCAAGCATTATCTGTCGATAATGTTATCAGGCGACATCAGCGAGTTAATCAAGGCAACAGAAATAGACTTGTACGTTTGGAAAGGGGAAACAGCGAAACTGTAATCTCTGTACTACACCAAAACATACGCTCGAGAGCAATCACTATATGCTCGAGATGTAATAAAGTGGTTCATGCCATGTGCTTGTATCGGCAAGCAATTGGTAAACTTTATCACTTGCGGCTGCGAGTCGAGTGCACCCTTTTTTGTAATTTACAAAGCCGGGCGCGAACCCACGCCGTATTGGTGAATAACTCATGTTAGTGGATTTTAAAATGTGTACCCCCTTTGACTTTAATATTACAAAATTTTGCACGCACCTAAATAAAAAACATATCTTTTATAGTCCGTTTTAAATGCGTTTGAAATTGGGTTTGTAGGTATGCAAAGGATCTTTGTCATGAAGCAATTCGACAGACCAGACGTTTTTCACGGAAACTGCAATTGAAGAAGGAGGGCAAATTATCGATAGCGGAGTTCAAAGGATTCCTTGCCGCATTTTACAACATGGGCTTAATTCGTAAAGTTTCCATTGAGGAATATTGGAACAAACATAATCCCTCTCAGTCTACACCCTGGTTTCGTTGTATGTTTTCGCGGAACAGATATCAAAACATTTTGAAATTTTTACACCTTGTAGACAAGAAGAAAATTCCAAAACGTAATGACTTGTCTTACAAGCCATCTTTAAGATTTAAACCGTTAATCGATTTTGTGAATAGAAAATTTCTCCATTATTACAACCCTCGCCGTGAATTGTCAGTTGAGGAATCTCTTGTCGGAACGAAAGGAAAGACTAGTATGCTGCAATACATTCCAAGCAAACGCTCACGATTTGGAGTAAAATTCTGGATATTGGTCGAGTCCGTCACAGGCTACGCTTTACAGATGACTGTTTATCAAGGGAAACGTTTTGATCCTACCCCTGTTGGAACACTACAAGGAAAGAACGTAGTTATGAATCTGATGAAGGATTCACCAAGATACATTTTTGGAAAAATATACGAAAATAAATATTTTTAATAGTTATTTGATACCTTTTACACACAGAAAACGAACTTATACGAAAATAAATATTGTTTAATAGTTATTTGAAAACGAACTATCATTCACGAATGCGTTTTTCTTAAATCACTGTCGGTCAATTGAAAAATTATTTAAAATGCAATATTTCATGTCTTTGCTCATTCACGAATGCCCTTTCCTTAAAAAAGGTTGAAACCCCCTCATAGAGGGTGTGCCGGGGGTAGAATAGGCACCAGGTTTCTCCGCCCTAGAGGCACTTGTCCTCTGAAAGGGGTCAACCCCGCGGGAACCCCGGGGTATAGAAATGGGACCGAAAGCTTCTTCGGCTTGAAGGGGCGTCCGTCGGATGTGCGGGATGTAGAAATTCACAACCAACCCGTCCTGCGGATGAGACGTAAATAAAACCGAGGTCCCGTGTTGAGAGATTGCCACCCTCTCCGCACGTTAAAGAACCCAGTGTTACAGCTCATTATGAGCATTATGCTCATGATGAGTGGTCCATAAGAGACCTGTTGCACTGGCTAAATTATCCGTCCCTACCTATCACCTTTCCTTGTTTCGAGTCCCGTGGCGTTTAAATTTTTAAATGTTCTCGTCCTGAATATAGCTGAAAAATTAAACACCAATCAATCAATCAATCAATCAATCATTAAAAAAGGTTGATATTGCACATCTCCTTTTACGGTAGGTCTCTTTACCGCCGACCATTGGAAAAATTATTAAAAATGCATTTTGTGTAAAATTTGTTTAAATTAAATGAAATTTAATGTTTTTGATATTATTTGATACCTTTTACACACTGAAAACTGACGTGTTCATTCACGAATGCGCTTTTCTTAATTTAACAATTTACCGCCGACCACTCAGTGCCGGCCGCTTGAATAAAGGTTGAAATGCATATCTCCTTATTTTAATATAGTTGAAACGATATTTGAAATTAATCGTTTTAAAAAATAGTTGATGCCCTTGACATGAAAAACAGACTTATGCATTCTCGAATGCACTTTTCACAAAACAATAATACAACGCGACTAAAATCTATTTGTAATTAGAATTTTTTTTTATTTGATTATTTTTATGTTTAAAAAACCTGAAAAATCTTAACCAAAATTTTGTTTCTTAAAATAAAATCTAAAATATAATGGTTTCAAATGTAAAATAAGAAGTGTAATGTCAATTAATGTCAAAAACAATAAAATGGACACCGGAAACAGTAGACCACCGACCTCCCCAAAATTGTGAATTTGCAACAAATTTTATGCATTTTTGTTTAAAATATGTTTAAATTAAATGAAATTTAATGTTTTTAATATTATTTATTTTACATACTGAAAACTGGCGTGTTCATTCATATCCAGTCGAAAATGACATCAAATTACGAATGATATCTTATTGGGGTAAATTAATTTCAGGGAAAGACACTAAATTATCTTCAATTTGTTATAGACTTTTGCATTAGATTTATTCATAACAATGTGTGTCTTTTGCAATTACATGTATCTATATACGTAGTTCTGAGGTTCATATACGATATGGAACTAATGTGTAAAGCTTTTTTTTATGATGAAAAACATATTTTTGTGTGGTTACTTTCGACTGAACTGATTTCAAACTTTCAATGAATTCAGGCTTCTTTTTCTGTTCAATTTGGTACAGAAGTGCAGAATGTATTAAATGGAACAGCTATGTACAAAATAATGGACAAACAAAGTTTTACTTTCAATTTATAAATAACATAGCATAGCATACGTACAATAACTGTTGAATGAGGAAACTATAGTACACGTGTACGTACGTTGTTAAGCAAAGTTTGATATTTGTTCACATTCTTTGTACTTCCCCTTTTAAAAGATTTTCGTGTTGGTTTCCTAGTTTTGTTGTATCGTGATTTTCTACTTTCATGGTAAATAATCGTTTATTAATGGTTAGAATCAAATAATTTCGATCAATTTCACGTACATTGATTATTCTTGGCAAATTTTATGTACTGTTCTGTTCCGGATTCCAACCACAGTGGCTTGTCTTTAAGACATATAACTTTATTAATAAAAAAAATATGCACCCCTATATCATTTTTAAGATATATATATATTATAAAAAAAACAACAACTAAGCGTGTTGGGCCTCATCTTCATCTCATTGAAAATAAACTTGTTCTCGTCGGGATATAGCTAAAAAATTGCCGTAAACAACAATTACTCACTGATCCCCAACATGATGTTAAAAACATATTCTGTCTCAAACATAAATATCTACATTTATTAATCTACTATTTAAGTGGTTATTTTCGAAGGGGTGTTAATTTTGCGTTTTTTAGTCAAACTGTTCGCGTGGGCTCTAATTTTGCGAATATTGAAAAAAGCAAAATTAAAAATTTTACGATTTCAGCCTTATCTTAAGTCATTCAAATAAAGGCATCAAACATTCTGAAGATTTTGATAAATAAAATTCAAACGTGAATACCTGGGTCGTATTATAGATAATGTTGATTTTTTTCATAAACAGTCATGTGTACATTTTATTTTCATCAACAGTCATGTGTGGATTTTATTTTTCATCAACAGTCGCTTGGCTATTATTGATTGGTAATAATACTAATGTGATTTCTATATGATAAAGTTTGTCAGTGACTTGCGGCAAGTCGGTGGTTTTTTCAGAGAACTCCGGTTTCCTCCACCAATAAAACGGGCCGAATAAAACTGGCCGTCACGAAACAAGAAGTGTACTGTTTCATTTCAACGGTAATACAAGCTATTTAACAACCTCTACACTAAATACAAAATATATTTGGGCGGCGTTGATTAAATTACATGATAGTGCTACATATGATGATAGAAGAAAAGCATATGAATGGTTAAAGCACCAAGCATTAAAATGCAACTTATCTCTTTGAAGGTTTATTTTTTAAGGAATCAATCTTATCGAGACAAATCTGCGAATCAGAAGCAATAATTAAACTGTTGAACTTTCTTGCATATGGTTCTTGAAATCCGGACACGTATTATACGAGTGATTGTTGTTGCTTAACGTCAGTTCAGCAATTTTTCAGCTATATCATGGAGAGAACAAGTTAATTTTCAATGAGATGATGATGAGGTCCGCTTTGTACTAGACCAACACATTGGGTTGGATTTTTATAGTGCTAGCTCACTAAAACAACAGTCCGCGAATAGACACGTCGCCCCACTCGGACATATTATCCTGATTCCGAGCCGACCAGTCTTTGCTCTTTTTCCTTAATGCTGCGTGCTAACCAGAGAAGCAGAAATATCAATTTGTATAGTCTTTGGTATGACCCGACCGGGGCTCGAACCCACGATCTACCGCACTCGAGGCGAGCACTCTAACAATTACGCCACCGATGCGGTTCGTATTATACGAAGCTGCGTGGACGCGGCCGAGACGCACATTCATGTCATTAAAGGGACGACCATTTAACTTTTAGGATGTTTTTTTCTGAATTTTTTTTTTTTTATTATGTGGTGAAATTTTAAAGAAACAAAATAAACTGACACGAAAGATGCAAAAATATCATTAATCCGGCCCTACAGTTCTCAACGAGAAATTTATGACAAAAATTTGAAGGGAAATTACTGATTTTTTTTTATGTCCAAAAAATAAAAATCTGATTTTTGTTTCCTGTGAAAAAATATATCGCTGTGGGGGAAATGATAGTTTTCTGTGTAGTGTTGGGTAGATCAGTGATTGTCCTTTTTCTTTTGGCCATTGTATTGCCTGCCCTTGCGCTTGGGGATCTTAAAACTCTTCTTGCATTGTTTTTGAAGCAAAAGCGTGTACGCAAATTTACATGGTTAGACCCTATACAGTGTGAAAAAAATACGTGTACAATTTTCAATCGGGTTCAATTTAGTCTGAAAACTCGTGTGCAATTTTATGTCATTAGACAACAGATGAAGCAAAAAAAAACTCGTGTGCAATTTTACGTCATTAGACACCAAATGAAGTAAAAAAAAAAACCACGTACATGCAATTTTACATTGCCATTGCAGGCATTGGCCCCTATAGGCTATGATTGTTACCGGTCACTGTGAAATAAACTAGAAAAAAAGGTATTGGAAATATCAAATTAAAATCTATTATGTTCACTTCCGTCCTCTCTATAGGCCGTGCCTACCGTCATATTACGCAACGCTTCAGATCAAGGACACCGCGTAGGTAATGATATTGCCATTTGATTACATTGGTTACAAGCCTTTATCGGAAAACAAACATTTTCCTAACCACCGTTGGTACAGCGACGCCACCTGGGGGGAAAGTGGGTGAATGGTCTCCATTGATGACGTCAATATATTGTGGCGTACGCAACGTCGTTTGAAATTTGAATCTGGCAGCAAGAGGGTTAAGGTAATAAAGTTTTGGTGAGTTCCACTTATATATGGTTAATATTAGTTATTGATTTTGGGTGAACAGTTCTTTCAAATAAGGGTCATATTTGAGATTCAGTTAAGTTGGGAGGTAAAAACTGTAAGAATGGCTGATCAGCAGGATAGGTTTTACTGTGAAGTGTTGGAGCTATCCAGGAATAATACTTCCAAACACAATGTTCTCTATTCCAAAGAAAAAGTTGATGAACTCATAGACAAGGTTCTTCATGCAAAGATTGTCTTAAAGAAATGTAGAAGTATTTTGGACATGGCTTTGTTTTTCATCCCATTTAATATAATTTGTTTTGTATATAAATGATTTATTGTTTATATTTTTTAAATTGTAAACTTATAATTTATGTTTTTAAAGATAATCATGTGTAATTATATTTATAATGTTTAATGTTTTAAGGTAATCCTCCCATGTCAGTAGAAACAACTCTCCATTATTCCTGGCATTATGCACAAGTTCATTTTCCACACCATGCACAGCAAGGTAGTACCAATCTACTTCAAAACACAAAGGAAATCTGGTAATTATTTTTTCTTTTACTTACGAAATGTTTTCATTAAAATGTATGTACATGATGTAATAAAGAGTTACTTTAATGAGAGCCATTTTCACTTTGAGACTCGGCTATTATTGATTTTTCTTACTCTAAAATGCATGTAAAATATATTCATATGCATTCAAATGAGTGTTCTAAATATATGTGTATCAATGTGCAACAGAGGGTAACTAATTTTAATATATGCAGAGAATACATGTATAGCTGGAACATGCATTGGTGAAATTCTAATGTAGCAACAATAACCAAGGTAACATTCTGCAGCTCATTTAATTTGGGTAAAGGGGAAAAACCCTATATTAAAAGCAGCGTCACTAGTGAAGAGAAGATGAATGTTATAGTTAGAGAGACAAAATCAATTCTACAAATCTTATGTACTGATATTTTCCTTGTAAACACAATTTACTGTACACTTAAAAACAAATGTATAACCAGATAATATAATATGTAGATACTAATAATTATATGCTAGCTATGTCATGATTCTTTTTTTATTATTAGAAAATAATAACATGTCTTTCTTTGTATTGAAATACATTCAATTCGTCATAAATACTTGAATAGACTTGGATAAAACTTGACAATAAAGTACAATTTTACCTTCACAAAATAAGATTGCTTTTTTGTTTTAAAGGAGAAACAATTCAACTAATTTACTAACAAAATACAACATTTGTGATCCGCATATGAGTGCAATGTCTTCTATAACTTTGAATTGATTTTAATGAAGCTTTATATTGTAATTTAATAGTTTATTATTAAATTCGTTTATTGTATTAAAGTTATTCCGATTAACAAGTCTAAAACTTATATAACGCCAACATTAAAATATACTATGTTTAGACATCTGTTTATATAATGCCTAATTTGCCGCCAATTTGCAGCACGAGCTTCTGTATTTCTCAGGTCTAACAAACCTTTAAAAACGAGTGTTTCCGTGTAGGATATTCAGTTGTAAAGGAGATACGAAGGATTGAGGACACAAAAAAACAGCCATAAGATAAGTACACAAATTTTGCTTTATAGTTTACTTGCTTTAAGTTATCGAGAGTTGCATTACTTTAAAGATTTCTCCATTTAAAACAATCCTATATATCAATTTATATATATTATATTTCAACTCGATATAATAAAAGTAGTTTGCAAATTGTGATTAGTTAATATATTTTAGGTGATTAACCTTGGAGTTCAGTTGTGAGTAAAAAGTTGTACATTTGTATATAATTTTAAACTAAACAAAAGCATATATATTTCATGTTAAATGTCGCTTGACTTTTCTTTGTTCCTGAACATATAGCTTTTTACATTTTTGTGTAAATACATCGCTATAATTCGTGTTAAAAGCTTACACATTGGCAAATATTTCTAGCAGAATATGACGCGACGCATATTCATTGCGATATTGTACAAATGATCCATTATTGATTACATGAACCGAACAATCTAATGTATTTTACATGAAAAGTAGAAGTTTAAATGGTGTAACATAGAACGGCAACGATAATCGTTTATTTAAATATGACAATTTGAAGGGATATAGAGTCTTAAAATAAACTGTATTTACGGTACTGCTTCAAGTATACAATCGTGTAGAACTGTCAAGTCATGATAAAGCTGAAATACTCCTCAAAGTGACGTTAAACCCCAATCAATCAATCAATCATGTACACACAAAATGTAATGCTTTGATAGCCAGCATATGCTCGTAACCTGATATTAATATTAGAATTAATTCATGCTAATGATTCGTATGTATTAATTAAAATCTGTTTTTCCTTTACATGCCTAGAGGTCGGGGTGTAAGGAGGCCAAGACGTCAGCAGCATTATCCACTGCGGAACAGACGGGGTCAGGTGCAACGTGACAATCCCCAAAGAGAAGTGGAACAAATAGCAGCAGAACCTGAAGCAGTGCCACATGTTCCTGAGGTCCAGTTACCGGAACCAGACATTAATTTGTCACCTAATGTACCAGCACACACCAACACTATTGGTGTACAAGCAGACAATAATGTCATACATGGTGAGGACTTTATTTCTGAAAATACACCATTAACAATTAATAATGACCCATTAGTTGTGCCTTATGTAATGAAACTGATTTATTTATCAGTCAAAGTTTAAAGGAAAAAATATGGGGCTTCAGTACATAAATCTTGCCTTGTTGTTACATCAAAATTTTGATGTACCCAGTGAACCAAAAATGAATAGCTTGACTGTTTTAAATGGCAATGTAGTAGTTAACACTGAAAACAAAAATTTAAAAGTAAAAAATATTGAAAATATAGAATCATGGACTGATGCCTTTTGTAATTTTGCAAAGGTCGCATTACAAAGACATCCTATGTTGGCAACCGACTTGATATCGCATATGATTTTAATAAGAGGAGCTGTATCTGACGCTTTATTTGAGCGGGTATACAATTATGATATAGGTCATGGTCACAAATAGATGGCAACCTCTGGTTTCGTTTTATTGCAAAAGGTGCATTAGGTGGTCAACTGTCTCAACAACCTCAAATAGAGTATGGGTTTTGTTATGATTTTAATTTTAGAAAAGGATGTTTTCGCATGAATTGCAGATACAAACATGTATGTTTAAAATGTAATGGTATGCATCCTTCTGTTTTATGCAATACCTTTAAAAATGGTCATGTTAATCGATCAGTTAGGGCGGTACAAAACAGTAATCGTAAAAGTAGTCTCAGGCAGCATATGGCAGCTAATGTCAATCAAATAAGACCAAATATTCATCAGACAAGATTTAGTTTCAGATCACCTGTTGGTGCAAATCATCAAAATGTTCGATTTTAAATTTTTCAAATAAAGTATACACAGATTTAATGTATGGAAGCTCGGTTTCACACCAATATCCACCGTGGAGTTAGATAAAGTTTTACGGTGCTATCCAAAGATGGATGATGCTGAGTTATTGTACTTTGGGTTTAAATATGGTTTCAAATTACATTATGAAGGTTCTAGACGAATAATTGAAACAAAAAATTTAAAATCGGTTATGCAAAATCCCTTAGCAGCTAAGGAAAAGATTGAAAATGAAATACAAAATGGGAGAATAGCTGGTCCATTTTCAAAACGGCCTATATGGAACCTTATATGTTCTCCAGTAGGCATAGTGCCAAAAAAGACTTCCGGTTATCGATTAATAACTCATTTATCATATCCACCATCTAATAGTATAAATGGTTTTATTGATAAAAAATGTTCAACAGTTCAATACTCGTCATTTGATAAAGCAATATCGATTGTTAAGAAATTGGACAAAAATGCTCTTATTGCAAAAATGGATATAAAATCAGCATTTCGACTACTGCCCGTGTATCCTGGAGACTTCAATTTATTGGGCTTCAAAATTGATTCTGATTATTTCATCGATAAATGTATGCCAATTGGCTGTTCAATCAGTTGCTCAACATTTGAAAAAAAATTCTACATTTTTGCACTGGCTTACAACGAAAGAGTCGAACTCAGAAAATTTAGATCATTATCTTGATGATTTCTTTTTTGCCGGAAAGGCCAATTTAAATAATTGTCAGTCATTAATGACTACTTTTATAAATATATGTAAGAAATTACAAGTGCCAATTGCTGATGAAAAGACGGAAGGCCCCACTTGTGTCATGGAATATTTAGGCTTGACAATTGATACTCGGGAGATGACTAAAAATTCCAGATAAGAAAATGAAAGAACTACTAGTTCTGATTAGAGAAGTTGCCTTTTCTAAAAAAGTAACATTGAAAAAACTTCAGTCTTTATGTGGCGTTCTTGCATTTTGCACAAGGGCTATTCCAGCAGACAGAGCGTTTAGTAGGCGGTTATACATGGCTACATCAAAGGCAAAAAAAATACCATTTCATTTAATCAGAATTACAAAAGAAATATTTAATGACTTGATGATATGGAAAATGTTTGTTGAAAATTTTAACGGGACATCTTTTATTCTTGATGATACATGGCTGTCTAATTTTGATATGCAACTGTTTACTGACAGTGCTGGTGGCATAGGAAAAGAATGTGGGTGTTACTTATTTGGGAAATGGTCTATTTTACAGTGGCCAGTTGAGTGGTATCATGCTGATATTTTAAAAGATATTACCTTTTTAGAAATGATTCCTATTGCTTTGTCAGTGTTTTATGGGATCGTGTATTTAAAAGAAAGAAAATTGCTTTTCATGTTGACAACCTAGCAGTTGTTACAGTGATGAACTCGGAAGTCATCCAAATCTCCAAGAGCAATGAATTTGTTGAGGTTTATAGTTTATAGATCAATGATGGGACATTTCCATATGAAAGCTTTTCATATTTCGTCTGCCAATAACTGCGTTGCTGATGCCCTTTCTCGTGGTCAATTTCAGAAATTCAAAGAATTGGCACCGGAAGCAGATACCTTTCCAACTGCAGTTCCCATGGAATTTTGGAGCCTTTTAAACTCGACTTTGTCAATTTAGTTGAAAATTCTGTATCTGTAAACACATGGAATGTATATGCCAATGCTGAAAAATCATTTGAAAAATTTAGAAAAAATTATGACCTCGAAAAGGTTTGGCCAGTTCCCATTTGACATCTAATAAACTTTATTGTTTATTTGGCAAAAATTCCTACTCGCCAAATACTGCCAAATCTTATATAGCAGCTATTGGTTTTAAAATGAAAACGAATAATCTTACTGACAGTACCATTTATAGTCAAAAAATTATTGAAAGGTATGTCTAAAACATATAAGCGTGCTGACATCAGAAGGCCAATAACTGTCGAGATACTTGTTGATATAATTAGAATTCAGCCACAAATATGCAATTCGACATACGAGGCCAAACTTTTTTCGGCTGTTTTTGTCCTTTCATTCCGTGCCTTTTTAAGAATTGGAGAAACTGTTGAATCGGGTAAATCCTCTCATGTTATACAAAAACGTGATGTTATATTGGATCGTACCGACAAAAGTGTTTCGGTTACTATTAATTCTTCCAAAACTGATCAATATGGTTTAAAAACCAAGCTTGTTTTAAATTCTGAATTTGTCAATCTGTCTTTATATGATCAGTTACATCAATATTTATCAGTTCGGCCAAGCATAAACGGGTCATTCTTTTGTCATTTCAATCATGAGAAGGTTACTAGATATCAAGTAACTGTTATTCTTAAATCGGCACTGAGATTTGTGGGTCATAATGAGAAAGACTATTACACACATTCTTTCCGTATAGGGGCTGCAACGCATGCAGCAAACTGGGTAAATCCGATGACGGAATAATGACTATGGGTAGATGGAAATCGGATTCCTATAAAAGATATATAAGAATAGACGCAATAATTTGATTCAATACAAAAGGGTTGGTAATTCACTTGTTATTTCAGAATTACCATTGTCAAGATATATATGGATTTTGGGTTCGTCCATTATTTTGCATGCAGAAAAACATCAAGTCCAGGTTTACAGGACACAACTTAGGATTACAAGTACTGGGATATTCAGTTTTATGGGCAGGTATTTCTGGAATGCGCTGGGACGAGTTGGTACCTATAGTTCATAGTATGACGAACTGCTTTGGAATTCAAAAAATGGTGCTAATACATTGTGGTGGAAATGATATTGGTATAGATCCTTGTGGAAAATTACCTTTTCATTTGAAATTTGCTGTTTATGTTATTAGCAAAATGTTACCAGGATCAATGATTGCTTATTCAAATATTTTGCCTAGGCGTACATGGCGTTATTCAAACAACACAGATGCTATGGAACGTACAAGAAAACGTTTAAACAGGGGTTTAAGGACATATTTATTACAACATAATAGTTATGCTATAGCTCATCCTGATTTTGATGATTCATATTCAGCTTTATACGATGATGACGGTGTTCATTTATCTTTCATTGGAAAGGATATATTTATTAATACAATTCAAGAGGCCTTGTTTCAATTTCTGGGATATCCAAATTGTAATGTTTATCCAATGGAGCACATGAGTGTCGATTGATTATGTACATATTGATAATGATGATGATGGAACTATTGAACATGTTGTTGAAGTTGATATTTATATGATGTATAATGTGAATTTATTGACAATTAAATTTGGAAATGAAAATGAATAGTTGGTATATTGATTTGTAATGAAATAGTTATGCTTATATGTCATTGCTTTCGATAAATTGTTTGGCTGATTAGCATGGCAAATAACATTTGCCATGCTAATTTGACGAAATGTATCGACTTTGCTGCTCTGGTTGGCCCACGCAGCTTGTTTTGTTACACTGATTGGTATACCCTTCAGTGATCCATCGTCAACTTTTTGTTATTTGTTGACAATATGTGTTGAAATAATAAAATGCCATGACATATAAGTAGCCAAATCAAATCGTTTGTTTTTAATTTACTTACCACAATTATTACTCAACAAATTACCGATATACCGTTCTACAATACAACTATTATTTGATGGTCAAAAAGTCAACAGTTGCATTTCAACCAAGTTTCAATACAGTTGCAAAATTATATACAATAATTTAATAGTTTATTATTAAATTCGTTTATTGTATTAAAGTTATTCCGATTAACAAGTCTAAAACTTATATAACGCCAACATTAAAATATACTATGTTTAGACATCTGTTTATATAATGCCTAATTTGCCGCCAAATTGCAGCACGAGCTTCTGTATTTCTCAGGTCTAACAAACCTTTAAAAACGAGTGTTTCCGTGTAGGATATTCAGTTGTAAAGGAGATACGAAGGATTGAGGACACAAAAACCCACCCTTCCCATCCCGTTTAAACAGGAGTTCTGCTGTTTTTATTTTATTTTGCAGTTTGGTGAAATGACTAAAGGATATATAGAATTGTGAAAGTCAATATTACTGGTCATGGCGACAACTAGTTGATGTGGAATATGGCGGAATTTATCAACTTTGCTGCTCTGGTTGGCCCAAGCAGCTTGTTTTGTTACACTGATTGGCATACCCTTCAGTGATCCATCGTCAACTTGTTGTTATTTGTTGACAATATGTGTTGAAGTAATAAAATGCCATGACATATAAGTAGCCAAATCAAATCGTTTTATTACTCAACAAATTACCGATATACCGTTCTACAATACAACTATTATTTGATGGTTAAAAAGTCAACAGTTGCATTTCAACCAAGTTGCAAAATTATATACAATAAAATTCAGGTATACCACCTTGAAATGGCTAGGGAGAAAAAGGATTTTTACATTCTTATATTGAATGACAAATTTGAGATATTGAACAAATAATAAGGATATTTTTTTGCAATTACAGGTAGCTGAAACAGTGCGAAGGTCAAGCAGAAATGGTCAACTATGTTCCACATATTGTAAATGATGCGAAAGACCCGTTTTTTATACCTTCGGAAGGCTTCCTACCATCTACACCTTCATACTGACAGATAATCTTCCGATTTTATTGAAAAGGACAAATCCATGGCCGCTCGAAAGCGTAAGTAGGTCACGTGAAATATTCCGCCTTTGAGGTCGTTCTCTGGTTTTATCATATATAAATACTGAACACTAGAAACATTCCAAATTCAAATTACAAGGCACCAAAATATGAACTTCTCAGATATGTTTCGTAAGGCAATGTTAAAACCCGAGAACGACCGAAAGACGGAAGATGTCACGTGACCTACTTTCGTTTTTGAGCGGCCATGGATTTGTCCTTTTCAATAATATCCGAAAATTATCTTGTCAATATGAGGGTGTAGATGGTAGGAAGGTATACAACACGGGTTTTCCTTGATGAAAAATCATTTCACTACGCAAATCAGTAGGCTATTTGCATCCTATCGAAATTTTGACGGGAGAAAAAGCGGTTGAAATGACAGGGGTAGTAGGAGTGAGTCCGGCCTTGTGGTTGTATAGGGGGGTTGCCATTGTCCAGCGAGCATATTTTTGACTCTACACAAGCGCCTGTGATTATGTGATAAAGTTTGTCAGTCACTTGCGGCTGGTCGGGGGTTTTCTCTGGGTACTCCGGTTTCCTCCACCAATAAAACTAACCGCCACTATATTACTGAAATATAGTTGAAAGTGGCGTTGAACACTATAGACCAAAACTATCTCGTAATATTCCTTTGGTGACCACAAATTATTTTTTGTAGCGTTTACCCATGTTTCAATTGGTATTGCGTTTGGAGCTTAAAAAACTGCAAATGCACCTCATCTATTGAATAAATACAATTGCCTTTGCTTACAGGTGAATCCTATTGTTGAACATCGAAAACTTGTTTTAATTTACAAAATAACCTAAGGCTAGTGTCCTGAATATTTGACTGATCTGATGCCACCACTTGTCTCTGAATTTACTAACAATAACTTGCGAAGTAGTCAAAATTATACCACACCTCTATAACGCCTTACTCTGTACCAGAAATCATTTTCCCCGTCAACCAGCAAACTTTGGAATGATCTAGACATAGCTATGCGCAATCCCCCGTCTGTACATATTATTAGAAGGAAACTAAAACAAAAATACGATCAATTTTCCAGCCTCCAACATATCACCGGCAATATAAATCTGAATATATTTCATTCCAGATTACGCCAAATATGTAGTTACTGCACAAAATATGTTACTACAAGAAATAAGTTGAAAAATAATATACAATTAATAAATATACCTTTTGTATTAAATGTATTACTATATGTGCGATGAAGGCGAGACATGAAACCAACAGCCTTGTTTCTCAACAAGTTCAATTATTTATTAAAGAAACAGGACGCTTCATTGACTAAATTTTGAAATTACCATACCAGGTTTGCCAGTATGTTAATTGTTTTCCCTCACTTTATTTTGTTCTCTTTTTTTACTTTGATCTCATTCATTTTTTTTCCTCGTAACATATGAAATTTTAAAAGATACGTTCTATAGTGAAAATGTGTACTCGAAATGTACTTAGTTTACAAGTCTGTTTTATCTCTGTCACCGATGGTTTTAATGTTAAATGTAGATTATGTCAATGTATGTATATCATGTAAATAACGGAGACGGAAACCTAAATTTTATAATATGTGCCTGATCCCTTTGTCTGGTTTATGACAAATAAATATGTTTAAACTAATTAGAGTAACATGACGGGTGCCACAAGTGGAGCAGAAACTACCTATACTTCCCGGGCACCCGAGTTCACGCTGGTTTTCAGTAGGGTTCGTGTTGCTCGATTCCTAGTTTTCTGTATAGTGTTTTGTAGATTGCTGTTTGTTCTTATTTTTTTACCATTGTGTTGTCGGTCCTTCTTCCATTGATGGATTCTGATTATCCCTTTGCTATCTTGAAACTCTTATACATTTGAACAATTTTATCCCAAACTGCCTCTTTATATAGATTTCCGATTGAAGTTAACATTGTCCCTCGAAAGCAATTCGTGAAAATTCTATTTGTACTGATTCTAATATGTTAACAAGTGATAAGATGTCAGCATATTTAATTAATGGACATATAAACGTAAGATATGTTCCACAGCGGACCTATCTACCTCAAATGTCACAAAACCTAAAATATTAACCTTTTGTAAGCTTTGGAATAAATCATTGTGCTTATTTCAAATCTCATTGTCCGAAAATTAAAAGGTTTTACGTTTTTAGATTGGTTGTATTGTTTCGTCATTCATTACATGAGGAGGACGACACGACTTCGGACGTTTCCTTGAATATACTAGTAATATATATTGTTGTTTTTAAAGGATTGAAGAAAACGAGCAAGTCTTTTGAACAAATATGAAACAGATGTTTCAGTAAGACGAATGTCACAAGGGGAGAAGGAACTGCCTACTCTTCCGGAACACCTGAGTTCACCCCCAGGTTTTAGTGTGATTTGTGTTACTCAATATTTAGTTTGCTGTGTAGTGCTTTGTAGATAGTTGTTTGTCCTTTTTCATTTTGGAAATTGCGTTGTCTGTCCTCCGGAATCAGATTACCCCTTTGGTACCTTCAAACTGTTTTACTATCATCAACAAGCAATAAAATATAAGATTTCAAATCGGTCACACTATCGTTGATAAAAATTAAGAACAGCACATGTCCTAAGTATATAACCTTTGGTAAACCCCATCATTAAACTCAATACCGATAGAACAACTCTTTGACTGCGAGTTGTCAAATAGTTCCCCAATCAAATACATCGTAATTATGAATAATAAAATGAAGAATTGTACAAGACAAGACAACTTTACTTAAGTCAATCATGAGTCAATCATGGTGCCCAATTATGAGCATGTTAATCAAATGTAATCACAATAAAATAATAAAGAAACCCAAATACAATTGTTCAAGGATTGCTTGATTAGAAAATATCAAATAAAGAAAAAAACAACATATTCTTAATTTTTTTAACTGATATAAAACAATTAGGCAAAGTTAAATCCGTCTACGAAAACAGGTGTGTAATCGGGCCCTTTAATGACAATTTCTAATTCATTATAAGTCGTTGGTGTCTGTTTGGTTTCCTTTTTGTACTTTTTGAACGTTATCCTGTAGATAAATATTCCAGTAAATATAATTGACGAAATCCCAAATGTCACTGAAGCACTATGGAACGTTAAGTTGTAATTCCCAGTAATATCGCGTAAATAACCTGAAAATAAATAAATAAAGTATTCATTACGTGCAAAATTTTACTTGTTTCATATACAATATACAAGGTTATGAGTATTAAAAAAGATTTGAATATACATAGATTGAAGCTGGCTATCTGGCAGTTTGCTGAAAACTGCTGTATTTTGTCCTTTGTTGATGAACTTTTTGTGAAACATACATAATATTTTCTATATGGTTAGTTACCCTCGCATATTGAGGTCACGAATCAGATTGGATGAAATGGTGGGTACAAAAATATTCATTTATGTTTCCATTCTTTATGTGATTAGAGGCTGCTGTATAGTGTTGGCGTGCTAACAAGAACAATTGTAATCACTTTAGACGAGTTGCACTCGGGTTATGTTCCTTCGTAAAATAGGCGAGCGTCTGCATCATATGATTATAATTTCAATATTCAACTAATTCTGATCTAGCCTTACATACACGCGACAAGTCTGGACAATCTTAGGTCTGTTTTGTGTTCCTTTGGAATGCAACCAAAGATGAAGAACTAGATCTTCCGTCACTCTACTGGATTCACAAGTTTCGTTACCTCTTTCCAAATTATAACTTGTAATCTATCAGCGGTCAAAATCGGGCTTCAGAGTAAATGACACTAGCTACTCAAGGGATGGTGTGAATAAGATGTAAATTCTGAAGAACTCTAAAGATATGTTTGAATACATACAATCTAGGTCCCTCTCCTCCTCCAAATAGTATTACAAAATTGACTACACAAATATTCCCTACTCATAGCTAAAAGACAGATTAAAACAATTAGTCCGAATGTGTTTCATATAAAAGAATAGCGAACATAGATACACATGTATTGTCTTTGGATGGTATAAATTAAATTTTGTAGTAAAAACCCAAAACACCCTGTTTCTACCAAAAGTTCTCTGAAATTGATATCATCAAGGTGATGGAGCTTTTGAAAACATAAGTGTTTTGTTTAGTGGACGTGTTCATAACAGACAATCATCATTCCTATGGGTACCAACTGTGCTCCTCTTCTTGTTCCTTTATTCGTACGAGACAGACTTCAATCAGGGGCTTCTCAAGAAAAACGAAAGAAGCTAGCCCGACCCTTCCACTATAAAGATGATGTCGTTTACAAATACAAATACAAATAACATAAATAAAACCTGTATCCCCTATATATCAAATGGGAGTCCAGACGAATCGTACATCGTTTTCAAGCGGAAATCGTAGTGGACATCACAACACGGAGCTAAAAACATGAACGCATTTGATAGCATGAACAACACGAGCACACATAAACTAGTAAAAAACGTTAAAAACAATGGAAATTAAGACCATGTTAAGTCCAGTAGACACAGCTATACCTTTTATATCAAACTTGTTCAGATAAAGGATATGACATTGTTGAATCTAGGCGCTTTGCTCTCAGATACGCTTGAATTATTTGAGTTTTCAATCTTGACTATAAGCGTATCCGTTGCAGGTTTTCACAGAAAGGTTTCGTGTGCATTAAATTAGATATATACGTGTTCTTTTAAAACAGGTTAATCTATCAGATGGACCTGTAGTTTAAAGCAAAGCGGTAATCAGTTTTGATTTCTCGGTTATTTTAGCTGCATTTTATAGGGTCACACATGGTATAGGTAAGTCTACCAAATTGTCCTCAGTCTTTCTCAGTAAGTGTAAGTCAGATGGACTTGAAGTTTTACAGTTTATTTTATCTCGATGTCTAGTTGGTCGTTAAATATTTTTTGTTGAGGTCCTCAATTTATATTTTAGTGGACAATACACCGAAATTTAGCAAATCGTGCACTTTGTGATACAAGTACCAAACTTTGCACATATGTTGTTTAGTTCATATAGAAACAATATCAGTACCTGGCCACCCGGAAGTCTGCCATTTTTCAAGATGGCGGCCAAATTACAAGAAGACTGTCTCTTGCAGACGAAATTCGCAATCCACATTTTATGTATGTGCATATGGCATATATACTAATGTAAATTATATTTTTGTTGCATTAAATATATTATTCGGCTACATTTATTTCACTATTTTTTTATTATTTGACTAAAACCAACCTATATAACAGAATAAAATATGAAAAGAGTGATTTATTTTGAACTACCAGGGCACACTGCCGATAATCTCGCCATGGGTTCAGTATCAGCTTTTGTTCAAAGTTCCTCCGGATGGTGTATAGATCGCACTGGAATTAAATGGTACTGGATGAAAGATCAGGCTGAACGTAGGTATTCGATCATGATGCTGAATTCAGTCGAATCCCATACAATAAAGTGCAGTTATAGGCGGTAAAAGGATAATCCTTCGGCCTGATATCTATTTGTTTTGAGTCTTATTATTTGTGGTAGAGTTCTGTATTGAAATCCCATTTTTTTAAGGAATTGTGTTGTGTTGAATTTGATTTATATTAATTTGTTATTTCAAAATTGCGAAAATAATTCGTCTTTCATCTGTCTTAACAGGTAGTTGTGACACTGATTGGTTTAAATGTTGTTTGTATCAGGGAGACACTATTGAATCTTTGATATCATCTGCAGAAGGATATCAGATGTTAGCAAAAAATATTCCATTATTCAATGAAATCAATGCGTTGCCTATTCCAATGGATATTCGACGATTAGATGACGGTACAGGAATTGATGCAACTCTGATTGGCAATAATGCCAAATACCATAACAGTTGCCGAATAAAATTTAATAACACCAAACTTTTACGAGTACAAAAACGTGTAAAGTTACAAGTTCCCGCAACTAGCTTGGAATAATATACAAAATTCTTCAGGGGAAGCATGGACCTTCCAGAAAGCTCAACAAGTACTGGTGTTGACATGTGTCAATGTTCTCTGTGTGATAAACATTCTCCAATGTCTGATTTCAGGGAGACAATGACTATGAAACTTTATTAAAAGTTACGAGATTGTGCTGCAACTCTCCAAGATGAACAGTTGCTAGTAAAATCAAGTGCTGGACACGTTATTGCACAAGAGTTCATATACCATCCAACTTGTCTGGCGGCACTTAACAATAGAGAGAGAGCGGCTATGAGGCAAAAAGGTGAAAGTAATATTAAGGATGGCTCACTGAATGATATGGCTCTAGCCGAATTAGTGTCATATATTTTTGAGACACAAAGGAATTCTAAGCAATCGGTGGTTTTTCGTCTTGCAGATCTGGTATCCATGTATCAAGAAAGACTTTCGCAACTTGGTTTGAAGTCCTTGCCAGTTCATACTACCCGTCTGAAAGAAAAATTACTTAATAAAATGCCTGGTTTGAAAGTGCATACTAAAGGCAGAGATTTGCTTTTAATATTTGAAAAAGATATCGGGCCGACAATTGCGTTAGCATGTGACTATAGTGACACTATTCACATGGCTAAGACAGCTGAAATATTAAGAAAAGTCTTACAGAAGCATAAATCAAAGTTCATGGGATCATTTTCAGCGGACGAAATCCAATCGAGCATACCATCGTCTTCGCTTCACCTTGTGAAAATGATTGAACAATGTCCCGATATAAAGCCCCAGTTAGAAAATGATAGATGCAAGTCTGGCTTGACCATTGCACAATTGTTAATGTGTAGCTACCATCCAAATATCACCAAAAGGACAGTGCAACAGCGACATTCTCTTGAGCGTGAGACTCCACTTTGTGTTTATCTGGGGTTGCTCATTTATGCCAAAGCTAGAAAAAAGCAGCTCATTGATATTCTTTTCCAGTATTGATCACAATCCAAGTTCTACAACATCAACATCTTCTTTTCATGGGACAGGTATATCAATCTTTCAACATCCTGCTGACGAAAATGATGGTGTTGAGCGCGATCTTATGATAAACTAACAACTAAGCGAATCCCTGAGCTTCCAGATGAATACACCAATATGAAACCAGCTTATCTGAAGAGTAAACGGTCTCTCCTGGAAGTGCGATTCAGTTTGTTGGCATTCAAAATCATGCAAACCTTACCGAAAGCTTAAAGTGTGAATATGAATGGCTGAATACAGTAAGGTTAACTGACCAGGATTTGAGTTCGAACAATATTTTATGGTTATCGCACCATTCGTCTCAGAAAAGGGGTCCACAGGTCGAAGTTAGTTTAACATGCTTACTACCACTCTTCCATGCCCATTCTGTGGCTACCATCAAACATGCTATGGAAAAAGTCAGAGATGAAGTAAAATTTCTTAACCCAGATCAAACAGCAATAATTACAGCTGACCAGCCACTATTTGTGCTCGCTAATCAAATTCAGTGTGAATGGGATACTGAGTATGGAGAGGAAAGTATGTTGTTATGTTTGGTGGTCTTCATATTGAAATGGCTTGCTTCAAACATCTGGGCGATCTATTGTGTCATTGCGGTTGGACAACTGCTCTGTCAGATGTTGATATTGCGACATCTGGAACAGCTGAGTCTTTCTGGTCTTTTTCAAACAATAACAAAACTAGACAAGCTCACCAAGACACCGTTTGTGCTTTATTTGATTTACTAATGTCTGCATTTGAAAGTTGTCATATTGAAAATGCTGATGAATCCATAGACGTTGATACATTTCTTGCATGGTGCAGCGAGCAGAAAATTAATAAAAACACATTTTGAATTTTGGTATTCTATCATGAATTTTGAAATACTGGTGTTATCGTTCATACGTTCATTGCAAGAATCAGACTGCGCTGTACAAAGAAACATTATCGTCTCTTATTCCATACTTTTTTAGGACTTGATCATGTTAATTATTCCAGATGGTTATCAATTCATCTTCGTTATATGATATCTCTAGAATCAAAGCATCCTAGTATATATAGAGAATTAGCGAAGGGTAACTCTACAATTCGAAAGTCTACAAGAGTGTTTTCGAACATGACAATCACAAAAGGTGACGGCGGAGAAATAGGTCTGACAGAAGAATCGGCTGCATTGAGAAGAAATAAGCAGATTAGTAGGTGAATTTGAATCATCAATCGGATTAGGCCGCGATAGTAACAGTGAAAACCATCATGAAGATTCTTCCACAGCCCAAAACAATTTCTGGAATAAGATACAAAGACTCAGGCAGGTTTTTATTGATTATGGAAACCCTAATCGGGAGGAATCCACTGATATTGATAAACTGGATTCAAAAGAGGTTGTCAAATCCGAAGTTGGTAAAATTGCTATCCAACTGGAAACAGGATCAGGACAATACGACATCCTCAAATCCGGATTTACCAACATGACAGGTTTTTATGACCCAATTAAAAAGAACAATGGTCCTCTTTTCAGTCGGAATAGTAATACACGTGTAAGTGGAACAAAAAGTAAACTGGATATTGTAAAGGACGATTGCAGCCTGTTTTCAAGACTCTTTATTTCATGTCAAAGTAGACAGCTTGACTTTGGAGGAATATTTTAGCCACGAAAATTAAATTACGCCACCACCATTGTCTCGGGGAGTTAACATTATTATTGGCATAAAATCCCAGTTAGTTGAGATCCTCCAGTTGAAATGTGGTTTACCATCAGAGAAACCTCAGGAAGAGAGCATTTTTATTGATGGAGCTGCCATGGTGAATTTCAAGCCGCCACATAAGCCGATTACGTTCGAGGCTTATGCGAATGATGTCATCCTGCCATATATCAAGAGCCAGGCAAATAAATGTTCGAGGGTTGACATCATATTTGATGTTTACCTTGAGAATAGTTTAAACTCACAAACAAGGAAGGAACGAGGAACAGGGATCCGACGGAAGGTTGTTGGCTCAGGTATGACACCGAAGTCCTGGAACAATTTTCAGCGCGTAAGCGAGAATAAAACAGAATTGTTTTCCTTCCTTGCAGAACGGATTGCATCTTTAAATCCATCTAAATTGGTTTGTGTTACACAAGGAGAAAACGTTCTTTGCAATTACAATATTGATCTATCAGGTCTTTGTCCTTGCAATCACGAAGAGGCCGATACAAGGCTATTTGTTCATGTAAAACACGCGGCTATTCAGGTATTGAACACATCTTTAGTTGTCAGTACTGACACAGTTGTTGTTGTTTTAGCTATTTCTATGTTCGCGAAACTTGAGATAGATAAATTGTGGATAGCGTTTGGCAAAGGCAAAGATCTCAGATGGATACCGATTCATGAGATATTAAATGCACTTGGCCCACGGGCATTAGGTTTACCATTTTTTCCATGCGTTTACTGATTGTGACACAGTATCAACCTTTCATGGAAAACGTAAGCGAACATCATGGTAGGTATGGGAAATCTTTGATGATGCGACAGATATGTTTGTTCGTTTGAGTCAAACACCTGCTGTCATCGATGACCAGGACATGGAATTTATTGAATCTTTTGTAGTCATCATGTACGACAGGACTACGACAACGTTTGCCGTGAACAAAGCACGTTTTGAAATGTTTGCCCGGAAGCAACGCCAGTATGGTGCCATTTCTCCAGCCAGGGAGGGGTTGCTAGAAGATACAAAAAGGGCAGCATATCAAGGTGGTCATGTTTGGGGCCAATCTTTGAAGCCTTACCTAGCCCAGAAGACTGGATGGGGGGGGGGGGGGGGGGGGAATTGGAACAGAAGAATTATTGGACACCAAACTGGACAACAACTTCCGGCGATTGCAGCGTCTTGCCAAGAACTGTTGAAATGTGGTTGCATGAAAGGAAGTTGTTCCGATAGATACAAGTGTTACAATGCTGGATTGTCTTGTACAACGCTGTGCTCATGCAACTGCTAAATTATAGTGACACATGGTTTAGCTTCATGATTTGTGAATTGAAGGGACTTGTTCTACAGGAAATGATCAATATTTGGTTTTCATTCGAAAGCTACAACATTGGTTTGTTTGATAAGACCAATATATTTTGTGTTAACATAATAACTCAAAGTTCAGAACGATAAAAAGACAAATTTAAAGAAAAACTGAAAAATCTGAAAATCCGAAATTGTCAATTTTTATTAGATTGTGACTACAAAATTGGCATTCAAGAAGCAAGATTATGTAAATTATGTCTATTGCATCTAGTGACAACCAATTTATACCGAAATAATGTTCTGTTGGAGGGCTTAGAGTGTAAATTTTTGAAATGTCCGTAGAATTTGCTCAAATTAGTAGGGATAGGGGTAATATTTTCGATTTTTGACAGGATTTGTCTGATGAAGTATTAAAACTCATGTGGTCATTCGTTAGCTAATACATTGTTCTTTTTGATGACACCTGCAAATTTCATATAATCAGAGGCGGTTTCTTTCTAAAAAGAAAAGAAGAGGAAATCTGGAAAAAAATCAAAAATCCCAAAATTTTCAATTTTTCGTAGATTGTGACTCCAAAAATGATTCTAAGCACGTCATATGGCCCATGGATATTCTTTTTGATAGTTTGCACTAACATTTTGTAAAAGAAAAGCTGTTGTTGACATAAGAACTCTTCAATAAAACTTAAAATAATTTACTTTTTTTTAAATTAATTTTCAACATTTTCCTATCTTATTAGCATTAAATTTGCCATGAATATTACAATACACTTTCTGGTATTATTAACATTGATTTAATAACATGAAAATGATAGAACCCATTACAACTAAAATTATCACACCAGATAGTGTCGATTTCGCCAGAGACCCTTATTAAAATGACGCCATTTTGAAATTCAAGATGGCCACCTTGATAAACAGATATTTTTTTGTGGCCAGGCATAAATTCTGATATAGCACACTAAAACGGTCATCTGTGCAAAATGTCATGCTTCTATCGCCATTTGCATGATTATTGTCCCAAGAAGCTCCACTATACCATAGACATTGGGAACAGGACGGGTGCTTTTGTTGTAGCAGAACGTGCTTAACCTTCCGCAGAAGCTGAGTTCACCTCTGTTTTAATGGGGTTCAAGTTGCTCGATTATTAGGTTTCTTTGTAATGTATTGTAGATCATTGTCTATCCTTTTGTCCATTGCACTGTATGTTTTTCTTCTGTTGACGACCTCTGATTATTTACTTCACTGAGTTTGATGCTGTTTTGACAACTGTTTTACCTGTTTTGTTCAAGTATTGTTATAAATACTGTTATAGTGACAGCCGAAACTTTGAGCCGTAATGAAAGCGGGAGGTTTGGCGCTTTAAAATCGGATTCAACCCACCATTTCTTTAGAAATGCCTGTACCAAGTCAGGGTCATTACGGTTTTCACAGTTTTCCGGTTGTTGACTGATTTTGTCTGTCTATATACTTTTTGACTTTCCCTTTGTAAGATTGTTCGGAGTTCGGTAATTTTGTTATTACCCTTATTTGGTATCTTCAACCTCTTCACGTGACAGTTACATTTCCCTACCTATTACCCAAATAGAAACAAGATTAAGACATTTTGCACATTCAGTATCCAGCTGAATCTTTCGAAAATGAATGTATTTTTTAGAGAAGGTATAATATGCATATTAACTCGCCTGCAATAGGACCTGCTGCTATGCTCGATAAACCTGACAATGCTCCGTTGATTCCAATCGCTGTAGAATAATGCTCACGATTAATAAGCTTTAACACAACAATACTGTTGACAGTAACAACACCACCAAGAGCGCACCCATATACACATGCTACAAAGATCAGCATAAGTCGAGTTTTGAAGAGAGGCAAGAGAGCAAGTGCGACACACCCTATAGAGGCAAATATTACCGGAAATACGGTGACACTTATTCCAGGTATTTGTTTTAAGATGCCAGGTACTAATCTAAATACAGCGGCCGTTGTGGTCATGATGAAGTATACATTAACGGCCTCTTCTCGAGTCATTCCACGTGACTGTAAATAGTCAATCAGAAATATAGAAACTATATTCAACACAGATGTTACCATAGCCATTGCTACTACAAACCAAACAAACAACCCATTGGTCATTAAAACTTTCAAACATTCCGTAATGTTAATAAGTGATTTCTGTGTTGACGGTGGACCCGACTTGCGTGATTTAACTTCTGCATACGTCATGCCGCAAACCGGTAAATTTAAAGCAAGTCCTCCCATAATAAGAATAGATCCTCGCCATCCGAAATTGTCAATGCAAAACTGGAGCAATAATGGAATGCACATAGCACCAACGCCAGTACCAAGTGATGCAAAGGATAGAGCCATCATGATTGCCTTGCCTTCAAAGTGCTGCGTTAGGCTAGTAAAGCTACTGTTCAAAATTAACGCAAATCCTTGACCTGCAGAAATAACAAAAAATAAAACATGTAAATGCAGACATATTCTTTGTGATCACTCTAAATAAATTGTTTCCTTGTTACATTGCACATATATTACAATGCCTCGGAATAATATCTTCAATGAAACGATATAGAGTAGACATTCATAACGGATCTATTAAAAATGCATGAGATGTACACTTATGAAATAAATGTTTAAACAATGATGAAAAACAAGTTCACCAATATCAACAAAACGAACAACCATTTATCACCTCAACTCATAGAACACACAAAAACACTACATATGACGGTGGACACAAAAATCAAGGTCCACGCCGGGCTAAAAGGGCTGTGTAAAGCCGGTCAATGGGATACATATAAAACGACGTTTTTGATTTCTTAATTTGCATCTTAATGGGACGCATTAAACGCGAAACGAGAAATTTAGTCGGTTGAAACACGAAAGTCTTGATTTTAGCTAATACCCGTAATATCTGTGCATATGCTATTTGGCTCATTTTCAAGCTCAGGAGGAACAAGGTTTACAATGTCTATTGTCTGTGTTTTGTTTTGCTGTCATTAAGTCATGTGTATAATTTGTAAGGAGAGGACTTCATATAAGTTGGTATAACCTGCTGTCCAATCCTATTGTTTATGTACAATAAAATATTATTAAACTACAAAGGTTTACAAACATATTACATACATTTGTACAGCTCTTATATATTTCTTACTGAATCTTTGTGTATGAAATAGATCGTACTTTATCTCCCTTGTTGTGTAACGTTTCACTCGGAAACATGTCATACGAAACCACAAACCTTTAATGATGTAACGTTTATAAATGTCTAGTTAGACGGTTGATACATTTGTATACGATTTCAACAAAGATCGTATCGTTTTCCTCTCTGTTTGTTAGAGGGCTTTATACATATTCAACATAACCGTAATGTGACAATGTACTTTTTTAATATTGGTCATTTACGTACTTGACGTTAAACAGCAATCAATCAATATTAAATCAATTTGCTCAGGTATGACAAGAATAACTTTATGTAATTGTTATTCAGTACCATATTTTCCCCATTATATCTATTTATAGTTCGGAAGAATTGCGCGTGTACGAGGCAGTAGATACACGACATCATTTACACTAATTTTATTGGACTTTATGTTGTCTTATTTGTTTTTTCGCAGAGGTTAATCATAAGAAAGAAAATACAGAATACAAATATTAAATACATGTACCTGTAATAACTCCTATAGTTATAACAAGATATGGTATGTCTGTAGTCAGAAATGACAGACATAATCCTAGTGCTGAGAGACAACCACCGACAACTCCTACCTTCCTGGGTCCAATTTTAGCTACTGCAAGCCCTGATCCAAATCCTATTAAAATAGCATAACAAAGTTTAAGCTTGTATAATTTCTTCTTTTAAAAACATAGAATGGTATTTCATTTGCTATTTTGGAATTAACAATTGAATGCACATTGGTACACCGACGATTTTATTGGTGGTATCTGCGTTGCTCATGTTTTTAGCTTTTGGCGTTGTGTGGTCTTTTTTGTTTTGTTTTTCCTTCTGTTTCTTCTGCCCAATGTTACCGATGCATCTATCTCCAGATTTTCCCTCCGTTGTTCTCTAAAGCTTTGTTCATCAATTAATTTACATTTACAATGAACCAGAATTTATAGCACGTGGTTAAATCATTGTTTATCCACAGCTACGGTTTCAAAAAAGACAGACGTAATATGGAATAGTGTACACCAATATGATAAGACAAAATTTAGCAAATATATAAATATGGAGAATCCTATGTACACCGGACCTTTAATAAACCAGAATCGTGTCTAAATCGAACAAGCATTTTAATCCTTATGTCAGTGTAATACAAACACTTGTCTATACCAGGCAATAACATTGGTTTCCGGTTTGTACAAATATTACTGTATTCATGCATTGTATGAAATAGCCGACTCCCGGTATCATGGTCTTATAACTGGATCTGTGATATCTTTGTTGGGCCCAAATGATGTCAGCTTAAGACAGGTTTTACTGTACAAGACACTTATAGATTTATGCATGTACATCAATCAAGCGTGAATATATATAAAATACGTCCATTGTCGGAAAATATAGAATTTATTTGTACGAGCTTTAGAAATAGGTAGAAAAGCGAGCTTTTCTACACTGCTTCGCAGCAAGCGCAAATTAATTTTATATTTAACGACAATGTACGTATATTTGTGTTTATCTTGTAATATCAAAAAGTCCAAAACAACTGCCAAATTATCTGAAAATAGCTGCAACAAATTGATGTTAGTCATTTCAGAAATTGCAGTAAAACTATGGGAAATTTTGTATGAAATTGCCCTGGTACTGAAATGAAATGAAAATAAAAAAATACCACACCGTAGGAACAATTCCAAAGTCAACTATCAAAAACGTAGAAAGAGGCAAAATCGATACCACTAACACACAAACACATGACCACTCATTGATATAAAACTGATGAAGTTTCGTAAGAAATTGCTGTGAAACTATCGTATATTTGTTTACAAAACTACTGTGAAACTATGGTATATTTGGTTACGCTGAGGTAAATCTTGTAATAAATTGTTGTTATATATACACTTCAACAAAAGTTAAGAGCCATCCAGTATGTTTTTCAAAGTTTTTCAAAGTTGTTTTTTTTCCTCTTTTTTTTTTAAAGATGAAAGAAGTTGAACCTGAAATACATTTTTGAAAATATTTCATAATGTATTAGATTACGGGCTACTATTTGAGTCCATCAAATTGTTGGTTATTACAAGTGGAAAAAGCGAGGTAACACGAATATTTTAAAACTTTAAAAAAGTCATTATGTTTTAAGAACTTTTGAATGAATGCATGGAGAAGTCTTATCACGCACATTTACTCAGTAGCGAGTATAACCACCACGTTTACACCAAAGCACCCGCATTCGCACTCGATTGTGTTCATATCAAGAGATATGGCAGGCTACTGACATGCTACAATCGCCTTTTGCTTTCTGAATTATCTTGCAATGCGAGCTCTGGGCGGTCTGGCGTTATTTTCCATAAAGATCGATGGACGATTATGAAAATGGGGTAGAATGTGTGCGTTGAGCACTTTGTAGCGGTATGTAACGCCATGGGGGTTACATCTTAAAACATGTAAGTCCAACTTACAATTAAAAGAAATACACCGCCGCCACGGAACGTTGTTGTCCACATCACGTTACCGCCATGAAATGCAGTGTTTCTATACCGCAAAACTCGAATGAGGACATCCACGGAGAACAATAAAAATCGACTTTCGTCTGACCAATTGACTCGTTTCCAACTACGAATATTCCAACGGAGATGGCCATGTGATCAATTCCATCGAGCCCCGCCGATGACATAGTTACAGTTGCGGCCATTTTATTGGACGCCTTTCGCACAGGCGCTGTTCATGCGGTCGTCTGTTTACATTCCTTACAGATACATGACCCCCAAAATTGAATTCATCTCGAATAAGAGCTGATGTCGCAAAATGATTTCTCCTGGCACCCGGGTTATATTGTTAGTCTATCCTCTCTAGGTTCATCAATCATTTCAGTCGCTTGCAAACACTGCATAAGACGATCAACTACAGAATGGTGAACCCCCATTTGGTCCGTCGCCCTTCTATTGCTAAAACCTTTTTGTGACATGCCCACAGCACGCCACGTATCTGCTATAGTCAATTTTCGCCTTTAAGCGATAAAAACACTATACCAAAAACTCTACAACCTCAACTTGTGAACATACTTTGTGTAATTAGGTATAGCCCGGTGACTAGAGGCATCATTTCCAAAATTTAATCGTCATGAATACTATACGGCTGTGTTATATTTCATTCGACTTGGCAATGTTCGTACTTTCAAAATAATTTGGTCGTCAAAAGAAAATATGGTGCAGTTTTTCAGAAATCAAGGTCAAAGGTCAAAAAACATTTTTCACACAAAAATTCATTGAATACCAAAATTAAAATCCCGACGAAAAATTGCATATTTGGTTTTCCTTATTCAATTTTCTATCGAAAACGTCGGCTGTCATCAAAAAATAATTGTTCAGGTTAGGTTCTGTGCAAATTTATGTGCTTTCACAAAAAGGGGGAGGGTTTTCGCTTAAAAACCTGGTAATTTTCCAAGCTGTCGATAATAAAGCCATTAAAACTTATCCAAACGTAAAGAAAATATAGAAAAATATGTATTCTACAAAATAAATATAAATAATAACCAAATTATAATGAGGAATATAAGTTTTGTTCACATAGATTTGTGTTGGTACATGTCCAATTGGCAACATTAACTCATACAAAACATACTTATATGTGGGTTAAAAGCAAAAACACAACTTCTTGTATGCAACAAAATGCATCAACAGAATATAAATCAGTAAGGAATAAGCCAAAACAACTGTACAAGGCATTCTGAGTGACTGGAAATGCCTTTTTCATGTGGCAATTGGAGCTGTTCTACACAAGACTTCAGCGAAACAAGATCTTTGCAGAACAATGAAACAGCTCGTCAAAAAAGTGTACATGATTATGTTGTTAACACATTAAACGTCTTCTGCAAGGGTATATGAATGTTTTTTTAACAGGATTCTGATCCTTGGCAAGAACATAAGTCAGTGCATGCAAGGTTCTGCTCTGCACAAACACAGAACTTTTTACATTGCGATTTCCCCTTGCATGAACACACTAGATCACGGAGAAATTCTGCTGACATGTTTCCTTCAAAGTAGACTGGATGCAAAGAATCCTTGACAGTTCGCCATCCGTATTCCATTGGTGAAGGCAGAGGTGGATTTGCCAGACAGGAAGCATGCCAAACTTTGGTCTGTAATGAGGCACGAAGAATATGTTGACGAAGCGCCGCTTCTGACGGTGGTAATCTAACAAGACTTGCATCCCGACTTGTAGTAAGTTTTACTCGAAGTTTGTTAATGTTATGATGAGAGGATACAAAAGACTTCTTCTGATCATAAAGCCTAGCTACAAACCGTGAAAAGCATGAAATAGCAGCATCTTTGTCGGGATCTCCCAAATTGTCTAAATCATGGAAATCTGGTGCTGCATCTTTCAGTATTTTGTACACTGACTTTTTGCCAATTCTGTAGAGTTCTTCCTGCCGCACATGCTCTCTCTGGGTGTGACACTACCTCTTCCTTCTTTGGAATTAGCAAAAAGTCAGTGTCACACCCAGAGAGAGCATGTGCGGCAGGAAGAACTCTACATATGATTTCTGAGAGAGAACATAGTTCATGAATAGATAAAAACCTACGACCGTCCTTAACACTACTAACGTTTCCCATTTGGACCCACAGTTCACTGGTGTTTGTCATCTGCTTATAAAAATAAACAGAGAACAATCACATCTGTATCAGAGGTTTTGATAATGATCCTGCCTTGCTTTCCCAATTCTTTGAGCCTTTTGTCAGTATGTAAAGCCTGGAGGATCATACGGGTGTCCGCCTCTTCTTGAGTGCTGTACAAATCAGGACAATCAAAGACTTCCTGGTCTGAAACAACTTTCACAATTTCCGGATTTCCAAATGAACCGGCAATGTAATACAAATTTCCAGGGGGCACTAATGGGTTACTTTGATTGAATTTGACAATGAAGTCACCAACAAAGTTTATGAGTGCCTGTTTGTTTTCTTTGACTAATAGAAATTTCTTCCAGTCAGGAATATTCCTGCCTTCTATGACTTGGAACACCTTTGTATGGGCAGTCACTTTGGTACGACGCTCTCTTTCAGCCGACTTGGTGGAGTTTTTTACGTCATACCGGTCAAATACATCTGCTACTGTATGTGCTTTTGCAAAGCATGATGTCAACTGTCTGCAGTAGTCGGTAGCAAGGTCTCCAAAGGTGATATGCTTCTTTGCATTCATGCACTGAACTAGTGCCATGCCATCTCTGATGTAAGTTGTCAACGAAGTGTCAAAATCCGGCAACGAAAGAACTGGGAAAACTTCATTTTCGAACTGCTTCACTAGATCTGATTTACAAGATATCCTCATTCTACCATCTTCATGGAACATTGACACCGGGATAGGCCTAGAGGATGTGAAAGAATATTGTCAATCGTGACATCATCTCTGCTATTAGCCAAAACCAGAGCACGTCTGAAAACAATTTCTGGATTGATATGACCGGTTATGATTTCACCAGATTTGCATTTCAGGGATGTCTTAGCATTCATGTGTTCAAATGTTTTCAATTTTGATTTTGAGATAGGGTTATAAAACCTCACAGACTGTCCTACAGAGAGAGCACTGTTAACAAAGTTTCTGCACTTTTTTTCACCTTCGTTGACAGCAGACAGCAAATAATCCTGTACTTCTCTGGTAGCATGCATGTCTGTAGAAATATTCATGAGACAAGGAGGGTGGGCCTCTATATCAAAGGGGTCAGTCATGGTTTCGTTCAAATGGTTTACAATTGCTTGGACTTGTTCCTCATCTCGCTTCAAAGCTGTTTGCCTCATTTCTTCATGTGAGGTATTGCTGGTGCTTGTAATACATGCCCTGTCGTTCATTGCACTACTAAATGATGCTAGGAAATGTCTAGTGAGTGTCCATCTAACAAGGGCAGATTTCTGATTCGTTATTCCTACGATACCACCTGAGCCCTTCGAATCTTTTATGATGGTTTTTTTCAGTTCCCATATCGCTCCAAATACCATTGAAACTGCCGGATGTTTGTCTAATGGAAAACTCGCCTTTTTCAAAAGCTGATTTTACCTCGGTTGGAAGTTCGAACATATCAAGTATATATACAGGCATCCATCTAGAGTAATTTGTACGGTTAGTAATGAAGAAATAGGGCAACATTTTTGATGAAAACATCAGATGTGCCGACCAATCACCCTCCCGTTCTGCTCGTACATTTGACAACATAATTTGAACCGCCACCAGAGACATATCCCAGTATTTGAATGTAGGTGATGCATCGCATCCCCATTTTCTAAACTTATGGATTAGAGGCTGTACATGATCTTCAAAAAATTCTTCAACTTTAGTTAGTAGTACTGATGTTTCAATCGTCTAATCACAGATACTTCTATGAAATTCAAACAACGCATTCCAGAACGCTGATGGTATCTGATCGATGTAGTCAAAGGTCCTACACCAGTGTATGAATGCCGCGATAAACATAACTTGTAGGGCTTCAAATACAAGTGTGAACCCCCTGACAGCCCTGTTAAATTCTTTGCCAACCAGCATAAGCTCAGCTGTGTTTCCAGCATACACGCCAGAATCAACCAAAAGATCACAAAGACCGCCATCGGCCCAAAGTTTCCCTATCGAAGACAAACTGTGAAAACCACCAAGTCTAAGAATATGGCGATTGAAAATATCAGGCTTTGACCATTTCACCTGTTGGGCAATAGCATAAAGTTGCTGGTCGAATGTTTGTATAGCATGCTCCTGACCAGCTTCATTGGTCATATCAAGACATTTGTTCATAGCTGTATATACTGTCGCCATATCATTTGGTTTAGCATCTATGATCGGGGGATAGGCAACAACTGTTACATCAGGGCGCCTCTCAGACAATAGACAGTTGAACCCTGTCCAGAATGGAATCGTCTGTCCAGTAACTTGAAACTCAAGTGGCAACTCTACAATATCCCTTGTCAAAAGTCTAGAAAGAACCCATATCTGATCAATGACATTACACCTACCATTAACACATGATTGTAATTTGTCGAAAGCATCTGATCGTCGTGAGGGTTCAGCTCGACACTTTGGCTTAGAGTAAGGGATGGCATCAGTCAAAGATGATGTTGTATCATCAATAGACAAAGACCTATCAGTTCCTCGGTTGATTCGTTCAGAACCGTAGTTATAATCACCAGTTGACTTGATCTGAAATACAGCCCTAGCAAGTGAATGGAAGGTGTTCTTTCCGTCTAATGTCTCAGTGTTTAGGTCAATATTATCAGAGCCCTCTTGAATCAAATGACCCCCTTCTGAAATAGGAAGAATGCCTCCAGGAATGTATCGATCACCACTGATTCGATCGATTTCATGGTTTGCAACACTGGTCAAGTATCTACGCAATTCAGTATACGTAACACAAATTCCATGCACATTCAAAATTTCAGAATGGTACGACTGTTTGCAAAAACGCATTCCGTTAAGGCTAAACATTTCCTTACACTTTCTTTCTTCACATCAGAAGGAATGCTGCACGCTTTAAATGCCTTTTCGTCCGTTATCCAACTAAGAAGTTTAACTAAAGAACCGGGCATCGACTGTAATGAGTGTGCGAATGTTACTTCCGTTGATGCTGGGTAGTGATCTGCCGAAAATCTGAAGTTATCGATGTTCTTCCGGATAATACTAGCGACTGCGTGTAAGAGTTGAGCATCTGTTTGTTCACTATACGAGCTGTTTAATTGATTCTCTTGTGACCATTTTAATTCTGCTTTCAAATTACTTGCTGCCTTGATTGCATCCCCTAATGTAATAGAACTACTCATAATAATGTTTGACTTACCCTGGCCTTGTTGCGATTGGATGACAATAGATTCACCATAGTGACTTTCCAACTTTCGCTGCAGCTTCCTGGTTGTTAAGTCTTTAGGTACGTGTTCAGGTAGGTCAAGCAAAGAAGATAATAAGAATGCCTTTTTGCTTTTCACCAAATCTTCACTAATATCATTAACTAGTTGCGAAAATGCAGCTTCGATATCTGAACTGGAATTATCATTTACCTCACTCTCTTGTTTGACGCCTACTATATATTTTGTCATACACTGGTTATGGTAAAAGGCCTGTTCTTTAAAACTGTCATGGCTAATTTTAAAAAGCATGGTGAAATCACCATAATAGTCGGCGGGCGGTTGAAATACGAGTCACTCTTTCGTCAGATTCAATTTTCAGAAGTCTTTTGTTTTGTTTGTAACTTTTTTTGCTGCAAAATAAGCACGCACTCCAATTGATAGCAGAAGACTTAGATCTAGTTAACATACTCGGGCCTTTACTGTCCTTGCTTGGATCGGCTGCTACTTCATCAGTTTGTCTGCTAGTAAACACCACAATGCTATGCTCACTTGTGTATGACTTGTAGTAGCTTTTATGATAAACAATATCTAAACTTTCTTTCGGGATATCATTGAGTGAACCAAACTCACTAATAAAATTTGCGTAAATTTCATCTTTACGCCTATCAACCGCATCAAAAAACCGTGATTTACTGTGATCCGTAAATGAAACAACTGTTTCATGACCACTTTTCTGACACATAGCACATTTTTCTAAGATTAAACTAAGTTTTCGCCTCTTAGAAGTACTAGGATCAAGTTTCAATGGACTTCCCAGTTCTGTCATCTTTTCGGTTTTTGTCGGATCTCAAGTTCTAAAAATAACTTACAGCTCAATAACTAAATTTGCCTCTTAGAATGAACAAAAATGAAAAATAACTATCACCACAACCTCAAATTCGAACAAACAATTTTTAAAAGTCAAAAGAACAAAGACACATCAACAAATACAAAAGAAATCAATCAATAGTTAACGTAAATTAATCAAACATAAGGTGCACTCGAAGTTCAAGATCAATATGGTGAACAAAGTATTCAGATCTACCGGGAACGGACACAACTTTCCGAAAAATTAAGTAAGGTAAAGATTTGTTAGTCTATATATTTTGGGTGGTATATAAAATCCCATTAATGAAACTTAGATAAAAAAAAGGTGTGTCACTAAATAGGGTAATGATTATATTTTTAATTTCTACTAGTTACTTAACTATTTATCAACTGGCGCATTATTGTACAGAATTAAAATCTGGTGAAACTACAAAATGACCCCATTTACAATATTTGTTATTGTTATTATTTTCCAATAATAGGTTTATTGTGTTAGTTTTTTCGCTTAATGAATAAAACATTACATGTAAACTTTGAATCCAATGCGAAAGAAATATATTTCTATACAGTTTTTAAATACCGGAGCAAAACTGTTAGCCACTCGAGGTCCAAATTTAAGTAAATTTTGCTAACTATACATAGAATTTTAGAAAACTGCACCATACGACTTTTTGACGACCAATCTAAAATCAAAGTAAAATCATTTTCCTACAAGTGTGCCAATTTTTAGCCGTATAGTATGAAGTGAAATTAAACTCCGTTAATATGCGACTTTTCCGTAGTTGGTCACCGGGCTAGTATGACACCAATTGTAAACCGTTTTTAATCGAACACGACTTTATCGATCATATGTGTTACATATTTAATTAAAGATTATGTGTACATATCTAGATATTCTTTACAGCAATCACATTTTTAAAAAGTTAATTTAAAAAAAAAGGATATTTATAAAATTAATCAAGTGGCACTTAACCTTTGTCGAAGTGTATATAATAAACAAAACTGTATGTATTACAATGCCTTTGCTGGAATTGACTGTAGATTTTGATATTGTCCTGGTCTTCAAATAATGGTTATTAATCTTGCTTCAACTGTTTGTGTCAAGCTCCACTGAAGATGTTAAAATACAGTAATTATAATACAAATTTTACGTAATACGATTTTTCATTGGCTGTATTTCATTACCATCAAATCCACAACGGACATGTCGTCAATAAGAGTTTTACCTTGCTCTACGGCTAGAGAGATGATTTCAATTTTCCCATAGTAAACTTTCCATTTATATGTAGCAATATTCCAGTAGTACTTGTAAATGGAGTATGTATATATATATCCTATCATCTAATACGATATTCTAGAGCTAACATGATTCACTTAATATGCTAGAGCTATCATGATTCACTTGATAGAGGGTCACTGCTAATAAAGAAGTAAGTGAACCAATTCCTCATTTGTGACTTACCACCGGAGAAACACGACGGGTGCATCTAGTGGAGTAGGAACTGCTTAACTTTCGGGAGCTCATGCGTTCATTCCCGGTTTTTATTGGAGTTTATTTTGCGCATGTCGTCCAATTACATGGCTTCAAGTTTTAAGTTCCGCGTTGTATTGTGCGCTATGATTTCCTTGAAAAAACTATCTTCGGTTCGTCTTTGCTCCAAGTTTTCCTAGACGGTTCATGTGTTATCTATGCAATCTCCCTTCGCTTACGCATACTGATGTAAAGCACAATTTCCATATCAAATGAAATTCGTGTCCATTAACTGTAACAGGACGGTTGCCACTGGTGGAGCAGCAACTGCTTAACAATCCGGAATCCGTGGTCCTCAATCTATAGTTTTCTCTGTATTGTTTTGTAAATCATTGTGTGTCTTTCTGTCCCTTCGATAAACTTTTCTTTAAGAAATAAAATAAAATAATATAATTATCCCTTGATTGCCCCTTCTAATATATTCTGTCAACAGGAAGTGAACTGGATACACAATTAGGTTTTGAAACCTCAACAGGTAACATATTACAGTGGCGCCAGAAAAAAGCTCTATTTTCGATCAGTGACGGTATATAGTAAAAGTGTATAGTCAAACATAAATGTACTTATCAATGTATTCAGTATTACCTCCTAAGTTAAGCATTGCCATCGTTGTGGACTGTATCAGTGAAGTTTCTGCCTTTGTCTTTTGAAAATATTCCAACCACTCGTTGTTTAGCACAGACATGTTGAAAGCAATGCCGAAGCATATACAGAGGCTATAAAAACTAGCCATCAATACAAGAACCTTCTGAATTCGGCTCACCGGGGTGTTGATGACGATGTGCGCAGCATTTGTAGGTTTGTTTAGCCCATGTCTATACAAAATGAAAACAAAAATAAATAAAGCGGAAGGCAATAATTGTTTTATTCGGAAGAACATAAATATGCACGTAAAAATCTTGTGAAATATACTGAACCGCCAAAGAAACATCGTTCTTTCAAAGATTGCAAAAATTGATGATTTGCTGTGTAGGAACATATGCAGGTAAATCGTTTGTATAATGAACACGATTATGTCTTTAAAACATTTTAGGGTTGACTACGTACTTATGCGAAGATATTGGTTCTCAAGAGGGTAGTGGAACGCGTTTAAAAGTATGGAGTGAAAAACAGGAAAACATACTACTGAAACTCTGCTTACTAAATACGATGAAAAAGTCACAGGTTGAACGTCAGACAAATGTCACGACGCTGTCTTAAGCAACGAGAACCAGCTATTGGAGGATTGAAATCTAGGCAACGGCCTCAACTCATGCTTAGAGAACTTTTTTCGTAATAAATAGAACAGAAAAAGCGCTCACTTGATTATTAACAACAACTAATCAATTTAGTTAGGATCTTTGGTTTTCTTGCTCTCAAAGATTTTAAATTTATTTGGGTTTCAAGTCTTTTGACTTCGTGCGTACCTGATGAAGTGTATTCCAGAAACGCGCCATGTACACTAAATGAGATATCTACGTTTGTATTATTATCACTGGCCTGGGTCGATACCTCTCCTGGTGGACTATTAGTTCTTGGAGTAGCATCCCTTCAGTAATTAGCTACGACACTGACTTTGTTTATTATATATATTTACAGTTCCTAAAAAATGGCTATGAGCGTACTTGATGAAGGTTATTCAAGAAACGCGTCTTGCGCACTAAATTAGATATCTACAGGTTTTGTTTTCATTTAAATATACAACGTAATATAACTTGAAGATGTCACGAATATACTTCAGTATAAGGGACCATCGTGGTTGATATGGTATGTTAGTTGGATTAACAACTAGCTGTACAATCAGTGCCTATCACCACTAAAGTTGTGATCTCGAACCCCGTTCATGGCGAGATGTACTCGATACAACATTATGTGATAAAGTTTGTCAGTGACGTACGACAGGTTGGTGGATTTCTCCGGGTACTCCGGTTTCCTCCACGAACCGCCACGATATAACTGAAATAGTATTGAAAGTGACATTAAACACCACAAACCTAAACCTAACCTCTTACACAGGCATTGAAAATAATATTATAGAAACCAAACATATTAGGTACCTACCTATCTCCTCTGACTTGTAATTGACTAGTGGTTTCTTTTTCATCAAATAAACTACCATCGTATCCGCCATTAGATAGAGAATACACTGGTTGATCATTATTATTAATGTGTGAATTATGAGTGATACAACAGTCTGTTGTAGTAAGCGTCATACCTCTGGTCAGTTTGAGAATCACCACACGTATTTAGAATAGTACGATGATACAATTCATTTATATAGCCTGGGTGACCACTAGGGTAATTGTGCTATGCTTTATCGCAAATTTATTTTTTTAAGTATACATTTCCGCCTTGAATCATAATTGTATATTTTAGTAAACATATGTTTTTCCTAAATTTCTGATGTTTGTTTCAAAGAAAATGTTAATATTAATTTTGACCCCTTAATCATTTAGTAATGGCCTTCGTGAATTTAAATGGTTCAAGTTCATTCATAGATTATTCTAAATCACGTAATTGATTTTAATATGGCACAAGTTATGTGCGACTTATCATAAGAATATTATATGCGTAAAATTAACATCAAAATTATAACAAATTGTTTGGACGAATTTTTAAGAAATCATTACATTAAGTATGTTTTATTTTTGTAATATGAATGCATTCTTTTCCTTTGATCTTTTTGTGGTTTATATACCAGAATGTGAGCAACAGTAAAGAACTATGAAATAATACACGCAGACACGAGATATTGCACACTAAATCTGGGTTGTAGTTTTATTACTCTCAGAGAGTCGTGCAATAATCAACGACATAGATCTGATATTGGGTGATTGTTATGTAACGACCTAGATGTGATATCGTGTGATTGTTGTGTAACGACTTAGATGTGATATTTTGTGATTGTGGTGTAACGACCTAGATGTGATTGTTGTGCAACGACCAAGATGTGATATTGTGTGATTGTTGTGTAGCGACTTAGATGTGATATTGTGTGATTGTTGTGTAATGACCTAGATCTGATATTGTGTGATTGTTGTGTAATGACCTAGATGTGACATTGTGTGATTGTTGTGTAACGACCTAGATGTGATATTGTGTGATTGTTCTGTAACGACCTAGATGTGATATTGTGTGATTGTTGTGTAACGACCTAGATGTGATATTGTGTGATTGCTGTATAATGCCAAGTGAGCATTGTCAGCAATATCATGGCGAGAACGATTAACATTACATGACTGAGACATCGGAGAATTAACATTATACAATTAATGACTTTGGATGAGGTTAATACCACGATTCATCAACCCCAGAGATCTGATTATCACCGAGGCCATGGTGATAATCAGATCTCTGGGGTTGATAAATCGTGGTATTAACTGAAATCCAGTCATCAATTGTTTTATTATATGAGTAAATCTGAAGTTAGTGATATTTTATTTATACTGTAATAGCCATCACAAAGCAAAAAAGATATGCGGTTCCCCAAGGTAATACTTGAGCGAGCCTCTTATCCACCTGTGTTCAAAAGTAATGTTAACCTGGCGTGCACTTTTGAGCGGTGATCATCACATTTTGAAATGGAGAGTGAAGTAGTGTTTTGTCCAATCAGAATCTAGGATATTTATAGTCATATAATAATCACAGTTATAACTAACAACAGTATCACAGAAATGATCTTTGAAGAATTTTTAGCATTTGGTTAAAGTGATACTTACTATTTTCCCCGTACTTTCAATGTTTAAAGAAACCAATCAAATTCAACGGTTTTGTAATCCATTTTCAAAAATAAGAAATCCAAAGGTCAATTTACAAGGCACTCAATATTTAACTGTACACCCGCAAACCATTTTGGCTTCCAGCCTACCTTCTTCTATCGATGGATTCCATTCTATAATATTAAATTGAGAGATGATATCCTGTGCTTATTTTCAAAATTTAAATTGTAAAGAAACAGTGAAATTTGTTAAACGACTTTAATGCCACTTTCAACAATATTTCAGCTATATCGTGGCGGTCAGTTTCATTGGCGGATGAAACCGCGGAGTACCCGGAGAAAACCACCGACCTGTCGCAAGTCACTGACAAACTTTATCACACAATATTGTGTCGAGTACACCCGCCATGAACGGGGTTCGAACTCACAACGTTACTGGTGATAGGCACTGATTGCATAGGTAGTTGTTAATCCAACTACAATACGCGATCATGATCACGACGACCCCAACGAGTTTCTAAAACCATGTTAAAACTACAAACGTAGAACTATAAATGATACCAGATCATGATTCTTTAACGTTTCTTAGCACTGTTCGGAACAATAATGCTAAATGTAACACAAAATAGTGAAGATTTAAGTGAACATAAACAGAAAATACACCCGGAAGTCAAAAGCTAAGGAACAAGACCTTTTTGCTGTTGTCATGTCATAGTTATCGGTGGTGCTTCAGAGTGAGTGCAAGAATGCTCCTTTATTACAATTGACTGACATACTTAACAATATATCCAATACACCCTGGGTTTGGGGTTATTATTTAAGTCTTCGACACTAGCAAAAAAATAAAAAAAATAATAAAGTAAATAAATAAAAACAACAGACATGCAAGAAATAACAAACTCTCATGAACACATTCGTAAGATTAATGGACAGTGTTAAAACTATTTGATAGCGGACGGAAGTCCTCATTACAATATACCACTAATGGACTATTTCTCGCGTCGGTCTCGCGAGACTACAGATATGTAGGCGCTGACATTTAAACTCGGATGTGTAAAGCCGACATAGAAACGAAATAAAATACTTTCATGAAAAAGATTTAAATAATAGTAAAATTGTTCTGTTTTTATGAAATAAAATAGTGTATTTCTGTGCTCAAGTCAATAATTTCAACATAACATCTATTTCATTGACAACTATGCACCCTATGTCAATTTCGTAAAATCGTGACGTCATGTGTAAACAGACACAGCACCTTTTTCAAGAAGTATGTCAAGAAAAACAACCTTCCCACGGAATAATAAACGATGAATATAGAATAAATGTAACTCAGTTTAGAACAACAATACATAAATATTGTCAGAAAATAAAATACTGTCTTGTCGTGTCAAAGTCAAGAAATTTCAAAACAACATTTATTTCATAGACAACTAGCATCTATGTCAATTTCGTAAAATTGTGACGTCACTTGACAAGCACACCACCTTTATCTAGTGTGTCCAGACAAACACCTTTCTAACGGATTAGTAAAAGAGGATTATAGAATAAATTTGACTTAATTTAGGACTACAATGCATAGATATGTTCAGTGAAAATCAAAAATATTTGTGGAGTATTTGAAGCCTAGGTAGAAAAATTCGCCTTGGTTTGTGTGTTTTTGTAGAATATACACAGATGATAGTCCTAATATTAACTCGGATCGTGCAAAACTCTGACTAATACAACACTAGCTGCAATAATGTAGCTCATGTGACAAACTTGTGTCTCGGCAGAGCTACAACGCGGTCCCATTCGGCACAATGGAGCAAAACAAAAGGTGCAGTTGAAACATAAAAACTCACTATTTACGCTTCAAACATTTCATTATAACTATTACTGATGATCCCAGTCCTTGTTAAATCGGTTTGGCTGAGAAATATATGCTTTTCAAAGTTAACAACAACCTTGTTCAAATTTATCGATCGTTTTCCATAACCGGAAACTACGGAAGGCGGAGCTTTTCTAAATATGGTATTTCTTACTACAAGCTGATGTAACATTCCAATCGTAACTACTCGGCCATTCTCGCTACCCTGTTATTTGCAGGGTAGCGAGAATGGCCGAGTAGTTGCGATTGGTAAACATTCACGCCTAAATCGCCAAATATGGTATCGACATCCAAATAGTGAGGTCGGAAATGACGAAATTCAAAATGTAAACATGGATTTTTATTTTGTGGGAATTACATTCTAAAATACTGGTAGGTGATAAAAACTTGTTATAATAATGGACAAAAGGAAAGGTTATGTCTTATTATTGATAAATGCAGGCGTCAGAAGCTCTGTAAGCGAGCGCAAAAAATCTCGGCGGCTGCTCCATTACGTGTAAGGGCATCCCGTTATAATCCTTGCGAGTAAGCGAGCATTTAGGGTTTTATTATTAGAACTAATACAACACGGACGTACTGAAGTGACTTAGGGTCAACAGAGACTTCCTTTACGGACAACTCGTGTTCATTTTTTCGAACCGAAAAAGACTCGGGTATATTTTTACGCATGGCATTATGGATGTCACACCAACCTGTCGAACTCCAAATAAGTGACATTTCGTCATATGCCTTACCAGTTTAAAAGAAATTCAAACACAATTCCTGTCTAATTATCCAAGATTATTTCTACTACAATATTCCTGAAGTTTTGCAAACAAATATTATGATTTAGAAGGGAAAGAAATTAAATAATCTGTCACAACATTGGCCACAAAAAAATATTCTGCTTTACATATGTATAAAAAAAAATCTGGTTTAAGAGTATTGTTTTGGAAAAAAAAAAATCCCAAAAGTTGTGCAATAAATCTCAAGTATACTTTATGCCATATCTACACACCTATAAACCTCACTCTATTTGAAATTTATATTAAGGATTTCTTTTAGTTTTTCAAACTGTACTTGACCTTTCAGTAATTACGCGCTATTTTTAATAGATATTGTAAGTGTACCTTATAAAAAGGGATTGCTGCCTCATGTATGTACTGTCACTTGTAGGGCTATGAACATTTGATAATAAACACTTAATACTATAACAAAGTCAACGCAAAGCATGACATATCCCCTCACTGTTAAATGGCTAAAACTTAAGTCCATCTGTAACCTTGACCTTTGACCTGTGACCTTCGCAATAGGCTTCAAGGCTTTGTATGAAATAAGTGTCGACTAAGTTTGGTAAAAATCCACTGAAAGATGTAGACTAGTGTCTTCACAAGGATAAACACACACAAAATGGTTAAAGTTCAAATGTGACCTAGACCTTTGACATTTGAACTTGGAAATCAGTAGGCTTCCAGATGTATGTACAAAGTGTGGACCAAGTTTGGTCAAAACGGAATAAAAGATGTGGCCTCTAGAGTGTTCACAAAAATGTACGCCATTTAATTAAGAGATGTACCTGTATAAACTGAATAAAAAACCAGTGTGTCATTGTGTTTTATATAGTAAAGATCTGAACTTGTTTAATTAAAATCCTCACTTGTTTATTTACATGTACAAATGCGAGATATAACATGGATATTTATAGTATATATAAGCTGTATGCATAGCATCTAAAAATGAATACTGGCTCACACCTTGAAGCATTGAAAACAAATCTGTTTTGACTTGGTAAGAAAGAAAAAAAATTAGTTTGATTGCAATTGAAAAAAAAATAAAAATGTGTCCAACTGTTTAAAAACAAAATTCAGATCAGTACAAAAAACCATACCCAAAATTATTTTAGAAGTTGGTCCGTTTTATCTCCCTTTGACCCTTTTTATATCGGAAACATTAAGAGTTTGAAAATGCATGCAAGAAATTTCACAAGGAATCACAAGAAGTGTGAGTGAGTGCTTGTTGTTTAACACCAACGCAGCAATTTTTCAGGTGTATCCTAGCGAGAACATGTTAATATTCAATGAGATGATGAATCGCAAGAAGAAAAATCTTACTTAAAACTTTAAACAAAATAAAAAAAACTTTTGGATGGTGGCTCCATTTTTATCCTTTGTGTCATGAAATCGGTAAGAGCCATACAAATATATCGCCATTCTCTATAAAGAGAATAGTATAAGTCAGTGATCGTGTTTCAGAGAAGAATATTGAAAAGTAAAAGCTTACCGATGATGAGAACGACAGACGATGACATCGGACGCATAGTGATGACAATATCATGGGACATACTCATATTTACTAATAGGACAATTAAGATATTTTATTTTATTTAAAATAGTTTTAATAATAATATATTTATTGAGCAGCTCTGTGGGTTTGAACCATGGGAACCTTCACCAACGACCAGCCTTGAAAATAATTTCAAATATACTTCCGTCCTCTTCAAAGGCCTTGCTTTCTCATATTATGGGCATTATTGAATTCGAATTGAGAGCACAACATACATAAGGTTGAAGGAGATCGACCAGGCATATTAACTTTCCAAACTACATTAATAAAACAAAAACAAAACATATACACGAAAGACGGTGAAAGATTTAACAAAAGGCAATATTATCATGTACAAATTTACATGTGACATGAACTAAACAAAACTATCACATTGTAGAGAACCTATGAGGCGGGGTCAGCAACCAACAATAATATTCTGTCATTTATTCGTCATCACATACAATTTACACGTATGCTAAAATTTGTAATTAAAAGGAACACGGTAGTGAGTAATGACAGGAAATTAAATATAATTTATATTCGTGTGGATAAACAGGGAGAAAAATAAGGTGAAACAGAAGATGTTAACGTGTGTGTAATCTCTGACCTTGTATAATGTTACATTTATTGTAGTTCAATCCAGTAATAACCAGTTTTACAGCTAGCTTCACCATGAGAAAACATATATAAACAATATTTAGGTATAACAAGATTGTCGCAGAGAACATAACCTGCATTACAATCTGACAACACGTGTTAGCCCACAACAAAATATGTACGTTCGGAACAATTACTTGAGAAATGATAATTGAAATGCTATAACAAGTTATGATGTGGAGGTCCAGGTCTTAGACAGAAATAGGAGTATCATTCAGCTGAGAGATGAGGCTGCATATGTCGAGGTACGCGTCTTATCGATAAAAGAGAATACTGTTCAGTTGATTTATGTTGCTGTATAATGTCGAGGTTCAGGTCTTGTCCAGAAATAAGAATACCGTTCATCTGTTTGTTCACTGTTTTCCTCAGTGGCATATCTTTTACTCCCATCTTGACATCGTCTATCGCGGGTTCAACTATTGAGCAATGTTCACTCTATGAACTAAATGATGAAAACTCGACCTATTGTATTCATTCATTATGAGGCAGTATGTAATAGCACACGTTATATCTGATAAATAAGTTAAATCAATTTACCAACAGATATATTGTACTTTTAAATTTACATGTTTTGGTTAACCGGTGTTACATACTCATTTTTCCCCCATACTCATTCTTCTCCCCGGGAAAATTAGTATATACTCAGTTTTCCCCCCGGAAAAATTAGTATATACTGATATTTCACCCCGGAAAAATGAGTATATACTGAATTTTCCCCCCGGAAATCCAAGTATGTGTTAACACATACTAATTTTTTCCCTCGTACTAGTTTTTCCCCTCTCCTATTTTAATAAGGTTTTTCTTGTGTACACTTATATTCATATATATGGTGGAAGACATAATAGTTAAATGTGGACGAAAGAAGGTATCAACAATGATAATAGTAATAACTAAGGCAAGCATGAACATGGAGTGAGAACGGATAAGGTAGGAGGAAAGGATGGGGAAAAACACTTGAGTGATAAAGCGATCTTCCTTAGTGCAAGTGAGAAAAACTCAAGTTTGCTAAGTGCTGGAAGGCACAACTGACAGGTACGAAGAAGAGGGCAGGAAGGAAGGAATATAAAGAGAAGGATAGAGAGGACGGAGGGAGAATGGTAAAACGATGATGGAGAGGAAGGAGAGATAGAGGTATAAAATAAGGAGGATGACGGGGAGGAATTAGGGAGGGAGTCAATATGGAAAAGGATGGAGATAGTGAGGAGGATAATGATGAGGAAGTAGTGAAACAGGTATTGAAGAGGAGATTTGAAGGAAGAGGATAGAAAGGACGAAGTGACAAAGGTAAACGAGGAGGAGAGAAGTAGTGAGGAGGAGGTAATAAGGAGGATGATGATGACGACGGAGGAGAAAAGTATACGGAGAAGGTAATTAAGAAGAGTTAATAAGGAGGATGGAGACGGAAGAAAGACAGAGGTAATGTGGTGGATGATAATATTACAGGAAAGAGAAGAGGTAATGAGGTGGCGGATTGAAAGGAATGAAGGATGGAGAGGTGGTGAGGATGACTGGGAGGAAGGAGGGAGAGAGGTAGTGAGGATGACTGAGAGGAAGGAGGGAAAGAGGTAGTGAGGATGACTGAGAGTAAGGAGGGAGAGAGGTAGTGAGGAGGATGGATAGGAATGAGGGAGAGAAGTAGTGAGGAGGATTGAGAGGAAGGAAGGAGAGCGGTAGTGAGGAGGATGCCAGAGGAAGGAGGGAGAGAGGTAGTGAGAAGGATGGAGAAGAAGGAGAGAGAGGTCGTGAGGAGGAAGGAGGGGAGAGGATGACTCAGAGGAAGGAGGGCGAGAGGTAGTGGATGGAGAGGAATGAGGGAGGAGAAGTAGTGAGGAGGAGGATTGAGAGGAAGGAGGGAGAGGCCGTGAGTAGGAGGGAGAGAGGTAGTAAGAAGAGGAGAGCAAGGAGGGAGAGAAGTAGAGAAGAGGAAGGAGGGAGAGAGGTAGTGAGGAGGATGGGAAGGAAGGAGGGGAGAGGTAGTGAGGAGGAGGATGGAGAAGAAGGAGAGAGAGAGGCAATGAGGAAGAGGATGGAGAGGAAGGGTGAGAAAGGTAGTGAGGAGGACGACTACTTTAATAAATTTCCCCCGACAATGCCTTCAGTGGTTCTTGAAAATCGATCAATCAGAATGTTCAAAGTTTCCTATCGATCTGCACCAAAGAAACAACACGTGTGTAGTACCTCATAGTGAACACCCTCAAAGTTAAATTGGTTAAATTATGTTCAGTGGTTCTCAATGAGATTACGAAAATGTAATTCATAGGTTTTCAAAGCAATTTTGACCTTCGCTGTCGACCATTTTGAATTTCCGATCGGCATAAAAACCATTATCACCTGTAAAGGACTCTGAAATTGCAAGACAATGTTTACAACCATGATATGCAGGTCAAGTTCAATTGCAGCCAGACCCCATATACGGCTTGGAAGTTAGGCCCACTTAGCTGAAAGCGGAGAACTCCGTGTCCTCAGACACATTCTTCTTTTATTCATTTTTTAGCGAATTGGCATGAAAAGTAACAACACTTGCGTAGGACATAATAGTGAACACCTCTGCCAAGTGTGGTTAAATTCTGTTGAGTGTTTTTCAAGTAGACCATGAAAATGTTGCTTTACATATGGTTTCAAAGCAAACTTTGACCTCCGCTGGCAACGATTTTGAATTTCCGATGGGCTCAAAAAGTAACAAGACCTGTCAAGGACCTTAAAATGAACATACAAATCACGTTTCCATACCATCGCTTAAGTGTTTCTTGAAAAAAGATTATTGAAAAACTAACAATGTTTCCAATGTCTCCTGATGACCATTTGTTGACGAATCGGAAAAAAATCCCTCATCCGATCTAAACAAACACCAGATCCCTCAGTACAATTTCTAGTCAATATGCAAACCACAGATAAATTCAATGCAGACGAACAATTACGCATTGGTTGACCATATGCGAACGCTAACTGATTTCAAATCCGATACGACAATTATAACAGATTTAAATTCGATTTAATGATTCAGTTTCAATCTGGAATACGTGTGAATATGGTATTATAGTGCTACCACTTTCGGTAGATCAATCAAAAAAGATGGAGACAAACGCATTTATCAAGATGGCTCAATTTTATAATAATTTGATCATGAAACGAAGCAAAAAATAGTTGTGCTGATATAGTAGAGGGGGTTAGGAGGGGGTCTGACACCGAAACCCCGAACTAAAAAACTTGAAATCCCCTTAGTCCCGAACTAAAAAACTTGAAATCCAGAAGTCCCGAATATAATAAAATTTCAATCCCAAATCCCGAAATGGTCAATCCCGAATTCTCGAGCTTAAAAAAACACCATCCCGGAGTCCTGAAAAGGGTCCTTCCCCCCTCATAGTACTTGTTTAATTTAGAGAATAATGTTACTAAACGTTCATCATTTGAAATGAACATAATATGATAAATTGGTATAATTATGTTCGGTAAAACAAATCCACACTCTGACAGTAGAACTAATAATTGTATCATTCATAGTTATGCGTCATTGATGGACACTGCCATTCTATAGTTACTGATCTTTATTTAAAATGATCGATTACAAACAAACAAGCTACCACAAAATAGTTTGTTTAGTTTAAAGCTAATTATGTTGTGTCTCGATGTACTGTAAACAGTTGAAATTCTTAAGAATAAATTAACAGATAACCATTGGCGAATCCAAGGGGGTTCCGGTGGTCGAGTATGAGGGGGAAACTCCAGTATATTCTCAGATTTCCCCCCTAAAAATCAGGGGGAAAGATGAGTATATACTGATCTTTCCGGGGGGAAAAATTAGTATATACTGATCTTTCAGGGGGAAAAACTAGTATATACTCATTTTTCCGGGGGGGAAAATTAGTAGGGGGAAAAATGAGTATGTCAGTGCAACACGTGATCGATGATATCTTCCCTTTGTCGTAATCACAACCGATGGAGCAATCAAAAATGGACAAGATTGTGACAAGTTTCAACAAGTTTATTCAACAACACTCAGACACAAATTGTGTAACATGGTGACCTGTATACAACACATAGCATATAATACATTGCAGAGTGCACAGACTATACGATAATACAGCATATAACATAATGAACAGAGTATGCAATAACGTCGCGCAAGGTGTTGCGTTACCAAACGTAATGTTAAAAGAACGTTATAAACGCATTGTTTAGACATTTGTATGGGACAAGCAATTTTCGTTGTAATTTTTTCTTTTAAGTCAATTCCAAAGAAATTTCAACTATGCAATGTAGATCAAAAACGTATTTTGAGAATTATTTTCTTTTGTTTGTACGTGGACAATTCAACATGCTATGTTGGATTTAATTCTACCATGTGAAGACATTGAATGACGTTTCTGGTAGAAACATGTAACATTGGACATTTCTGTATAACGGACATTTTTTTATGCAGTTTTCCTATTTCTTGTGAAAATCAAGTCATTGTAATATTATGATATATGACAAAAAAGACGTATTTCAGTTATTTTATTTATTTTTTCATTATCAGATACGGTATTTTTCATACGCGTGAATGTCGATACTTAACGTCAAGACGGATTTAATTCACACATTGGACAATTTTAACTGACGTCTTTAAAATGCTGTAATAAAATAAATGCTTGACCATTTTTCAAATATTTGTGCTGAATAATTTGTCATCACAAACGGATTATTGCATAATATTTTGGTTACTTACTGAAAGCTTTTTGATCACTTATTTGTCATCTGTTTCCACTTTGCCACTCATAGTATATCAATTGTGACAGAATTTTACATTGTAGATTTTTTATCGGACATGGCGTAGTTGGCGTCCAAATCTAAAAAACGTCGACCCTTCTATTATGCCGTCATATGAAAGTGTTGTACAAAATTTCACCAAAATCCGACGGCGGGTTCTATACCTTTGTTACGCAGATATAGGAGTAAAGGTTGTAAAATGTTACGCGTAACAGGCACTTAAAATACGTGTATAACTGTTTAATATTCATAAATCTTAATTATGCTTTATTTAATTAGAAGAAAATGTTATTAAACGTAATCTGCTATATTCAGCGAATATCATGATATATAAATTGTAGATATTTACAAGCAGGTGTACTGTATATTTTTATTATGATTACAAATTATTCTGAAATTGGTTAAAAACGCAACACCTTGCGCGACGTCAATGTAATAGTAACTTACAGATTTTCTTAATAAGAAATTCTATATTTGTCAATAATTGAATATGACAGTTTGAAAACATTCCCCCACTGGTAACTTTGGACCCACAAGACACAGGACGAAGACAAAAAATGTAAGAAAAAAAATAATAGAAAAAAATGTATGAAAACATAGAACGTATCATCTGACTAAAAATAATTTGTTCTCACCCTGATATTGCTGAACAAATAATCAGTTCTCGTTACAAACAGCCATTAACTCCATTACGAATTATGTTATATGTCTGCGGCAAATTTAAACGAATGTGTATCACATTTGCTGTCTCCAAAACCTAGACAACGCAGAGATATCTTTCATACGTAATGAAATTGATATCTTCACGAATCCCCCATTTAAATGACAAATATAAATGTTTATCATGTCTCTGTTGCTGATATACTTTCAAATTGCACAGAACTATTGGTTACCAGTAAAGCATTTGATACCTACGTGTCATCAATATTTTTTTTCTTTAACATCTTCAATACAAAATGTCATAGCCATTCAACGTGTAAAGTAATAGTCTGATCTAGGTCATACTCTCCATTCTAAAACGACCATATATGTATTGATATTTCGCTTGTTTCCCTCCCGATCATCCTTTTTATTGGTGTTGTTGACGTCATCACTTCGATAGTTTTCGACAGTTCTACGTTCGCCATCCCGACGTGGTTAATCGTTTAGTTTAGTTTAGTTTAAACATATTTTATTTGCATAAAAGTTGCAAATGGGATTGGGCACAAGTTATGACAACATTAGTGAAGTCCTTTCCCTTTTACAAAGATATAAACAAAAAATAATTGTACATAATGGCGATAATTATACAAATAAATTTTACAACATGATATATTTAGACATTAATAATAAAGTAAATATAAAGTAAAATAAGGTGAAATAAAATGTTCAAAACATAGGGATAGAAAGAAGGATAGGAAGAAGAAGAAAGGTTTCAAACAAAAAAAAAACAATCGTTGTTGAATATTCGTGTAAAGAATTATCGCGGATATGCCTCGTTTGTCATAGTCACAGTCCTGCATCACTAGTTGCTTTACAAGAAAGACCCGACGGATGACACTAGTGAAATAGGAACTTCTTAACCTTCCGGAGTACCTGAGTTCGCTCCTGATCTTTCGTGGGATCGTGTTGTTCATTTTTTTTCTAATTACATATCTTGATTTAAGTTCGTATTGTAATTTCTGTTTTGATGTATTTTGCTTCAGTCATGTTTTATTATTTTTATTTCTGATTATTTACGTCCACTGGTGTCGTACACGATAACCATATCAGACGATGTTCGTGTCGTTTAGCAAGAGCACGAGTATCTCTAGTAGAACATGAACTGTTAACACTTTTTAGAGCACCTGCGTTCATCTCGTGTTTTCTGAAGTGTTGCTCACTGTAGTATTCTGTGTACTGTTTGGTGGACAATTGTACGTCATTTTTGTTCTTTTTCTTTTAGACATTATATTGTCTTTTTCACCGCTGTGGTATCTTCAAACTTTTTTTGTTTTAAAATTGTATCAATTTATCTTTCCATTTTCTAAACTGGTTGTGCCATATTTTCAATGTTAGGCATAAGGGACTAGCTTTGTGATTCATATGATTAGCGATACAGCAGCTGGTGTGCTAAAACGTCGTTGGTTACAAGATTGCATAAAGAACAATTTTTTATTTGTGGAATTTCACTCCATAACTTAGAGATGCGTTTCGCCGAATGTTGTGTGATCAAGTATTGGCGTATGTCCAAATAACAGATGGTTTTCCTTCCGAATATAAATACTTGAATCGAATGAAGTCGTTGGCGTTTTGCATTCTTGCTGTCTTTATGTCGTTTTCTCTTTGAGCTATTTTTGATTTTACCATTTTCATCCACGACGATTTATTCGGAATTAAGCCAGATAAATCATAATTCCTTAAATATGGTAACAGCTCATATTTTTCCAAGATTTTAACGATGTTAAAAAAAAAGAAGATTTTAACGATGTCAGGAATAAAACCAAGCTGTTGTCTTTGAGGATTTTGGAGCAACGGTATGAAAATATTTGTCTTGAAAGTAAAGAAGGATCAAAGTCGAATAGTTTCTGTAAAAACATGAGATTACGTTTGTCAACCAGCGTCGGCAACCGCTAGTGCGCTTCAAACAAAATGTGCTTCGGTCCAGCGCGCTTCATACAAAATGTGCTTCGGTCCACGCTTTTACACGCCAATAAAACTACAAAAAATGCATTCAATTCTTAATTGAAGGAGACACAAACAAATAAGAGATATAGGGAATAAAGAGTGAGTGGTCCTTGTTTAAAGCCAACTCAAATGTTTGTAGCTATATTATGGCGAGAACAAGTTAATTTTCAATGAAATGATTACGAATCCCGATTTGTACTAGACCAACACGCTAAGTTGAATTATTATAGTGCTAGCTCACTGAAACAATAGTCCGTAGATAGACATGTCGCCCCACTCGGACACATTATCATGATTCCGAGCCAACTAGTCTTTGTTCTTTCTCCTTCATGCTACATGCTTAGCGGAGAAGCAACAAATACCAATTTTAAAGTCTTTGGTTTGTTCCGATCGGGGCTGGAACCCAGGTTGGCTTGATTGAAGGAAACACAAACAGTAGTGAAATGAGAGATATAGGGACTAAATATACAGGTATAAACAGCATGCACATGGTATAGGTCAATTTCATATATGATATTGATAGGATTGAAAATAAGGTTTAGGGTTAAGGCTGTGGTGTGTAATGCCACTTTCAACAATATTTCAGTTATATCTTGGTGGTCAGTATTATTGGTGAAGTAAACCAAAGTACCCGAAGAAAACCATCGACCTGTCGCAAGTCCTTGACAATAAAAGGTAGTGGTAAATAACATAGCCAATCACAAGAATACGAAACAATTCTCTTGAAAAGCCTTAAATTGCTTAATACAGAAATGATAACGGTCAATTCAAATCATGTTTCTTGTAGGCATACACATGATTTGGGTTCAAACTGGTTGATGGAATCCCAAGAAAACTTTGTAGATACCAAAGGAGTAATCAGAATCCGTAGATCGAAGAAGAACAGACAACACAATGGTCAAAATAAAAATTACAAAGGGACAAACAACGATCTACAAAACATACACATAAAACTAAAGATCAAGTAACAGGAACCCACTAAAAACCGATCATACGGTACATAGCAAATACTCAGTATACCGTTGACTGTTTATTGGGCTCAACCCACAGATATGTCAATCAAGTCCCCAGAGGGTTGCCCTCTCGATAGTGGCTGTCAGGTGATAATACGGAAAGCCTAACCTTGGACCATACTGCGTGTCGTGTATATAAAGTGGTACACACATTGCACATTGAAGTCTACTTTTGCAGATATCATAATAAAGTAGACGCATTGACACCGTTACAAAAAGCTATAATTATCGTCCACACCCAACTCTCCATACTTTTTCCAGAAGCAGTCAATGGTGGTTCCCCCGTTGTCGTATTCCGTCGTTATTTCTGTATAATATTCAAATATTTATAAGCTCATTCTCGTTCTAAAATTTTATCAAATACTGGACGTTAAGCAATCTATCCTTCTTTTTTTTTCTTTTTTTTATATTATATATATTTTTTTTGGGACAAAAGTATGAATGTATCTCCAATATTTATCTTCAATTGATGATACTAATTTTAGAATAATAACATTTTCGTGCATGAATTGTATGTAAAATGTGTGTTTCTATCTTGTATTAACTGTGATTATATTTAAGTTTAAATATGGAGACACACGATCTTCTATATCCTAACCTTTTGTATACGTATGTATAACGCAATATTAAAGATATATCCTTAGGTTTCATATTAATTTGCGTATTGTGTAATTGTTAACGTCGCGACCACAAACAGAAAAAAATGGTGCTTAACGATGATGAAGCCAGGAACATTATTAGCGAAAAAATGGAGATCGTTTTACAAATCGGTAAAGAAAAAGATTCTCCGGAAATCAAGGAGAAAACAATAAAAGAACAAGAATGTAGTGACAATTGTATTGATGAAAATACGAATGCAATAGTCAATAATGACGGTGACATTCAAAACCTCCTTAAGGATAAAATGGAGCTAATTTTACAAGTAGGAGGAACGAACGAAGACCAAAAGATAAATGGAGCAGCACAGAGTGGTGACAAACAAATATCTATTGACGATCGAGAGAGTAGACCAGCTGTGTTTACTGTTGGAAAGTGCTTCGATGAAGCTACAACTGCTAGAGACAGGTACCACGTATTCTGTTTATATTCAAATATTTATTGACATGTCGATTCGTTGGTCCGAAGGGTCAATAGTCTGAAGGATCAATCGTCCGAAGGCTACGAGGGAAAATTTGAGACCAAATGATCATAAGCATTAAAATTAAAATAAATGAACTTTTGTTTATTTACGATTTTGTATGTCATATAAATCCGGGTGAACAGTTAAAACTGGTTTAATTTGATGTATTCTTTCTCAAATACACAAACACCGATGGATGTATGGTATAGTTTAAAGAATTATAACAAAAAAATCCCATATACATGTGTGATAGAATGGTCGAAACTACAAGTTCTAACCCCTCGTCAGAGTAATTCTAGCAAGCGGTCCAAAATGGCTACATAATTCTAATAAATAGCTGTGCTATCAGCGAATGACATACGCCCGTCCTCAGCTGATTTACAAATTGTATAGTTTGAAAAAACACAGGAGTTAAAGGGGACGATGGTAAGTGGCGTTAACTTTGTTCCGGAAATTTCCAGTATTAAATTCATAGATTAAATTTGTTTTGAAACTAGGGAGTTGCATGTATCTCCCAATTCTAAGTTTCTATCCTTAGTTGCATTTGGACATAAATCAACCCGTAGAGTAACCTAAAGAGGTACCATTGAATGCTTGTCATCATTTATTATAGAATTCGGATTTCCAAACTGTCATTACAGTCGGTACAGAGGAATGAGGGCCAAACTGTCTTTACAAGCGGTAGAGGAATGAGGGCTCAATATTCTTATATAAATTACCTTTTATAAGAGTTATAATAATAACAGATACAAGTAAATTGAATCTAAGAATCTGAAATTAAAGCTTTATTTTCTAAGTCAAATTTATGCATCTGTTTTTAAATCATGAAGTCTCCTAGACAAAGTTTTTTTTGCCCCGTTTGATATTATTCTTACAAAAACATCAAGGTTCCAGGACGCTCGTTTCCTCTATATGTACAAGACTCATCAGTTGAAAAATTATAGGGGCCGTCGTGGTCGTGATCGTATGGTAGGTGGATTTATAACTACCTGTGCAATTAGTGCCTAACACCACCAGAGTTCATGGCGAGCTGTACTCGATACAACATTTTATGATAAAGTTTGTCAGTGGCTTTATCCGGGTCCTCCACCAATAAAACTGACCACCACGATCTAACTGAAATATTGTTGAAAGTGGCATTAAACACCATACACCAAACTAAAACAAACCTCGAAAAACTATTATGATAGTTGACTTTTTCCTATTCTCCCTCATGAACTTGTCCGCGAATTTTCTTGGGGTTGGCTTTTCAAAACATTATGAAACTTCCACACATTGATAAACAACCATTAACACTAACACTTTTTGCAATTTCCGAAATGTCCGCACTTTTCTCCAAGACGCGTCAAAATTTCAAAGTGCCAGGATTTCAATGACTGTTTATATCTACAGTGTTAGGCACTAATTGCACAGGTAGCTATAAATCCACCTACCATGCGATCACGTTTTCGTCACGAGTGATCTTATTTTCTATCACTCAGAAATACCGATAAATCACTGCTATCATTCTACAAATTAAGAGATAATTCAACGTGGGGAATCAAATTCCGTTCATTTGCAAGATTTTTGTAAGATCACCCTGTTACAGTAATTACTTGTTTTGAAATTAAAAAATAGTATTAATTCAATCGAGTTTTAATAGTTTTGAGCCATCGGACTATTGACCCTTCGGACCAATGCCCTGGAATCATTTACCGGTATTGAATATAACAGTTACCGACCTATATATTATTATTTCTATGTCGCTATAATAACCAAATCATCTATAGTGATTGTATTTGCTTTTAGCAATTACTACAACGTGGAACTACAATTATTAATTTAATGGGTGGAAAATCATCACTATCCAGGGGCGGATCCAGGACTTCAAGTTAGGGGGCGCACTTAAAAAAATTGCACCGAGCGGAGGGAGGCGCGAAAATTGTTGGGGTATTTCGTGTGAAAAATCACGATTTTTCGCAAAAAAATCATATTTTTTTCAATTTTAAGGGGGGCGCCTGGTGCACCCGCCCCCCTGGATCCGCCCCTGCTATCAGAACAATTCAAATTCTTAGAAATAGAGGCAAATTTGATGCATGACATAACATTCCTAACTAGATACAGCCATTTTGACAACAAGTAGCGTGGTTGCCAAGTGGTGTTAGACATATTTCACAATTAATGCTCTCATGTGTTTTCCGCAGTAATATTCATACCCCCACATATTACTTGGTGAGCAGCGTTGTTTTCTAATCTTCAACATTATACATATAAATATTAAATTACTAGTTATAGCAAAGCACTCTGCCTTGTTTACAAAAGCATACAAGGGTTCGGGTTAGGATTCTGGTGTTTAACGCCACTTTCAACAATATTTTAAGAACTGCTACCCTTCCGGAGCATATGAGTTCATCCCCGGTTTTTAGTGAGGTTCTAAAGTTACTCGATCTTTAGTTTTATTTGTATGTTTTGTAGATCATCGTTTGTTCTTTTGTACTTTTTCTTTTGGCCATTTTGTTGTCTGTTCTTCTTTGATATACGGCTTCTGATTACCACTTTGGTATCTTCTAGCTCTTCAGCTATATCGTCAGATTTACTGGTGGATGAAACCGGAGTACGCGAAGAATACCACCGACCTATCGTAAGTCACTGACAAACGTTATCACATCGAACTCACAATGTTAGTCAAAGCGTAGCACCGTAAAATGTTCTATCGAGTACACCTCACCTGAGCGGAATTCGAACTCACAATGTTAGTCAAAGCGTATCACCGTAAAATGTTATATCGAGTACACCTCATCTGAGCGGGATTCGAACACACAATGCTATTCAAAGCGTAGCACCGTAAACACGGTAATACCATATACCTGTATTTCCAATACGCATATCATTCGAACCCCAAGGGAATACATGATATAGAGAAAAGACAGTTTCTTCTCTGTGCGATATAACCTCTCCGATACGGTATGTCCACCATATGTGTGCTAAGAATAAAATATGTAACTCTCCTATAGGTGGGGTGTTAGAGGTATGATGTTTAATGCCACTTTCAACAATATTTCAGTTATATCGTTGCGGTTTTATTGGTGGAGGAAACCGGAGCACTCGGAGAAAACCACTGACCTGTCGCAAGTCACTGACAAACTTTATCACATAATGTGGTATCGAGTACACCTCGCCTGAGCTGGATTGAAACTGACAACGTTAGTCAAAGCGCAGCACCGTAACAACAGTAATATCATATACATGTTCATTGTATATGCATATCTTTTGAACCACGTGAACACAGGATATAGAAAAAAGACATAGTTTCTTCTTTGTGGGATATAACCTCTCCGATACGGTGTATCAACCGAATGTACATGACGAATCAAATATGCAACCCGCCTATGAGATGGAACGTAATTGGTCATAATGCTTATAATGAGGAACAGTTTGTTATAAGTAGTTGTTGGTGACCTGTGACAAGGCAAAATGTTCCTCCGACAATATCTGGCCTGTTACTAGGCAAAATGTTCCTCCGACGATATCTGGCCTGTTACAAAGCAAAATGTTCCTCCGACGATACTAGTATCTGGCCTGTTACAAGGAAAAATGTTCCTCCGACGATATCTGGCCTGTTACAAGGCAAAAGGTTCCTCCGATGATATCTGGCCTGTTATAAGGAAAAATGTTCCTCCGACGATATCTGGCCTGTTGCAAGGCAAAATGTTCCCCCGACGATATCTGGCCTGTTATAATGAAAAATGTTCCTACGACGATATCTGGCCTGCTACAAGGCAAACTGTACCTCCGACGATATCTGGCCTATTTTAAGGAAAAATGTACCTCCGACGATATAAGACCTGTTACAAGGCAAAATGTTTCCCGCGATATATGACCTGTTACAAGGAAAAATGTTCCCAACGACATATGCCCCTGCTATAAGCCAAAATGTTCCTCTGATGATATCTGGCCTATTGTAAGACAACATGTTCCTTTGACGATCTCTGACCTGTTATAAGGCAAAATGTTCCTCCGACAATATCTGGCCTGCTATAAGGCAAAATGTTCCCACATGATATTTGTCCTGTTATAAGCCTAAATGTTCATCTGACGATATATGGCCTGTTACAAGGCAAATTGTTCCCCCCACGATATCTGGCGTGCTATAAGCAAACATGTTCCTCTGACGATATCTGGCCTGCTACAAGGTAAAATGTTCCTCTGACGATATCTGGTCTGCTGCAAGGCAAATTGTTCCTCTGACGATATCTGGCCTGCTACAAGGCAAAATGTTCCTCTGACGATATCTGGCCTGCTACAAGGTAAAATGTTCCTCTGACGATATCTGGTCTGCTACAAGGCAACATGTTCCTCCATTTCTTTCTTTTGTGCCAATCAATCAATCAATCAATATTTCACAACTCCTTATTTCGAGTTTATTACGTTTCTTATTTGCATGATATGATTGATTAATTATTGCTTTACTAACGGCGAGCAGTATTTCAGCTATATTTAGGACGGGAACAAGCCCAACAATGTATAAAACCTCAAAAAACTATAAAGAAATGAGGGAGAAATATAACCAGCACAACAACCTTGACTACAACCAGAACAGTATGGATAGTTTGAAAGGGACGCAATTCTTAATTCTTCAATAAATCATATAGGCTTAGAGATGGATCAATGGGAGTAAATTCTAAGGTTAGAGAGTGTGAAACACACATAGATTGATATAGAAAAGATGATATTATACAATTGATGACTTTCGATGAGGTGAATACAAGTATTGATCAATCCTTGTATTCACCGAAATTGAAAGTCATTAACTGTTTTATTATATGACATTAAGTCAAATTTGAATTAACACCAACCAGCGACGATTTTGTTCCCCAGAAAACCCTGTCTGCCCAACGTCTGCCATTATTAATTTAATTGTGTACAGAAAGTAATTAGTAAGAACGTATCTGATTAGTCGATGACAAACCTTAACCCGATGATGATTGACTACTACTTTTAAGATAATTGGGAAACACCATTTCTATTTTAAGGTGTCTGGAGAAGCGTTGGAATATTATGTTCACCTCTCGTGACTTTTTGCGCGTTGAATATAACGTTTTATCAAAGAACGTTACTAGGGACGTCAGCCAATCAGAAAAGACATTATCTGACGTCATGTAATAAATGTATTTGTAATGTTCGGAAAATGTTGCCTTACCACTGGGAACCAACTATCGATCCTTATTACTTGAATGAAGATGTTACTTATAAGTGGCTACTACAAACTGCATTGATTTCAGGGACCGGGACATTGTCCATACACGAGGCAATCATTTAGGCCCTTTGGTTTTATTGTTCTCGAATTGTTTAAAATTATAAGGCTTCAACGTCTTTTGCTTTTGAGCGTACCTGATGAAGGTTATTCCAGAAACGCGTCGTGCGCAATAAATTTGATATCTACGTTTTTATGTACATCACATACGTATTTTGGAGAGGTTGAACCATGCAGCGCGGAAACTATAGCACCTCTATGTACCAAGGGGCTCCCTCGCGGATTAATGTATTTACTTCAATTTTTGTTTCTAATGTAAAATTACAGGAAGAATGATTTCAATAACACAGACGATAGTGCTACTATCGAGAAACCGGATTCGTCGACCAGTGACCAGAACGATACCGTCATTGATACTGCGGAAAACACCGAACGAAGATTAGAATGTGACCGGAAGTGGTTAGTCCTATTGGCGGCATTCCTTTCGTTGGGTTTATCAACTGGATTCCCATTTAACATGTCAGTGTTGTATGTAGAATGGTTGCAAGAATTTGGTAAATCAAATTCAGAAACATCTTTAATACAGTCTGTTTGTACTGGATTATTTTTAATCGGAGGTGAGCTTCATACACAAATGTTTTTGAGTTTTACTGTATTATTGAATTATTTATCAAATTTACAACTGAGCAAAACGCCTAAGGTAGTGTTTTATTTAATACATTGCTGGCAAATATATCAATGAACCGCGCTGTGTGCTGTCAATTAGATACCGGCGCGTTTATTAATGAAATTATGGCAGTTTATTTAAAACGTTCCGAGTGATTCAGCTGAAGGAGAGACATCTATGGGAATACGGTGCTTAACGCCACTTTCAACAATATTTCAATTATATCGTGGCGGTCAGATTTATTGGTAGAGGAAACCGTAGAAAACAACCTACCTGCCACGTCGGCCGAGAGACATATATGAGAATATATGTGGGCGATACAAACACATAACAAACTTAACTATGTAAAATGCCGAGGGACGACTGTTCATTCATATTTAAAGACACCATGAACATGGTTAATTCCTTTGATATATGACGTTATTCATTTGTTGCATGAAAAATGTAATGATATAATTCACCATATACTTTACTTAGCACATGCGTAATCCGGATATTTCATGGACATCATTATGAGTGATTTCATGTATCTATACAGGTCCATGGTGCACATAGCATCAATATGTTATCTTTGTTTCTTTACATTTTCCTTTTTCCCGGATAAATACTACAGATAACAATTTATCTACTTTGACATGTGTAAATTGTCTCATTTGGCTATTCATTTATTTTATGATTAAAAAAAAAACCTTGTTTTATTAATCTTGTATTAATCTAAATATCATTAAATTTGAAAATGACTGTTTTGTAATTTCAACTCGGTGATATCTGGTTATGTAGAAAAAAAACTACCGTAAACAAGAAGGCTGGTTGACTTCGTTATTAGATGGATTTCCCATGTCCATGCTGCTTTCCCCTTCCATAAAATATATTAGATGTTTCTAATTATATTTGAATGACATTTTGCATTTGTAACATGGGTAACATTATTTCCGTTGGATTATATCACTCACAAATTGGATATTGTTGCGCAAATAAGGTTTCCATGTTAAAATCTTCAACAAGCTATGTCTTCTATATATCATGTCGTGACTATTATTAATCTGCTGCTGAGGGCGAGGTGTACTCAATGCATTATGTGATAAAGTTTGTCAGTGAATTGCAACAGGTCGGTGGTTTGCGTCGGGTATTCCGGTTTCTTCACCAATAAAACTGACCACCACGATATAGCTGAAATATTGTTGAAAGTGGCGTTAAACACCATTATATATGACTGGTTGCTTATCTAGACGTACATATCTCCCCAGTAATAACCATGTCATTAATTCTAGATCTGTCAATGATATTTCATAACGACGTTTTACGTCCTTGGACAAATGATTCACCGCAATAGCAAACAAATCCAAAGTGTACAGGAAAGAAAATTCTATGCCGAGCCCCTCTATAGAAAAATTGGATGATGTGCTGTAGTATTCTTCTTACAAATGAGGAATAATGAGAGACAAATACATATTTTGAATACATGACAGTCTTATCATTATGTGTAATCTACAGCATTTAAATCAAATATAAAGGAGTCGTTGTGGTCGTGATCGTAAGGATTTGCACTACCTATGCAATCAGTGCCTATCTCCACTAAAGTTGTGAGTTCGAATCCTGTTCACGGGGAGGTGTACTCGATACAGTATTATGTGATAATGTTTGTCAGTGTCTTGTGGAAGGTCGGTTGATTTTTCCGAGTACTCTGGTTTCATCCACCAATCAAACTGATCGACACGATATACCTGAAATATTGTTGAAAGGGGCGTAAAACACCAAAACCCTAACTTCCTTAAATGGAATACGCAATGCATTACAAAAGATGCGGGTCTTCTTAGTAAATCAACATTAGTAGTATATCAGCACGGTTCAAGTCATATTTCACTTTCAGGGGGAATCGGATCATTGCTCATGACCGAAGGTGATTTCACCGGAAGCGGCCCTGATCAGAAGTGACGTCACGGAAGTATGTTCTGCGCATGCCCAGATTTTTCCGGTGGTTTTTTTCTTACTATAATAGTAGTACAAGATGTACCATTGCGCATGACCCACATGGCTACCGGATGTGAGGTGACGTGACCGGTTAACGTCACCAGACGTTAGAGAAGGCTTATTTTTGAAAAAGTACGGGAAAAGGATACGCGGAAAACAAGTAACGTTGCATTTCAAACGTTGGATTTCAACCGTTGCGGTTTGCAAAAGTACAGGAAAATGATACGCGGAAAACAAGTGACGTTGCATTTCAAACGTTGCGGTTTGAGACAATACGGGAAAATGATACGCGGAAAACAAGTAACGTCGCATTTCAATCGTTGCTGTTTGTGAAAGACGACTTTTTGGAAAAAATACGGGAAAATTAAATGTTTTTATAACGTCATCCACGCAGAAAACATCGTTTTTCATCTTTGTCATGTTCACATGACTTACAATAGGTTCTAAAAAATAGGTGTTCCAAGGATATTTGTTGAATTGATTTAAAGGTTTTAACTTTTTACAACCACTGCAAAACTTCAACACTGATTTTGTCAGCAATGGAAAAAAGTATGATGTGTTCATTGTGATATTATCCTGTCATATTCCATAAAAATAAAATTACACCATTCCTCAAAGCTAACAATTTGATTTTGAACACAGTCATTTAATTCATTGGTTATTCTTAATGTTCCTTGCAATTCTCTTTGTCGAAATACCTTAGCTAATCTCATAATTGGTCTCTGTAAGACAAAAACAAATATTAATGTAGACAATCCTTCAAGGCGTAATTAACATAGTGTTCCAGGATAGTGTCTTTATGTTTCAAGTTAAACATGACTAAGAAATCCAAATTGTCTAAACTCGTACATTTAAAGTGATCAGGAAATTCCTCTCTCAAGATACACATAATTAAAAGGACTGTTTATCATAAAAAATAAGAACAACCCATTGTGTTGAAATAGTTTTTTTTTGTAAAACTCTATGATATACATGGAATCTATAGATATGATCTTTCAATTCTATGGGTAAGACTTGAATCAATCCCTAAAAATAAGAAATGTTTTTGACTCTTTGCAAGTACAAGATATGATATCTTATAAAAGTAAAATTTGGATTGTCTTTGTAGCGGAACAAAAGAGTATAGGGGAAAGTGATATATCTACAGTGAAAACAATTACAGTCCTTCATTAAATTGTACACATCTACCAAATAATCAATATTCCTATCTGTCAAAGGTCATCAATCAGGATACATTTTTTTGACATCTTTATAATTAAAAGTTGAATTTGGATAGAGAAATTGCCAATCCTGTGATATAATTTCAATTCATTCATCAAGTCCTTCTTTTGTGTCCTCTGGTCGGAAATAAGATCCTTATAAATCATACACTTTAGTTCAGTCGGTAGCGTTCTAATTAATATCTAAAAAATAATTAAGAGCTTCTGGTTTTATTTTCAAAAGTAAAACGGTTGGAAAATAAATAATGCATGTTTTCTGATTGATGGCCTTTGACAGATAGTAATACAACAAATCAGATTTACAATACAACACACCTGACTGAATATACAACAAACCTAAATGGAAATACAACAAACCTGACTGAAAATACAACAAAATTGACAATAAATACAACAACCCAGACTGACAATACAACAAATCTGACAATAAATGCAACAAACCAGACAGACAATACAATAAATCTGACTGAAATTACAATATACATGACTGAAAACACAACAAACCTGACTGAAAATATATGAAACCTGACTGACAATTCAACACATCTGACTGAAAATATAACAAACCGTACTGAAAATACAACAACCCTTACTGAAAATACTACAAACCTGACTGAAAATACACCAAATGTGAGAATAAATACAACACCCCAGAATGACAATACAACAAATCTGACAATAAATACAACAACCCAGACTGACAATACAACAAATATGACTGAACATTAAATAAACATGACTGAAAATACAACAAACCTGATTGAAAATACAATAAACCTGACTAAATATACAGTAAACCTGACTGAGAAAACAACAAACCTGACTGAAAATACAGTAAACCTGACTGAAAATAGAGCAATTCTTACTGTAAATACAAAAAAACCTGACTGAAAATACAATAAACCTGACTGAAAATACAACAAACCTGACTTACAAGACAACAAACCTGACTGAAAATAAAACAAACCGGACAGAAAATACAACAAATCTGACTGAAAATACATCCAACCTGACAGAAAATATAGGAAACCTGACTGAAAATACAACAAATCTCACTTACAGTACAACAAATCTGACTGATGATATAGCAAATCTGACTGAAAATACAACAAACCTCACTGAAAATACAACAAACCTGACTGAAAATACATCAAAACTGACTGAAAATACAACAAACCTGACTCTCAATACAACAAATCTGACTTACAATACAACAAACCTGACTGAAAATACAACAAACTTGACAGAAAATACAACAAATCTGACTGACAATACAACAAACCTTGCTGAAAATACAACAAACCTGAATGAAAATACAGCAAGCATGACTGAAAATACAACAAACCTGACAGAAAATATAACAAACCTGCCTGAAAATACAACAAATCTGACAACAAATACAACAACCCAGACTGAAAATAGAATAAATCGGACTGAACATACAACAAATCTGACAACAAATACAACAACCCAGACTGAAAATAGAATAAATCGGACTGAACATACAACAAAACTGACTCCAAATACAACAAATCTGACTAAAAATACAACAAATCTGACCTACAATGCAACAAACCTGACTGAAAATACAACAAACCGGACAGACAATACAACAAATCTGACTGAAAATACATAAAACCTGACAGAAAATATAGCAAACCTGACTGAACATACAACGAATCTGACTAAAAATACATTAAATCTCACTTACAATACAACAATCTGACTGAAAATACAACAAACCTGACAGAAGATACAACAAATTTGACTGACAATACAACAAATCTGTCTGAAAATACATCAAACCTGACTACAAATACAAAAAACCTGACTTACAATACAACAAACCTGACTGAAAATACAACACATCTGACTTACAATACAACAAACCTGACTGAAAATACAACAAATTTGACTGACAATACAACAAACATTACTGAAAATATAGCAAACATGAACGAAAATACAACAAACATGACTGAAAATACAACAAATCTGAATGAAAATACAATAAACATAGTTGAAAATACAACAAACCTGACTGAAAATACAACAAACCTAACTGAAAATACAATAAACCTGACTAAATATACAGTAAACCTGACTGAAAATATAACAAACCTGACTGAAAATACAATAAACATGACTGAAAAATAGAACAAATCTTACTCTAAATACAACAAACCTGACTGAAAATACAATAAACCTGACTGAAAATACAACAAACCTGACTGAATATACTGTAAACCTGACTGAAAATACAAGAAATATTACTGTAAATACAACAAACCTGACTAAAAATCCAACAAACCTGACTAAAAATACAATACACCTGACTGAAAATACAACAAACATGACTAAAAATACAGTAAACCTGACTGAAATTACAACAAACCTGACTGAAAATCCAACAAATCTGACTGACAATACAACAAACCTGACTGAAAATACAAGAAACCTGACAGAAAATACAATAAGTCTAACTGATAATACAACACATCTGACTTAAAATATAACAAACGTTACTGAAAATACAACAACCACTACTGAAAATACTACAAACCTGACTGCAAATATAGCAAATCTGACTGACAATGCAACAAACCTGACTGAAAATGCAATAAATCTAAAAGAAATTACAATAAAACTGACTGAAAATACAACAAATTTGGCTTATAATACAACAAACCTGACTGAAAATACAACATACCTGACAGAAAATACAACAAATTTGACTGACAATACAACAAATCTGACTGAAAATACATCAAACCTGACTGAAAATACAAAAAGTCTGTTTCACAATACAACAAACATGATTGAAAATACAACAAATCTGACAGAAAATACAACACATTTGACTGACAATACAACAAACCATACTGAAAATATAGCAAACCTGAATGAAAATACAACAAACATGACTGAAAATACAACCAACCTGACAGAAAATGTAACAAACCTATCTGAAAAAACATCAAATCTGACAATAAATACAACCCAGACTGAAAATACAATAAATATGAATGCAAATACAATAAACATGACTGAAAATACAACAAACCAGACTGAAAATACAACACACCTGACTGAAATACAAGAAGTCTGACTGAAACTACATTAAAGTTGATTGAAAATACAACAAACCTGACTGAAAATACAACAAACCTGACAGAAAATACAACAAATTTGACTGACAATACAATAAATCTGTCTAAAAATACATCAAACCTGACTACAAATACAACAAACCTGACTGAAAATACAACAAATCTGACTTACAATACAACAAACGACGGAAAATACAACCAACCTGACAGAAAATGTAACAAACCTATCTGAAAAGAAAAAAAAATCTGACAATAAATACAACCCAGATTGAAAATATAATAAATCTGAATGCAGCTACAATAAACATGACTGAAAATACAATAAACCTGACTAAATATACAGTAAACCTGACTGAAAATACAACAAAACTGACGGAAAATACAATAAACCTGACTAAAAATACAACAAACCTGACTGAAAATACAATAAACCATACTGAAAATACAACAAACCAGACTGAAAATACAACAAACCTGACTGAAATACAACAAGTCTGACTGAAACTACATTAGAGCTGATTCAAAATACAACAAACCTGACTGAAAATACAACAAACCTGACAGAAAATACAACAAATTTGACTGACAATACAACAAATCTGTCTGAAAATACATCAAACCTGACTACAAATACAACAAACCTGACTGAAAACACAACAAATCTGACTAAAAATACAACAAACCTGACTGAAAATACAATAAACCTGACTATACAGTAAACCTGACGGAAAATACAACAAACCTGACTAAAAATACAACAAAACAGACTGAAAATAAAACAAACCTGACTGAAACACAACAAGTCTGACTGAAACTACATTAAAGCTGATTGAAAATACAACAAACCTGACTGAAAATACAATAAACCTGACTATACAGTAAATCTGACGGAAAATACAACAAACCTGACTGAAAATACAACAAACCAGACTGAAAATACAACAAACCTGACTGAAATACAACAAGTCTGACTGAAACTACATTAAAGCTGATTGAAAATACAACAAACCTGACTGAAAATACAACAAACCTGACAGAAAATACAACAAATTTGACTGACAATACAATAAATCTGTCTAAAAATACATCAAATCTGACTGCAAATACAACAAACCTGACTGAAAATATAACAAATCTGACATACAATACAACAAACCTGACTGAAAATACAATTTTGAGTGACAATACAACAAACCTTACAGAAAATACAGCAAGCCTAAATGAAAATACAACAAACATGACTAAAAATACAACAAACCTGACAGAGAATATATCAAACCTGACTGAAAATACAACAAATCTGACAATAAAAACAACAATCCAGACTGAAAATACAACAAATCTGAATGAAAATACATTAAACATAACTGAAAATAGAACAAAACTGACTGAAAATACAATACACATGACTGAATATACTGTAAACCTGACTGAAAATACAACAAATCTTACTGTAAATACAACAAACCTGTCTAAAAATACAGTAAACCTGACAGAAAATACAGTAAACCTGACTGAAATGACAACAAACCTGATTGAAAATACAACAAACCTGACTGACAATACAACAAATCTGACTGAAAATACAAGAAACCTGACAGAAAATGCAATAAATCTAACCGAAACTACAATAAAACTGACTGAAAATACAACAAATCTGGCATACAAATACAACAAACCTGACTGAAAATACAACAAACCTGATTGAAAATACAACAAATTTGACTGACAATGCAACAAATCTGACTGAAAATACATCAAACCAGGCTGAATATACAACAAACCTGACTGAAAATACAAAAAATCTAACTGACAATACAACAAACCTGATTGACAATACAACACATCTGACTGAATATATAACAAACGTTACTGAAAATACAACAACCCTTACTGAAAATACTACAAACCTGACTGGAAATACAATAAACTTGACGAAATAATAAATCTGACAGCTAATATAGCAAATCTGACTGAAAATGCAATAAATCTAACCGAAACTACAATAAAACTGACTGAAAATACAACAAATCTGGCATACAAATACAACAAACCTGACTGAAAATACAACAAACCTGATTGAAAATACAACAAATTTGACTGACAATACAACAAATCTGACTGAAAATACATCAAACCAGGCTGAATATACAACAAACCTGACTGAAAATACAAAAAATCTGACTTACAATACAACAAACCTGATTGAAAATACAACAAACCTGACAGAAAATACAACACATTTGACTGACAATACAACAAAGGTGACTGAAAATACAACAAACCTGACAGAAAATATACCAAACCTGACTGACAATACAACAAATCTGACAATGAATACAACAACCCAGACAATACAAAAAGTCTGACAATAAATACAACCCAGATTGAAAATACAATAAATCTGAATGCAAATACAATAAACATGACTGAAAATAGAACAAACCAGACTGAAAAAACAATAAATCTGACTAAATATACAGTAAATCTGACTGAAAATACAGCAAACCTGACTGAAAATACAATAAACCTGACTGAAAATACAACAAACCTGACTAAAAATACAACAAGCCTGACTGAAAATACAACAAATCTGACAATAAATGCAACAAACCAGACAGACAATACAATAAATCTGACTGAAATTACAATAGACATGACTGAAAATACAACAAACCTGACTGAAAATATATGAAACCTGACTGACAATTCAACACATCTGACTGAAAATATAACAAACCGTACTGAAAATACACCAAATGTGAGAATAAATACAACACCCCAGAATGACAATACAACAAATCTGACAATAAATACAACAACCCAGACTGACAATACAACAAATATGACTGAACATTAAATAAACATGACTGAAAATACAACAAACCTGATTGAAAATACAATAAACCTGACTAAATATACAGTAAACCTGACTGAGAAAACAACAAACCTGACTGAAAATACAGTAAACCTGACTGAAAATAAAACAAACCGGACAGAAAATACAACAAATCTGACTGAAAATACATCCAACCTGACAGAAAATATAGGAAACCTGACTGAAAATACAACAAATATGACTGAAAATACAACAAATCTCACCTACAGTACAACAAATCTGACTGATGATATAGCAAATCTGACTGAAAATACAACAAACCTGACTGAAAATACAACAAACCTGACTGAAAATACATCAAAACTGACTGAAAATACAACAAACCTGACTCTCAATACAACAAATCTGACTTACAATACAACAAACCTGACTGAAAATACAACAAACTTGCCAGAAAATACAACAAGTCTGACTGACAATACAACAAACCTTGCTGAAAATACAACAAACCTGAATGAAAATACAGCAAGCATGACTGAAAATATAACAAACCTGCCTGAAAATACAACAAATCTGACAACAAATACAACAACCCAGACTGAAAATAGAATAAATCGGACTGAACATACAACAAATCTGACAACAAATACAACAACCCAGACTGAAAATAGAATAAATCGGACTGAACATACAACAAAACTGACTCCAAATACAACAAATCTGACTAAAAATACAACAAATCTGACCTACAATGCAACAAACCTGACTGAAAATACAAAAAACCGGACAGACAATACAACAAATCTGACTGAAAATACATAAAACCTGACAGAAAATATAGCAAACCTGACTGAACATACAACGAATCTGACTAAAAATACATTAAATCTCACTTACAATACAACAATCTGACTGAAAATACAACAAACCTGACAGAAGATACAACAAATTTGACTGACAATACAACAAATCTGTCTGAAAATACATCAAACCTGACAACAAATACAAAAAACCTGACTTACAATACAACAAACCTGACTGAAAATACAACACATCTGACTTACAATACAACAAACCTGACTGAAAATACAACAAATTTGACTGACAATGCAACAAACATTACTGAAAATATAGCAAACCTGAACGAAAATACAACAAACATGACTGAAAATACAACAAATCTGAATGAAAATACAATAAACACAGTTGAAAATACAACAAACCTGACTGAAAATACAACAAACCTAACTGAAAATACAATAAACCTGACTAAATATACAGTAAACCTGACTGAAAATATAACAAACCTGACTGAAAATACAATAAACATGACTGAAAAATAGAACAAATCTTACTCTAAATACAACAAACCTGACTGAAAATACAATAAACCTGACTGAAAATACAACAAACCTGACTGAATATACTGTAAACCTGACTGAAAATACAAGAAATATTACTGTAAATACAACAAACCTGACTACAAATACAACAAACCTGACTAAAAATACAATACACCTGACTGAAAATACAACAAACATGACTAAAAATACAGTAAACCTGACTGAAATTACAACAAACCTGACTGAAAATACAACAAATCTGACTGACAATACAACAAACCTGACTGAAAAAACAAGAAACCTGACAGAAAATACAATAAGTCTAACTGATAATTCAACACATCTGACTTAAAATATAACAAACGTTACTGAAAATACAACAACGACTACTGAAAATACTACAAACCTGACTGCAAATATAGCAAATCTGACTGACAATGCAACAAACCTGACTGAAAATGCAATAAATCTAAAAGAAATTACAATAAAACTGACTGAAAATACAACAAATTTGGCTTATAATAAAACAAACCTGACTGAAAATACAACATACCTGACAGAAAATACAACAAATTTGACTGACAATACAACAAATCTGACTGAAAATACATCAAACCTGACTGAAAATACAAAAAGTCTGTTTCACAATACAACAAACATGATTGAAAATACAACAAATCTGACAGAAAATACAACACATTTGACTGACAATGCAACAAACCATACTGAAAATATAGCAAACCTGAATGAAAATACAACAAACATGACTGAAAATACAACCAACCTGACAGAAAATGTAACAAACCTATCTGAAAAAACAACAAATCTGACAATAAATACAACCCAGACTGAAAATACAATAAATATGAATGCAAATACAATAAACATGACTGAAAATACAACAAACCAGACTGAAAATACAACACACCTGACTGAAATACAAGAAGTCTGACTGAAACTACATTAAAGTTGATTGAAAATACAACAAACCTGACTGAAAATACAACAAACCTGACAGAAAATACAACAAATTTGACTGACAATACAATAAATCTATCTAAAAATACATCAAACCTGACTACAAATACAACAAACCTGACTGAAAATACAACAAATCTGACTTACAATACAACAAACGACGGAAAATACAACCAACCTGACAGAAAATGTAACAAACCTATCTGAAAAAAAAAAAAAAATCTGACAATAAATACAACCCAGATTGAAAATATAATAAATCTGAATGCAACTACAATAAACATGACTGAAAATACAATAAACCTGACTAAATATACAGTAAACCTGACTGAAAATACAACAAAACTGACGGAAAATACAATAAACCTGACTAAAAATACAACAAACCTGACTGAAAATACAATAAACCATACTGAAAATACAACAAACCAGACTGAAAATACAACAAACCTGACTGAAATACAACAAGTCTGACTGAAACTACATTAGAGCTGATTGAAAATAAAACAAACCTGACTGAAAATACAACAAACCTGACAGAAAATACAACAAATTTGACTGAAAATACAACAAATCTGTCTGAAAATACATCAAACCTGACTACAAATACAACAAACCTGACTGAAAATACAACAAATTTGACTAAAAATACAACAAACCTGACTGAAAATACAATAAACCTGACTATACAGTAAACCTGACGGAAAATACAATAAACCTGACTGAAAATACAACAAACCAGACTGAAAATACAACAAACCTGACTGAAATACAACAAGTCTGACTGAAACTACATTAAAGCTGATTGAAAATACAACAAACCTGACTGAAAATACAATAAACCTGACTATACAGTAAACCTGACGGAAAATACAACAAACCTGACTGAAAATACAACAAACCAGACTTAAAATACAACAAACCTGACTGAAATACAACAAGTCTGACTGAAACTACAATAAAGCTGATTGAAAATACAACAAACCTGACTGAAAATACAACAAACCTGACAGAAAATACAACAAATTTGACTGAAAATACAACAAATCTGTCTGAAAATACATCAAACCTGACTACAAATACAACAAACCTGACTGAAAATACAACAAATTTGACTAAAAATACAACAAACCTGACTGAAAATACAATAAACCTGACTATACAGTAAACCTGACGGAAAATACAATAAACCTGACTGAAAATACAACAAACCAGACTGAAAATACAACAAACCTGACTGAAATACAACAAGTCTGACTGAAACTACATTAAAGCTGATTGAAAATACAACAAACCTGACTGAAAATACAATAAACCTGACTATACAGTAAACCTGACGGAAAATACAACAAACCTGACTGAAAATACAACAAACCAGACTTAAAATACAACAAACCTGACTGAAATACAACAAGTCTGACTGAAACTACAATAAAGCTGATTGAAAATACAACAAACCTGACTGAAAATACAACAAACCTGACAGAAAATACAACAAATTTGACTGACAATACAATAAATCTGTCTAAAAATACATCAAATCTGACTGCAAATACAACAAACCTGACTGAAAATATAACAAAATCTGACTTACAATACAACAAACCTGACTGAAAATACAATTTTGACTGACAATACAACAAACCTTACACAAAATACAGCAAACCTAAATGAAAATACAACAAACATGACTAAAAATACAACAAACCTGACAGAGAATATATCAAACCTGACTGAAAATACAACAAATCTGACAATAAAAACAACAATCCAGACTGAAAATACAACAAATCTTAATGAAAATACATTAAACATAACTGAAAATAGAACAAAACTGACTGAAAATACAATACACCTGACTGAATATACTGTAAACCTGACTAAAAATACAACAAATCTTACTGTAAATACAACAAACCTGTCTAAAAATACAGTAAACCTGACAGAAAATACAGTAAACCTGACTGAAATGACAACAAACCTGATTGAAAATACAACAAACCTGACTGACAATACAACGAATCTGACTGAAAATACAAGAAACCTGACAGAAAATGCAATAAATCTAACCGAAACTACAATAAAACTGACTGAAAATACAACAAATCTGGCATACAAATACAACAAACCTGACTGAAAATACAACAAACCTGATTGAAAATACAACAAATTTGACTGACAATACAACAAATCTGACTGAAAATACATCAAACCAGGCTGAATATACAACAAACCTGACTGAAAATACAAAAAATCTGACTTACAATACAACAAACCTGATTGAAAATACAACAAACCTGACAGAAAATACAACACATTTGACTGACAATACAACAAAGATAACTGAAAATACAACAAACCTGACAGAAAATATACCAAACCTGACTGACAATACAACAAATCTGACAATGAATACAACAACCCAGACAATACAAAAAGTCTGACAATAAATACAACCCAGATTGAAAATACAATAAATCTGAATGCAAATACAATAAACATGACTGAAAATAGAACAAACCAGACTGAAAAAACAATAAATCTGACTAAATATACAGTAAATCTGACTGAAAATACAGCAAACTTGACTGAAAATACAATAAACATGACTGAAAATACAACAAGCCTGACTGAAAATACAACAAATCTGACAATAAATGCAACAAACCAGACAGACAATACAATAAATCTGACTGAAATTACAATATACATGACTGAAAATACAACAAACCTGACTGAAAATATATGAAACCTGACTGACAATGCAACACATCTGACTGAAAATATAACAAACCGTACTGAAAATACAACAACCCTTACTGAAAATACTACAAACCTGACTGAAAATACACCAAATGTGAGAATAAATACAACACCCCAGAATGACAATACAACAAATCTGAAAATAAATACAACAACCCAGACTGACAATACAACAAATATGACTGAACATTAAATAAACATGACTGAAAATACAATAAACCTGACTAAATATACAGTAAACCTGACTGAGAAAACAACAAACCTGACTGAAAATACAGTAAACCTGACTGAAAATAGAGCAATTCTTACTGTAAATACAAAAAACCTGACTGAAAATACAATAAACCTGACTGAAAATACAACAAACCTGACTTACAAGACAACAAACCTGACTGAAAATAAAACAAACCGGACAGAAAATACAACAAATCTGACTGAAAATACATCCAACCTGACAGAAAATATAGGAAACCTGACTGAAAATACAACAAATATGACTGAAAATACAACAAATCTCACCTACAGTACAACAAATCTGACTGATGATATAGCAAATCTGACTGAAAATACAACAAACCTCATTGAAAATAGAACAAACCTGACTGAAAATACATCAAAACTGACTGAAAATACAACAAACCTGACTCTCAAGACAACAAATCTGACTTACAATACAACAAACCTGACTGAAAATACAACAAACTTGACAGAAAATACAACAAGTCTGACTGACAATACAACAAACCTTGCTGAAAATACAACAAACCTGAATGAAAATACATCAAGCATGACTGAAAATACAACAAACCTGACAGAAAATATAACAAACCTGCCTGAAAATACAACAAATCTGCCAACAAATACAACAACCCAGACTGAAAATAGAATAAATCGGACTGAACATACAACAAATCTGACAACAAATACAACAACCCAGACTGAAAATAGAATAAATCGGACTGAACATACAACAAAACTGACTCCAAATACAACAAATCTGACTAAAAATACAACAAATCTGACCTACAATGCAACAAACCTGACTGAAATTACAACAAACCGGACAGACAATACAACAAATCTGACTGAAAATACATAAAACCTGACAGAAAATATAGCAAACCTGACTGAAAATACAACGAATCTGACGAAAAATACATTAAATCTCACTTACAATACAACAATCTGACTGAAAATACAACAAACCTGACAGAAGATACAACAAATTTGACTGACAATACAACAAATATGTCTGAAAATACATCAAACCTGACTACAAATACAACAAACCTGACTGAAAATATAACAAATCTGACTTACAATACAACAAACCTGACTGAAAATACAACACATCTGACTTACAATACAACAAACCTGACTGAAAATACAACAAATTTGACTGACAATACAACAAACATTACTGAAAATATAGCAAACCTGAACGAAAATACAACAAACATGACTGAAAATACAACAAATCTGAATGAAAATACAATAAACATAGTTGAAAATACAACAAACCTGACTGAAAATACAACAAACCTAACTGAAAATACAATAAACCTGACTAAATATACAGTAAACCTGACTGAAAATATAACAAACCTGACTGAAAATACAATAAACATAGCTGAAAAATAGAACAAATCTTACTCTAAATACAACAAACCTGACTGAAAATACAATAAACCTGACTGAAAATACAACAAACCTGACTGAATATACTGTAAACCTGACTGAAAATACAAGAAATATTACTGTAAATACAACAAACCTGACTACAAATACAACAAACCTGACTAAAAATACAGTAAACCTGACTGAAATTGCAACAAACCTGACTGAAAATACAACAAATCTGACTGACAATACAACAAACCTGACTGAAAATACAAGAAACCTGACAGAAAATACAATAAGTCTAACTGATAATACAACACATCTGACTTAAAATATAACAAACGTTACTGAAAATACAACAACCACTACTGAAAATACTACAAACCTGACTGCAAATATAGCAAATCTGACTGACAATGCAACAAACCTGACTGAAAATGCAATAAATCTAAAAGAAATTACAATAAAACTGACTGAAAATACAACAAATTTGGCTTATAATACAACAAACCTGACTGAAAATACAACATACCTGACAGAAAATACAACAAATTTGACTGACAATACAACAAATCTGACTGAAAATACATCAAACCTGACTGAAAATACAAAAAGTCTGTTTCACAATACAACAAACATGATTGAAAATACAACAAATCTGACAGAAAATACAACACATTTGACTGACAATGCAACAAACCATACTGAAAATATAGCAAACCTGAATGAAAATACAACAAACATGACTGAAAATACAACCAACCTGACAGAAAATGTAACAAACCTATCTGAAAAAACAACAAATCTGACAATAAATACAACCCAGACTGAAAATACAATAAATATGAATGCAAATACAACAAACCAGACTGAAAATACAACACACCTGACTGAAATACAAGAAGTCTGACTGAAACTACATTAAAGTTGATTGAAAATACAACAAACCTGACTGAAAATACAACAAACCTGACAGAAAATACAACAAATTTGACTGACAATACAATAAATCTGTCTAAAAATACATCAAACCTGACTACAAATACAACAAACCTGACTGAAAATACAACAAATCTGACTTACAATACAACAAACGACGGAAAATACAACCAACCTGACAGAAAATGTAACAAACCTTTCTGAAAAAAAAAAAAATCTGACAATAAATACAACCCAGATTGAAAATATAATAAATCTGAATGCAACTACAATAAACATGACTGAAAATACAATAAACCTGACTAAATATACAGTAAACCTGACTGAAAATACAACAAAACTGACGGAAAATACAATAAACCATACTGAAAATACAACAAACCAGACTGAAAATACAACAAACCTGACTGAAATACAACAAGTCTGACTGAAACTACATTAGAGCTGATTGAAAATAAAACAAACCTGACTGAAAATACAACAAACCTGACAGAAAATACAACAAATTTGACTGAAAATACAACAAATCTGTCTGAAAATACATCAAACCTGACTACAAATACAACAAACCTGACTGAAAATACAACAAATTTGACTAAAAATACAACAAACCTGACTGAAAATACAATAAACCTGACTATACAGTAAACCTGACGGAAAATACAATAAACCTGACTGAAAATACAACAAACCAGACTGAAAATACAACAAACCTGACTGAAATACAACAAGTCTGACTGAAACTACATTAAAGCTGATTGAAAATACAACAAACCTGACTGAAAATACAATAAACCTGACTATACAGTAAACCTGACGGAAAATACAACAAACCTGACTGAAAATACAACAAACCAGACTGAAAATACAACAAACCTGACTGAAATACAACAAGTCTGACTGAAACTACAATAAAGCTGATTGAAAATACAACAAACCTGACTGAAAATACAACAAACCTGACAGAAAATACAACAAATTTGACTGACAATACAATAAATCTGTCTAAAAATACATCAAATCTGACTGCAAATACAACAAACCTGACTGAAAATATAACAAATCTGACTTACAATACAACAAACCTGACTGAAAATACAATTTTGACTGACAATACAACAAACCTTACACAAAATACAGCAAACCTAAATGAAAATACAACAAACATGACTAAAAATACAACAAACCTGACAGAGAATATATCAAACCTGACTGAAAATACAACAAATCTGACAATAAAAACAACAATCCAGACTGAAAATACAACAAATCTTAATGAAAATACATTAAACATAACTGAAAATAGAACAAAACTGACTGAAAATACAATACACCTGACTGAATATACTGTAAACCTGACTGAAAATACAACAAATCTTACTGTAAATACAACAAACCTGTCTAAAAATACAGTAAACCTGACAGAAAATACAGTAGACCTGACTGAAATGACAACAAACCTGATTGAAAATACAACAAACCTGACTGACAATACAACAAATCTGACTGAAAATACAAGAAACCTGACAGAAAATGCAATAAATCTAACCGAAACTACAATAAAACTGACTGAAAATACAACAAATCTGGCATACAAATACAACAAACCTGACTGAAAATACAACAAACCTGATTGAAAATACAACAAATTTGACTGACAATACAACAAATCTGACTGAAAATACATCAAACCAGGCTGAATATACAACAAACCTGACTGAAAATACAAAAAATCTAACTGACAATACAACAAACCTGATTGACAATGCAACACATCTGACTGAATATATAACAAACGTTACTAAAAATACAACAACCCTTACTGAAAATACTACAAACCTGACTGGAAATACAATAAACTTGACGAAAGAATAAATCTGACAGCTAATATAGCAAATCTGACTGAAAATGCAATAAATCTAACCGAAACTACAATAAAACTGACTGAAAATACAACAAATCTGGCATACAAATACAACAAACCTGACTGAAAATACAACAAACCTGATTGAAAATACAACAAATTTGACTGACAATACAACAAATCTGACTGAAAATACATCAAACCAGGCTGAATATACAACAAACCTGACTGAAAATACAACAAACCTGACAGAAAATACAACAAATTTGACTGACAATACAATAAATCTGTCTAAAAATACATCAAATCTGACTGCAAATACAACAAACCTGACTGAAAATATAACAAATCTGACTTACAATACAACAAACCTGACTGAAAATACAATTTTGACTGACAATACAACAAACCTTACACAAAATACAGCAAACCTAAATGAAAATACAACAAACATGACTAAAAATACAACAAACCTGACAGAGAATATATCAAACCTGACTGAAAATACAACAAATCTGACAATAAAAACAACAATCCAGACTGAAAATACAACAAATCTTAATGAAAATACATTAAACATAACTGAAAATAGAACAAAACTGACTGAAAATACAATACACCTGACTGAATATACTGTAAACCTGACTGAAAATACAACAAATCTTACTGTAAATACAACAAACCTGTCTAAAAATACAGTAAACCTGACAGAAAATACAGTAGACCTGACTGAAATGACAACAAACCTGATTGAAAATACAACAAACCTGACTGACAATACAACAAATCTGACTGAAAATACAAGAAACCTGACAGAAAATGCAATAAATCTAACCGAAACTACAATAAAACTGACTGAAAATACAACAAATCTGGCATACAAATACAACAAACCTGACTGAAAATACAACAAACCTGATTGAAAATACAACAAATTTGACTGACAATACAACAAATCTGACTGAAAATACATCAAACCAGGCTGAATATACAACAAACCTGACTGAAAATACAAAAAATCTAACTGACAATACAACAAACCTGATTGACAATGCAACACATCTGACTGAATATATAACAAACGTTACTGAAAATACAACAACCCTTACTGAAAATACTACAAACCTGACTGGAAATACAATAAACTTGACGAAAGAATAAATCTGACAGCTAATATAGCAAATCTGACTGAAAATGCAATAAATCTAACCGAAACTACAATAAAACTTACTGAAAATACAACAAACCTGACAGAAAATACAACAAATTTGACTGACAATACAATAAATCTGTCTAAAAATACATCAAATCTGACTGCAAATACAACAAACCTGACTGAAAATATAACAAATCTGACTTACAATACAACAAACCTGACTGAAAATACAATTTTGACTGACAATACAACAAACCTTACACAAAATACAGCAAACCTAAATGAAAATACAACAAACATGACTAAAAATACAACAAACCTGACAGAGAATATATCAAACCTGACTGAAAATACAACAAATCTGACAATAAAAACAACAATCCAGACTGAAAATACAACAAATCTTAATGAAAATACATTAAACATAACTGAAAATAGAACAAAACTGACTGAAAATACAATACACCTGACTGAATATACTGTAAACCTGACTGAAAATACAACAAATCTTACTGTAAATACAACAAACCTGTCTAAAAATACAGTAAACCTGACAGAAAATACAGTAGACCTGACTGAAATGACAACAAACCTGATTGAAAATACAACAAACCTGACTGACAATACAACAAATCTGACTGAAAATACAAGAAACCTGACAGAAAATGCAATAAATCTAACCGAAACTACAATAAAACTGACTGAAAATACAACAAATCTGGCATACAAATACAACAAACCTGACTGAAAATACAACAAACCTGATTGAAAATACAACAAATTTGACTGACAATACAACAAATCTGACTGAAAATACATCAAACCAGGCTGAATATACAACAAACCTGACTGAAAATACAAAAAATCTAACTGACAATACAACAAACCTGATTGACAATGCAACACATCTGACTGAATATATAACAAACGTTACTGAAAATACAACAACCCTTACTGAAAATACTACAAACCTGACTGGAAATACAATAAACTTGACGAAAGAATAAATCTGACAGCTAATATAGCAAATCTGACTGAAAATGCAATAAATCTAACCGAAACTACAATAAAACTTACTGAAAATACAACAAACCTGACAGAAAATACAACAAATTTGACTGACAATACAATAAATCTGTCTAAAAATACATCAAATCTGACTGCAAATACAACAAACCTGACTGAAAATATAACAAATCTGACTTACAATACAACAAACCTGACTGAAAATACAATTTTGACTGACAATACAACAAACCTTACACAAAATACAGCAAACCTAAATGAAAATACAACAAACATGACTAAAAATACAACAAACCTGACAGAGAATATATCAAACCTGACTGAAAATACAACAAATCTGACAATAAAAACAACAATCCAGACTGAAAATACAACAAATCTTAATGAAAATACATTAAACATAACTGAAAATAGAACAAAACTGACTGAAAATACAATACACCTGACTGAATATACTGTAAACCTGACTGAAAATACAACAAATCTTACTGTAAATACAACAAACCTGTCTAAAAATACAGTAAACCTGACAGAAAATACAGTAGACCTGACTGAAATGACAACAAACCTGATTGAAAATACAACAAACCTGACTGACAATACAACAAATCTGACTGAAAATACAAGAAACCTGACAGAAAATGCAATAAATCTAACCGAAACTACAATAAAACTGACTGAAAATACAACAAATCTGGCATACAAATACAACAAACCTGACTGAAAATACAACAAACCTGATTGAAAATACAACAAATTTGACTGACAATACAACAAATCTGACTGAAAATACATCAAACCAGGCTGAATATACAACAAACCTGACTGAAAATACAAAAAATCTAACTGACAATACAACAAACCTGATTGACAATGCAACACATCTGACTGAATATATAACAAACGTTACTGAAAATACAACAACCCTTACTGAAAATACTACAAACCTGACTGGAAATACAATAAACTTGACGAAAGAATAAATCTGACAGCTAATATAGCAAATCTGACTGAAAATGCAATAAATCTAACCGAAACTACAATAAAACTGACTGAAAATACAACAAACCTGACAGAAAATACAACAAATTTGACTGACAATACAATAAATCTGTCTAAAAATACATCAAATCTGACTGCAAATACAACAAACCTGACTGAAAATATAACAAATCTGACTTACAATACAACAAACCTGACTGAAAATACAATTTTGACTGACAATACAACAAACCTTACACAAAATACAGCAAACCTAAATGAAAATACAACAAACATGACTAAAAATACAACAAACCTGACAGAGAATATATCAAACCTGACTGAAAATACAACAAATCTGACAATAAAAACAACAATCCAGACTGAAAATACAACAAATCTTAATGAAAATACATTAAACATAACTGAAAATAGAACAAAACTGACTGAAAATACAATACACCTGACTGAATATACTGTAAACCTGACTGAAAATACAACAAATCTTACTGTAAATACAACAAACCTGTCTAAAAATACAGTAAACCTGACAGAAAATACAGTAGACCTGACTGAAATGACAACAAACCTGATTGAAAATACAACAAACCTGACTGACAATACAACAAATCTGACTGAAAATACAAGAAACCTGACAGAAAATGCAATAAATCTAACCGAAACTACAATAAAACTGACTGAAAATACAACAAATCTGGCATACAAATACAACAAACCTGACTGAAAATACAACAAACCTGATTGAAAATACAACAAATTTGACTGACAATACAACAAATCTGACTGAAAATACATCAAACCAGGCTGAATATACAACAAACCTGACTGAAAATACAAAAAATCTAACTGACAATACAACAAACCTGATTGACAATGCAACACATCTGACTGAATATATAACAAACGTTACTGAAAATACAACAACCCTTACTGAAAATACTACAAACCTGACTGGAAATACAATAAACTTGACGAAAGAATAAATCTGACAGCTAATATAGCAAATCTGACTGAAAATGCAATAAATCTAACCGAAACTACAATAAAACTGACTGAAAATACAACAAATCTGGCATACAAATACAACAAACCTGACTGAAAATACAACAAACCTGATTGAAAATACAACAAATTTGACTGACAATACAACAAATCTGACTGAAAATACATCAAACCAGGCTGAATATACAACAAACCTGACTGAAAATACAACAAACCTGACAGAAAATACAACAAATTTGACTGACAATACAATAAATCTGTCTAAAAATACATCAAATCTGACTGCAAATACAACAAACCTGACTGAAAATATAACAAATCTGACTTACAATACAACAAACCTGACTGAAAATACAATTTTGACTGACAATACAACAAACCTTACACAAAATACAGCAAACCTAAATGAAAATACAACAAACATGACTAAAAATACAACAAACCTGACAGAGAATATATCAAACCTGACTGAAAATACAACAAATCTGACAATAAAAACAACAATCCAGACTGAAAATACAACAAATCTTAATGAAAATACATTAAACATAACTGAAAATAGAACAAAACTGACTGAAAATACAATACACCTGACTGAATATACTGTAAACCTGACTGAAAATACAACAAATCTTACTGTAAATACAACAAACCTGTCTAAAAATACAGTAAACCTGACAGAAAATACAGTAGACCTGACTGAAATGACAACAAACCTGATTGAAAATACAACAAACCTGACTGACAATACAACAAATCTGACTGAAAATACAAGAAACCTGACAGAAAATGCAATAAATCTAACCGAAACTACAATAAAACTGACTGAAAATACAACAAATCTGGCATACAAATACAACAAACCTGACTGAAAATACAACAAACCTGATTGAAAATACAACAAATTTGACTGACAATACAACAAATCTGACTGAAAATACATCAAACCAGGCTGAATATACAACAAACCTGACTGAAAATACAAAAAATCTAACTGACAATACAACAAACCTGATTGACAATGCAACACATCTGACTGAATATATAACAAACGTTACTGAAAATACAACAACCCTTACTGAAAATACTACAAACCTGACTGGAAATACAATAAACTTGACGAAAGAATAAATCTGACAGCTAATATAGCAAATCTGACTGAAAATGCAATAAATCTAACCGAAACTACAATAAAACTGACTGAAAATACAACAAACCTGACAGAAAATACAACAAATTTGACTGACAATACAATAAATCTGTCTAAAAATACATCAAATCTGACTGCAAATACAACAAACCTGACTGAAAATATAACAAATCTGACTTACAATACAACAAACCTGACTGAAAATACAATTTTGACTGACAATACAACAAACCTTACACAAAATACAGCAAACCTAAATGAAAATACAACAAACATGACTAAAAATACAACAAACCTGACAGAGAATATATCAAACCTGACTGAAAATACAACAAATCTGACAATAAAAACAACAATCCAGACTGAAAATACAACAAATCTTAATGAAAATACATTAAACATAACTGAAAATAGAACAAAACTGACTGAAAATACAATACACCTGACTGAATATACTGTAAACCTGACTGAAAATACAACAAATCTTACTGTAAATACAACAAACCTGTCTAAAAATACAGTAAACCTGACAGAAAATACAGTAGACCTGACTGAAATGACAACAAACCTGATTGAAAATACAACAAACCTGACTGACAATACAACAAATCTGACTGAAAATACAAGAAACCTGACAGAAAATGCAATAAATCTAACCGAAACTACAATAAAACTGACTGAAAATACAACAAATCTGGCATACAAATACAACAAACCTGACTGAAAATACAACAAACCTGATTGAAAATACAACAAATTTGACTGACAATACAACAAATCTGACTGAAAATACATCAAACCAGGCTGAATATACAACAAACCTGACTGAAAATACAAAAAATCTAACTGACAATACAACAAACCTGATTGACAATGCAACACATCTGACTGAATATATAACAAACGTTACTGAAAATACAACAACCCTTACTGAAAATACTACAAACCTGACTGGAAATACAATAAACTTGACGAAAGAATAAATCTGACAGCTAATATAGCAAATCTGACTGAAAATGCAATAAATCTAACCGAAACTACAATAAAACTGACTGAAAATACAACAAATCTGGCATACAAATACAACAAACCTGACTGAAAATACAACAAACCTGATTGAAAATACAACAAATTTGACTGACAATACAACAAATCTGACTGAAAATACATCAAACCAGGCTGAATATACAACAAACCTGACTGAAAATACAAAAAATCTTACTTACAATACAACAAACCTGATTGAAAATACAACAAACCTGACAGAAAATACAACACATTTGACTGACAATACAACAAAGATGACTGAAAATACAACAAACCTGACAGAAAATATACCAAACCTGACTGACAATATAACAAATCTGACAATGAATACAACAACCCAGACAATACAAAAAGTCTGACAATAAATACAACCCAGATTGAAAATACAATAAATCTGAATGCAAATACAATAAACATGACTGAAAATAGAACAAACCAGACTGAAAAAACAATAAATCTGACTAAATATACAGTAAATCTGACTGAAAATACAGCAAACCTGACTGAAAATACAATAAACCTGACTGAAAATACAACAAACCTGACTAAAAATACAACAAGCCTGACTGAAAATACAATAAACCTGACTACAAATACAACAAACCTGACTGAAAATACACTAAACCTGACTGAAAATACAACAAACCTGACTAAAAATACAATAAATCTGACTGAAAATACAGTAAACCTGACTGAAATTATAACAAATCTGACTAAAAATACAACAAATCTGACTTACAATACAACAAACCTGACTGAAAATACAACACATCTGACTGAAAATATAACAAACCTGACTGAAAATACTACAAACCTGACTGAAAATACTACAAACCTGACTGAAAATAAAATAAACTTGACTAAAGAAAGAATACATCTGACTGCAAATATAGCAAACCTGACTGACAATACAACAAACATGACTGAAAGTGCAATAAATCTAACCGAAAATACAATAAATCTGACTGACAATATAACACACCTAGCTGAAAATACGACCAATCTGCATAACAATACAACACATCTGACTGAAAATACAGCAAATCTGACTGAAAATACAACAAATCTGACTGACAATACAAGAAATCTGACTGAAAATACATCCCACCTGACTGAAAATACAACAAACCTGACTGAAAATACAACAAACCTGACAGAAAATACAATAAATCTGACCGACAATGCAATACATCTGACTGAAAATAATTTTGTTTTTTGTTGTATTTTCATTCAGGTTTGTTGTATCAGAGTTGTTGTATTTTCTGTCAGGAATGTTGTATTTTCAGTCAGGTTTGTTGTATTGTAAGTCAGATTTGTTGTATTTTCTCTCTTATTTGTATTGTAAGTCAGATTTGTTGTATTTTCAATCAGGTTTGTTGGATTTTTAGTCAGGTTTGTTGTATTTTCAGTCAGGTTTATTGTATTTTCAGTCAGGTGTGTTGTATTTACAGTAAGATTAGTTCTATTTTCTGTCAGGTTTACTGTATTTTCAGTCAGGTATGTCTTATTTTCAGTCAGGGTAACTGTATATTTAGTCAGGTTTACTGCACTTTCTGGCAGGATTGTTGTATTTTCAGTCAGGTTTGTTGTATTGTAAGTCAGATTTGTTGTATTTTCTCTCTTGTTTGTTGTATTTTTTCAGTCAGGTTTGTTGTGTTGTAAGTCAGATTTGTTGTATTTTCAGTCAGGTTTGTTGTATTTTTAGTCAGGTTTGTTGTATTTTCAGTCAGGTGTGTTGTATTTACAGTGAGATTTTTTCTATTTTCAGTCAGGTTTACTGTATTTTCAGTCAGGCATGTTTTATTTTCAGTCAGGTTTACTTTATATTCAGTCATGTTTATTGTATTTTCAGTGATATTTGTTGTATTTTCAGTCAGGTTTGTTGTAATTTCAGTCAGATTTACTATATTTTCACTCAGCTTTACTGTATTTTTAGTCAGGTTTGTTGTATTTACAATCAGATTTGTTGTATTTTCAGTCAGGTTTATTGTATTTTCAGTCAGGTTTGTTGTATTTTCAGTCAGATTTGTTCTATTGTCAGTCATATTTGTTGTATTTTCTGTCCGGTTTTTTGTATTTTCAGTGAGCTTTGTTGTATTGTAGGTCAGATTTGTTGTATTTTTAGTCAGATTTGTTGTATTTGCAGTTAGATTTGTTGTATGTTCAGTCAGATCTTTATACATTTGAAATGAAATCGGATTATTATAACATTGAATTCATGGGAAGATTTAAGAAATATTGCACATGTAATCTTTGTTTAATTATTGCCATTTCTAAAAGATATTTGAGGTCTTTAGGTAGACCTCTTGAAATGTTCATGCGAAACAAAACTCGATCACATTTACAGTCCATTTTCTTCAGAAGATCTTAATTATTTTTATACGAAATACGAAATAATTTATTAAAGATAGCTCAATAATTGAACATTAAGGTTGACAAAGATTATGAGATAGTACATGAAAGAATGACATAATAAAATAACAAATAAAATTATATATTATAGTTTGCATTTGGGAGGCAATGAAAGAGAGATAACTGTATTTGGAAAAGATAAAATATAAAACATGCATGCAGAGAACTATGGTGCCATTTGAAAACACGAGTGAATAAATTTTGCGAGTTCTCTGACGCAAGATGGATCTTCGTTGCTCAATATCCAAACAAATTTATCCTCTGTACTTAATATAGCAGCATTATAATTAAGAACATTTGAAAAGAGTTCTCTTCTGTGGTTTTCGAACTTAGGACAATACATTAGAAAATGAATTTCATCTTCTACGCTTTTAGAGTTACAATTGGAACATATACGGTTCTCAACAGGAGTAATTGGACGGGTATATCGATCAGTTTCAATATGGAACTTGTGGTTACTTACGAAAACGTATAAGAATGTTTCTATGGCTAATATTTCTAATATCAGAAATATAAGTTTCGTATCCAAATATAAACTTAAATTTTCTATATGTCCTAAGTTTCTCACATTTGTTTAAGTTAATTTTCCACAATGTCTCATAATTATTCTGTAATTTTTTCTCTATACTATATATGTGTTTAAATTTGAAATTTTCAGGATGAGTCAACATATGATCCATATTTAGATGTTTCAATAAAATATGTATACATCTTAACCAACATGGTTCATTGTTACCGTACATAAAAAGATTCTCTTCATATGCCTCCCGCAGCAAGGGGTCATGATGAGTGTTTTTGCACAGCCGGACCCAGTATTTGATTATGGATATAATAGTATCAATATATAGAGGGTATCTTCCCAGTTCACCATAAATGGCTAAGTTAGTTGTTCTTTTATTAACTCCAAGAACATATTTACCCATGGAAATATTTAGTTTTTCTAAAGGATTCCGGCTATACAAATTACTAATAAAATGTGAATCATTGTTACTATTAACGCCAACATTTTTATTATTGTTAAACAAACCAACAATTTCAAAAGCATATAAGAGTACAGGTTTAACTGTGTGGTCAAATATATGCATAACATTTGGGGCTGAACAAGGTATATTATTAAATATATTTTTCAATTTGAAAAATTCTTTTTGACCTCTCCTTGTAAGGTCGAGTAGAGCTTGAGTAAAGCTTCCGTTTAAGCTTAGCATTATTCCAAGATATTTGTAGTGACGAACTATCTCAAGCTCAGTCTCATCAATATAATATTTAACATTACTTAGTCTTGAGCCTTTATTGAAAATCATAACTTCAGACTTTGTGTAGTTAATTTCAAGACCCCAACTTTTACAATATCCCCAAGTTTTATATAAACAGTTCTGTAGACCCTCTTGACTTTCAGATAATAGAACTAAATCATCGGCATAGAGGAGACAACTTATATGCTTCTGTCCTAATAATACAGGTGAACATGAATGAGCAAAATCATCAATTAACCCATTGATATAAAGATTAAATAAATTTGGACTAAGGTTATCACCTTGAAAAACACCAACATTTCAAGGAAAGGCATTGCTAAGGCTATGAGAGTTAACAATAACTCTGAGACTTATATTTGAATAAAGGGATTTTAATAAAGCCAAAAATTTACCCCCGAGTTTAGCACGAAGGAGTTTTAAAAACAAGGCAGAATGAATGACTGAATCGAACGCCTTGCGGAGGTCTATAAAACAGGCATACACTTTTTTAGATTTATTTAAATATTTATCAATAATAGTTTTCAGCTTAAATATGTGGTCGGATGTTCGGCATCCTGCTTTGAAGCCAATTTGTTCATTACATATAAGTTCATTTTTGAGAATATATTTTTCAAGTCTGGCATTCAAAATACTATTGAATAGTTTTGATAAATAGCTGGTAATCGCTATACCTCTGTAATTAGATGGGTTCAGAGGGTCACCAGTTTTGTAAATAGGAAATATGGACCCATTCCGTAGGGTAAATACCTGATGACAGGATAATGTTAAATAATTTTACCAAACACGGCTGTAATACAAAATTGCCATACTTGAGCATCTCATTTAAAATGCAATCAGAGCCACTGCTCTTGCCTTTTTTTACCTTTTTTGTAGCCTCCGTGACTTCCTTTGCGGAAATGGGAAAATCCAACTCATTCATAAGATCTTTAGACCTGTCAATCTCAAAAAGGCTTTCAAATTTTTCATTAAGCACTGCTTTTTCAGTAGATAGAGTATTCAATTTTTTTAAATAATTTTCCCATGTGGGGGCATCTAAATTAGTACCTTTATCATACTTGTTTTCATACTTTAGCTTATTTACTAGATCCGAAAAAGCTTTGGGATTTGTATCTGATGAACTATTAAGTTTAAGCATCTATAATAAGCACGCCGCTTTGCCTTTCTTAATTTATTATACTTCTTACTCATAGTAAAACAATGCTGCTTTAATTCCTTATCAAATGGATTGAAAGCCAGTTTGATACTGAGAGTGTCCAAATTGTTTTTCATATCCAATAAAGATTGGTCATACCACTTTTTACACTTATTGTTATGATTTTTCCTTCTTTGAGGGGTTCTAGCTTTCAGGGAGGTATTGGCAGCAAATAGAATAATATCACTAAAATCACATATTTCTAATAAGCGCTTCCCTCTGTTACATGTAGCTACATCTGTACTAATTCTACAAAAATTGACTAGATCATATATATAATTAGAGTCATTTTGCATAAATTTATCATTGTTGTCATACTGTATGAAATCAAGGTCAGATGCTGTTCTGGCGTTAAAGTCTCCGCATTACATAAGGTCCCCAGAAGATGAGTATTTACAAATATCATTGATTAGGGTATCAAAATCATCCCCATTTTTCACAGTATAGGGGAAAGGGGGGGGGGGGGGTTCTGGGGGTATATGCAAAAAACACATAAAAATGTCTTTGGATGTATTTAAAAATGTACTTTTAAGCTTAAACCAAACAATACTTGAGTTTGTTACTGGGAGGGGTTCAACACCATCTGACAGTGATTTCCTGATACGGACACTAATACCACCAAACCTTCGCTTGGCTCTATTATTTTGGACTCTATGTGTATGAAATATTTTATAATCATCTAAAGGTGATATAAAAGAACTAGTAGTATGTGTTTCAACTAAACCAAATATGTCTAAATTCTTAATACAGTTCAAAAATGAAACATCATTAAGCTTATCAAAATCTTTTGAAACTAAACCATTAACATTCCATACTCCTATTGAGAGACTGAGTCTCTTCGTTGTCTTTGTTCGTTTGGTCGGCGCCATGGTCTTCTAGGACGACGATCTTTTCTCATAGGGTTTTGAGCGATATCGAGCACTTTATCGATAGACCTTCTTAGATTGGACGCGAGCATTTTCACACCTTCATCTGATAAGTGGTAACCATCGGTAGTAATGAACCTATATCGGATTTCAGAGTTAGCAGTAGACAGATTGTTATTCTCGCATAGAACAAACTATGTATCCACACTTGTGTCCTCGATAAATTCAAGAAGCAGCGAATTTACAGTATTTACTTTACGGTTTAGCTTTCGGTCATCGCAACGGTTTGTGGCTAGTGACACAATAATTTTTGAATTCGGTTTCAGCTCTTTTGTTTTATTTACCAAGTTTATCATTCACCTGAGCTGCTGGATTTTATTTGATTGCTGAGAATATGATAAGCTATAACATCCGGTTGAGAGGGATAATCCTGAATAATGTTGGTTGCCTGGTCTATTGTATATGCTGTTTCCTTTGAGGTATGATACTTAGTGCTAAGTTGTGATGGTTCGATGCCTTTAATGTTAGAAGTTCCTACTAATAGAACAGACGTTTTTGCTTTTTACCATGTACAAGTGACCAATCTGACTCGTCTTCTGAATTTGTTTCGTTACTCCTTTTCGGTTTGGCAGACATATTTAAAAGTTGAGTTTTAATAGATTCCATGTCCTCGTTTAATGTTGTTAACTTTTTTCAGAATTACTGCATGATGTAGTAAGCTGGGTATTATTCTCTAATAGTTTGTTTATAGTGTCATTTTTGCAGCCTATTTCAGTTTCAAGGACTTTTATGATTTTCTTGCAATCATCCACTTCAGTGTTAAGTTCGGTCATCTGTCCACTATCTGTTAGGTTTTCTGATCTTATTTCTGACAGCTTAGTGTGAATGTCCTTAAGACGATCATTTGAGTTCAGGTTTTGCTTAAGGTAAGCTACATTAGTGTTGGTCACTGTTAATTTTTCTTCAATGGTGTTTATATGGTCGAGCAGTTTATTGTTGTTAGAAGTCAGACTCTCAATCAATGGAGTGATACTAGATTGAATACTGTTGACGATCCTGTGCATTTCTGAGGAGATTGTATCTTTGATAGTTTCTATGTACGAGTTAGTTGCTGATGGGGGTTGTTTATAAGGAGTTGACGATGGATTATTTTCATGGAGAGCTGCAGGTAGGGATTCTGCACAGTTGGAAAATTTGCAATCTGACAAAGTACATTTTCCACACATGAATCATCTGGACTTACATTTGATGTAACGCGATAGCTCATAAGAAGGGAGGTTAGTGCAGGTATAATGTAGCCGCTCCTTGCGAAAGAAGCATTGAATCATGAATTCGGAGTTTGGGTTTGTACATAGGGTGCAATTTATTTTCTCCTTTATTTGCTCATTTGTACTCGAATCTACCACTTTTCGTAATGTCTGTTCGTTAAGTATTACAGTGTTATCATGGTCATTAGTAATTGTCACATCTCCAGTCATGCCAGTGGAGGCTGGATTTTCACAGTCATAATATTCACTTTTACCCTCTGTATTACTGCTATGTGTAGTTAATTCTTCATTTTCGGTGTCCGTATCCGAGCCACCATCAGTCGAGTCGATTTCGTCAGAGCGCTCTGTGTTTGGTAAATGGGTCTCAAAATATGTTGCAATAGGGATCCACTCATTGTTGTAGACAGATATGGGTAGTAAGCCAGCTGTTTCAATGATATTTTTGGCTATTTCTAAGGTCTTACAACCCTGGTATATTGCACCGCGGAAGCCTGTTACATGTTGAGAGCAGTCCGCCCATTTTGTAAATATGCCAAATGATAGACCGTTTGACATGATGCTTCCTTTGGATACAGCGTAATACTGAGGTTTATTCTTTCCCATGTTTAAGTTAATGACTGTAATACTTATTTAACTAAAATAGTGCTGTTGTGAGCATAAGAATCCCCGAAAATGGTAGTTGTTTACAGGCGTGGAAAAAAGTGCGCCATATTGGTTGAAGGATTGTCTAATTGTTAATTAGAACGCTACCACCTGAACTGAAGTAAAATGTATAAGAATCTTGTTTCCGATCAGACAGCAGAAAAGAAGAACTTGATGAATGAATTGAAATTATATCACTGGATAGGCAATTTCTATATCCAAATTCAACTTAACTATAAACATGTAAACAAAATTGTATGCTGATGTATGGCCTTTGACAGACAGTAATATTGATTATTTGATAGATGCGTACAATTTAATGAGAGGACTGTAGTTGTTTTCACTGTAGAAAACATGTATTTTTTATTTTCCAACCTTTTCACTTTTGAGAAGAAAACCAGAAGCTCTTAATTATTTTTAGATATTAATTAGAACGCTACCGACTGAACTAAAGTGTATGATTTTTAAGGATCTTATTTCCGATCAGAGGACACAAAAGAAGGACTTGATGAATGAATTGAAATTATATCACAGGATTGGCAATTTCTCTATCCAAATTCAACTTTTAATTATTAACATGTTAAACAAATTGTATCGTACAGTGAAAACAACTACAGTCCTCCATTAAATTGTACGCATCTACCAAATAATCAATATTACTATCTGTCAAAGGCCATGAATTAGAAAACATGTATTATTTATTTTCCAACCTTTTCACTTTTAAGCTACAAAGACTATCCAAATTTTACTTTTATAATATATCATATCTTCTACTTGCAAAAGTCAAAAACATTTCTTATTTTTAGGGATTGATTTAAGTCTTACCCACAGAATTGAAAGATCATATCTATAGATTTCATGTAAATCATAGAGTTTTACAAAAACTATTTCTACACAATGAGTTGTTCTTATTTTTTATGATAAACAGTCCTTTTATTATGTGTATCTTGAGAGAGGAATTTCCTGATCACTTTAAATGTTGGAGCTTAGACAATCTGGATTTTTCAGCCATGTTTTACTTGGAACACTATGTTAATGACACCTTGAATGATTGTCTATATTAGTAATTTGTTTTGTCTTACAGATACCAATTATGAGATTAGATAAGATATTTTGACAAAGAGAATTGCAAGGAACATTATGAATAACCAATGAATTTAATGACTGTTCAAAATCAAATTGTTAGCTTTGAGGAATGGTGTAATTTTATTTTTATGGAATATGACAGGAGAATATCATAATAAACACACATACTTTTTTCCATTGCAGACCAAATCAATGTTGAAGTTTTGCAGTACATTGTAAAAAGTTAAAAACTTTAAATCAATTTAACCAATAGCCTTGGAACACCTATTTTTGTAGAGCCTATTGTAATTCATGTGAACATGACAAAGATAAAAAACGATGTTTTCGCGTGGATGACGTTATAAAGACTTCTCTTTTTCCCGTTTTTTTTTAAAAATTAAGTCGTCTTTTACAAAACGCAACGTTTCAAATACAACGTTTGAAATGCAACGTTACTTGTTTTCCACGTATCATTTTCCCGTACATTTTCAAAAATAAGTCTTCTTTCACAAAGAAAAAACCGCAACGCTTGAAAATACAACGTTATTACTTATTTCCTTGAAATTTTTACATTATCGCTACAAGACTATAAAAAAATTCATAGACAATACAGCTTACAGATTTCATTATACATGCAACATTGAAAATTCCTGTACCATTTCATTGATTTGACTCTTAGGTTATTTAGTAGAAATACCACAGAGAGAATGCGGACGTGATAGAAAGTACCCGAGGAGTAATACACAACACAACGAAAAACCTCGAAAATATCCGAAAACACCCGAAAGATGAGCGGGAACCTCCTTTTTCGGTTTTATGACGTCACTTCTGGTGACGTTAACCGGTCACATGACCTTCGGTCACGTCACATCCCGTAGCCATATCGGTCATGCGCAACAGTACATTTTGTACTATTACTATAGTAAACGTGCGGAAAATCCGGACATGCGCAGAACATACTTTCGTGACGTCACTTCCGGTCATGCGCAATGGTCCGATTTCCCTGAAATATGACTTGAACCGTGCTGATATACTACTAGCATTGTTATTTGTAATATTTGTGAATAAACGTGAGGGAAACCTGAAGAGACAGTCAAGAATGGACAATGCAGAGGCATATTCAACATTAAGCATACATACGAAGACAATTTAATATGAAAACTATAATTGTTTAACTGTAGCTTTCTTGAGTAATAATACCATTTTAGTCATTGACATTATAAAGTTTTTGTTTGGTTCCCCTTTGAAATGCTTTAATTGTTGAGCTTTGGTAAACTACAACAGAAAATATTAAAGGGGCAAACAAGGGATAATTTTGTAAATTTATTGTATTTACTATGAAATATAGTGATGCATAAATTAATGAGTTTAGCTTGTATGTTATGATGGGCGTCTCAAGATATAAAGTTTGTGTGTATTCTGCGCAAACCTGATGAAGCACTGTGCAAAATAAATGTCAAGTAAGGCAAAATCAGTGTACATTTTGTGGATCGGATATTTGGATATCTTTAGTACGGTTCATGTTCGACTAATGTTTATTGAGCTTTACTCTACATAAGGTAAATGTTAAACCTTATTTCAAGGAATGTATGCACTATTTGCTGCATATAATTTACTACATGGGGCGCGATAACGATTGTCGACTTTAATTGAAAAATATGATGTTCCGTACAGAAAAGGTCACTTATGAATATCAAAATTTATAAACAGTTATATCTTCAAGTGCATTAATATTTACATTATGATGCTATCTATTTAAGGTTTTGTATCTGGAATTATTGTGACCAAATATGGTTCAATGAAATGTGGAATATTGGGCGGCTTTTTAGCATGTATTGGTCTCAGTGTGTCGTTTGTTGCTACAAGTATTATGCATCTGGTTCTGACTATTGGAATAGTATCTGGTAAGTTAATAAACGTTAGACAATAGAAAGAGCAATCAAGAATGGCCAATCCAGAGACAGTGGTAACATAGGGAAAACAAGACGCTTGATCAAGACAAATAAAACACAAAAACACCCAATACAGAAATCTAAAAATATGAGAAACTCACAGATCATAAACCCGAGATGAACCCAGGTGCTCGCGAAGGGTAAACAGCTCTTGTCTCTTATAAGACACCCACCATGTCACCCATATAGTCAAGACGCGTTGGACATTATTATGCACAAACAAGCATAAATAGGACATAAAAAAAAATAGGAGTAAATATATCTGTCTTTTTTTCCAAATAAAATGTAAATATTTCAAAATTTGTAATAAAATATTGTGCATACAAAATAAATTAGATACATACATGTAGAAGGTTTTGTAACAGTAGATACTCCTTCACATGACGATACCAAAGGGGTAACCAGAAGCTCTAATTCGAAGAAATACAGACAATACAATGGCCAAAGGAAAACATACAAAAGGACAAAAAACGGTATGCAAAGCACTACACAGAAAACTATTGATTGAGCAACAGGAACACCACTAAAAACCGGGAAGGAAACTTTGGTGCTCCGGAAGGGTAAGCAGTTCCTGCTCAACATGTTCATAATACAAAATGTACATCGCACAACGTCGACATATACAAATATTCTAACACGTGATATATTTTCTCGGTAAGAGGAAATGGAATAACTAAGCATCTCATCATTACAATGTGTCGACGTAGTATATTTTATTTACGTCGAAATAATCATAAATTTATGTTGGTAAAATTAAATTGGATACCTTTTTTCTTTTCTACAAGATATCATTATGTCGAAAAATTAACGTACGTCTCAATTATGTCGACAACACTCAATTAATTAAAGAACACAATTCATGATACCTAAACAATAAAACAAAAATGAAATGTTTCATACAGCGTGTATAGCTGCTATTATCATAATATAGAAACACCAATAGCATCAACGTAGATACGATCGTATTGTAGTTATGCATTTTACACACACACACACACACACATACACATATATATAAATAAAGTCTAAGGAAATGATAAATAAACATCTAAAATGTAGTACAACAACACCAAAAAAAGATGTTAAAATATAACAAAAATAAATATGTCTACAAAAAGACTATACTTATAATCAAGTTGACGGATATTTCGCTTGACCGACAAGCTTCATCAGTTATTTTTGCTATATTTTAACATCTTTTTTGGTGTTGTTGTGCTACATTTTAGACGCTTATTTATCATTTTATTTGTTTGCACATAATCGTTAACACTTGTTTCCGGTCCAACATTCCGTAGGTTCATACGTTGGATACTTGTTCAGACGTTTATATATATATATATATATATATATATATATATATATATATATATATATATATATATATACGTCTGAAAATTAAACCAAGCAGTGTTAGAATTAGATTTTAGAGCTGTCAATTTTTTGTTCTTCCCTCGACGGGATATGAACCCACACCATTGATACACTGCAGCACCATTCGCTTAGCCTTACGTCCAGCGCCCTAGACCACTCGACCACATCCACTCCCTAAAAAAGGAGCTTCAGTAATCGTAGTGTTACCTTTTCTCATAAGGCAAATCTAGGGATAGACGTAAGACATGTGCATAAGCGTGTGTAGATGGTACACATATACTTAATATTATAATTTGACAGCAATCTAACTCAGCAATTTTTAATATATTGTATAAGATAATGAAGAATTCATTATACAGTCACAGGAAATAAAGTATATTATACAAACGTCTAGAAGCAAGTGACAACCATACAATATATCTGTCCCACTGGATCTCAAAGTTACTAAGGATACTAGGTTAATACTAAATATGTAGCCATCAATGTAATCTTGCAACATGAATGCATTCTTTTCCTTTGATCTTGTCTATGGTATATATAACAGAATGTAAGCAATAGCTAAGAACTATGAAATAATATACGTAGATATTACACAATTTAAATCTGGGCTGTAGTTTTATTACTCTCAGAAAGACGTGCAATAATCAACGACCTAGATGTGATATTGCATGTATTCTTGTTGCAAATCATTTATACCACGGTTTTCCGAGTAAAGCAATCTCAGGCTTCGCGTTTGATTGTTTAGCCGTTTAACTCTGAAAACCATGGTATAAATATTTTATGCATATAGTCGTTTAACGCTGTGAATACGTTTGATCGTGTATTCAATAACATTTTATGTCATATAGCTTGTTAATGACTTGCGGGATGGTCTGTGGTTTTCGTCTGGTAATTCGGTTTCAATAACACTCCGCCAAGATATAGTTGACATATATACCAAAGTAGCATTACACTGCCATGCCACTACAACATGTATTGACGATTATGTATATTACTGTCTTAAACTATTCAGGAATGGGATTTTCATTGGCATACATATCAGCTTCGACAAGTGTTGGGATGCACTTTAAAGGGAAACAGAGATTATTGGCACTTGCATTCATCTCTTTTGGTTCCGGATGTGGTGCTTCAGTATTTCCGGTAATTCTAGAAGAACTGGTATTTGAGTTTGGATGGAGAGGAGCTCTATTAATAATAGCAGGCCTCATGCTACATTTGGTTCTTATTGCCACTTTATATAAACCGCCTAGAAAAAGTACCAAACAGAGAAGAGTAAGCTTGGTGGGGAACGAATCAGAACAAATGGAACATGCAACTGAAGTGATACAAACAACTACTGGTAGCAACATACCAGATCAAGAACCCAAAAATGGCGTAGTACATACCGATAAAAATAAATTGAAACGAGTGTCATTTAGTACCACAGAATTAAGGCGGTTGTATGATACAGAAGACGATAATAAAGATAAAAGAATAGTAAATATATTAAAAGGCATATTCAGAAATAAAATATTTATGTGTTACTGTTTTGCACAAGCCTTGTGCGTTGCGTCATTTAATTCTGTATTAATATTTTTCGTTGATTACTATCAGTTTAAAGGATTATCTCGTTCAGAAGCTGTTAGTTTATACCTGTACATGACCATGGTTAGTACACTATTCCGCTTTTTACCTGGATTCCTAAAGCAACTGCCCCATATCAGTGTTATGTCTATTCCGGCAGTCAGTGCGTTGGTTGGGGCCGCAGCAATGCTGGGGTTTACTCAGTCAGGATCGTCGTATAGCTTAAATTTGGTGGCAGCCTGTGGATATGGACTTGGAATCGGTGGTATGGTTACCGTTCTTTCCATTTCAATTGTCAAACTAGTCGGACAGGAAAACTATTCTGCTGGACTTGGAACCTCTATGACAATTTCTGGGATATTTAATGCAGCTGCAGGTCCAATCTCAGGTACGTAAAACAATAAATTATGCTATATTTAATTTCAGTTCTCTAACAATAGTTGTTTGTCTGCTAGATTTCATATGTACTGATCGTCAATATGTTTTTTTCTTTAAGATAAAACATCACAAACATGTAAATGTATATCAAAGGTGATTTAACATAGGTTCTCGACAGGTAACACAAATGTAGCAGGAACAATGCACTCCTCCGAAACATACGAGTTCATCCCGGAAATGTAGTGGTTCCTTGTTGCTCAATCTTAAGCTTTATGTGTAGTGTTTTGTGGACTATTGTCCGCCCTTCATTTGGCGGCTTCTGATTACCACTTTGGTATCTTTAAACTGATGGCCATAAATTACCTATGTATATATACATGAATTACCTATGAATACATGTTATACTATGTATACATAAGTTACCTATGTATACATGTTATACTATTTATACATAAATTACATATGGATACATGTTATACTATGTATACATAAGTTACCTATGTATACATGTTATACTATTTATACATAAGTTACCTATGTATACATGTTATGCTATTTATACATAAATTACCTATGTATACATGCTATACTATTTATTGTTTCGTTTCACATAAATTACCTATGTATACATGTTATACTATTTATTTTTCGTTTCACATAAATTACCTATGTATACATGTTATACTATTTATTGTTTCGTTTCACATAAATTACCTATGTATACATGTTATACTATTTATTGTTTCGTTTCACATAAATTACCTATGTATACATGTTATGCTATTTATACATATTTATTGTTTCGTTTCACATAAATTACCTATGTATACATGTTATACTATTTATTGTTTCGTTTCACATAAATTACCTATGTATACATGTTATACTATTTATTGTTTCGTTTCACATAAATTACCTATGTATACATGTTATACTATTTATTGTTTCGTTTCACATAAATTACCTATGTATACATGTTATACTATTTATTGTTTCGTTTCACATATTAACCTATTAATACAAAATGAGCCATTGTGGTCGTGATCGTATCTAGTTAGATTTACAACTACATGTGCAACCAGTGCATATCACCACTAAAGTTGTGGGTTCGAACCCCGCTTATGACGAGGTGTACTCGATACAACATTATGTGATAAAGTTTGTCAGTGACTTGCAACAGGTCAGTGGTTTTCTCCGGGCACTCCGATTTTCTCCACAAATAAAACTGACCGCCACGATATATCTAAAATATTGTTGAAATTGACGTTACACACCATAAACCAAACCAATCATAATTATACAATCAATTTGTGAGTTGGATGTTTACTTTTATGTTTTTCACGTCCATTTTATATTATTATTATCATTATTACATTTTTTTCGCAATGTCACCAGCTTTCTAAGGTAGTCTGAATATGTGTTTTATATATTTGTATATTTGTTTTACCAGAAAAAAATATTATAATATCATTTTAATGGTATCTCTATAAGCATTATCTAAATGTGCCGATTTTAAACTGACACGGGAATAGAAGTATGCGACTAAGTAACTTATTCTGTAAAATCATCATATATACAATAAAACAGATAATTTCTGGTATGTTAACAACGAACACAGAGTATTCCGTGAAAAGAATTGATTACGGAGAATAAATTATCTCGGATATGACAGAAACATAAAAGTTAATAATACAAAAATAAATTAACGTTTGAACACCACGAAACCGTACAAAACAGGAGTATTTATGACCATAGGATCCAGATGATAAGTATTTCCCGACTTAAGCATGGCACAAGTCATGAACGCAAAATTGACAGTAAATTAACAAAACAGACGCAAAGATTCAGTAGTTAACCATGTAAAATTATGTTTGTAATCATTTTAGACACGGATATTATATATGAATATACGAGTTGATGATCGCCTCAATTATTGAAGCGATTTTGTATGTGTTGATATAGCCTTGGTAACTTTAAAGGTGAGAGTGTCACACATTGACAATTATAGAAACCCCTATAGAAAGCCAGTGCGTAGTTCAGACAGGGATGACCCTACGAATGAAAGGAAAGTTTGTTATCTGAAAAAGCGTAAGAAAGGAAGATAACAATATGTGATAGGGTTAGGGGGTATGGTGTTAAATTTCAATTTCAACAATATTTTAGCTATATCATGGTGATCCGTTTTATTGGGAGGAAACTGGAGTACCCGGAGAATGGAATAACAAAATAATAAATCAATATATATAAAGAGAGACAGACACGTGGCCAAAACATATTATAGAAAAGAGCCAAATATGGACAAAATACCAAAATATGTAGTTTTTGTTACCTTCATATTCGAAAATATAAACACATATATGGATTTGAGCAGATGGATACGTTTTATTCATTGCTGTGGCCCTTAGGCATGCCCGTTTCTATCGTCATAGTTATTAAATGTATAATTACTCTTTATTTGCAGGTTTAATTCGAGATACAACCGGAAGTTATGACATATCATATTATTCTGCTGCAGCAGCCTTATTTGTGTCTTCCATATTCTTTTTCATTACAATGGCTTGTAGGTATTACGATAATCGTGAGAAAGGCTCACGGTTTGACTTTGAAATGATAATTAGAAGAAAATCTAGGCGTCGTTCAAGTATTTTACCATGGCGAAGAAAATCAGTTGATTTTCATCTATGAATAAAACCTAATTTATCTTGTTTCTGTTTCTTTGATTTAATGGAGAATTTGCTTTCCATAAGTTTATATTCTATTATTGAAAATTAGAATTAGGTAACGACAACTATAACAATGTATTTACACAATGATGTAAAAACATGATAGACACGAGACGAAATATTTATAATCCAGGGAGATAGAAATTATTAGTTTAATAGTAAATTAGGGCAATGGTCCCGAACAGGCCACATCAAAATAACACCGCCAGAATGATGAACGTTCTGCTTCAACTACGGCTGATCTTAAACATTTTCTCTGTGGTTTGGGTGCAGATTCAGGATCTATAGGTGGCGGAGCTTTCTCTCCTGGTTTTGGGTAGTTTGGAGCATATCTTCTATAACAAGAATGACCTACAATAGTATATATATAACATAGTTAATATTCTATGGGTTTTCACAATTATTTTCAGTCGAGCCATAGACACATTATAAGCTATATTGTATTATTGGTGGTCTTCATTGATCAAAATAATCTTTTACCTGAAAAAATATGTCTACCCTGTAAACATGTATATTACTTATAGAAAAAGGACAAATACAAGTTCATTCTATATATAGAATAATTTGCGTCGTGTGCACTAAATTTGATATCTACTTGTTTATGCAAATAAAACCTTCATTGGGGTCATAATTCAATTGTGCTTATGATGTCAGCTTTACACTACTACTACTACACTGCATCACGATTTCATTTACAGAAAACAGAAATAGTAATAAATAAAAATAGTGAAAGGATTACCATTAAAATTACAAGAAGTAAATTCAGTTCTGTACAAGAGGTAAAGTATGCTCTATACCAGAAGAAAATGGAAATCTGTAGGCAGGCATACCATTGTATGATTTTAATCTCTAATATAGAGAAAGCTTTGCATTGAAAGCTTACGAAAGAATGGTTGCTTTCTCCTGGAACACCAGGCTCCGACACTTGTTAAACAGAGTGTCATGATATTACTGATAAATTACCTCATTATACGGTCTTTCATAGAATATAAAAGCTACAATTGTCACACCAATAAATCCAGCATAGATACCAAGGTTCAAGCAACATTCAATATTATGTAAGGACAAAAACCGAGGAAATTAGCGGTAACGTCTTGTGTTGTACCTTACAGCTAACTGTAATTGTTAGTAGCAGAGGCAGTCCGTAGTTTCTGACAATATTACTTAGTGAGATCAATAATGCACAAACTCTTTTAAGTTGGGTGATATGTACAGAATGTGGCAATTTATTAAAATTTTCCGCATTAAAACCATGTTCGGTTCGTCTTTATCTCCAGTTGTTTGGAGGATAGTCCATGTCTTATTTACGTTATTTGTGTTTGCTTTGCGCTTAGTAGTGTTCAACACATGTTGTGTTCGTCTTGTGTACCCTATGTTGCCAGTTTCTCTAGACTGGCCATTTTGTATTGTCCCATTCAATATTTTAATGTTACCAGTTTCTCTAGACTGGCCATTTTTTATTATCCCATTCGATATTTTCTAACGTTTATTTACTTGTCCTTTCAATCGAAGTTTCTTTCAGATATCATAAAAATGCATTTGAGAATTATTTTATCTTGCTACAGATTGCGTTAACGTTATACAACTGCACAGTCAATCCTACCCTTGCAGTCACCTTTATTAAGCAAATTATGAATTGAACTTCTTTTGAGAGGTCAGCTGTATTAGAAGACCACTTTTTCGTTGTTCCAATGGTGACTTGTTAATACAATCATTGGCTGATACCTACCCATTTGACAGGGACACAAATCATCACAAACGTCTCCCAGTCCTGGGGATCTTATAAAACATTTCCCAGAGGCTAGAAGTATATAAAACATGAATAACAATGTAAAATGATATCATAGGTTTGTATGTGTATTGGTTATTCTTTCCTATTTCCTACTTAACGATTAACTCAATTGAAGAACCTTATTTGGATTTTTTTTTTCTAAGGGAAGCTATTTTTTTCTACGGGAAGCTATTTTCTGCCGTAAACATTAAGACTAAAGTATCAGTTTTACTTTAATCAAAACATGTTTGCTTTATTTGTTTCTGTGCGTTTTAATATTTCACTAGTGTATTTTGTTTTCTTTCCTTGCTCCTCTTTTATTTTGCACCGTCGGCATATTATATACACTTCGAGGAGATAAACATCAGTCGACTTCTTTCATTAATATTCACATTTCTATGAGCCTTGAGTGACAGGTTGTTGCTTAACTCCAGTTGAGCAGTATTTCAGCTATAACTTGGCGAGAACAAGGTACATTATATTGTCTGTCTTTCTATTTATGGTTTCGGATTACTCCTTTGGTATATTCAAACTGTTCCAACATTTCGATGAGATGGTGCTTTCTGTTTTGTACTACAGCAATGCGCTAAATTTGATTTTTTAGTGCTAGCTCTCTGAGACAACATTCCAAGGGTAGACATTGCGCTACACGCTGACACATTATCCTGATTTCGAGCGCATCATTCTTTGCTCTTATCACTCCTTAATGCTTAGCATTTCTATAGTCTTAGATTTAACCAGAACGTGGCTCGAACCCACTATATATCTCACTCAAGGTAAGCAAGCTAACTATTACAATACACGACACATCATAGTTAATGCTATTCCAAAAAAGGCAAATATGCAACATAAAAAAATAAAACCCAACGCAATAAAAGTAAAGAAACAGAAAGAATTGGCATCTGAATTACATTTTAGAAATCTTGAGCTCAACATGTCTGGTATGTTCTATGATTAACTAAGATTATATTTTCATGTAGTATATTTATATCTATATTTATTTCAGGGTGAATGTGATATTATTTATCATATATATTACTTGGAACCAATTTTCATATATTTTCTGCCCAATTTTATATCTTTTATTGGAACATCTTATATTAAATTATAGAAGATGATGAGAAAATTTGACAAATAGTGGGTTTATGTAGGTTAACTCACCACGACCTTCTCTTAGGCCACCAGCTCCGTATGTTGTTGTATCTAGTAATTGACCTGTGCTGTTAAAACAACAACCAATTTCACAATCAGCTGTAGTCATGCACACAAATCCCTCTCCATCAACTGTTGATGTCGGGGGTTTCGGAGTAGTTGTTGGTGTTGTAGCTTTCATTGGGTGATCAATTACTGCAAGATTAAGATTTGGTTTATATGGTGGTCCATGACCCTGTTGTCCTGCTTGTGTTGGTGGTGGCATCTGCCCTACTTGTCTTGGCATGTTATTATTTTGGGGATTGGGCATCTGTCCACCACCCTGCACTGGCATTTGACTATGTGGTGAAGGAACAGTCATATGATTTCTTTGCATGCCTGGATTGTGTCCTCCCATTTGATTGTGTTGTTGTCCTAACATTGGACCTTGATGTCCTTGTATATAACCTTGCTGTCCTGGGTTTTGATTAAAACCTTGACCATTGTTAATCATACCATGCGGCTGTGGATTATATTGTGTTAATTGGCCTTGTTGTGGGTTCCCTTGAAAGCCATGTTGATTAGGTGGCATAATGTGCATACCTTGAAATGGCGGCATATTTGATGGTTTGTTTTGTGAAAATACGTTAATTCCATTTCCACTTGGCTGTCCACTAAATTGGTTGAATTTGTGTGCTTGTCCTTGTTGTCTAAGCGGAGTATTATGCCCATTCGGGACATTATTTTGCTGACCAAATGATTGCAGTTGTTGCTGCTGCTGTTGTTGTTGTGGCCCTTGGTGAAACATTTGTGAACGTCCAGGATTCATGTTACCGGTTTGTTGTTGCTGACTAAAATGCTGTTGGTTAAATCCTTGTTTCCTTTGATTGAAGTTGTTTGGCTGTTGTTGTCCATGATTTCGATGTTGATTAAATGTGTTTGGATTTGCTTGTTGTCCCGACATGCCGAACTGTTGACCATTTTGAAAACGATTTGTTCCCTGTAATATTACATTTTTATTATAATATATATGCACTAATAAAGCAAACACAACATAGGGAGGGATTTAAAAAAGTAATTAGACAAGCGGTTGCAAAATAACAAACACACAGGTAAAATAAAACAAGAACAAATGCTCAAATTGCCTATTACTCTTATGAACAATCTGAGTTCATCTCCGGGTTTTAAGGGGTTTGTCATACTCAAAATGTTCTGTGTAGATCATTGTTTGTTTTATCTCATTTCCCTTGGCCATTGCATTGTTTGTCTATCTTTGATTGGAGGTGTTTGATAACACCTTTGGTATCTTCAAACTTTCCTCAGATAACATTAATATCAACTGAGTAAATACATAAGTAAATATTCCGTTGCACACAATCCCATTACGGTACACAATAAATATTAGCCTCATTTTATTGAAACTACATATAAGTATTTCCCACAATTGTTCCTCGTTTATTTAATAATAGATTTAGAACACTGATGGTAGATCACACCAAGCTCCACGACGATTATAGTATATTTAAAATAATTTACCCATTCAAGGCAGAAGAAATAGGTCTATCATCAGAGACACCATGCTCCAAATTACTGGATGTGATTAGTATTGGAGAGAGAAATTTGGGGGAGCATCCGGTTCATGGAGTGTGACAAAAATAAAGTGTGTGTGTGGGGGGGGGGGGGGGGGGGGGGGGGGGGACAATAAAACAAATATTTCCCAACAGTTATCAATGAACTCACAAAATTCACTAAGCAAATCTAGAGAGGAAAGAATTCACTTCGTCCCCAAATTCGACTGCATCTAGAAAAGTGAAATAATATAATGAATCTCATATCTTCTCGCGTGATGTCGCTTAGGATATAAATCTATCATAAGAGACACCACACTCCAAGTAACTGGATGTAGTTAGTATTGGAGAAAGAAATCTGGGTCCGTATACCACACAGACAGTGTTGACTCATTCATTTGCAACCGAAAATATTCTAATCAAAACAATCCACAACTAACCCAAAACTCAATTTTTAAAACAGTTTAAATCCTTAAAACTGGAGTGCTATCTGCAATTGTCAAGACGAACATGACTTGATGCTAGAATTAAAATGCATACCTTTTTCTCCGTTAAATTCAAATCCTAGAACATAGATATTGGGCTTTTCGTCTTATCAATACCAATGTACAAATGTATAGGTTCTACAAACCGTTGTTCAATAATTATAAATTCCATATCTCTTAAGCATTGTAAATAAAACAGGAGAACACAGTTCAATCTTAATTTACGGGAAAACAAGCCTTGTACACTTATACATAAATATGCAACAATTCACACTCAGAAAGTTCAAAAATGCAATGTCATCCATCTAGACATCAAACAAGTGATACTGTTGAAGGTAACTTTCTGGGATCATCTCATTGCTCATAAGCTGTGGAAAATACATCATTGGTGGTTCGTCAGCATCGCAACATTTATCCATAAAATGCCTAGACTACTTTCGAATATTAACACCATTCTCTAACTAGCCAATGACTTCAGAAGATGGACTAATTTCCCGCCAAGCATCCAAATGATTGTGTAAAAAACCCGGATCCGTAAAAGACATGTTTTCAAAATAAAAATTTCCACTTTGGGCAACTCTTTCAGCACTCATAAAGGAGAATAGAGAATAGAGAACCTCTCCTCTATAATTCACCCACTTATCCATATTATCTTCAACTGTATTAACTTCAATATAGGTATGATCAAACAAGGCCTTTAACATTGTCATACAGGAAGATAAATGTTGACCTTTTTACACCTAGGACGACCCTAGACAGTACAGAGAAAAAATATTCCAACCTCCATTCCGCGTGACAAAAGCCACTGAGGATCAGATTCCTTTGGAAAAGAGGTCAGAAAGCTGAACCTATTATGTAACCAGTTAAATGCTAAAATAGTTACTGCTTGTACTTGGTATAGAAACAAAAATACAGACAAAAATTAAGATTGCTTTTACATCGGGCGCAGTAGGTCCTCTAATACCCATGTTTAAAGGATGGTTTTATATATTTTCTAATCGAACCAAATCTGTAGTCGCCACATTAGATTCTGCGGATTAGAATTACAACACCATTGGCAGTAAATCTTTGTCTATCAGTGTATGTTTCGGCTTTAATATCAGATGAGCCTCGGTCATCTACAAAATCGGTAAAATTAAATAACAACTAGCCAAGCGTAAAATCAATTTAAAAACACATGTACGAAACAGAGGTGCATCGCACGATTACTAATAGATACGATAACGTAACACTCAGTCCGCTTGTACTCCAGAGAGGGTTACTATTCGGTCCCATTCATAGTAATGAAGCAAATTAAAATTTTCGTTCCGTGAATATTTCAACTTTCTTTTTGCATATGTGGTCATAACTTATTATTCCCTACAATTTTTAGTAATGGTGATACGAAATAAGTCTTACAATACCTGTTTCTACCTTCACGATCGATTTCGTATTCGAAAATTGTTTCTTGTCCACCATGACACCTTACGTAGACTCTCGTGATGGGCGGAGCCTATCCATATATGGATCTGAATGCCAAATATGGAAAACTTTTACTACGATGTTTACGGCAATCGATCCAGATAAGGATATCTCCAAAACGAGGCAAGTCCACGTGAAATAGCAACTTGTAAACAAAATGTGGGACAGAAAGAAGATTTCATGCATTCAAATTTTCAGATGGAAATAAGTCTACCGTGGATTGATGCAGCGTTTACTTAATACCACAAGCTTTACCTAAATATATTTATCTTTCACCGCCGTTAATTTTTTCCAACCACTTCAACGGAAATAGGACAAAAAACCGCCCGGTGTGAATCACTCCGGGCGCTGCTCCATTACGTTGAACGGGACCGAATCGTAACCCTCTCTGGAGCACAAACGGACTGAGGGTTACGTGATCGTATCCAGATTACTAACAGCTGATCGACATATTTAAATCTATTCAAAAACCCACAGGTATAGAAAATCGATATCCCATTGAAACAAAATAAGCGTCTTATTCGAGCACACCTTGAGTTTAATTTGCCGTTTTCAATACACGTGTATAAAATAACTAATGAGTTACAATCTAATAATAATATCGACATCTAAAGATAACCTTAAATTGAAAAAAATGATTGATTTGATTTTTGGTGTTTAGCGCCACTTTCAGCAATATTTCAACTATATCATGACGACCAGTGTTAGTGGTCGAAGAAGCCGGAGTACCCGGAGAGAACCACCGACCATGGGCAAGCAACTGGTAAACTTTATCACTTGTGCACCCTTTTTGTAATTTACAAAGCCGGGCGCGAATCCACGCCGTATTGGAGATAGGCTTATATAATCCAACTACCTAACCCATTGAGCCACCCGGACCCTTGAAAAAATGAAAAACGACAAAGAAACAAGTGTCAACTAAACATATCATATTAAAGCATGGGACCAACAAGTTGTACATACATTCCCATGTCAAATGAATGGTTTTTTTTAAACTGTTATCTATATAAATTAACCAGCAGCCTAGTACACTGTCGTCAAAGAGCTCCGGTCGAAAATGTTGCGTCAACTTCCGGTACAAGTCACTTAGGCATGATTGACATACAGACAAAAAGTAAGTATTATGATCATATAGTATTATTATATCTTGAATCCAGAAGATGTCGTTATCGGTCGATTATTTTTGTTTGTTTTTACCTATATGCTTCTGTGGTTAACTTCATCGATTACTCAGATATGGATAAAATGATGGACATAAATAATGACAAATGCTAATAATGAGATTGAAATCATCAAATAAAGCTATAAAAAGTAGTCTATATGTGTAATTAAAGTACACACACCTTTTGTACTGCTTAGATAAATGATAATTTGAACTGGCGTGCTACCATGAATAGTTTTAGACTTACTACAGTGAAAAACATAATGCTTATTTACGTACATTCGTTCCAGCTTTGTCAACCATTACTTTCCGGCTGAGTCCCAAAAATTGTATTTAATTAAACCCGGTTTTGTCAATGTACAAAATTGAAAGAATTGCATAAAAAAGCTCAATATCACAATTGTCTTTCCTTTTTATTATTCATTTAAGGTTCGTTATAACATTTTTCATGGGTGTGTTCGACTTGCAAATTGATAAAAAGAAGAAAAAAAACACAAATTTGTCTTAAATGAATAAAACTTGTGAAACAAACAACAGCACACAGTCAAAATATTGTACATGTGGATGCTTTGTATAACATTAAAAGAAAGAAATACAAAATGGTTTGTGCATAATTAGCATTCTCCAACGTCACCTTCGACAGAATGGTCATGATTTTTTTCATAGAACTTGTAATGTTTTCTTTATTTTCCATGCAGTTGGATTATTGCAATATTCAAAGAGTGTTTGATCAAAAGTAGGAACTATCACTGTTTATATGCTCATAAGTTGTATTTTAATGCCTGAAAATTGTTTCAGAAGTGCAAAAGGTTGCAAAATGTACGTCATATTGACAATATTTTCAAGTTCTGAGGTATCTGTTCAACATTTTTAAGTGAAATAACGCTATTTATATGCCGCGAGTACCTAGCCTATTCCATTAACATCATGTTGTGCTATTTATTTTTTATATTTTGTTATTTAAAATAAAAGATCTCAATTCTATAAAAATGACGTGGAATCATACAAAACCGGAAACTTTACCACCCATTATTAGACGTGTAAGATATCTATGTGAAAACATCATCTTATATAGATATCAAGTAACTCTTATTGTTTTGGATTAATTTTTGTTTTCAAATAATATATTAATGGACACTAAGAAATTTTGATTAAAAAAATAAATAAATAACAATTGGGAACCGTATCGGTAGCGTAACGGTTAGCGTGCTTGCCTCGAGTGCGATAGATAGTGGGTTCGAGCCCCGATCGGGTCAAACCAAAGAATATAAAATTGGTATTTGTTGCTTCTCCGCTACGCATGCAGCATTAAGGAGAAAGAGCAAAGATTAGTTGGCTCGGAATCATGATAATGTGTCCGAGTGGGGCGACATTTCTATCCGCGGACTGTTGATTCAGTGAGCTAGCACTATAAAAATTCAACTTAGCGTGTTGGTCTAGTACACAAGCGTCTCTCCTCATCATTTCATTGAAAATTAACTTGTTCTCGCCATGATATAGCTACAAACAATTGAGTTGGCTTTAAACAAGGACCACTCACTCTTTATTCCCTATATCTCTTATTTCACTACTCTTTGTGTCTCCTTCAATATAATATGACGATATAGAACAGAACATAACAATTATATTAGTTTGTTTTATATGCATTTCCTTTGGAGCGCTAATTAGTAACAGAGGAGGGTAGTGGTTTCATTAACCGGTCAGAGAGGGATAGTGGTCTCATTAACCGCTGAGAGGAGAGTACCGGTCTCATTAACCGATGAGAGGAGGGTAGTGGTCTCATTAACCGGTGAAAGGAGGGTAGCGATCTCATTAACCAGTCAGAGGAGGGTTGTGGTCTCATTAACCGGTGAGAGGAGGGTAGCGGTCTCATTAACCGATGAGAGGAGAGTAGTAGTCTCATTAACCGGTGAGAGGAGGGTAGCGGTCTCATTAACCGGTGAGAGGAGGGTAGCGGTCTCATTAGCCGGTGAGGAGGGTAGCGGTCTCATTAAACAGTGAGAGGAGAGTAGCGGTCTCATTAACCGGTGAGAGGAGGGTAGTGGTCTCATTAACCAGTGAGAGGAGTGTAGCGATCTCATTAAATAAAGGTAATAACAAAATTACCGAACTCCGAACAATCTTACAAAGGGAAAGTCAAAACTCATAATTATATAAACAGACAAAATCAGTCAACAACCGGAAAACTGTGAAAACCGTAATGACCCTGACTTGGTACAGGCATTTCTAAAGAAATGGTGGGTTGAATCAGATTTTAAGGCGCCAAACCTCTCGCTCTCATTACGGTTCAAAGATTCCGGCTGTCACTGTAACAGTATTTAAATACAGGAACAAAATAGGTAAAATAGTTGTCAAAGCAGTACCATATTCGGTGACGTAAATGTCAAAAATATGTTTACGTCACACATTGACAAAAAAAATATCCTTGACATTTTTGACTTCTTTATCTTTATACATTTTCACTATATGAAAATGCATCGCTTATAATTTTCTCTGCAGAGACGGAATATATTTCGACAAGATCTTGGTATCGGAATATAAACTTTTTAAGAGATCGAATAAGGCGAATCTTTTAATAGCCCTGGTCCAGTAGCCTGTTTCTCAGATGAAGATGACGTTTCAGGAAAACAGAATAACCGATGAGAGGAGGGTAGCGGTCTTATTAACCGGTGAGAGGAGGGTAGTGGTCTCATTAACCGGTGAGAGGAGGGTAGCGGTCTCATTAACCGGCGAGAGGAGGGTAGTGGTCTCATTAACCGGTGAGAGGAGGGTAGCGGTCTCAATAACCGGTGAGAGGAGAGTAGCGGTTTCATTTACCGGTGAGAGGAGGGTAGTGGTCTCATTAACCGGTGAGAGGAGGGTAGCGGTCTCATTAGCCGGTGAGAGGAGGGTAGCGGTCTCATTAACAAGTGAGAGGAGAGTAGCGGTCTCATTAACCGGTGAGAGGAGGGTAGCGGTCTCATTAACCGGTGAGAGGAGGGTAGCGGTCTCATTAACCGATGAGAGGAGGGTAGCGGTCTCATTAACCGGTGAGAGGAGGGTAGCGGTCGCATTAACCAGTTTAACTCTGCTACCTGTGTGTGCCTGTCCCAAGCCAGGCCATAGCTTTTCAAAGTCATATGTCATAAATCTTTTTCATTTGAGATAGGTGATTATTCGTTCTATTCATATTGGTAGAATTGTTTATCATCACTTTCCTTTCATAATTTGACCGCCACGATACAACTGAAATATTGTTGAAAGTGGCGTTTAAACACCTAAACCTAACCCTCTTTCATAATTACTTATTCGTCGCAAGGTGAAGGAGCTATATAAGCATAATCTTAAATGTAAATTTATGATATCAGTAAGAAATGTCAATTTAAAGGACAAGTGTTGCATTTCTAAACTGACATTGTTGGTAAATATATTAGCCAATGTTATACACGTTTACATGTGTGTAGTACACGTTTACATGTGTGTAATACACGTCTACACGTGTATTGTATAACCGTTTTCATATGCTTCCTACATTACGGTTATACTGGTTGTCTTTCTCTTTCTATCAAAATCGTACTTTCAGTCAAAAGATTTTATGACATAACCATTCTGCACTTCGACGACCATTCTGAGGAAGCACCAAACTTACAGCTACAATGCTTATGATGAACCATAGTAGAAGAAGACGGTTCATAATTTTAGGATTGTTAATGTGATATTATTACCCGTTAAGGATCAATACGTTATTGTCATATTCAAGTGATATTTTTTCTCTTCATTGTGAATATTTCGACGGGTGTCACTGGTGGAGCAGGAACTGCTTACCTTCCGGAGCACCTGAGTCCACCCCCGGTTTTTAGATGCACGATCTTTAGTTTTTTATGTAGTGTTTTGTAGATCGTTGTTTGTCTTTCGGTCTTTTTTTTTTGACGATTATGTTGTCTGTCCTATAACGTCCAAATAAGGAATTGTCGTATTAAAATCTGTAACGAACGTCGCATTAATGGAGTACATCTAAAATGTTCTTTATATATACTAACTGCCAAAATCGTTCGGGCGGAAAGGAATTCTATTCTACAGCATTTGTTAATTTGCATATCTATAACGTTTATGTAAACATTATACTGTGAAGAAATTTAAATATCGTTTCCACGAAGTTATTTCCACATCTTACTTCGTTATCAACGAGTATAAAATTCAAATATTGTATTATAAAAAGAATCTCCCACTACTCAATTGATGCGCCTGGACAGCGACGGCAAGTGAATGTATCGTATTGAGCGCCAGTTGTGATGTCAGTGCCACAAAAAGCATAAAAAATCAAGCGTTCGCGACAGTAGCAATTTAACATAGAAATAACGATTTTTTTTTATTGTATAAAGTAGCTGAAATTAGGAGCCATGGCGAATATTCATACTATGGATCAGGATTTATAATTTTTCAGATATTTCCTAATCATAACTATTGCTAAATTGCAATAAATTGCTCAATAATAATATGATCAGTCGTATTTTCATACTGACAAATCCGGTTCTTATAAATGACACTCGGTTTCTATACATGTTTACAATTTGACAAAACCAGATTTCAAAAACATCTGTTGACATCAAGTTTTAGGCTATAACTACTTACTAATTTACTTTTCCTCAACAAAATAATATCTCTAAGTAAAATAAATCATTCATTAATAGTTTTTCTTTGTTGGCAACATTTCATTCATTCGTAAATGCAAGATATAGCAATATTTCAATTGATTGTAATGATTTTGATGCCGGATTCCTTATAACTTTTAGAAACAATCTAATTTTACACTGCAAAAAGCAATTATTTTTGGACAAAAAATGACAATAATAATAACAACAATCATAAAGCATCATAATTCAAAACATTATATATACAGTATATTCATAAAAACTTAGGATAATAGTATGTGTCTTCTTTAAAGATCAATCGTAACTACTCGGCCATTCTCGCTACCCTGCAAATAACCTCGTACGTACATAGTAGAAATTCTTCTTAAATTGTTTGCCGGAAGTTAAGTTAAGCTAAGCCGCACAAAAATATAGTCCACGAAAATCCAATATGGAAGACATACTAAGTAAAATCTAATCATGCAAAACTGATTAAAACTTTAATTGAAATATAGAAAATTGTTTAAAATATAACGTTATCTAACTTTCATGTAACTGACATGTGAAAAGTAGTGCGATTTATACGCCTGATGCATACGAGGTTATTTGCAGGGTAGCGAGAATGGCCGAGTAGTTACGATTGCTTTAAAGATACCCCTTTATAATATCCCGGATGTTGACGAAACATTTTCGATCGGAGCTCTTTGACAACAGTGTAGTAGACCAAACTAGAATAATATAAACATACTGCCTTTAGCTTAAGGTGTTATGGTAGATTACCACATGAGGGGAAAAAAATATCACACTCTGGAAAAAGAATATCACCCGAGACGAAGTCACATTACCGGGTCTACTTAAATACAATTTCTGAGTCCAGGGTGTGATATTTTTTCCAGAGTGTGGTCATCTACCATAACACCCTCAACTAAAGGCAGTATGTGTTTTATTATTCTGAATGCCAGTAGTAAAGAGGACTTTGAATTGTTATTGGAGTCAGTTAACCAATGGGATACACTATGTACATATTACTACCTAAATAAAGCAACAACTACTATCATTTCAACAAGTAATAATGTCATAATGGTAGGCTATAATTGTTTTATCATTTTTCAATATTATCATTTTATTTAAATTTTATGAAAACTGAAATTTTTTGAGAATTTTTTTTGAAATTTTTGAAATTTTTTAAAAAATTTGAAATTTGCTAAAAATAAATTTAAATTTTTGAAATTTACATTGTAAACTTACCGGAAATGACTAATCGGCAAAACTCGGGTGTTATTTTCCGGTTCAGCAAAGTTCGGCTCGGGAGTGTGTTATTACGGCAGAGGGTGTTATTACAGCAGAGGGTGTTATTACGATCTGATTCCTACACCAAGAAAAGCTATTGAGGAATGTCAAATGCCTAATTATCCAATGAAATTAAAAGATCTTTGCATGAAGTATGATAAACATATTTATCGCTATTTTGTTTATTTTCCCTTTGATGTTTAAAACCAATATATTTGATATCACGTAAGCGCTGAGATGATTCCAATTATCGCTAAGCGTTGTCAAGGACGCACGTAGTAATATCGCTCTTTTCTAATATGACGTTATAATGACGTCACATTACCAAATCCTTGATAAACATACTATCATAGCGATAAAATAATTAAAGATGTTTTTTTTTAAACTCGAGAACGTTTCTCAGTCATCTCTCATCTCAGATCGCCCTACGATGAGATGACTGAGAAACGTCCTCTCGTATTAAAAAAACATCGTTAATCGCTTAATAGCGTAGAATTTACAAAATGTAGGATTGCACACTCCTTTCCACTGACAAAACAAATAAAGACCGTCAAGAAAACGGACGACACCTTCCATAAATTAAACTCAAAACGGACGACACCATCCGCTGACATAAAATCAAAAAGGGACAAATTAAATCCAAAACGGACGGCACCATCCGTAAATAAATTAAACTACATTAAAACACGGACGACACCATCCGTAAATAAGTTAAGCTACATTAAAATAAAAGACGACACCATCCGTAAATAAGTTAAACTACATAAAAAAAAAAACCGGACGACACCATAGATCTGCTAAATCATACTTACGTTAAATATTAAGAACGCGTCCGACTAGTAAAACGCATAGGCCACGTGGATCGCGTGAAGCACGAAGTGTAAGTAAAGGTGAGGACAGACACACGTCTGTCCTCGGCGACTGCTCCTCGAAAAGTGAAATAATATAATGAATCTTGTGACTTCTCGCGTGATGTCGCTTAGGATATCAACAAGTTCAAAACTACATTTAATCATCCGATTACAATTTGACTGTGTTTTCACTGATATTATATATACAAATGTATATGTATATGTTTGTGCTCTATACGGTTGTTGCACTTGAGAGAAAAAAGACGAGAGCAACAACATGTTGTAGGTAGACAACGTTGAGGGGGTATTCCGAATGAACAGATATTTCTTTTATCGAAAATGAATGAATTCAAAATTACTTTTCAAAGGACTGAACAAATAAATGTCAGCTTTTTGTAACACCATGTGGTCGTATCAGAATGCTACGCCATTGCGGTGGACGTACACTTCCGTTCTCTTTCCTGCTACTGTGTAAAAGTATAGTAATTTCATTTGTCTAGTTCAAATACTATATATATAATAATATAACAAGAAATGTCATATGTCATGCCGGTCACGATGTGTATGTCTTATTAAGGACAGTCAGTGTATATGTGTCGGTATACAACCTGTCATTGATGTCTGAGTCTAATATCAGACAGCCATAACAATGTACCAATCAGAACTGACTATGCAAATAAGATAAGGTCATCTTTATTCATTAGCCTCATTGACTTGAATATTCTACTAGTTCAATATATTAACATTTATTACATACTTAGTTCAAATAAAGGCATTTATGTATGACCAATATGACCGGAAATAAATTGTCCATATTTTCACACCCCGGGAAAATACCCGGTTATTGGATTACTACAAAATCATTTCCATATCGAGGCCCATATTGGCCCGGGCCAATATAGGCCTCGACTTCGTCTCAGGCCAATATGGGTGTCTCTTTTCTAGATATCGGAAGTATGTAATAAATAGTTTAATATATGGGCATTTCCATATTGGCCTGGTTATCATCCCTCGACCCATATTGGCACTCGACTGCGTGTCGGGCCAATATGGGAGTCTCGGGATGATAACCAGGCCAATATGGAAATGCGCATGTATTAATCTGTATGTAATTATGCAGTCTGTTACTCGATCTTTAGTTTTCTGTGTAATGTTTTGTAGATCGTTGTTTGCCGTTTTGTCATTTTTTCTTTTGACCATTGTGTTGTTTGTATTTCTTCGATTTACAGATTCTGAATACCCCTTTGGTATCTTTAAACTCTTCTTCCATATAAAATGTCACTATAATAACCCGTCAGTTTATGTTCACTACCGTGCAGTCAACATATCTAAGTAAAAAATTAACATGCATAGCATGTTATAATGCATGCGGATTGTAACGGTTTAGTTACATTCAAATAAATTAATCTTAGAGTCACATGTCATTTTAAACGTGTTTTGATTGGTTTAAAAAGTTGAGGTTATTTGTCAATGTACGCGGGTTACACGGTGTGTACAACCTGATTGAAGTTATTTCTTCATGAACCGAACACAAATTGCGATCAATTCTTAATTACAAAATGTAACGTTTTCTCTTACATACAAGACTTTTTGTTATTTGTGTGTTGACACAGATGCCTTAGTATTCAATACAAGTCTATAAATAATATCTAAAGATAAAGCTGTCTCGTATATAACAATTATTAATTAGATAACTTTGAAGTAAACCACAAGACATTTTTACAATTATTTCGAAAGTAGATAGAGACAGTGAGAGGAATGGAGGTTTAAATAAACGTTAGAGAATACCGAAGAGGCAATCAAAAATGGACAATCCAGAGAAACTGGCAACACAGATCACACAAGACGAAAAGAAACAAAGCAAAAACACAACGCAATCTGTGTTGAACACCACTATGCGCAAACAAACACAAATAACGTAAATAAATCCGTTTCATCATACGATTTCAGCTTTATTGGTCGAGGAAACCGGAGTAGCCCGCAGATTGCAGCCACCCTGTCGCTAGCCACAAATGAATTCTATCAAATAAGGTGCATCGAGTACACCTACCCATGGGCGGGAATGGACCTCGCATTTTTGTTGACGGTAGACACTGAATGCTTTCGTAGGTGTAAATAATTGATTGGATCTTGTTTAGAGTTCAGTGAGTAGTATTTCAGCTATATTCAGATCGAGACCAAGTTCAATAATATATAAAAACTAAATAGAAATGCGGGAAGGGATGGGTCAGCCTGGTCAACGACATAGCTGCCACTGAAAAAGCATAGAGAGTTGGATATGGACGAAATACTTAGTTTTTTGTAGCGACTACAATGTGCCTCTCTTTTTTGAAAACTACAAAAGGTATTTAGCGTGCAGAGAGCGTGGCACTCTCCAAACACATTACCCAAAATGGCCCACGGTCAAGATTTCCGTATTATAACCTGAAAGTACGATTTCATGGATAAAGATTTCTTGATACGTTTTGCTACCTACCAAAGAAGGTCCTTGTTGATGCTGAAATTGTTGTTGTTGTATCTGCTGTTGACTGAACTGTGATGTCGGGTTTGTCTGTTGTTGTTGTTGTTGTTGTTGTTCCTGCTTTTGACTTTCAAAATTAAACGGAATCTGTTTCCATCCGCTTTGTTGTTGGCTACCATGTCCACTCTGTGGTGAGATCCCTTGTGAGCCGCCACTGTCCGTGTTTCCTGTTTCCTTTGAAGCACTTTTGGAGTTAGAAAAGCTAAACTGATTTTTTGCAGAAAACACAAATGACCTGCCAGCACTTGCACTGATGGGTTTAGGAGTACTCTGAAAAGCAAAATTATATTTATTAAAAAAAGTTACATGTAGTCTAAATCATATTTAACATAGCATAGGTGATCTTAGCCGATTTTGGATATCCTGTTTCGGCCCTTTGGATTTCCAGTTCCCAGTGTAATTTATGTTATTTGGCATTCCAATTTTGTTTGGCTTTGAGTGTACATGATGCAGGTTATTCCAGATGCACATTAAATTTGATATATACATTTTTATTACTATCGCTGGGTTGATGCCTTTGCTGGTGGACTGAGAGCATCATCAGCTCAGTAGTCTCTGACACTGACATTGTTTGTCAGATATATCATTATCTGGTGGACCAAGAGTATCATCAGCTCAGTAGTCAGTGCTCTGACACTGACATTGTTTGTCAGGACCGAGAGTATCATCAGCTCAGTATTCAGTGCTCTGACACTGACATTGCTTGTCAGGACTGAAAGTATCATCAGCTCAGTAGTCATTGCTCTGACACTGACATTGTTTGTCAGGACTGAGAGTATCATCAGCTCAGTAATCAGTGCTCTGACACTGACATTGCTTGCCAGGACTGAGAGTATCATCAGCTCAGTAGTCAGTGCTCTGACACTGACATTGTTTGTCAGGACTGAGAGTATCATCAGCTCAGTAATCAGTGCTCTGACACTGACATTGTTTGTCAGGACTGAGAGTATCATCAGCTCAGTAGTCAGTGCTCTGACACTGACATTGTTTGTCAGGACCGAGAGTATCATCAGCTCAGTAATCAGTGCTCTGACACTGACATTGTTTGTCAGGACTGAGAGTATCATCAGCTCAGTAGTCAGTGCTCTGACACTGACATTGTTTGTCAGGACTGAGAGTATCATCAGCTCAGTAGTCAGTGCTCTGACACTGACATTGTTTGTCAGGACTGAGAGTATCATCAGCTCAGTAGTCAGTGCTCTGACACTGACATTGTTTGTCAGGACCGAGAGTATCATCAACACAGTAGTCTCTGACACGTGACATTGTTTGTTAGATATATCATTATCGACATAAAATTTACAGTACCTAAATAATGTAATTATTATTAAAACTAAGGTTCTCCTCCCCCATACATAAGTGACCTTAGCCGATTGTTGCTATCCTGATTCGGCCTTTTTCATGGTCCCAATAATATTTAAATTAGTTGGCTTTTCAATTTTTGGCCATGAGCATACCTGATGACGCTTATTACAGAAACGCATCGTGCCTCACTAAATTCGATAGCCACGTTTTTATGGGTTATAGAAAATGGCTAATGCTAGTAGAAAGGAATCTACATTGCTAATAACAGTTAATATGACGTCATAATCGTGTTGGGTTGTTAGCTTACATTTACCTATGTAATCAGCGCATATCATCTCTAAAGTTAGGAGTTCCATTACTTCCCCGATTGGAAGTGCACTCGATAAAAAAAAGTTGAAGGAGTAATCAGAAGCCGTAGATCGAAGAAGGTCTGATAATACATTGTCCAAACCAAAAACGAACAGATCGAGCAATACGACCCCACTAAAAACGGAGGGTTAGCTCATGGGATAATGTTTTAGGAGAACTGACGACCGATCAGTGATTGTCTCTCTTTACTCCGGTTTCTTACACAAATAAAACTGATCTCCACTTTGTGTTTTTCCTTTATTCTTAGAAGTTGTACTATAAAACTGATGACGTCATAATAATTAGCGCAAGTTGTACAACATAGTCATCAAGCAAAGGAACATTATCTAAAAAAAAACTCAACATAACGCAGGAATTACTTAAATGGTGGATATATGGGAAGTGAATGAATGTTATCAGCAATTGGTTACGAATCTCTTTAATATCAAAAGTGAGGAAACCGTATTTTATCAATAATTTCCATTGCACCTTATTTTTATGTTGTACTAAGGGAATGTTTGATATGAACCTATTTCATTTGACCTAAAAGGAAAGTTAAAGGAGCATGAAGGCTCACAATGGTACATGGAGGCTCACTGCTTTAATATATGTGAACGTGTTCTTGTCATTAGAATAACTAACATCTAGTTGATGATAACAATCAATCAATCAAATTAAAATTATAAACTAACACGACGGGTGCCACTAGAGGAGCAGGAATTTCTAACCCTTCCTTAACACCCGAGTTCAACCCCGGTTTTAGTGAGGTTCGTATTACTCGATCTTTAGGTTTTAGGTGTATGTTTTGTAGATCGTTGTTTGTCCTTTTTCTTTTGGCCGTTTTGTTGTCTGTCCTTCGAATTACGGATTCTGATTACCCCTTTGGTATCTTCAAACTCTTCTTATATCGTTTATCTGAGCTTAACGCCATCTTCAAAGAAAATTTCAGTTATATCAGTTCTGCTGATAGAAAAACTAAGATAAAATCACCGTTAAACATTCGTTGTCCAACCATTCAACATATATTTCCCGACTTTAAAATATGATTAAGCACATCACTGGAAATAAAACTAAAACCCACCCCAGTGTGCCTTTGTGTTGTTTGCAAATTTGTTCTTGATTCAACCTTATTTCATCAAGTTCTAGAGAGCAATATTTTATCTATATTCAGGAAGAGAACAAGCTCAACCATGTAACAAAACAATGACCAAAGAAAGAAAATCGATGGAGTTATTGGGCGAATGAAAATAAAACTTTCTACAAATATATCTTGATTGCTATCATTTGAAATAAATAAACGCTAGAGAATATGCAAAGTTGACAATCCAGAGAAACTGGTAACATTTTGTACACAGGACGAAAACAACTAAGAAAGGGTATTGGTTATTTTTTTACTTAGCAACCATTTGCTAGATAGGCTGACGTAAACAGGCGGATGGGAAATCGCAGTACACTAGACTACAAAGTGTTTACAAAAAACCTTCTTACTATTGAGTTCTGTCGCCATCCAACGGACATGGAGGTACATCATACACTGATATGGTTATATTGAAAATAGTTCAAGTCTTGAGAACATTATGTAAATATAATTTTATATACTCGCCTTGCTATTAATGATATAACTGGGGAAGGGGAATATCTTCAGTCATGTCTTATAAATATCCAACCTTTGAAAACAGTACGAAGGTAAAACATTAGTGTTTATTATTAATAGAATTTATAAATCGTTATTTGTTATGAGAAGTTTGATTTTTTTTTAAATAAAAATAAAAACATTTTCAAATAAGAGGTGGTTTTGATAATCATGGCCAGTGACGTGAATAAGACTGTGTTTCGAAATTCTCAGCCATGGAATGTTAGAAGCCATATAATCTACAATTATAATCTACGCTTATGAATTATACATGTAATAGATGAGTTTAAAAAATGTTAGAGAAATCCGAAGGCGCAATCTAAAATGGGCAATTTAGAGACGCAGGCAGCATTTGCGCACAAGACAGAACGAAGACAGAAACAAGCAAAAACACAACACAGATAACTAAATAGATGAGCAACATGGACTCCACAAAAAAAGCGGGGCGTGAACTCGAGATTTGTAGGCAGTTCCTGTTTCCAACAAAATATCCACAGTATTACTCATAGTAATGTATGTTTAAAGTCTTGGTCGTGATATAGGAAAGGAAATAACGTTTAAAATATAAATGTATCAGTTATATTTTAGGAAAAGCCTGAAGATGCCAGGGTTAACCAGAAGCTGTTATTCGAAGAAAAGAAAAAGAACAAACAATAATTTACAAAAAACTACACAGAAAACTAAAGATTGAGCAACACGAACTCCTTTAAAACTGGGTGTGAACACAGGTGCTCCGAAAAGTGGCACTCGTCTTGTTCGTGTTAAACAACACGAACTCCTTTAAAACCAAGTGTGAACACAGGTGCTCCGAAAAGTGGTACTCGTCTTGTTCGTGTTAAACAACACGAACTCCTTTAAAACCAAGTGTGAACACAGGTGCTCCGAAAAGTGGTACTCGTCTTGTTCGTGTTAAACAACACGAACTCCTTTAAAACCAAGTGTGAACACAGGTGCTCCGGAAAGTGACACTCGTCTTGTTCGTGTTAAACAACACGAACTCCTTTAAAACCAAGTGTGAACACAGGTGCTCCGGAAAGTGGCACTCGTCTTGTTCGTGTTAAACAACACGAACTCCTTTAAAACCAAGTGTGAACACAGGTGCTCCGAAAAGTGGCACTCGTCTTGTTCGTGTTAAACAACACGAACTCCTTTAAAACTGGGTGTGAACACAGGTGCTCCGAAAAGTGGCACTCGTCTTGTTCGTGTTAAACAACACGAACTCCTTTAAAACCAGGTGTGAACACAGGTGCTCCGAAAAGTGGCACTCGTCTTGTTCGTGTTAAACTACACGAACTCCTTTAAAACCAGGTGTGAACACAGGTGCTCCGAAAAGTGGTACTCGTCTTGTTCGTGTTAAACAACACGAACTCCTTTAAAACTGGGTGTGAACACAGGTGCTCCGAAAAGTGGCACTCGTCTTGTTCGTGTTAAACTACACGAACTCCTTTAAAACCAGGTGTGAACACAGGTGCTCCGAAAAGTGGCACTCGTCTTGTTCGTGTTAAACTACACGAACTCCTTTAAAACCAGGTGTGAACACAGGTGCTCCGAAAAGTGGTACTCGTCTTGTTCGTGTTAAACAACACGAACTCCTTTAAAACTGGGTGTGAACACAGGTGCTCCGAAAAGTGGCACTCGTCTTGTTCGTGTTAAACTACACGAACTCCTTTAAAACCAGGTGTGAACACAGGTGCTCCGAAAAGTGGTACTCGTCTTGTTCGTGTTAAACAACACGAACTCCTTTAAAACTGGGTGTGAACACAGGTGCTCCGAAAAGTGGCACTCGTCTTGTTCGTGTTAAACTACACGAACTCCTTTAAAACCAGGTGTGAACACAGGTGCTCCGAAAAGTGGCACTCGTCTTGTTCGTGTTAAACAACACGAACTCCTTTAAAACTGGGTGTGAACACAGGTGCTCCGAAAAGTGGCACTCGTCTTGTTCGTGTTAAACAACACGAACTCCTTTAAAACTGGGTGTGAACACAGGTGCTCCGGAAAGTGGCACTCGTCTTGTTCGTGTTAAACTACACGAACTCCTTTAAAACCGGGTGTGAACACAGGTGCTCCGGAAAGTGGTACTCGTCTTGTTCGTGTTAAACTACACGAACTCCTTTAAAACCAGGTGTGAACACAGGTGCTCCGAAAAGTGGCACTCGTCTTGTTCGTGTTAAACAACACGAACTCCTTTAAAACTGGGTGTGAACACAGGTGCTCCGAAAAGTGACACTCGTCTTGTTCGTGTTAAACAACACGAACTCCTTTAAAACTGGGTGTGAACACAGGTGCTCCGAAAAGTGACACTCGTCTTGTTCGTGTTAAACAACACGAACTCCTTTAAAACCGGGTGTGAACACAGGTGCTCCGAAAAGTGACACTCGTCTTGTTCGTGTTAAACAACACGAACTCCTTTAAAACTGGGTGTGAACACAGGTGCTCCGAAAAGTGACACTCGTCTTGTTCGTGTTAAACAACACGAACTCCTTTAAAACCAGGTGTGAACACAGGTGCTCCGAAAAGTGGTACTCGTCTTGTTCGTGTTAAACTACACGAACTCCTTTAAAACCAAGTGTGAACACAGGTGCTCCGAAAAGTGGCACTCGTCTTGTTCGTGTTAAACAACACGAACTCCTTTAAAACCAAGTGTGAACACAGGTGCTCCGAAAAGTGGCACTCGTCTTGTTCGTGTTAAACAACACGAACTCCTTTAAAACCAAGTGTGAACACAGGTGCTCCGAAAAGTGGCACTCGTCTTGTTCGTGTTAAACAACACGAACTCCTTTAAAACCGGGTGTGAACACAGGTGCTCCGGAAAGTGGTACTCGTCTTGTTCGTGTTAAACAACACGAACTCCTTTAAAACCGGGTGTGAACACAGGTGCTCCGGAAAGTGGCACTCGTCTTGTTCGTGTTAAACTACACGAACTCCTTTAAAACCAGGTGTGAACACAGGTGCTCCGGAAAGTGGCACTCGTCTTGTTCGTGTTAAACAACACGAACTCCTTTAAAACCGGGTGTGAACACAGGTGCTCCGAAAAGTGGTACTCGTCTTGTTCGTGTTAAACAACACGAACTCCTTTAAAACTGGGTGTGAACACAGGTGCTCCGAAAAGTGACACTCGTCTTGTTCGTGTTAAACAACACGAACTCCTTTAAAACCAGGTGTGAACACAGGTGCTCCGAAAAGTGGTACTCGTCTTGTTCGTGTTAAACAACACGAACTCCTTTAAAACCAAGTGTGAACACAGGTGCTCCGAAAAGTGGCACTCGTCTTGTTCGTGTTAAACAACACGAACTCCTTTAAAACCAAGTGTGAACACAGGTGCTCCGAAAAGTGGCACTCGTCTTGTTCGTGTTAAACAACACGAACTCCTTTAAAACCGGGTGTGAACACAGGTGCTCCGGAAAGTGGTACTCGTCTTGTTCGTGTTAAACAACACGAACTCCTTTAAAACCGGGTGTGAACACAGGTGCTCCGGAAAGTGGCACTCGTCTTGTTCGTGTTAAACTACACGAACTCCTTTAAAACCAGGTGTGAACACAGGTGCTCCGGAAAGTGGCACTCGTCTTGTTCGTGTTAAACAACACGAACTCCTTTAAAACCGGGTGTGAACACAGGTGCTCCGAAAAGTGGTACTCGTCTTGTTCGTGTTAAACAACACGAACTCCTTTAAAACCAGGTGTGAACACAGGTGCTCCGGAAAGTGGCACTCGTCTTGTTCGTGTTAAACAACACGAACTCCTTTAAAACCGGGTGTGAACACAGGTGCTCCGAAAAGTGGCACTCGTCTTGTTCGTGTTAAACAACACGAACTCCTTTAAAACCGGGTGTGAACACAGGTGCTCCGAAAAGTGGTACTCGTCTTGTTCGTGTTAAACTACACGAACTCCTTTAAAACCGGGTGTGAACACAGGTGCTCCGAAAAGTGGCACTCGTCTTGTTCGTGTTAAACTACACGAACTCCTTTAAAACTGGGTGTGAACACAGGTGCTCCGAAAAGTGACACTCGTCTTGTTCGTGTTAAACAACACGAACTCCTTTAAAACCGGGTGTGAACACAGGTGCTCCGAAAAGTGGTACTCGTCTTGTTCGTGTTAAACAACACGAACTCCTTTAAAACCAAGTGTGAACACAGGTGCTCCGAAAAGTGGCACTCGTCTTGTTCGTGTTAAACTACACGAACTCCTTTAAAACCAGGTGTGAACACAGGTGCTCCGGAAAGTGGCACTCGTCTTGTTCGTGTTAAACAACACGAACTCCTTTAAAACCAGGTGTGAACACAGGTGCTCCGAAAAGTGGTACTCGTCTTGTTCGTGTTAAACTACACGAACTCCTTTAAAACCAGGTGTGAACACAGGTGCTCCGAAAAGTGGCACTCGTCTTGTTCGTGTTAAACAACACGAACTCCTTTAAAACTGGGTGTGAACACAGGTGCTCCGAAAAGTGGTACTCGTCTTGTTCGTGTTAAACAACACGAACTCCTTTAAACCTGGGTGTGAACACAGGTGCTCCGGAAAGTGGCACTCGTCTTGTTCGTGTTAAACAACACGAACTCCTTTAAAACCAGGTGTGAACACAGGTGCTCCGGAAAGTGGCACTCGTCTTGTTCGTGTTAAACAACACGAACTCCTTTAAAACTGGGTGTGAACACAGGTGCTCCGAAAAGTGACACTCGTCTTGTTCGTGTTAAACTACACGAACTCCTTTAAAACCAGGTGTGAACACAGGTGCTCCGAAAAGTGACACTCGTCTTGTTCGTGTTAAACTACACGAACTCCTTTAAAACTGGGTGTGAACACAGGTGCTCCGAAAAGTGGTACTCGTCTTGTTCGTGTTAAACAACACGAACTCCTTTAAAACTGGGTGTGAACACAGGTGCTCCGAAAAGTGGTACTCGTCTTGTTCGTGTTAAACAACACGAACTCCTTTAAAACCGGGTGTGAACACAGGTGCTCCGAAAAGTGGTACTCGTCTTGTTCGTGTTAAACAACACGAACTCCTTTAAAACCGGGTGTGAACACAGGTGCTTCGGAAAGTGGTACTCGTCTTGTTCGTGTTAAACAACACGAACTCCTTTAAAACCGGGTGTGAACACAGGTGCTTCGGAAAGTGGTACTCGTCTTGTTCGTGTTAAACAACACGAACTCCTTTAAAACCGGGTGTGAACACAGGTGCTTCGGAAAGTGGTACTCGTCTTGTTCGTGTTAAACTACACGAACTCCTTTAAAACTGGGTGTGAACACAGGTGCTCCGAAAAGTGGTACTCGTCTTGTTCGTGTTAAACAACACGAACTCCTTTAAAACCGGGTGTGAACACAGGTGCTCCGAAAAGTGGCACTCGTCTTGTTCGTGTTAAACAACACGAACTCCTTTAAAACCAGGTGTGAACACAGGTGCTCCGAAAAGTGGTACTCGTCTTGTTCGTGTTAAACAACACGAACTCCTTTAAAACCAGGTGTGAACACAGGTGCTCCGGAAAGTGGTACTCGTCTTGTTCGTGTTAAACAACACGAACTCCTTTAAAACCAAGTGTGAACACAGGTGCTTCGGAAAGTGGCACTCGTCTTGTTCGTGTTAAACAACACGAACTCCTTTAAAACCGGGTGTGAACACAGGTGCTTCGGAAAGTGGTACTCGTCTTGTTCGTGTTAAACAACACGAACTCCTTTAAAACCGGGTGTGAACACAGGTGCTCCGGAAAGTGGCACTCGTCTTGTTCGTGTTAAACAACACGAACTCCTTTAAAACCGAACGTGTCAAGATATCTCACATGAACCAGTAACATACTACGCCATGTGAGTCAACATGGACATTGATGAATAATCCTCATTAACTTAATAATATTGTTATAAATACATGTCCAATTTATGTCTATGCAACAAGACGTGTAAGTCAAAACTAAATGATAAATTACTTTACATACAAGTTATTTTTTCTTCTAAAAATGCAACAAAACAGTCCTTGTTTTAAAATAATAGATAAACTTATCCCACAATATGACGTTTTATTTATCAAAAAAATTGAAACAATTGGATTCCTTGAATATACTATGATGTTATTAGGTAATAATATACTGATGTAAACAATTAAAACTTATTATCATCGTCATTTATGACAGAATATAACCACAAATATATGTGTTTACTTTTACTGAAGTACAGGATAGTTTCTCGTTCATCTTAGAGTACATCAATGTAACTGTGAAATGTAAAACACCAATAAAAGAACTCTTCCTTTACTTGATCTTGTGTAATGTTGGATAATCTCTCATGTTCATTTACATCCATATCATTTCTTACTACAAGCTGTTCCTTTACTTTAATTTGTGTCTAAGTGTAATGTTGGATAATCTCTCATGTTCATTTACATCCATATCATTTCTGACTTCTTGTCTATATCACTGAGTACATATTATATCATTAAACCATTGACAGATACAAACCCAGAACACTAATACAAATATAGAGGAAATTCAACAAATGCGATACAACACACTTCCTGAAGTTTTCTTCATTGGCAAGCATCACTAGTAAAGGAGAGTGAACCGTTTCTATGGTTTTTCTATGAGATATTAAAACTGTTCTGTCTGTGTGGTATATTTTTATTTTTACTTTTATTGCAAAGTAATAGTCATTTTATAATTTGAGAGAAATGTAAAACAAATCTTAATCTAGTTAGATAAAAGAGTACGAGTGTAGTAAAAAGCGATTGTAATATCAAAAAAGGAAATGATTGAGACCACGTCTTCTCCTGATCCCCACATCACCCCCCTCATGAAGCTCTCCTATATAAAGTCGTTGTTTAGCTGAATTCGGGTCAAACGAGGCATGGTTCAAGTTAGTCAAGGGGTGGATTTATTTACGATGACGACCAAAATCATGTTTAAGCGATGATTTGAGAGCCCATTTTCCTCTAGTTAAATAAATTGACTACAACATTGAGTTACTGTTTGTTAATTACTTCTTCTTGTAGACTTTGGTATGTGTCCCTGGTGGTGGATATGGATGTCCCCCCCCAATTTCTATATACCAATTTATTAAGAAATTTGATCAGATTTGATAAGAAAAGCACAGAGCTTGAATGCTACACTCAAAAGATTACGCGAGCAAGAACAAAATATACGTTTTTACTTATCAAAATATTATTTCCGGTAGAAAGTAACAATGCCAAGCCTATTGGAACACAACACCCAATCATAAAATATATTGTGTAGAATGATTTCTGAAACCTTTCATTGCTTATTCAAATACTGTCATCATGTTACTGTTCCAAGTAAATATGAGATTGAAATATAACCCAGTTGGTTCACGTTTTCACCTGCCGTCTTAGGACAAACTAATTACAGAAAAGTCTAATGTCATATCTTACATATACTGTAATCCATTACTATATCAGCACAACCCTTAATTGTATTTATTTTCAAAGCAGATACATTATAGACTCTGGAATAATATAAAAAAGAAAGAAAAAAAGAAATAAGGAATAAAACTATTGGCATCACTACTTTGAGTGCTTTTATAAATTATTAGAATTTGGTAAATCTGTCGGAAACTTAATCCATATTTTTTACTCTATTTATATTAAATGGATGACTTAATTTTCTGTATAAAAGCAAGAAAATATACAAAGACAATATTTACCTTAGCAAATCCACTGATTTCACACACTGAAAAAATAAATAATCCAAAAAACAAAAAAGTATCCGCCATTGTTGAATTTAATAATTTGACTTAATGGTCGTGCATGTTACAAAGTGAAAGATATAAATTACTTACATAGAATATTTAATTACGTTCGTTCTTCTTTTGATTAATTCAAATCTGTCATCTTATGCATAGATTATAAATATTTAATTAGACGGACAAACGACATTGTGCAAATGAGGGGAAAGGGGAGGTAATACATGTCTACCACGAAAAAATAATTGATTAATTTCTTTAAAATAAATTTAATGTGTCATTTGAATGTTGTTTTATTATTATTTTTTTATATATTGAAATAAAATTATATACTGGCTTGCTACGATATTTAAGATTGGGTATATGTTTTTTTGTATTCCCTTATTCAATAGTACAGGTAAATATGTAAAAAAAAACTTATTAATTAGCAAATTAATATGACTAATTAATACCATATATGTTAATCGTGATTACTATTCGTGACTTCCGGATTGAAGAGTGTAATTGAACGGGGTTCGTTCCACATTTAACTGTTTCTATCCACAAGTGGTGATTCCGTATATAATAGGTCGTAGTACGGGGAAAGGTCTAGACCCTCAATGTATAACACACATAAATAATACTTTTTATTCTTATTTTCAGCTCTTTTCTATAGATTACATATGATGAGGGTTATCCTGTCATATAAATGCACATTATGTGATAAGGTTTATAAGTGACTTGCTGCAGATCGGTGGTTTTCACAGGGTACTCCGGTTTCCTCCACCAATAAAACTGACTGCCGTGTTGAATGTGGCGTTAACCACCATAGCCATAACCCTATCGTATTTCCACCATAGGCATAACCCTATCTTATTTTCACCATAGGCATAACCCTATCTTATTTTCACCATAGGCATAACCCTATCTTATTTTCACCATATGCATAACCCTATCTTATTTTCACTATAGGCATAACCCTATCTTATTTTCACTATAGACATAACCCTATCTTATTTTCACTATAGGCATAACCCTATCTTATTTTCACCATAGCCATAACCCTATCGTATTTCCACCATAGGCATAACCCTATCTTATTTTCACCATAGGCATAACCCTATCTTATTTTCACCATAGGCATAACCCTATCTTTTTTTTCACAATATCCATAACCCTTTCTCACTAATGAGACAGCACAGTTCCTATGTTCAGCCGTGTGAGATATCCTTGTCTCAACCCGTGGGTGAGATAAGAATTTCACGCTACTTTTCCCGTAAAAATGTTACGTTTCGCAAAATGTCATTGTATCAATAAAATCGTTTAAATATTTACGTTTTGTGTATTTATCTAATCAGTCACTTATCAATCTATGCTAACTAACGTGCACCTTTCACGGTGTTTGATTTTTTTTTGTTTTTGTTGCCTCTCTGCCAGTCAATGTGTGTTTACTTTGAGTAAATAATAGAGTGCTCTCCCTTGTTAGTAACTAACGTAAAGGAAGAAATTACCTCCTTTGACCAAATTCAAATATTTTTTGTAGTAACATTTATAATATATTTATCAAATACATTGTACTTTATTATGAAATACATTTAAAATACTGCCAAGACATGGATGCATATGGATAAATTAAGAAATAATTCATGGAAACCATATGTATATATTGTTTTTACCACGGGTAGGCCTTTATGTCACGAAGTTTTACCCCGAGCGTTAGCGAGGGGTAAAAAGCTGACATAAAGGCCTACCCGTGGTAAAAACAATGTATACATATGGCTTCCATGAAATATTTCGATTCTAATATGCAAAAATTTGTCAAATATCGTTATAAATTGTCGATGACGTCATAAATTTTAATCGGTCATAGATTAATATTATTTTTACCACGGGTTTGGACTCAAAGCGTTTGAAGGACGTCATATTAGAATCGAATATTTACTTCAGCAATGGAAAAAAAATTGCGGGACAACGCTCGATGGAATGTAAACAAAACAATTAGGTGTTTAGTGAGAAAAAGAATCAAACACCGGTAAGAGGGCAAGACGGAAAAATATCAGACACCCGCGGGAAAGATTTCTATTGGTCTCCAACTCGGCTGAGCCTCGTTGGAGACCAGAAATCTTTCCCTTGGGTGTCTGAAATTTTTCCGTTTTGCCCTCTTACCGGTGTTAGATCCTTTATATCTTATTTTCACCATAGCCATAACCCTATCGTATTTTCAGCTCTTTTCTACAGATTACAGTTTATGTGGACAATAATATCATATGAATGCGACACTCAAATCATATTTTGTAATAAAGCTACTGTTTATTTATTTTGATAAACATGTTTTCTGAAGACACCTACAGGTGCACTGTAGCTTAGATATTCGACTATAAGCACGTGTTGTAGGATCTCAACCTTGGCGACTTCATATATAGCCCTCCAGATTGTACATGTGCATGTTCATATATAATCCGAATGACCACGTAAAACTTGCGATATTAACAGTGTCAACAACCAACAACACTTCTTTCTGGGATGTGTCCGTCACAAGACCGAAATTTTGTGAGCCTAAATCCATAAACTAGACACATCACTTTAAAATGCATATGCAATTTGTCGAGGAGTATGCCAGACATAGGACAAAGTGTGACAAAGAAGACATATATACCGCATAGCGTGTTATTTTAGCGGGATGCTTTTTTAGTGGTAAAATTGAAATCGCCACATTAAATTCCGCCAAGATTTTGTTCTAGCTTAACCACGGCTGGTACTTTTTGTTCCATGTTGACCACAGCTGGTAGTTTTTATTCTAAGTTGCAAAGCTGACCACGGCTGGTACTTTTTGTTCTAAGTTGACCACTGCTGGTACTTTTTGTTCTAAGTTGACCACGGCTAGTACTTTTTGTTCTAAGTTGACCACGGCTGGTACTTTTTGTTTTAAGTTGACCACGGCTGGTACTTTTTGTTCTAAGTTGACCACGGCTGGTACTTTTTGTTCTAAGTTGCTAAGCTGACCACGGCTGGTACTTTTTGTTTTAAGTTGACCACTGCTGGTACTTTTTGTTTTAAGTTGACCACGGCTGGTACTTTTTGTTCTAAGTTTACCACGGCTGGTACTTTTTGTTCTAACATTTCTATACGGATCAGTAAGTTTTGATGTCGGTAAAACAGTACATGCATTAATTAATCTCACATGTAATTTATGCTATCAATTAATATCCGACGGCACGATTATTGGTGTGTGAAAATACGTAATGAATTTCTAAGTGAACTTTAATTCATTCTACTTTTCGAAAGAATTACAGTTCATTTGAAGTCCGAAGATGAGCATTTTTATTTCTTTTTAAACCGAAAATGATTCTGTCCTCAGAGAAATCAGAAATTGTGAATGTATTAGAGTCGGCTGCGTTAAAAGAAGCTAACGCTATTGTTGAAGAAATTATTGGAAGTCCATCAAACTTGCAGAATTCGCATGTAACTCCGATATCTGCTAAAAGTGGGAAATACATAACTTTTTTTACCAAAGGATCGGGCTGAAATTGAAAAATATTGTTCCTAAAACGGACCTGCCACAACCGTTAGAAAATTCAAATTTCTATTGACGCATGTTGAAATTTATGAGGTCGTTTATGCAAAGTAAAGTCAAACAAATTAATGGGCCACTGAGCACTCGTGTAACATCGATCTTCATACCCCAAAAATCGCATAAGTATTTTGCTGTCCATGCAGACAATATACCGTCAGAATATGATTTTTACGAATCTCACGAAAAACGAAAAGTAACTAACAATGTCATTTAGTTTTACGTTCCGCTATATACATTGTATGTTAACAGTGTCCGTGTTGTCCTGTGTGTCACATTCATCCCTCATCTCTATATAAGTTGTATGCATTGTTAAGCTTGTTCTTGTTCTGAATATGCAGGTAGTATGTATTCACTGCTCGACGTTAAGCTACCAACAATCATTCTATCGTATATTCTGAATGATATATAACATTCGTGGAATTCAAATACAAATCAATTCCGAATATAAAATGTACTTAATTAACACACTACTAGTTTTACAAATTATGTTAATCTTTAAACACATTTCCTCCAATTGAAATATTCAAAACCAAAAAATCAATCAAACTGTATTGCTTGGTTCTTTGTTCTTTTGTAAAGATAAAGTAGGATTGCACATGATACAAACTTGAATATTGGAAAATGTAATATTCGTCGTATATATTGTCTTACAATTGTTTCATGTGGTCTATTCCTATCTAAAGATGTACAGTATTAAGGATTCATTGATTTTTGGTGCTTAGCGCCTCTTTCAGCAATATTTCAGCTATATCATGGAGACCAGCTTTAGTGGTGGAAGAAGCCATAGTACCCGGAGAGAACCACCCACCATGGGAAAGCAACTGGTAAACTGTATCACTTGCGGCTGCGATTCGAGTGCACCCTTTTGTAATTTGCAAAGCCGGGCGCGAACCCACGCCGTATTGGTGATAAGTTTGTATGAGTTGTTAGGTGATCCAACTACCTCACTCATTGAACCACCTCAGGATTAAGGAGTAAGAGCAGGAATAATCAGGATAATTTAATGTGTCCGACTGTACCACCAGGTGTGCAAGAGGACTATTGTTTCAGTGACCTAGCACTATTAAAAAATCCATCTAAGTATGTTGGTTTAGTACAACAAAACCGACATCAGTATCATCGCCTCGTCGAAATGTAACTTCCCTTGCTCTCGTCATAAAATAGCTGAACAATTACTCACTTGGCCCTAAACAACAATCGCTCATGTACTCACTCTAAAGACACAGTATGCTCATGTACTCACTCTAATGACATAGTATGCTCATGTACTCACTCTAATGACATATTATGCCCATGTACTCACTCTAAAGACATAGTATGTTCATGTACTCACTCTAATGACATAGTATGCTCATGTACTCACTCTAAAGACATAGTATGCTCATGTACTCATTCTAATGACATAGTATGCTCATGTACTCACTCTAAAGACATAGTATGCTCATGTACTCACTCTAATGACATAGTATGCTCATGTACTCACTCTAAAGACATAGTATGCTCATGTACTCATTCTAATGACATAGTATGCTCATGTACTCACTCTAAAGACATAGTATGCTCATGTACTCACTCTAATGACATAGTATGCTCATGTACTCACTCTAAAGACATAGTATGCTCATGTACTCACTCTAATGACATAGTATGCTCATGTACTCACTCTAAAGACATAGTATGCTCATGTACTCACTCTAATGACATAGTATGCTCCTGTACTCACTCTAAAGACATAGTATGCTCATGTACTCACTCTAAAGACATAGTATGCTGAAGTACTCACTCTAAAGACATAGTATGATTTTGCTTAAAAACAAATCTGAATATTGATTTTGTTTTTACTTTGTTCTTGTGCTATAACATGTGAGAAGATTTACTTGTGTTTACAATAAGCTTCTGTTTACATCAAGCTTCTGTTTAAATCAAGCTTTTGCTTAGACCAACCTTTTGCTTAATTCAAGCTTTTGCTTAGATCAAGCTTTTGCTTAAATCAAGCTTTTGTTTTCATCAAGCTTTTGTTTAAATCAAGCTTTTGTTTATATCAAGCTTTTGTTTAAATCAAGCTTTTGGTTATATCAAGCTTTTGCTTAGATCAAGCTTTTGTTTGTTTATATCAAGCTTTTACTGAAATCAAGCTTTTGTTTAAATCAAGTTTTTGCTTAAATCAAGCTTTTGCTTAGATCAAGCTTTTGCTTAGATCAAGCTTTTGTTTATATCAAGGTTTTGCTGAAATCAAGCTTTTGCTTCAATCAAGATTTTGCTTAAATCAAGCTTTTGCTGAAATCAAGCTTTTGTTTAAATCAAGCTTTTGCTTAAATCAAGGTTTTGCTGAAATCAAGCTTTTGTTTAAATCAAGCTTTTGTTTAAATCACGCTTTTGTTTAAATCAAGGTTTTGCTGAAATCAAGCTTTTGTTTAAATCAAGGTTGCGTCTACATCAGGATTGTGTTTACATCAGGATTGTGTTTACATCAAGCTTATGTTTTGCCGTTGTTGTTTCGAATGCGGATTTCCGTTTTTTATTTAACAAATTTCTTAATTTTAGAACAAATTACTGTTAATATGTATATTGTAGAAGGGGACGGTTTGTTGATAAAGTACAAAATAAACAACATTGTTGGTAAAGAAATCTACCTCTCACCTCAAATCATTGCACACAAAGGAGACCCCGACATCATCACCTGATTGTGAATATGAGTAATATTTCATAGGTTAATAGATTCTAACGAAGTATATTGTTTTATTTATACTTCAGGTCATAGCTTTGGACAGACACGGGAATATGCATGGTGGGGTTTGACAGTTTATTGTGACCCTCGACCCCAAGCAAAAAACACATGAACAGAAACAAAAACCACACTCTATCTCAAACCTAAATATGGACAGTTCAAAAACATGCGCCACGATGTAACTGTTGAAAGTTGCGTTAAATACCATAAACCATCAAAAACATGGTCAGTCAATGATCGTTATTAACTGACTACTTAACTGACAATGTTGAATTACAGACCATAACATTTCCGACAAAAAGAAATAATAATTGATAGTGTATGTCCTTCGTCGCTTAACGACTTTTAATTACACCTTTTTGATATTTCAAACTTTTCCTATTAATGAGGGTAGGGACTGCTACAACTTCCGGTTCATTTAGACATATTATTAGTTCTTATACATGTATTGAATACTAACATCATTAATACAGACACAATGTATATATATTCATACATTAAACTTGTCTAATCTGAGACCCTTACGACTGATTGTCTTGTTCGGAATAGACAGGTGCTCGGATGAAACAGGTAATTTTTTTTATAAGATTACAGATGTCGTGACTACACGTAAGTCAGCTTTATATAGGGTTCTGTTTTAAACAGGGTTTCCTATGTATGCTTATTTCGTTGATGCAATATTGAGTGAAGCGCTATGTCAGTGAAAAATATAAATTAAATTGCGTGCACTTCTTTTTGAAGCCCAATGCATATCTTTAATGATGTGCTGTACCATATTTATTGCAGGATATTTGGCTTTTGAATATCCTATAGATTCACATATGATGTGAAATATAAGTCGATTTTGGAGTAGCGCCAATGTGTGATGGCTTCCGTCTTTGTTCCTTTTCGGACTCATCACTACCATAGTCAGAAAGTAGTTCGGGTGTTTTTGGACGCGGAACGTGTTCTTCAATATTCAGTCCTTTCGCTTTCGCTTCTTCAGCTTTTTGAAGAATTTCAATAAAACTGAGACGACTAGTGGCCGATAGCTGTCTATCGGCTAATGGACCGTGTATGCCTCCTTTTCGATTTATTGTTGTCGCAGACTGTTGACTGGAACGATAGGAACCAGACAATACTGAGTTCGGTTTCTTTTCAGTACTAGGTGTAAACGAGTTAAGAAATGAATCTACCTTTCGGTCAGTCCGGGAGGTTACGGACATACCCGAGTCCATTTGCCTTTCCGTTAGTGGTATTTTCGGTGTATTCATGTCTATGTCATGTCTAAGAATATTGTCTGATTTTGCTATGATTGGCCTAACTCTACTAGTTCTGCCTTCCGTTTTGCGTTTAGACTGGGTGGTCACAGAATACATGCTTCTATCAGTAAGCGAATGGAATAACGAACTATTTGTCTCTCTGGGCGTTTCTTCTTTGCTTCCCTTAGCTTTGATAGTGTATGTTGATTTTTTATGCATATTAAAAGTACCAATGTGCGTTAGTGGTGAATATTTTCGCTGTCTTGGAGTGGCTGCTGTCGTGGAATTCATTTTATTTTTGATAAATTGCGTCTCCTTCCCAAGATCCTTCATTATGACACGTTGGGCTTTATCAAACATTTGCATCTGACTACTGAGTCGGTTGTTCGCTCTGTTATTGTTACGTAATACACCATCATTATATTCAGATCTGATAATGACGTCACCATGCTTAAGACGTAGTCTATTAGGTCTCTCGTTCACTTTGACTTTATCTGAATACATTTTCTTGTCCTTTTATAACCTGAAAGAAAAATAAGAAATCACTTAAGTCACATTCGTACATGATAAACCTGATACTAATACTAATAATGTAGAACGACAATAAAGGCGATGTTCCTTTACATTAATTTGTGTCTAAGTGTAATTTTGGATAGTCTCTCATATTCATTTACACCCATATCTCCTATCTCACTAATCAATAACTATGTACTGACGGTTCGCGGGGTTCAACTCATACAGATGCCTAGCGCGTCCCTTTGTGGTTAACGAGTAAATTTGGAAATGTAGATCTCAAAAGTGAAATGTACCCAGAACCACAAATCATCTAGAAGGATGGCATCACAAATTGAAGAACCACAACGAAACATATTCTACCTCATCAACCTACCGGTACTTAAAGAACAACAGGCTTCTACAGAAATTCTACGGAGTCAATACACAGCTGGCAGTACACCTGTTCCATGCAAAACCAAGTACGTTGAGATCAACAACAGACTTGTCAACCTGAAGAACAGGATACGTAACAACATTATCACACCTGTGAACTATGCAGACGCAGCTTCCCACTTACTGCATTTGGAGTGGTTTCAAAATCATCTTTGGCGTAATGGCTAGAGTGTTCGCTTCGAGCCCTGATCGAGTCAAACCAAAGACTATAAAATTGGTATTTTTTTACTTCTCTGCTAAGCACGCAGCATTAAGGAGAAAGAGCAAAGACTGGTCAGCTCGGAATCAGAATAATGTGTCCGAGTAGAGCGACATGTCTATTCGCGGACGGTTGTTTCAGTGAGCTAGCACTATTAAAATCCAACTCAGTGTGTTGGTCTAGAACAAAGCGGACCTCATCATCATCTCATTGAAAAATTAACTTGTTCTCGCCATGATATAGCTGAAAAAATTGCTGAATTGGCGGTAAACAACAATCACTCACACACTCACTGAAATATTTTTATGTCAAAATATAAGACAACTGTATTTTTTCCATTTTTTAATTTGATTGTGTATAGTGCTTATAATGTACTACTTGTTTTTTTGTTATTTTCATAAAGTATGATATAAAAATATATGTGCTACTGATTTATGTTGTTATTTTCATAAAATATGATAATAGATTATATCTTTACTTGCTACTTAGTTTATATATTCAATACACACGCACAAACAGGACAATTTATACATTAAAAGTTAATTGTGGACTTGGGAGTACATTGATATCTCCCCCAATTTTACACTAATTAAAAAATACCAGTCATGTTTATATAAGATTAACCTATTCAACCTATGCCAACATTTTTTCTTTCCATTGTATGGTGTCTTCTATCTAATCCCACTTTTTAAAAATACCTATTCCAGCGGGCGCATTACAAAAGCGCGAATTTAGGGATTAACGGACCTTACAAAAGCGCGAAGAAAGTGCATTACAAATGCGCGAAAAATGTACCTGTATTTTTAATGTCAAGTTATTATAAAAATAATAAAAAATATTATATGAATTTGTAGTTATTTATTCCCAATGTATTTTGAAAGACATTTTTACACATTGAGTATAAAATTATTCCGAATTCCTTTGGGCAATGATTTACATTTATTCCCACTTACAAATAATATAACAATAGATGTTGTTACAGTTAATTTGTTGTTTTTGCAATTAGTATCTAATTAATTATTACCTGTAATTTACCTGTATTCTATGTAAAATATTGCAAGAAAAAGCCTAAATTTATTAATAAAAATAAATTCGAAATTGGAATGAAACATTTTTCATATGGATTGGATTGAAATAAGGTATGAAATAGATAGTAAAATATTTTCTTTATTAAATATTGGTACCTTTGAAATAAAACATGCATCATAAGAATGCGAAATGTGCAAGTCACTGGTCTATTATTCAAGATTCAAAACCGAGTTCAAATTGGAGAATTATCTTTTGGGATTGAATGCTGTCCATAGAAACTATATTTGTAAAGTAAGAACTAGTAATATAAAATTTCAAATTGAGACTAAGAACATTTTGTGGAATGAATATTTATGTAGCACTTGATGTTAAAATTATGTAATTTATGAAATTGTGATTGGAACCATATTTGTTTATTATTTTATGTAATTTATAAATTAAACAATAAGTTTTATAGATGCTGAAATATGAATGTATTGTTGGAGTAGAATAACAAATATAATTTACTATATTTTAGTTCTCTATTCTCGAAGCAATCAGACACACACAAGTTTACCTGAAGTTGATGAGTTTTTGTTTATATGTACACCCTAATCCCAATGTTTGCACATTGTTTATACAAAAAGTACAGCTATTCCCACTTGAAATTTTAGATTTCTTTAATGAATTGCTAAAAAGTGGGATTAGGGGGAACGAACCTGCGTTTTATACCTATTTTTCAAAATGTTGGCATAGGTTGAATGAACCATATTAAAAGACAAAAGACAAAAAATTATGATAAACTTGTCGAAAAAAAATTAAATATGACAAATGACACAAACGATACGTAACAAATTATGTACGACTAATCTTTCATCTTTTATTTATAAATAACAAAAATAATAAATAATAATCATCGAACATACTTTGCTTTATTGAAATTATCTTTTTTAACAAACATCCAAAATGATAACTACATATGCATATTACATATAGGGTAGACATTTCATGGCATACATTGAATATCTTTGGATTTTGAGCGTACCCGATGAAGGTTATGCGAGAAACGCGTCGTGTGCACTAAATTTGATATCTACGTTTATATTAATGCTGTACATGGATGAGTGTGTTTCTTTAATAAGGTATTAATTAACAATGCCAAGTTGTAGAGATATAGAATTAAAATGCTTTATCTCTGAATATAAAATGTATTCGCATGATGTTGCGGAACAGATTTCACACATCATACTCCATGTACAGATGGAGTAGTCTACATTCTACTTATTGTGTAACATTATAAACAAATGATAGAAAACACTGAATATCAAAAATGAAAAATGTGAGTTTAAACGACGACTGATTGGTAGAAAAGTTCATATATTGCTAGTGCAATATCAACAAACGATTTTACAATCGATGTCTCTTTGACTGCACAAATAGCACACCTGTAGGGTGTCTCTTTGACTGCACAAATAGCACACCTGTAGGATGTCTCTTTGACTGCACAAATAGCACACCTGTAGGATGTCTCTTTGACTGTACACATAGCACACCTGTAGGATGTCTCTTTGACTGCACAAATAGCACACCTGTAGGATGTCTCTTTGACTGTACACATAACACACCTGTAGGATGTCTCTTTGACTGTACAAATAGCACACCTGTAGGATATCTCTTTGACTGCACAAATAGCACACCTGTAGGATGTCTCTTTGACTGCACAAATAGCACACCTGTAGGATGTCTCTTTGACTGCACAAATAGCACACCTGTAGGATGTCTCTTTGACTGTACACATAGCACACCTGTAGGATGTCTCTTTGACTGCACAAATAGCACACCTGTAGGATGTCTCTTTGACTGCACAAATAGCACACCTGTAGGATGTCTCTTTGACTGCACAAATAGCACACATGTAGGATGTCTCTTCGACTGCACAAATAGCACACCTGTAGGATGTCTCTTTGACTGCACAAATAGCACACCTGTAGGATGTCTCTTTGACTGTACACATAGCACACCTGTAGGATGTCTCTTTGACTGCACAAATATCACACCTGTAGGATGTCTCTTTGACTGCACAAATAGCACACCTGTAGGATGTCTCTTTGACTGCACAAATAGCACACCTGTAGGATGTCTCTTTGACTGCACAAATAGCACACCTGTAGGATGTCTCTTTGACTGCACAAATAGCACACCTGTAGGATGTCTCTTTGACTGCACAAATAGCACACCTGTAGGATGTCTCTTTGACTGCACAAATAGCACACCTGTAGGATGTCTCTTTGACTGTACACATAGCACACCTGTAAGATGTCTCTTTGACTGCACAAATAGCACACATGTAGGATGTCTCTTTGACTGTACACATAGCACACCTGTAGGATGTCTCTTTGACTGCACAAATAGCACACCTGTAGGATATCTCTTTGACTGCACAAATAGCACACCTGTAGGATGTCTCTTTGACTGCACAAATAGCACACCTGTAGGATGTCTCTTTGACTGCACAAATAGCACACCTGTAGGATGTCTCTTTGACTGTACACATAGCACACCTGTAGGATGTCTCTTTGACTGCACAAATAGCACACCTGTAGGATGTCCCTTTGACTGCACAAATAGCACACCTGTAGGATGTCTCTTTGACTGCACAAATAGCACACATGTAGGATGTCTCTTTGACTGCACAAATAGCACACCTGTAGGATGTCTCTTTGACTGCACAAATAGCACACCTGTAGGATGTCTCTTTGACTGTACACATAGCACACCTGTAGGATGTCTCTTTGACTGCACAAATATCACACCTGTAGGATGTCTCTTTGACTGCACAAATAGCACACCTGTAGGATGTCTCTTTGACTGCACAAATAGCACACCTGTAGGATGTCTCTTTGACTGCACAAATAGCACACCTGTAGGATGTCTCTTTGACTGCACAAATAGCACACCTGTAGGATGTCTCTTTGACTGCACAAATATCATACCTGTAGGATGTCTCTTTGACTGCACAAATAGCACACCTGTAGGATGTCTCTTTGACTGCACAAATAGCACACCTGTAGGATGTCTCTTTGACTGCACAAATAGCACACCTGTAGGATGTCTCTTTGACTGCACAAATAGCACACCTGTAGGATGTCTCTTTGACTGCACAAATAGCACACCTGTAGGATGTCTCTTTGACTGCACAAATAGCACACCTGTAGGATACAGTGTTTTATCTTACAGTTATGATATTTGACCAGCAAAAAATACATTGACTGTATAAAGCATTAACATACCGTCACTTTCGGTATTAACATATGTTCTGACATGTCTGCAAGTTTGTATTTCTTGTCGACACAAAGAAAGTAAATCAACAGTCCAGACATTGATATACGCAATATAGTTCAATAGTTTTAATAATTAAGATGCTTAAACCATTTATCTTATATGGTCCAAGTATATATATATTCCTTCGCAGCGACCATCTTCTGAACAAGAGGCATTACACATATTTCCTAACCACCACGATATAACTAAAATATTGTTGAATGTGGCGTTAAACACCATAAGCCTAAACCCACATATGTTCATTCTTCTACAGGTAAGATCAAATCAGTTGTGTAGTTTCGGAGAAGAATATTTTCTAACTTTTTCGGTATGTTTTTTCTGCGAAAATCATCTATTGCTTCCGAACGACATAACGTAATGGATGGTAATATCAGACCTCAGTATAAGTTCTCCTTTTAAATATTATAGTTACTGGTAAATTGTGTAATGAACCAATCACCAGTGAATAGTCCAAGTTTCACCGTAGACGAGATATATTTTCCCGGAGGTTTTAGTCCTTTTGATTCATTAGAAAAAGCACGGCAATGGACATACAAAATTATCGGGATGCTTTCTATACTAAATTAAAATCTCAAAACTCGGAGGCGACAACAACAAACATGGCGAACAGGTTCTGTGTCTTGTCCATGGTATTTTAGTTCCCCCGAGACACCAAGTATTCACAATCTACATAGATGCAAAGCCAAGGGCAATAGTTGGTGTGGAGGGGAAATAAATTTGCTTTTACCCTGATACCAGCCAATAAGTGTACACTATTTCATGACACTTGTACTCTCTGAAAAGTTTTTTTTCATCCTATCAAAACTCCTAATTAGGTTTATTGTCGTGTTTTATGTTTGATCGGAAAATAACAATACGTCATAAATGATTATCAAAATAGCATTTCTTAAGTACCATCATTTCACACTCCTTGACATGGACCATGGTCTCTCTATCTAAAGGTTCAGTCTACAAGTTATGATCTGTGCTCGTAAAATACAACTTGCATAGGTTCTATTGAGCAAGGAATTGTTGTTGGAACAATGCAAAATATTCCTATCTTAACCACAATATCTTTATTTTACCTTTCACAATCAAACAATATTAAGCAGGTCATTCGTTCCCTCCACATAGCAGTTGCTATTCATCTGGTAAAATTACTTGTTATTTATCTGGTTATATAAACAGTTCACAGTGCATTGGTACTAACACATTACATAAGCAAAATAATAAATTATCATTTTCTTTTTATTCTGTTCCTTTTCTTGGACAAGACATCGGCGTTGTTTTTGTGTTTACAAATGCAAATTGGCTATAACTTGAAAACAATTCAAATACGATTAAGGTTAAATCCTTCGATTAAAACGAATTTTGATGACTCAGCTATCGAGATATATAAAAACGGTAAATATATCAAGGATAAAAAAGTAAACAGATTAATACGAGGGACATAATGACAATGTTAAATAAACGATTGGTAGACCACGTCATTTAACCATCAGTTACCAAATGTAAGGGGGTTTATTATAGTGTTCCGAAGGCTATATTTGACTAAATTCCAAGTTTCCTGAAAACTATCTTAATCTACGTTTTTATTACTATCACTGGGAAGACACCTCTGCTGGTGGACTATTTGTCCCCGAGGGTATCATCCATCCAGTAGTCAGTGATTCGGCACTGTTATGGTTTATTAGATATATTTGTTATTGAAATTTACAGCTCCTAAATAATGTGATTATTAATAAAACTAAGGTTCTCCTCCCTCAGGTATAGGTGACCTTAGACGATTTTGGCTATCCTGTTTAGGCCCTTTGTTTTATTGCTCCCAAAACTTATAATTATTGTTGACTACTTGTCGATGTTTCAAACAGTGACATGTACATTAGTTGTACATAGTTTTACTTATTTATTTTTAAATGCTTATTATCTCTTAAAATGTAATAAATTAAAGGTTTTTAATAGATCCTTCTCGAAATCCTACTTCCACCTCCCCGTGGTGAGCAGGGGGCAACATAATTTATATTCTGGCAAACGGAAGAGGTATTTTTTTCAAATAAGAAGTGGCGCAAATGACCTATAGGGTCATTTAACTTTAGTGGCGCAAAAGGGCATAAATTTGTGGCGCAAATGTCCGATTTTTTTGGCGCAAATGTCCTGTCGAGTGGCGCAAATGGGATTTTACGACCTGATGAAGGTTATTCCAGAAACGCGTCGTGCGTACTGAATTTGATAGCTACATTTTATTACTAAATTAGGGTGGTTTATTATAGTGTTACGATGGCTATTAATTTCTTAATTCTAAATTTCATCAAAACTATCTTAATAAAATGTGAAGCAAAAATAATACCACATCATCAGAACAGTTCTAAAATCAAATCCAAGATTCCTAGAAGCTATAGGTAAAATCATTCCAATCAGACATATATACTTGACCGTTCAGTCTTCTGGCTTGGTTCATATACTTCAATGCAAAGTGGTTGTATGGGCCAAAAACTCACCTCAAGGTAAATTGATGAGGTAATGCAAGTCTTTTCTACATGTAGGTCAAATGCTTAAATAATTTTTATTTGATCATTTACGTAATGTCAAGATAAAGCACAATAGAGAAAACCACAATCAGGAAAAACAGGACAAAAGTTAGATATCAAATTAAACAAAAATAGAATAAAAGATAAAAAAAATATGAACACAACAAAATAAATTAAAGAGGTAAAGAGACCAGGTTCTTATTGTCATAATACATAGCACGGGTTTTGTTCACGTACTCAAAACACGGCCAATCATAGCACTCTATCCAGTGGATACAGTGTTCTGATTGGACTAATTTGAAGTATGAGAACGTAAATCGTACACCATTGTTGGATACGGTGTTCTTACCGGTCGGTGGTTTTTTTTTAAAATTGGGACCACAATGATGCCCTATGTATGGGGAAGAAACTGACAAATCCAAAGGGTTTCCATAGAAACGCTTAACCCCAAAATACCCATTTAACATTAAAGTTTATGGAGCTAAGGTAACATGACTTTTTAATTGTGTGAACTATTAAATATGCATGTAACGTGTTTAGGGGGTCAAAGGTGAAAAACTTCCTTATAAATGTGTTTTCTTTATATTATCTAATTACAAAAAAGCTTACCAATAATTTCTGTTGACGTCATCGTAAATTTGAAGTGTTGTACATATTTACCTATGGTTAGTAATTAACCTGTATTGTTGACTGGGGGCTAAATATGGTAATTGACCTAATATTATAAGTAAGAGCCACTTAATCACAAGTCAAACGTTCATTTCTTCAATACAGACCCAATTTGTTATTGTACCTTCGCTTTATGTTCTTCACCTGTTACCGCGTGGAATTTTTCAATATTTTCTTTTTTTTATTATTATTTTTTAAGCGTTTCCTTATTCGGGTTGTTGGGGTAAATGGTGTTTAACGCCACTTTCAACAATATTCCAGGTATATCGTGACGATCAGTTTTATTGATGGAGGAAACCGGAGTACATGGAAAAACCCACCGATCTGCCATAAGTCACTGACAAACATTATCATATAATGTTGTATCGAGTACGCCTCATCTGAGCGGAGTTCGAACTCACAACGATAGTGGTGAAATGCACTGGTAGCATAGGTAGTTGTAAATCCAAGTACCATACCAGGGGCGGATCCAGGATTTCAAGTTAGGGGGGGGGGGGGGGGGGCGCACTTAAAAAAATTGCGCCTGGCGGAGGGAGGCGTGAACATTTTTTGGGTATTTCGTGTGAAAATTCACGATTTTACGCCAAAAAAGCAGATTACAGAATCTCCCTCCTACCCCTAACCTCCAATTCTAAAAATAAAACCGTGGTGAGCAAACTACATTGTATGTCAAATTTGTAGTTTAAGTTTCAGTTCAATCCATTGAGTGGTTATTTAGGAGTTGCGGGTTGCAGAATCATCCTCCTACCCCCTCCACCCGGCCGGCCTTCAATGAAAAATCTAAAAACCATTGTGCACAACTACCATGTATTTCAAGTACATTATATAGTTTAAGTCAATCCATTGCGTGGTTACAGTCAGGGGAGTTGCGGATTGCAGAAATCTTACAAACGGACGGACGAACGGACGGACATCAAGTGTTTGAGCAACGGGCGTAAAAACCTCATTACACTAAAAGATCAAACAACAAAAATGTATCAAAGTTCTCGAGAAATATGTTTACGGAAATCAGGTGTGAGATATGCATAAACCATTTTGTCGAGATTATTTTCACACTTTCATGTGCAGTTGTAGATATTAATTTATTACAAATAAATTGTAGTCAAAATATTTTGTTAAAAATGTGTAAAACAAATTGTACAGACATCCATTGGTAGATATAAATAATATAAACGTACCCGGACAAAGGATTAGTTCACACTTTCTTGTGCAGATACCTCGGGCAGATGCAGAGATCGTTACAAATAAATTGCTGCTAATTTTTTTTTTTTTTATTAATATGTTACTTTTGTATTTTAATGTACAATATACCAACACGTATTTTTACTGATCTTTACTTGAAAAGTAAAAGGCAAGAACTATTTGAACCATTATTTAAAGAGAAGTGACTATTTTCTTGGGACACTCAAGTTTCTACACACTGTCTCAGTTTCATCATCCGATTCTCTCGTTATATGTTTCCGTTGTATGTTTTATAAATGAGATCAATTGTTAAATTAATTATTCGAAGTATTGATTGAATTTACTTTTTAAATTACCTTTGACTTTTTTCGTCTCGTCGAGGAATAAGAAATGTATCCAATCTTGCTTGTTTTCTTGGTCTATAATTTTCGTCCATTTTATAATTTCTAAATAGCACGTGTACATGTAGTTGTAAAATTGACTGCAGAAATAATGTTTAATTAGCTTGAGAAAATAGTTGATGGCTGGTACCTCGGAACCAATCAGAATGGAATAATCTTTGAACTACTGACGGCGAATACATATATGAATCAGCGAACACATCCAACGTGTATTTACAATGTGTAAGAATATTTTATTACAGGTCACAAGTTAACCATTCATGAAAAAGTTATTTATTGAACTGCTTAATTAACGTTGTATAACATATGCTTTGCGAATTTTAGGGGGGCGCACGCCCCGCACGCCCCCTCTAAATCCGCCACTGCATACGATCACGACCACGACGGCCTCTCAATTTCCTTATTAGAATCTTTTAATGTATGAAAACATTTTTAATACATTTCTTTTCTCACTTTCGTAGACATAGATAATATCAACAAATTCTAAACCAGGATTCGTCTCAGTTTTTTCCACATCAGTTAATATTTCCAACTATCCACCTAAATGATGATGCTTTATCGAAGTGCGCATATGTGCATGTAAAATTTATTTTGGATCAATTACTATTTCTTGTGGACAATTATCTATGCACGCAGCATAAAACGCAACTTTGTTTCATTACCAAACATTTTGCTTTTGATTAAAACATACAGTCAAACATGATTTAGTGACCACCTCTATTAGGCAATAACTTATTACGAGACCTTCATTTATTTCCTTTCTAAGTGCATTTAATATCAATTAGACCTGTATTAAGCGACCACCTGTCGTATGTGACCATATTTCACTGTTCCCTTGGAAGGTCACATAAGATAGGTTGTGCTGTACCTGCATTATAACATCTTACATGTAATAAAATACCTCACGAAGCTTGGCTGTACATTTTACTGTTATGCGATGTGTATTATATTAATTGGTTCATAGACAGATCAGAAACATCCATGAATGACTAATGCAGACATTCTTCATAGTTAACATATATTTGAAGAAAAGAAAACGATACATTATTAATATTTTATAGCAAATTTCTACTATATATCTTTATTCTAAAATTGACAGTTCCTAAATAATGTAATTATTAATAAAACTAAGGTTATCCTCCCTCAGGCATATATACGTGACCTTAGCCGATTGTGACTATCCTTTGGCTTTATTGCTCCCAAAAATTGTAATTATTTGACTTTCCAATCTTTCGACTTTGACCTTATCTGATGAAGTTTATTACAGAAACGCGTCATGAACACTAAATTAGATATCTACGTTTTTATTATTAACATATTTTGTCGACAATGATTGTTTCTTATGTATAAAGTGCTTGCTTGGTCACATATCTGGAACGAATGCGTGATGTAATAACTAATTTGTTCGCCTGGATGAAGGCTTCGGGCACAGTCAGATTAAAACAGTCTTGGTAAATTGGTAATCAGTTGAATCGCAGCTTAGAGTGCATCATTAAGAACTAGTGCTGGTCAGAAATCAGTATATATTTACAGTTTAGTGTGCTGGTCAGCAATCACTATATATTTAAAGTTTAGTGTGCTGGTCAGCAATCACTATATATTTACAGTTTAGTGTGCTGGTCAGCAATCACTATATATTTACACTTTAGTGTGCTGGTCAGAAATCACTATATATTTACAGTTTAGTGTGCTGGTCAGCAATCACTATATATTTACAGTTTAGTGTGCTGGTCAGCAATCACTATATATTTACACTTTAGTGTGCTGGTCAGAAATCACTATATATTTAAAGTTTAGTGTGCTGGTCAGAAATCACTATATATTTAAAGTTTAGTGTGATGGTCAGAAATCACTATATATTTACAGTTTAGTGTGCTGGTCAGCAATCACTATATATTTACAGTTTAGTGTGCTGGTCAGCAATCACTATATATTTACACTTTAGTGTGCTGGTCAGAAATCACTATATATTTACAGTTTAGTGTGCTGGTCAGCAATCACTATATATTTACAGTTTAGTGTGCTGGTCAGCAATCACTATATATTTACACTTTAGTGTGCTGGTCAGAAATCACTATATATTTAAAGTTTAGTGTGCTGGTCAGAAATCACTATATATTTAAAGTTTAGTGTGATGGTCAGAAATCACTATATATTTACAGTTTAGTGTGATGGTCAGAAATCAGTATATATTTACAGTTTAGTGTGCTGGTCAGAAATCAGTATATATTTACAGTTTAGTGTGCTGGTCAGAAATCACTATATATTTAAAGTTTAGTGTGCTGGTCAGAAATCAGTATATATTTACAGTTTAGTGTGATGGTCAGCAATCACTATATATTTACAGTTTAGTGTGCTGGTCAGAAATCACTATATATTTACAGTTTAGTGTGCTGGTCAGCAATCACTATATATTTACAGTTTAGTGCGCTGGTCAGAAATCACTATATATTTACAGTTTAGTGTGCTGGTCAGAAATCAGTATATATTTACAGTTTAGTGTGATGGTCAGCAATCACTGTATATTTACAGTTTAGTGTGATGGTCAGCAATCACTATATATTTACAGTTTAGTGTGCTGGTCAGAAATCACTATATATTTACAGTTTAGTGTGCTGGTCAGAAATCACTATATATTTACAGTTTAGTGTGCTGGTCAGAAATCACTATATATTTACAGTTTAGTGTGCTGGTCAGAAATCACTATATATTTACAGTTTAGTGTGATGGTCAGAAATCACTATATATTTACAGTTTAGTGTGCTGGTCAGAAATCAGTATATATTTACAGTTTAGTGTGCTGGTCAGAAATCACTATATATTTACAGTTTAGTGTACTGGTCAGAAATCAGTATATATTTACAGTTTAGTGAGCTGGTCAGAAATCAGTATATATTTACAGTTTAGTGTGCTGGTCAGAAATCACTATATATTTACAGTCTAGTGTGCTCGTCAGCAATCACTATATATTTACAGTTTAGTGTGCTGGTCAGAAATCACTATATATTTACAGTTTAGTGTACTGGTCAGAAATCACTATATATTTACAGTTTAGTGTGCTGGTCAGAAATCAGTATATATTTACAGTTTAGTGTGATGGTCAATAATCACTATATATTTACAGTTTAGTGTGATGGTCAGAAATCACTATATATTTACAGTTTAGTGTGCTGGTCAGCAATCACTATATATTTACAGTCTAGGGTACTGGTCAGAAATCACTATATATTTACAGTTTAGTGTGCTGGTCAGCAATCACTATATATTTACAGTCTAGGGTACTGGTCAGAAATCACTATATATTTACAGTTTAGTGTGATGGTCAGAAATCACTATATATTTACAGTTTAGTGTGTTGGTCAGAAATCAGTATATATTTACAGTTTAGTGTGCTGGTCAGAAATCACTATATATTTACAGTTTAGTGTGATGGTCAGAAATCAGTATATATTTACAGTTTAGTGTACTGGTCAGAAATCACTATATATTTACAGTTTAGCGTGCTGGTCAGAAATCACTATATATTTACAGTTTAGTGTGATGGTCAGAAATCAGTATATATTTACAGTTTAGTGTACTGGTCAGAAATCACTATATATTTACAGTTTAGCGTGCTGGTCAGAAATCACTATATATTTACAGTTTAGCGTGCTGGTCAGAAATCACTATATATTTACAGTTTAGTGTGATGGTCAGAAATCACTATATATTTACAGTTTAGTGTGATGGTCAGAAATCAGTATATATTTACAGTCTAGTGTACTGGTCAGAAATCACTATATATTTACAGTTTAGCGTGCTGGTCAGAAATCACTATATATTTACAGTTTAGCGTGCTGGTCAGAAATCAGTATATATTTACAGTTTAGTGTGCTGGTCAGAAATCACTATATATTTACAGTTTAGTGTGATGGTCAGAAATCAGTATATATTTACAGTCTAGTGTACTGGTCAGAAATCACTATATATTTACAGTTTAGCGTGCTGGTCAGAAATCACTGTATATTTACAGTTTAGTGTGATGGTCAGAAATCACTATATATTTACAGTTTAGCGTGCTGGTCAGAAATCACTATATATTTACAGTTTAGTGTGATGGTCAGAAATCAGTATATATTTACAGTTTAGTGTACTGGTCAGAAATCACTATATATTTACAGTTTAGTGTGATGGTCAGCAATCACTATATATTTACAGTTTAGTGTGCTGGTCAGAAATCACTATATATTTACAGTTTAGTGTACTGGTCAGAAATCACTATATATTTACAGTTTAGTGTGATGGTCAGAAATCACTATATATTTACAGTTTAGTGTGCTGGTCAGCAATCACTATATATTTACAGTTTAGTGTGCTGGTCAGAAATCACTATATATTTACAGTTTAGTGTGATGGTCAGAAATCACTATATATTTACAGTTTAGCGTGCTGGTCAGAAATCACTATATATTTACAGTTTAGTGTGCTGGTCAGAAATCAGTATATATTTACAGTTTAGTGTGCTGGTCAGAAATCAGTATATATTTACAGTTTAGTGTGCTGGTCAGAAATCACTATATATTTACAGTTTAGTGTGATGGTCAGAAATCAGTATATATTTACAGTTTAGTGTACTGGTCAGAAATCACTATATATTTACAGTTTAGTGTGATGGTCAGAAATCACTATATATTTACAGTTTAGTGTGCTGGTCAGCAATCACTATATATTTACAGTTTAGTGTGCTGGTCAGAAATCACTATATATTTACAGTTTAGTGTGATGGTCAGAAATCACTATATATTTACAGTTTAGCGTGCTGGTCAGAAATCACTATATATTTACAGTTTAGTGTGCTGGTCAGAAATCACTATATATTTACAGTTTAGTGTACTGGTCAGAAATCACTATATATTTACAGTTTAGTGTGATGGTCAGAAATCACTATATATTTACAGTTTAGTGTGCTGGTCAGAAATCACTATATATTTACAGTTTAGTGTGCTGGTCAGAAATCACTATAGATTTACAGTTTAGTGTACTGGTCAGAAATCACTATATATTTACAGTTTAGTGTGCTGGTCAGAAATCAGTATATATTTACAGTTTAGTGTGCTGGTCAGAAATCACTATATATTTACAGTTTAGTGTACTGGTCAGAAATCAGTATATATTTACAGTTTAGTGTGATGGTCAGAAATCACTATATATTTACAGTTTAGTGTGCTGGTCAGAAATCAGTATATATTTACAGTTTAGTGTGCTGGTCAGAAATCCCTATATATTTACAGTTTAGTGTACTGGTCAGAAAATACAATATATTTACAGTTTAGTGTGCTGGTCAGAAATCACTATATATTTACAGTTTAGTGTACTGGTCAGAAATCAGTATATATTTACAGTTTAGTGTGATGGTCAGAAATCACTATATATTTACAGTTTAGTGTGCTGGTCAGAAATCAGTATATATTTACAGTTTAGTGTGCTGGTCAGAAATCACTATATATTTACAGTTTAGTGTGCTGGTCAGAAATCAGTATATATTTACAGTTTAGTGTGGTGGTCAACAATCACTATATATTTACAGTCTAGTGTACTGGTCAGAAATCAGTATATATTTACAGTTTAGTGTGCTGGTCAGCAATCACTATATATTTACAGTCTAGTGTGCTGGTCAGAAATCAGTATATATTAACAGTTTAGTGTGCTGGTCAGAAATCAGTATATATTTACAGTTTAATGTGCTGGTCAGAAATCACTATATATTTACAGTTTAGTGTGCTGGTCAGAAATCAGTATATATTTACAGTTTAGTGTGCTGGTCAGAAATCAGTATATATTTACAGTTTAGTGTGCTGGTCAGAAATTACTATATATTTACAGTCTAGTGTACTGATCAGAAATCACTATATATTTACAGTTTAGTGTGCTGGTCAGAAATCACTATATATTTACAGTTTAGTGTGCTGGTCAGAAATCACTATATATTTACTGTCTAGGGTACTGGTCAGAAATCAGTATATACTTACAGTTTAGTGTGCTGGTCAGCAATCACTATATATTTACAGTCTAGTGTGCTGGTCAGAAATCAGTATATATTTACAGTTTAGTGTGCTGGTCAGAAATCAGTATATATTTACAGTTTAGTGTTATGGTCAGCAATCACTATATATTTACAGTTTAGTGTGATGATCAGAAATCAGTATATATTTACAGTTTAGTGTGATGGTCAGCAATCGCTATATATTTACAGTCTAGGGTACTGGTCAGAAATCAGTATATACTTACAGTTTAGTGTGCTGGTCAGCAATCACTATATATTTACAGTTTAGTGTGCTGGTCAGAAATCACTATATATTTACAGTCTAGTGTGATGGTCAGAAATCACTATATATTTACAGTTTAGTGTGCTGGTCAGAAATCACTATATATTTACAGTTTAGTGTGATGGTCAGAAATCACTATATATTTACAGTTTAGTGTGCTGGTCAGAAATCAGTATATATTTACAGTTTAGTGTGCTGGTCAGAAATCAGTATATATTTACAGTTTAGTGTGCTGGTCAGAAATCAGTATATATTTACAGTTTAGTGTGCTGGTCAGAAATCAGTATATATTTACAGTTTAGTGTGATGGTCAGAAATCAGTATATATTTACAGTTTAGTGTGATGGTCAGAAATCATTATATATTTACAGTTTAGTGTAATGGTCAGCAATCACTATATATTTACAGTCTAGTGTGCTGGTCAGAAATCACTATATATTTACAGTTTAGTGTAATGGTCAGCAATCACTATATATTTACAGTTTAGTGTGCTGGTCAGAAATCAGTATATATTTACAGTTTAGTGTGATGGTCAGAAATCATTATATATTTACAGTTTAGTGTAATGGTCAGCAATCACTATATATTTACAGTTTAGTGTGCTGGTCAGAAATCACTATATATTTACAGTTTAGTGTGATGGTCAGAAATCACTATATATATACAGTTTAGTGTACTGGTCAGAAATCACTATATATTTACAGTTTAGTGTGATGGTCAGAAATCAGTATATATTTACAGTTTAGTGTAATGGTCAGCAATCACTATATATTTACAGTCTAGGGTACTGTGTCAGAAATCAGTATATACTTACAGTTTAGTGTGCTGGTCAGCAATCACTATATATTTACAATCTAGTGTGCTGGTCAGAAATCAGTATATATTTACAGTTTAGTGTGCTGGTCAGAAATCACTATATATTTACAGTTTAGTGTGCTGGTCAGAAATCACTATATATTTACAGTTTAGTGTAATGGTCAGCAATCACTATATATTTACAGTCTAGGGTACTGTGTCAGAAATCAGTATATACTTACAGTTTAGTGTGCTGGTCAGCAATCACTATAAATTTACAATCTAGTGTGCTGGTCAGAAATCAGTATATATTTACAGTTTAGTGTGCTGGTCAGAAATCACTATATATTTACAGTTTAGTGTGCTGGTCAGAAATCAGTATATATTTACACTTTAGTGTGCTGGTCAGAAATCACTATATATTTACAGTTTAGTGTGCTGGTCAGAAATCACTATATATTTACAGTTTAGTGTAATGGTCAGAAATCACTATATATTTACAGTCTAGTGTACTGGTCAGAAATCACTATATATTTACAGTTTAGTGTAATGGTCAGAAATCACTATATATTTACAGTCTAGTGTACTGGTCAGAAATCAGTATATATTTACAGTTTAGTGTGATGGTCAGAAATCACTATATATTTACAATTTAGTGTGCTGGTCAGAAATCACTATATATTTACAGTTTAGTGTAATGGTCAGAAATCACTATATATTTACAGTCTAGTGTACTGGTCAGAAATCAGTATATATTTACAGTTTAGTGTGCTGGTCAGAAATCACTATATATTTACAGTTTAGTGTGATGGTCAGAAATCAGTATATATCTACAGTTTAGTGTGATGGTCAGAAATCACTATATATTTACAGTTTAGTGTGATGGTCATAAATCAGTATATATTTACAGTTTAGTGTGATGGTCAGAAATCACTATATATTTACAGTTTAGTGTGATGGTCAGAAATCAGTATATATCTACAGTTTAGTGTGATGGTCAGAAATCAGTATATATTTACAGTTTAGTGTGCTGGTCAGAAATCACTATATATTTACAGTTTAGTGTGATGGTCAGAAATCAGTATATATCTACAGTTTAGTGTGATGGTCAGAAATCACTATATATTTACAGTTTAGTGTGCTGGTCAGAAATCAGTATATATTTACAGTTTAGTGTACTGGTCAGAAATCAGTATATATTTACAGTTTAGTGTGCTGGTCAGAAATCACTATATATTTACAGTTTAGTGTGATGGTCAGAAATCAGTATATATTTACAGTTTAGTGTGATGGTCAGAAATCACTATATATTTACAGTTTAGTGTGCTGGTCAGAAATCACTATATATTTACAGTTTAGTGTGATGGTCAGAAATCAGTATATATTTACAGTTTAGTGTGATGGTCAGAAATCACTATATATTTACAGTTTAGTGTGATGGTCAGAAATCAGTATATATTTACAGTTTAGTGTGATGGTCAGAAATCACTATATATTTACAGTTTAGTGTGCTGGTCAGAAATCAGTATATATTTACAGTTTAGTGTGATGGTCAGCAATCACTATATATTTACAGTTTAGTGTACTGGTCAGAAATCACTATATATCTACAGTTTAGTGTGATGGTCAGAAATCACTATATATTTACAGTTTAGTGTGATGGTCAGAAATCACTATATATTTACAGTTTAGTGTGATGGTCAGAAATCAGTATATATTTACAGTTTAGTGTGATGGTCAGAAATCACTATATATTTACAGTTTAGTGTGCTGGTCAGAAATCAGTATATATTTACAGTTTAGTGTGATGGTCAGCAATCACTATATATTTACAGTTTAGTGTACTGGTCAGAAATCACTATATATCTACAGTTTAGTGTGATGGTCAGAAATCACTATATATTTACAGTTTAGTGTGATGGTCAGAAATCACTATATATTTACAGTTTAGTGTGATGGTCAGAAATCACTATATATTTACAGTTTAGTGTACTGGTCAGAAATCACTATATATCTACAGTTTAGTGTGATGGTCAGAAATCACTATATATTTACAGTTTAGTGTGCTGGTCAGCAATCACTATATATTTACAGTTTAGTGTGATGGTCAGAAATCACTATATATTTACAGTTTAGTGTGATGGTCAGCAATCACTATATATTTACAGTTTAGTGTACTGGTCAGAAATCACTATATATTTACAGTTTAGTGTGATGGTCAGCAATCACTATATATTTACAGTTTAGTGTACTGGTCAGAAATCACTATATATTTACAGTTTAGTGTGCTGGTCAGAAATCACTATATATTTACAGTTTAGTGTGATGGTCAGAAATCAGTATATATTTACAGTTTAGTGTGATGGTCAGAAATCATTATATATTTACAGTTTAGTGTACTGGTCAGAAATCACTATATATTTACAGTCTAGGGTACTGGTCAGAAATCAGTATATACTTACAGTTTAGTGTGCTGGTCAGCAATCACTATATATTTACAGTCTAGTGTGCTGGTCAGAAATCACTATATATTTACAGTTTAGTGTGCTGGTCAGCAATCACTATATATTTACAGTTTAGTGTGATGGTCAGAAATCACTATATATTTACAGTTTAGTGTGATGGTCAGCAATCACTATATATTTACAGTTTACTGTACTGGTCAGAAATCAGTATATATTTACAGTTTAGTGTGCTGGTCAGCAATCACTATATATTTACAGTCTAGTGTGCTGGTCAGAAATCAGTATATATTTACAGTTTAGTGTGCTGGTCAGAAATCAGTATATATTTACAGTTTAGTGTCCTGGTCAGAAATCAGTATATATTTACAGTTTAGTGTGCTGGTCAGAAATCAGTATATATTTACAGTTTAGTGTGCTGGTCAGAAATCAGTATATATTTACAGTTTAGTGTGCTGGTCAGAAATCAGTATATATTTACAGTTTAGTGTACTGGTCAGAAATCACTATATATTTACAGTTTAGTGTGCTGGTCAGAAATCACTATATATTTACAGTTTAGTGTAATGGTCAGCAATCACTATATATTTACAGTCTAGGGTACTGTGTCAGAAATCAGTATATACTTACAGTTTAGTGTGCTGGTCAGCAATCACTATATATTTACAGTCTAGTGTGCTGGTCAGAAATCAGTATATATTTACAGTTTAGTGTGCTGGTCAGAAATCAGTATATATTTACAGCTTAGTGTGCTGGTCAGAAATCACTATATATTTACAGTTTAGTGTGTTCGTCAGCAATCACTATATATTTACAGTTTAGTGTGCTGGTCAGAAATCAGTATATATTTACAGCTTAGTGTGCTGGTCAGAAATCACTATATATTTACAGTTTAGTGTGATGGTCAGAAATCACTATATATTTACAGTTTAGTGTGTTCGTCAGCAATCACTATATATTTACAATTTAGTGTGCTGGTCAGAAATCACTATATATTTACAGTTTAGTGTGATGGTCAGCAATCACTATATATTTACAGTTTAGTGTGCTGGTCAGAAATCAGTATATATTTACAGTTTACTGTACTGGTCAGAAATCACTATATATTTACAGTTTAGTGTGCTGGTCAGAAATCAGTATATATTTACAGTTTAGTGTGCTGGTCAGAAATCAGTATATATTTACAGTTTAGTGTGCTGGTCAGAAATCAGTATATATTTACAGTTTAGTGTGCTGGTCAGAAATCAGTATATATTTACAGTTTAGTGTGCTGTTCAGAAATCACTATATATTTACAGTTTAGTGTGCTGGTCAGCAATCACTTTATATTTACAGTTTAGTGTGATGGTCAGAAATCATTATATATTTACAGTTTAGTGTGCTGTTCAGAAATCACTATATATTTACAGTTTAGTGTGCTGGTCAGCAATCACTTTATATTTACAGTTTAGTGTGCTGTTCAGAAATCACTATATATTTACAGTTTAGTGTGCTGGTCAGCAATCACTATATATTTACAGTTTAGTGTGCTGGTCAGAAATCACTATATATTTACAGTTTAGTGTGCTGTTCAGAAATCACTATATATTTACACTTTAGTGTGCTGGTCAGAAATCACTATATATTTACAGTTTAGTGTGCTGTTCAGAAATCACTATATATTTACACTTTAGTGTGCTGGTCAGAAATCATTATATATTTACAGTTTAGTGTGCTGTTCAGAAATCACTATATATTTACAGTTTAGTGTGCTGGTCAGAAATCACTATATATTTACAGTTTAGTGTGCTGTTCAGAAATCACTATATATTTACAGTTTAGTGTGCTGGTCAGCAATCACTATATATTTACAGTCTAGTGTGCTGGTCAGAAATCACTATATATTTACAGTATAATGTGCTGGTCAGAAATCACTATATATTTACAGTTTAGTGTGATGGTCAGAAATCACTATATATTTACAGTATAATGTGCTGGTCAGAAATCAGTATATATTTACAGTTTAGTGTGCTGGTCAGAAATCACTATATATTTACAGTTTAGTGTGCTGTTCAGAAATCACTATATATTTACAGTTTAGTGTGCTGGTCAGCAATCACTATATATTTACAGTCTAGTGTGCTGGTCAGAAATCACTATATATTTACAGTATAATGTGCTGGTCAGAAATCACTATATATTTACAGTCTAGTGTGCTGGTCAGAAATCACTATATATTTACAGTATAATGTGCTGGTCAGAAATCAGTATATATTTACAGTTTAGTGTGCTGGTCAGAAATCACTATATATTTACAGTTTAGTGTGATGGTCAGAAATCACTATATATTTACAGTTTAGTGTGCTGGTCAGAAATCAGTATATATTTACAGTTTAGTGTGCTGGTCAGAAATCAGTATATATTTACAGTTTAGTGTGATGGTCAGAAATTACTATATATTTACAGTTTTGTGTGCTGGTCAGAAATCACTATATATTTACACTTTAGTGTGATGGTCAGAAATCAGTATATATTTACAGTTTAGTGTGCTGGTCAGAAAGCACTATATATTTACAGTTTAGTGTGCTGGTCAGAAAGCACTATATATTTACAGTCTAGTATGCTGGTCAGAAATCACTATATATTTACAGTTTAAAGTGCTGGTCAGCAATCACTATATATTTACAGTTTAGTGTGCTGGTCAGCAATCACTATATATTTACAGTTTAGTGTGCTGGTCAGAAATTACTATATATTTACAGTTTAGTGTGATGGTCAGAAATCATTATATATTTACAGTTTAGTGTACTGGTCAGAAATCACTATATATTTACAGTTTAATGTGCTGGTCAGAAATCACTATATATTTACAGTTTAGTGTGCTGGTCAGCAATCACTATATATTTACAGTCTAGTGTGCTGGTCAGAAATCAGTATATATTTACAGTTTAGTGTGCTGGTCAGAAATCAGTATATATTTACAGCTTAGTGTGCTGGTCAGAAATCAGTATATATTTACAGTTTAGTGTGATGGTCAGAAATTACTATATATTTACAGTTTTGTGTGCTGGTCAGAAATCACTATATATTTACACTTTAGTGTGATGGTCAGAAATCAGTATATATTTACAGTTTAGTGTGCTGGTCAGAAAGCACTATATATTTACAGTTTAGTGTGCTGGTCAGAAAGCACTATATATTTACAGTCTAGTGTGCTGGTCAGAAATCACTATATATTTACAGTTTAAAGTGCTGGTCAGCAATCACTATATATTTACAGTTTAGTGTGCTGGTCAGCAATCACTTTATATTTACAGTTTAGTGTGCTGGTCAGAAATCAGTATATATTTACAGTTTAGTGTGATGGTCAGAAATCACTATATATTTACAGTTTAGTGTGCTGGTCAGAAATCACTGTATATTTACAGTTTAGTGTGCTGTTCAGAAATCAGTATATATTTACAGTTTAGTGTGATGGTCAGAAATCAGTATATATTTACAGTTTAGTGTGATGGTCAGCAATCACTATATATTTACAGTTTAGTGTGCTGTTCAGAAATCAGTATATATTTACAGTTTAGTGTGATGGTCAGAAATCAGTATATATTTACAGTTTAGTGTGCTGTTCAGAAATCAGTATATATTTACAGTTTAGTGTGCTGTTCAGAAATCAGTATATATTTACAGTTTAGTGTGCTGTTCAGAAATCAGTATATATTTACAGTTTAGTGTGATGGTCAGAAATCAGTATATATTTACAGTTTAGTGTGTTGGTCAGAAATCAGTATATATTTACAGTTTAGTGTGATGGTCAGCAATCACTATATATTTACACTTTAATGTGATGGTCAGAAATCACTATATATTTACAGTCTAGTGTGCTGGTCAGAAATCAGTATATATTTAGAGTTTAGTGTGCTGGTCAGAAATCACTATATATTTACAGTTTAGTGTACTGGTCAGAAATCACTATATATTTACAGTTTAGTGTGCTGGTCAGCAATCACTATATATTTACAGTTTAGTGTGCTGGTCAGCAATCACTATATATTTACAGTTTAGTGTGCTGGTCAAAAATCAGTATATATTTACAGTTTAGTGTGCTGGTCAGAAATCACTATATATTTACAGTTTAGTGTGCTGGTCAGAAATCAGTATATATTTACAGTTTAGTGTGCTGGTCAGAAATCACTATATATTTACAGTTTAGTATGATGGTCAGAAATCAGTATATATTTACAGTTTAGTGTGCTGGTCAGAAATCAGTATATATTTACAGTTTAGTGTGATGGTCAGAAATCAGTATATATTTACAGTTTAGTGTGCTGGTCAGAAATCAGTATATATTTACAGTTTAGTGTGATGGTCAGAAATCACTATATATTTACAGTTTAGTGTGCTGGTCAGAAATCAGTATATATTTACAGTTTAGTGTGATGGTCAGAAATCACTATATATTTACAGTTTAGTGTCCTGGTCAGAAATCACTATATATTTACAGTTTAGTGTGCTGGTCAGAAATCAGTATATATTTACAGTTTAGTGTGCTGGTCAGAAATCACTATATATTTACAGTTTAGTGTGATGGTCAGAAATCACTATATATTTACAGTTTAGTGTGCTGGTCAGAAATCACTATATATTTACAGTTTAGTGTGCTGGTCAGAAATCAGTATATATTTACAGTTTAGTGTGCTGGTCAGAAATCACTATATATTTACAGTTTAGTGTGCTGGTCAGAAATCACTATATATTTACAGTTTAGTGTGCTGGTCAAAAATCACTATATATTTACAGTTTAGTGTGCTTGTCAGAAATCACTATATATTTACAGTTTAGTGTGCTGGTCAGAAATCAGTATATATTTACAGTTTAGTGTGCTGGTCAGAAATCACTATATATTTACAGTTTAGTGTGCTGGTCAGAAATCACTATATATTTACAGTTTAGTGTGGTGGTCAAAAATCACTATATATTTACAGTTTAGTGTGGTGGTCAGAAATCACTATATATTTAGAGTTTAGTGTACTGGTCAGCAATCACTATATATTTACAGTTTAGTATGGTGGTCAGAAATCAGTATATATTTACAGTTTAGTGTGATGGTCAGAAATCACTATATATTTACAGTTTAGTATGGTGGTCAGAAATCAGTATATATTTACAGTTTAGTGTGGTGGTCAGAAATCACTATATATTTACAGTTTAGTGTGCTGTTCAGAAATCACTATATATTTACAGTTTAGTGTGCTGGTCAGAAATCAGTATATATTTACAGTTTAGTGTGATGGTCAGAAATCACTATATATTTACAGCTTAGTGTGATGGTCAGAAATCACTATATATTTACAGTTTAGTGTGCTGGTCAGAAATCAGTATATATTTACAGTTTAGTGTGCTGGTCAGAAATCACTATATATTTAAAGTTTAGTGTGCTGGTCAGAAATCACTATATATTTACAGTTTAGTGTGCTGGTCAGAAATCACTATAGATTTACAGTTTAGTGTACTGGTCAGAAATCAGTATATATTTACAGTTTAGTGTGCTGGTCAGCAATCACTATATATTTACAGTTTAGTGTGCTGGTCAGAAATCAGTATATATTTACAGTTTAGTGTGATGGTCAGAAATCACTATATATTTACAGTTTAGTGTGCTGGTCAGAAATCACTATATATTTACAGTTTAGTGTGCTGGTCAGAAATCACTATATATTTACAGTTTAGTGTGCTGGTCAGAAATCACTATATATTTACAGTTTAGTGTGCTGGTCAGAAATCAGTATATATTTACAGTTTAGTGTGCTGGTCAGAAATCAGTATATATTTACAGTTTAGTGTGATGGTCAGAAATCACTATATATTTACAGTTTAGTGTGCTGGTCAGAAATCAGTATATATTTACAGTTTAGTGTGCTGGTCAGAAATCACTATATATTTACAGTTTAGTGTGCTGGTCAGAAATCAGTATATATTTACAGTTTAGTGTGCTTGTCAGAAATCACTATACATTTACAGTTTAGTGTGCTGGTCAGAAATCACTATATATTTACACTTTAGTGTGCTGGTCAGAAATCAGTATATATTTACAGTTTAGTGTGCTGGTCAGAAATCAGTATATATTTACAGTTTAGTGTCCTGGTCAAAAATCACTATATATTTACAGTTTAGTGTGATGGTCAGCAATCACTATATATTTACACTTTAGTGTGCTCGTCAGAAATCACTATATATTTACAGTTTAGTGTCCTGGTCAAAAATCACTATATATTTACAGTTTAGTGTGATGGTCAGAAATCAATATATATTTACACTTTAATGTGATGGTCAGAAATCACTATATATTTACAGTTTAGTGTCCTGGGGCCTTATTTTCGAAACTGTCCTAAGATTTATCCTAGGATATATCTTAGGAAATTATTTAGGATAATCTTAGGACCGACTTATGATATGTCTGAGACGTCGTACCGAAGCTCTCCTAGGATTTTCCCAGCTAGGATGTCCTAGCCATTATCCTAAGTTTTTGTGTAGAAGGTAAAACAATGAAATAAAAGTATCAAGATTTATTAGAAAACACTGATAAAAATAACCAAATTAATTAATAATAATAATAATATCGAAAATATAGTAACATTAATAATAATAATAATATCGAAAATATAGTAACATTAATAATAATAATAATATCGAAAATATAGTAACAATTAAAATAAAAATAATGATAATGATGAAAATAAGATTATTTCCAAACGATGTAAACAAAAATGAATATATTTACCTCATGTTGACAAACTTTTTCATCAATACAAATTAAAGGTGAGTAAAATTTATAAAGTGTCACATTAGACAATATAAATAAGAGTTCAAAGGCAAAATTCGTGCAACCTATGATAAATGATATATAAAAGGTAAAAACATTGATACATTATATATTTTAAAACATGAGTCGAAAAAGAAATCCTAATTTTACGGACGCGGAGCTCCAAATTCTTTTGGATGAAGTAGAAAGAAACAAGTCCATTCTCTTTTCAAAACTTTCCAATGTACATATATTGCCGCCATATTTGTTTTACAAGTTAGGACATCGTATGGTCATCCTAAAGTTAGGATTTTCCTAGGATCATCTTAAGACACATAAATTGGTGTCCTAAATTTAGGATCAATTCTGAGATAGATCCTAGGTTGCGACATGTTCGATAAATGCACTTAGGACTAATATATGTCCTAGGATGGTCCTAAGACGTATCTTAGTCCTAAGAGAGCTTCGAAAATAATGCTCCTGGTCAGAAATCAAATAACTATGTTTCATATTATTATGCTTTCTGTAAATTTCTTCTGTAATATAAGTTCATACGATATATTGGCATATATCACAAATAATTATATAGCGTTGATATACTATGCGAAAATAGTACATCTACTATGCCAGTTTCACGCGGGGAAGGTTGGGTTTTCAGCTGTCTGTCAAGCTATATATGATAGCTAGTCCACGTGCAAGGGGGCGGATCCAATCTGTCAATCTATCATAGTCGTCTAATTATATAACTCTTTATTTTTTAATAAATCAATGTATCTTTTTAAAAGTAGAAAGAATATCTTGGAATAGAACAACATATATCTTTATACTGTCAAACCGTCTGGGAATAGATCACTGTATACATGTTAATAATAAGAAATACATCTTTCAAAAATATCAAGTTATCTTTAAACTATTTTCTATGAATACATGAAATTACATTTGTATCTATCTGGAGAAGGTTATTCCAGAAAAGTTTCACACACAAGTTAGATATCTATATTGTTGTCCTAAGAAAAGATGAAATAAAAAAAGAATATTTGTATTTTGTATAATTCAGCTATTTCAGGTAAGTTACAGATTAGTTTTCTTTCATATTTATACGAGATTTCCCACAACGAACCACGTGAGAAGATATTGATCTTTAAAAAAACAAATGGTCGGTTTTAATGTCGTGGGGTATCGGATTTGGGGGTTGTCAACATGGGGGATTATGGTAGTTGCATTTACATCCACATGAACTATTCGTGTCTATCAATGACCATTTTAGTTTGCAAGTGGATTTCGCCGGAGTCGGTGGTTTCTCTCTGACCGATGTGGTATAACTGAACTATTGTTGAAAATTTCGTTAAAACCCACAATGCTATTTATCATTAGATCAAATAAAATCATTATGTGATAGATAATATGCCCTCATTTAAGAAAAATATATATACTATCTTGCATGTCTCCATATATCTATAGTACAAACACTCATTGATGCACCTTTTGTTGACTTAGTCAAACGAAATTTCCACCCAAAAACGACCAAGTAATCTACTTTTAAGTACACTAATATATTGTCAGGGTATTGTAATCGATGACTGCGCTCTTGTAAAAAATTATGTCGATTTGAAACGATGTTAAATGAGTCTTAATCTTTTGTAGTTTATTTTTATATCTATTACAAAATTGAAGCGAGTAGTAATTACGAGTTTTTATGTGGACTACTTGGTGTGTAGTAATTTCATCACAAATAGGAAAAGGAACAATTTTTACTTTGCGTTTCTAACAATCATTGCGCATTTATGAAAATTTAACAATCCTTTAAGATTATGCAACGGGAAAGGAATTCACCTAAAGTAGTATTTTAGACACTTGTATATACCATGTAGTTTTGGGTTGCTCAGGCTAGTGTTATCTTACTTTGTCGTCCTGATAGCTAGTTTCACATAGCACCGAACGATTTTCATAACAAAAACAAGAACAATATAATAATGTACAAGGACAACTCACTACTAGCTTACAAGGCATAATGTCAAGACTACCAGACTGTATACATTGATAATTTAAAGAAAAAATATAATACCAGATTACAGGTGTTTAACACCACTTTCAACAATATTTCAGTTCTGTGGTGGTGGTCTATTCTATCGGAGGAGAAAATCAGAGTTCATAGTACCCGGAGAATGAAAGTTACCTCTCTACTACAAGTTAATGAGAATGTTGTATCGAGTACACCTCATCACTGGACGGAAGCGAACTCATATATACATATACCAGTTGTGGTAGGTATTTCTTCAAATTCAGAATAAGATCAAATAAATCCAACGGTCATACAACGGCGGCCACGGAGATCCACATGAAATTACCAATAAGTAATCGTTAATTGACTGATACAAGAACTACTTATTCTGTTTTAATTTTCTATTAAATGTTAAGGAATTCAACCTGAATTATCCAGTTTTACCAATCATATCGCAATAATTTGTAAATAAGAAAATTAAAATTGATTATGGTGCTATATTGAAATAAAAGACATAACTTATTATAAATTTTCAATTTTCGAAATGTATTAAGAATATGTATATGTTTGTATATGATAGGGACACAAGCATTACAGAATAGTGTGTGAGAAGTGTTTGAAGATACCAAAGAGGTAATCAGAATCTGTAAACTTTCCGTGTGAACTTTCTCTAGCTGAAATCTATTACTTTGTTAATACAGATTGAAATTGTTAAATCTTACAGTTTAATTTAAAATTCAACAGATGATACAAAATACATAAGCTGACAGAATTAAGCTCTCCTATAAAATTTATCTTAATCAAGATTAAATGGAAATCACTTTTGCAAATGTCGTTCAACCTCTGGTCATGGGAAGTCACAAATATGTTCTCAAATCGAGGTAAATGAAAAATGTTTGTTACTAATAAAAGAAATATGTGACCAATAATGAGAATTCAATATAGTCATAATTTTTGAAAGAGAAAAATGAATATTTTGCACCTTATAGATATATTTATACATCTACCTGATGTTGTTCTGAAATCTGAATGCGTTGTGAGCACTTTATTAGATATCAACATTTTATTATGAAATATTTGTGTCGTTTTGACGCGTCGCCAGTAAAACTCCATTTACTACCGTCAAATCTCCAACTAACACAGACATACATCCACTATGCGACCACGGCCACGACGACCCCCCACAACGCTATGAATAAGCCGATGTTTATATCCTCTGATATTTCTCGTCCTGGCCCAACAGGCCCTCTAATCTCAAAATATTCATACATAATAATAGTTTTAAATAGAACATGTGTGATTCTTCTAATTAACAGACAAAATAAAATACTTCTGATCACCATTACTGTGATTTCTTAATCTTGGTCTAGTTCACTTAATCTGGGTCTATTTCACTTAATCTTGGTCTAGTTCACTTAATCTGGGTCTATTTCACTTAATCTTGGTCTAGTTCACTTAATCTGGGTCTATTGCACTTAATCTGGGTCTATTTCACTTAATCTGGGTCTATTTCACTTAATGAATGTTTTTTATCTGACGAACGAATTCAAAATTTGAACAAACTTATTTACAAGAACTATCGAAAATACAAGTGACCATTTGGTTTTATTTTGTGTTGACATATTCTTGTAAATAGATCGTGGTGATGATCATATGGTAGTTAGATTTACAATTACTTGTACAATCAGTGCCTATCACCACTAAAGTTGTGAGTTCGAACCCCGTTCATGGCGAGCTGTACTCAATACAACATTATGTGATAAAGTTCGTCAATGACTTGCCTGTCGGTAGTTTTTCCGGGTCCTCCACCAATAAAACTGACCGCCACGATATAACTGAAATATTATTGAAATTGACATTAAACACCATACACAAACAAACACTGAATATATATAATTATCATATGATTTACCTTTTGGGGAAGTATTACAATCCAGTGTTAGTGTTTACTTCTTACAGAAAAAAAGGTATACGTATAAACTATTTATATTACAGTAACTCATTCTATATTAATATATTCTTTATCCATCCTATATATAAGAGAATGTTTTCACAATCTATTTAATTACATCTGATTAAAAATTCATTACGAAATTCTTGATTGTTGATGCTATATAAAAAGAAAGGCACAAACAGGGAGTCTTATTGTTTATTTTGAAATAGTATATAGGAAATGTTTCGAACAGCCATAGAATAAATGGCGCTAGAATCTGTATTGATTGCATGCCATCGGATGTTTTCAGGATCTTATTCTCCTGGAATATCTGGTGCTACAATGTTAGAGTACGACATGTTCCTGGAATATCTGTATGGTGCTACAATATTAGAGGACGACACGTTACTGGAATATCTGTATGGTGCTACAATATTAGAGGACGACACGTTCCTGGAATATATCCATTGTGCTACAATATTAGAGGACGACAGGTTCCTGGAATATCTGTATGGTGCTACAATATTAGAGGACGACACGTTCCTGGAATATCTGTATGGTGCTGCAATATTAGAGGAGGACACGTTCCTGGAATATCTGTATGGTGCTACAATATTAGAGGACAACACGTTCCTGGAATATCTGTATGGTGCTACAATATTAGAGGACGACACGTTCCTGGAATATATCCATTGTGCTACAATATTAGAGGACGATACGTTCCTGGAATATATGCATGGCGCTACAATATTAGAGGACGACACGTTCCTGGAATATCTGTATGGTGCTACAATATTAGAGGACGACACGTTCCTGGAATATATCCATTGTGCTACAATATTAGAGGACGACACGTTCCTGGAATATCTGTATGGTGCTACAATATTAGAGGACGACACGTTACTGGAATATCTGTATGGTGCTACAATATTAGAGGACGACACGTTCCTGGAATATATCCATTGTGCTACAATATTAGAGGACGACACGTTCCTGGAATATCTGTATGGTGCTACAATATTAGAGGACGACACGGTCCTGGAATATATCCATTGTGCTACAATATTAGAGGACGACACGTTCCTGGAATATATCCATTGTGCTACAATATTAGAGGACGACACGTTCCTGGAATATCTGTATGGTGCTACAATATTAGAGGACGACACGTTCCTGGAATATCTGTATGGTGCTGCAATATTAGAGGACGACACGTTCCTGGAATATCTGTATGGTGCTATAATATTAGAAGACGACACATTCCTGGAATATATCCATTGTGCTACAATATTAGAGGACGACACGTTCCTGGAATATCTGTATGGTGCTGCAATATTAGAGGACGACACGTTCCTGGAATATCTGTATGGTGCTACAATATTAGAGGACAACACGTTCCTGGAATATATCCATTGTGCTACAATATTAGAGGACGACACGTTCCTGGAATATATGCATGGCGCTACAATATTAGAGGACGACACGTTCCTGGAATATCTGTATGGTGCTACAATATTAGAGGACGACACGTTCCTGGAATATATCCATTGTGCTACAATATTAGAGGACGACACGTTCCTGGAATATCTGTATGGTGCTACAATATTAGAGGACGACACGTTACTGGAATATCTGTATGGTGCTACAATATTAGAGGACGACACGTTCCTGGAATATATCCATTGTGCTACAATATTAGAGGACGACACGTTCCTGGAATATCTGTATGGTGCTACAATATTAGAGGACGACACGTTCCTGGAATATATCCATTGTGCTACAATATTAGAGGACGACACGTTCCTGGAATATATCCATTGTGCTACAATATTAGAGGACGACACGTTCCTGGAATATCTGTATGGTGCTACAATATTAGAAGACGACACGTTCCTGGAATATATCCATTGTGCTGCAATATTAGAGGACGACACGTTCCTGGAATATCTGTATGGTGCTACAATATTAGAAGACGACACGTTCCTGGAATATATCCATTGTGCTACAATATTAGAGGACGACACGTTCCTGGAATATATACATGGTGCTACAATATTAGAGGACGATACGTTCCTGGTATATCTGCATGGTGCTACAATATTAGAGAACGACACGTTCCTGGAATATCTGTATGGTGCTGTAATATTAGAGGACGATACGTTCCTGGAATATCTGTATGATGCTGCAATATTAGAGGACGACACATTCCTGGAATATCTGTATGGTGCTGTAATATAAGAGGACGATACGTTCCTGGAATATATGCATGGTGCTACAATATTAGAGGATGATACTTCCTGGAATATCTGTATGGTGCTACAATATTAGAGGACGACACGTTCCTGGAATATATGCATGGTGCTACAATATTAGAGGACGATACGTTCCTGGTATATCTGCATGGTGCTACAATATTAGAGGACGATACGTTCCTGGAATATCTGTATGGTGCTGTAATATTAGAGGACGATACGTTCCTGGAATATCTGTATGGTGCTGCAATATTAGAGCACGACACATTCCTCGAATATCTGTATGGTGCTGTAATATTAGAGGACGATACGTTCCTGGAATATCTGTATGGTGCTGCAATATTAGAGGACGACACGTTCCTGGAATATTTGTATGGTGCTACAATATTAGAGGACGACACATTCCTGGAATATCTGTATGGTGCTGTAATATTAGAGGACGATACTTCATGGAATATCTGTATGGTGCTGCAATATTAGAGGACGACACGTTCCTGGAATATATGCATGGTGCTACAATATTAGAGGACGATACGTTCCTGGAATATCTGAATGGTGCTACAATATTAGAAGACGAAACATTCCTGGAATATCTGTATGGTGCTACAATATTAGAGGACGACACGTTCCTGGAATATATGCATGGTGCTACAATATTAGAGGACGACACGTTCCTGGAATATCTGTATGGTGCTGTAATATTAGAGGACGATACGTTCCTGGAATATCTGTATGGTGCTGCAATATTAGAGGACGACACATTCCTGGAATATCTGTATGGTGCTGTAATATTAGAGGACGATACGTTCCTGGAATATCTGTATGGTGCTGCAATATTAGAGGACGACACATTCCTGGAATATCTGTATGGTGCTACAATATTAGAGGACGACACGTTCCTGGAATATATCCATTGTGCTACAATATTAGAGGACGACACGCTCCTGGAATATATGCATGGTGCTACAATATTAGAGGACGACACGTTCCTGGAATATCTGTATGGTGCTACAATATTAGAGGACGACACGTTCCTGGAATATATCCATTGTGCTACAATATTAGAGGACGACACGTTCCTGGAATATCTGTATGGTGCTACAATATTAGAGGACGACACGTTACTGGAATATCTGTATGGTGCTACAATATTAGAGGACGACACGTTCCTGGAATATATCCATTGTGCTACAATATTAGAGAACGACACGTTCCTGGAATATCTGTATGGTGCTACAATATTAGAGGACGACACGTTCCTGGAATATATCCATTGTGCTACAATATTAGAGGACGACACGTTCCTGGAATATATCCATTGTGCTACAATATTAGAGGACGACACGTTCCTGGAATATATACATGGTGCTACAATATTAGAGGACGATACGTTCCTGGTATATCTGCATGGTGCTACAATATTAGAGAACGACACGTTCCTGGAATATCTGTATGGTGCTGTAATATTAGAGGACGATACGTTCCTGGAATATCTGTATGATGCTGCAATATTAGAGGACGACACATTCCTGGAATATCTGTATGGTGCTGTAATATTAGAGGACGATACGTTCCTGGAATATATGCATGGTGCTACAATATTAGAGGACGATACTTACTGGAATATCTGTATGGTGCTACAATATTAGAGGACGACACGTTCCTGGAATATATGCATGGTGCTACAATATTAGAGGACGATACGTTCCTGGAATATCTGTATGGTGCTGTAATATTAGAGGACGATACGTTCCTGGAATATCTGTATGGTGCTGCAATATTAGAGCACGACACATTCCTCGAATATCTGTATGGTGCTGTAATATTAGAGGACGATACGTTCCTGGAATATCTGTATGGTGCTGCAATATTAGAGGACGACACGTTCCTGGAATATCTGTATGGTGCTACAATATTAGAGGACGACACATTCCTGGAATATCTGTATGGTGCTGTAATATTAGAGGACGATACTTCATGGAATATCTGTATGGTGCTGCAATATTAGAGGACGACACGTTCCTGGAATATATGCATGGTGCTACAATATTAGAGGACGATACGTTCCTGGAATATCTGAATGGTGCTACAATATTAGAAGACGAAACATTCCTGGAATATTTGTATGGTGCTACAATATTAGAGGACGACGCGTTCCTGGAATATATGCATGGTGCTACAATATTAGAGGACGACACGTTCCTGGAATATCTGTATGGTGCTGTAATATTAGAGGACGATACGTTCCTGGAATATCTGTATGGTGCTGCAATATTAGAGGACGACACATTCCTGGAATATCTGTATGGTGCTGTAATATTAGAGGACGATACGTTCCTGGAATATCTGTATGGTGCTGCAATATTGGAGGACGACACGTTCCTGGAATATCTGTATGGTGCTACAATATTAGAGGACGACACGTTCCTGGAATATATCCATTGTGCTACAATATTAGAGGACGACACGTTCCTGGAATATATGCATGGTGCTACAATATTAGAGGACGACACGTTCCTGGAATATATCCATTGTGATACAATATTAGAGGACGACACGTTCCTGGAATATCTGTATGGTGCTACAATATTAGAGGACGACACGTTCCTGGAATATCTGTATGGTGCTGCAATATTAGAGGACGACACGTTCCTGGAATATCTGTATGGTGCTACAATATTAGAGGACGACACGTTCCTGGAATATCTGTATGGTGCTACAATATTAGAGGACGACACGTTCCTGGAATATATCCATTGTGCTACAATATTAGAGGACGACACGTTCCTGGAATATATCCATTGTGCTGCAATATTAGAGGACGACACGTTCCTGGAATATATCCATGGTGCTACAATATTAGAGGACGACACGTTCCTGGAATATCTGTATGGTGCTACAATATTAGAGAACGACACGTTCCTGGAATATCTGTATGGTGCTGCAATATTAGAGGACGACACGTTCCTGGAATATATCCATTGTGCTACAATATTAGAGGACGACACGTTCCTGGAATATATGCATGGTGCTACAATATTAGAGGACGACACGTTCCTGGAATATCTGTATGGTGCTGCAATATTAGAGGACGACACGTTCCTGGAATATCTGTATGGTGCTACAATATTAGAAGACGACACGTTCCTGGAATATATCCATTGTGCTACAATATTAGAGGACGACACGTTCCTGGAATATATACATGGTGCTACAATATTAGAGGACGATACGTTCCTGGTATATCTGCATGGTGCTACAATATTAGAGAACGACACGTTCCTGGAATATCTGTATGGTGCTGTAATATTAGAGGACGATACGTTCCTGGAATATCTGTATGATGCTGCAATATTAGAGGACGACACATTCCTGGAATATCTGTATGGTGCTGTAATATTAGAGGACGATACGTTCCTGGAATATATGCATGGTGCTACAATATTAGAGGACGATATTTCCTGGAATATCTGTATGGTGCTACAATATTAGAGGACGACACATTCCTGGAATATATGCATGGTGCTACAATATTAGAGGACGACACGTTCCTGGTATATCTGCATGGTGCTACAATATTAGAGGACGATATGTTCCTGGAATATCTGTATGGTGCTGTAATATTAGAGGACGATACGTTCCTGGAATATCTGTATGGTGCTGCAATATTAGAGCACGACATATTCCTCGAATATCTGTATGGTGCTGTAATATTAGAGGACGATACGTTCCTGGAATATCTGTATGGTGCTGCAATATTAGAGGACGACACGTTCCTGGAATATCTGTATGGTGCTACAATATTAGAGGACGACACATTCCTGGAATATCTGTATGGTGCTGCAATATTAGAGGACGACACATTCCTGGAATATCTGTATGGTGCTACAATATTAGAGGACGACACGTTCCTGGAATATATGCATGGTGCTACAATATTAGAGGACGACACGTTCCTGGAATATCTGTATGGTGCTACAATATTAGAGGACGACACGTTCCTGGAATATATGCATGGTGCTACAATATTAGAGGACAACACGTTCCTGGAATATCTGTATGGTGCTACAATATTAGAGGACGACACATTCCTGGAATATCTGTATGGTGCTGTAATATTAGAGGACGATACGTTCCTGGTATATCTGCATGGTGCTACAATATTAGAGGACGACACGTTCCTGGAATATCTGTATGGTGCTGTAATATTAGAGGACGATACGTTCCTGGAATATATGCATGGTGCTACAATATTAGAGGACGATACGTTCCTGGAATATCTGTATGGTGCTACAATATTAGAAGACGAAACATTCCTGGAATATCTGTATGGTGCTACAATATTAGAGGACGACACGTTCCTGGAATATATGCATGGTGCTACAATATTAGAGGACGACACGTTCCTGGAATATCTGTATGGTGCTGTAATATTAGAGGACGATACGTTCCTGGAATATATGCATGGTGCTACAATATTAGAGGACGATACTTCCTGGAATATCTGTATGGTGCTACAATATTAGAGGACGACACATTCCTGGAATATATGCAAGGTGCTACAATATTAGAGGACGACACGTTCCTGGTATATCTGCATGGTGCTACAATATTAGAGGACGATATGTTCCTGGAATATCTGTATGGTGCTGTAATATTAGAGGACGATACGTTCCTGGAATATCTGTATGGTGCTGCAATATTAGAGCACGACATATTCCTCGAATATCTGTATGGTGCTGTAATATTAGAGGACGATACGTTCCTGGAATATCTGTATGGTGCTGCAATATTAGAGGACGACACGTTCCTGGAATATCTGTATGGTGCTACAATATTAGAGGACGACACATTCCTGGAATATCTGTATGGTGCTGCAATATTAGAGGACGACACATTCCTGGAATATCTGTATGGTGCTACAATATTAGAGGACGACACGTTCCTGGAATATATGCATGGTGCTACAATATTAGAGGACGACACGTTCCTGGAATATCTGTATGGTGCTACAATATTAGAGGACGACACGTTCCTGGAATATATGCATGGTGCTACAATATTAGAGGACGACACGTTCCTGGAATATCTGTATGGTGCTACAATATTAGAGGACGACACATTCCTGGAATATCTGTATGGTGCTGTAATATTAGAGGACGATACGTTCCTGGTATATCTGCATGGTGCTACAATATTAGAGGACGACACGTTCCTGGAATATCTGTATGGTGCTGTAATATTAGAGGACGATACGTTCCTGGAATATCTGTATGGTGCTGCAATATTAGAGGACGACACGTTCCTGGAATATATGCATGGTGCTACAATATTAGAGGACGATACGTTCCTGGAATATCTGTATGGTGCTACAATATTAGAAGACGAAACATTCCTGGAATATCTGTATGGTGCTACAATATTAGAGGACGACACGTTCCTGGAATATATGCATGGTGCTACAATATTAGAGGACGACACGTTCCTGGAATATCTGTATGGTGCTGTAATATGAGAGGACGATACGTTCCTGGAATATCTGTATGGTGCTGCAATATTAGAGCACGACACGTTCCTGGAATATCTGTATGGTGCTGCAATATTAGAGGACGACACATTCCTGGAATATCTGTATGGTGCTGTAATATTAGAGGACGATACTTCCTGGAATATCTGTATGGTGCTGCAATATTAGAGGACGACATGTTCCTGGAATATCTGTATGGTACTGTAATATTAGAGGACGATACGTTCCTGGTATATCTGCATGGTGCTACAATATTAGAGGACGACACGTTCCCGGAATATCTGTATGGTGCTGTAATATTAGAGGACGATACGTTCCTGGAATATCTGCATGGTGCTACAATATTAGAGGACGATACGTTCCTGGTATATCTGCATGGTGCTACAATATTAGAGGACGACACGTTCCTGGAATATCTGTATGGTGCTGTAATATTAGAGGACGATACGTTCCTGGAATATCTGTATGGTGCTACAATATTAGAGGACGACACGTTCCTGGAATATATGCATGGTGCTACAATATTTGAGGACGACACGTTCCCGGAATATCTGTATGGTGCTGTAATATTAGAGGACGATACGTTCCTGGAATATCTGCATGGTGCTACAATATTAGAGGACGATACGTTCCTGGTATATCTGCATGGTGCTACAATATTAGAGGACGACACGTTCCTGGAATATCTGTATGGTGCTGTAATATTAGAGGACGATACGTTCCTGGAATATCTGTATGGTGCTACAATATTAGAGGACGACACGTTCCTGGAATATCTGTATGGTGCTACAATATTAGAGGACGATACGTTCCTGGAATATCTGTATGGTGCTGCAATATTAGAGGACGACACATTCCTGGAATATCTGTATGATGCTGTAATATAAGAGGACGATACATTCCTGGAATATCTGTATGGTGCTGCAATATTAGAGGACGACACGTTCCTGGAATATCTGTATGATGCTGTAATATTAGAGAACGATACGTTCCTGGAATATCTGTATGGTGCTGCAATATTAGAGGACGACACGTTCCTGGAATATCTGTATGGTGCTACAATATTAGAGGACGACACATTCCTGGAATATCTGTATGATGCTGTAATATTAGAGGACGATACTTCCTGGAATATATGCATGGTGCTACAATATTAGAGGACGACACATTCCTGGGATATCTGTATGGTGCTACAATATTAGAGGACGACACGTTCCTGGTATATCTGCCTGGTGCTACAATATTAGAGGACGATACGTTCCTGGAATATCTGTATGGTGCTACAATATTAGAGGACGACACATTCCTGGAATATCTGTATGGTGCTGTAATATTAGAGGACGATACTTCCTGGAATATCTGTATGGTGCTGCAATATTAGAGGACGACACATTCCTGGAATATCTGTATGGTGCTGTAATATTAGAGGACGATACTTCCTGGAATATCTGTATGGTGCTACAATATTAGAGGACGATACGTTCCTGGAATATCTGTATGGTGCTACAATATTAGAGGACGACACATTCCTGGAATATCTGTATGGTGCTACAATATTAGAGGACGACACATTCCTGGAATATCTGTATGGTGCTACAATATTAGAGGACGACACGTTCCTGGAATATCTGTATGGTGCTACAATATTAGAGGACGACACATTCCTGGAATATCTGTATGGTGCTGTAATATTAGAGGACGATACTTCCTGGAATATCTGTATGGTGCTACAATATTAGAGGACGACACATTCCTGGAATATCTGTATGGTGCTGCAATATTAGAGGACGACATGTTCCTGGAATATCTGTATGGTGCTGCAATATTAGAGGACGACACGTTCCTGGAATATCTGTATGGTGCTGCAATATTAGAGGACGACATGTTCCTGGAATATCTGTATGGTGCTGTAATATTAGAGGACGACACGTTCCTGGAATATCTGTATGGTGCTGTAATATTAGAGGACGACACATTCCTGGAATATCTGTATGGTGCTGTAATATTAGAGGACGATACGTTCCTGGAATATATGCATGGTGCTACAATATTAGAGGACGATACTTACTGGAATATCTGTATGGTGCTACAATATTAGAGGACGACACGTTCCTGGAATATATGCATGGTGCTACAATATTAGAGGACGATACGTTCCTGGAATATCTGTATGGTGCTGTAATATTAGAGGACGATACGTTCCTGGAATATCTGTATGGTGCTGCAATATTAGAGCACGACACATTCCTCGAATATCTGTATGGTGCTGTAATATTAGAGGACGATACGTTCCTGGAATATCTGTATGGTGCTGCAATATTAGAGGACGACACGTTCCTGGAATATCTGTATGGTGCTACAATATTAGAGGACGACACATTCCTGGAATATCTGTATGGTGCTGTAATATTAGAGGACGATACTTCATGGAATATCTGTATGGTGCTGCAATATTAGAGGACGACACGTTCCTGGAATATATGCATGGTGCTACAATATTAGAGGACGATACGTTCCTGGAATATCTGAATGGTGCTACAATATTAGAAGACGAAACATTCCTGGAATATTTGTATGGTGCTACAATATTAGAGGACGACGCGTTCCTGGAATATATGCATGGTGCTACAATATTAGAGGACGACACGTTCCTGGAATATCTGTATGGTGCTATAATATTAGAGGACGATACGTTCCTGGAATATCTGTATGGTGCTGCAATATTAGAGGACGACACATTCCTGGAATATCTGTATGGTGCTGTAATATTAGAGGACGATACGTTCCTGGAATATCTGTATGGTGCTGCAATATTGGAGGACGACACGTTCCTGGAATATCTGTATGGTGCTACAATATTAGAGGACGACACGTTCCTGGAATATATCCATTGTGCTACAATATTAGAGGACGACACGTTCCTGGAATATATGCATGGTGCTACAATATTAGAGGACGACACGTTCCTGGAATATATCCATTGTGATACAATATTAGAGGACGACACGTTCCTGGAATATCTGTATGGTGCTACAATATTAGAGGACGACACGTTCCTGGAATATCTGTATGGTGCTGCAATATTAGAGGACGACACGTTCCTGGAATATCTGTATGGTGCTACAATATTAGAGGACGACACGTTCCTGGAATATCTGTATGGTGCTACAATATTAGAGGACGACACGTTCCTGGAATATATCCATTGTGCTACAATGTTAGAGGACGACACGTTCCTGGAATATATCCATTGTGCTGCAATATTAGAGGACGACACGTTCCTGGAATATATCCATGGTGCTACAATATTAGAGGACGACACGTTCCTGGAATATCTGTATGGTGCTACAATATTAGAGAACGACACGTTCCTGGAATATCTGTATGGTGCTGCAATATTAGAGGACGACACGTTCCTGGAATATATCCATTGTGCTACAATATTAGAGGACGACACGTTCCTGGAATATATGCATGGTGCTACAATATTAGAGGACGATACGTTCCTGGTATATCTGCATGGTGCTACAATATTAGAGGACGACACGTTCCTGGAATATCTGTATGGTGCTGTAATATTAGAGGACGATACGTTCCTGGAATATCTGTATGGTGCTGCAATATTAGAGGACGACACATTCCTGGGATATCTGTATGGTGCTACAATATTAGAGGACGACACGTTTCTGGAATATATCCATTGTGCTACAATATTAGAGGACGACACGTTCCTGGAATATATGCATGGTGCTACAATATTAGAGGACGACACGTTCCTGGAATATCTGTATGGTGCTGCAATATTAGAGGACGACACGTTCCTGGAATATCTGTATGGTGCTACAATATTAGAAGACGACACGTTCCTGGAATATATCCATTGTGCTACAATATTAGAGGACGACACGTTCCTGGAATATATACATGGTGCTACAATATTAGAGGACGATACGTTCCTGGTATATCTGCATGGTGCTACAATATTAGAGAACGACACGTTCCTGGAATATCTGTATGGTGCTGTAATATTAGAGGACGATACGTTCCTGGAATATCTGTATGATGCTGCAATATTAGAGGACGACACATTCCTGGAATATCTGTATGGTGCTGTAATATTAGAGGACGATACGTTCCTGGAATATATGCATGGTGCTACAATATTAGAGGACGATACTTACTGGAATATCTGTATGGTGCTACAATATTAGAGGACGACACGTTCCTGGAATATATGCATGGTGCTACAATATTAGAGGACGATACGTTCCTGGAATATCTGTATGGTGCTGTAATATTAGAGGACGATACGTTCCTGGAATATCTGTATGGTGCTGCAATATTAGAGCACGACACATTCCTCGAATATCTGTATGGTGCTGTAATATTAGAGGACGATACGTTCCTGGAATATCTGTATGGTGCTGCAATATTAGAGGACGACACGTTCCTGGAATATCTGTATGGTGCTACAATATTAGAGGACGACACATTCCTGGAATATCTGTATGGTGCTGTAATATTAGAGGACGATACTTCATGGAATATCTGTATGGTGCTGCAATATTAGAGGACGACACGTTCCTGGAATATATGCATGGTGCTACAATATTAGAGGACGATACGTTCCTGGAATATCTGAATGGTGCTACAATATTAGAAGACGAAACATTCCTGGAATATTTGTATGGTGCTACAATATTAGAGGACGACGCGTTCCTGGAATATATGCATGGTGCTACAATATTAGAGGACGACACGTTCCTGGAATATCTGTATGGTGCTGTAATATTAGAGGACGATACGTTCCTGGAATATCTGTATGGTGCTGCAATATTAGAGGACGACACATTCCTGGAATATCTGTATGGTGCTGTAATATTAGAGGACGATACGTTCCTGGAATATCTGTATGGTGCTGCAATATTGGAGGACGACACGTTCCTGGAATATCTGTATGGTGCTACAATATTAGAGGACGACACGTTCCTGGAATATATCCATTGTGCTACAATATTAGAGGACGACACGTTCCTGGAATATATGCATGGTGCTACAATATTAGAGGACGACACGTTCCTGGAATATATCCATTGTGATACAATATTAGAGGACGACACGTTCCTGGAATATCTGTATGGTGCTACAATATTAGAGGACGACACGTTCCTGGAATATCTGTATGGTGCTGCAATATTAGAGGACGACACGTTCCTGGAATATCTGTATGGTGCTACAATATTAGAGGACGACACGTTCCTGGAATATCTGTATGGTGCTACAATATTAGAGGACGACACGTTCCTGGAATATATCCATTGTGCTACAATGTTAGAGGACGACACGTTCCTGGAATATATCCATTGTGCTGCAATATTAGAGGACGACACGTTCCTGGAATATATCCATGGTGCTACAATATTAGAGGACGACACGTTCCTGGAATATCTGTATGGTGCTACAATATTAGAGAACGACACGTTCCTGGAATATCTGTATGGTGCTGCAATATTAGAGGACGACACGTTCCTGGAATATATCCATTGTGCTACAATATTAGAGGACGACACGTTCCTGGAATATATGCATGGTGCTACAATATTAGAGGACGATACGTTCCTGGTATATCTGCATGGTGCTACAATATTAGAGGACGACACGTTCCTGGAATATCTGTATGGTGCTGTAATATTAGAGGACGATACGTTCCTGGAATATCTGTATGGTGCTGCAATATTAGAGGACGACACATTCCTGGGATATCTGTATGGTGCTACAATATTAGAGGACGACACGTTTCTGGAATATATCCATTGTGCTACAATATTAGAGGACGACACGTTCCTGGAATATATGCATGGTGCTACAATATTAGAGGACGACACGTTCCTGTAATATCTGTATGGTGCTGCAATATTAGAGGACGACACGTTCCTGGAATATCTGTATGGTGCTACAATATTAGAAGACGACACGTTCCTGGAATATATCCATTGTGCTACAATATTAGAGGACGACACGTTCCTGGAATATATACATGGTGCTACAATATTAGAGGACGATACGTTCCTGGTATATCTGCATGGTGCTACAATATTAGAGAACGACACGTTCCTGGAATATCTGTATGGTGCTGTAATATTAGAGGACGATACGTTCCTGGAATATCTGTATGATGCTGCAATATTAGAGGACGACACATTCCTGGAATATCTGTATGGTGCTGTAATATTAGAGGACGATACGTTCCTGGAATATATGCATGGTGCTACAATATTAGAGGACGATATTTCCTGGAATATCTGTATGGTGCTACAATATTAGAGGACGACACATTCCTGGAATATATGCATGGTGCTACAATATTAGAGGACGACACGTTCCTGGTATATCTGCATGGTGCTACAATATTAGAGGACGATATGTTCCTGGAATATCTGTATGGTGCTGTAATATTAGAGGACGATACGTTCCTGGAATATCTGTATGGTGCTGCAATATTAGAGCACGACATATTCCTCGAATATCTGTATGGTGCTGTAATATTAGAGGACGATACGTTCCTGGAATATCTGTATGGTGCTGCAATATTAGAGGACGACACGTTCCTGGAATATCTGTATGGTGCTACAATATTAGAGGACGACACATTCCTGGAATATCTGTATGGTGCTGCAATATTAGAGGACGACACATTCCTGGAATATCTGTATGGTGCTACAATATTAGAGGACGACACGTTCCTGGAATATATGCATGGTGCTACAATATTAGAGGACGACACGTTCCTGGAATATCTGTATGGTGCTACAATATTAGAGGACGACACGTTCCTGGAATATATGCATGGTGCTACAATATTAGAGGACAACACGTTCCTGGAATATCTGTATGGTGCTACAATATTAGAGGACGACACATTCCTGGAATATCTGTATGGTGCTGTAATATTAGAGGACGATACGTTCCTGGTATATCTGCATGGTGCTACAATATTAGAGGACGACACGTTCCTGGAATATCTGTATGGTGCTGTAATATTAGAGGACGATACGTTCCTGGAATATATGCATGGTGCTACAATATTAGAGGACGATACGTTCCTGGAATATCTGTATGGTGCTACAATATTAGAAGACGAAACATTCCTGGAATATCTGTATGGTGCTACAATATTAGAGGACGACACGTTCCTGGAATATATGCATGGTGCTACAATATTAGAGGACGACACGTTCCTGGAATATCTGTATGGTGCTGTAATATTAGAGGACGATACGTTCCTGGAATATATGCATGGTGCTACAATATTAGAGGACGATACTTCCTGGAATATCTGTATGGTGCTACAATATTAGAGGACGACACATTCCTGGAATATATGCAAGGTGCTACAATATTAGAGGACGACACGTTCCTGGTATATCTGCATGGTGCTACAATATTAGAGGACGATATGTTCCTGGAATATCTGTATGGTGCTGTAATATTAGAGGACGATACGTTCCTGGAATATCTGTATGGTGCTGCAATATTAGAGCACGACATATTCCTCGAATATCTGTATGGTGCTGTAATATTAGAGGACGATACGTTCCTGGAATATCTGTATGGTGCTGCAATATTAGAGGACGACACGTTCCTGGAATATCTGTATGGTGCTACAATATTAGAGGACGACACATTCCTGGAATATCTGTATGGTGCTGCAATATTAGAGGACGACACATTCCTGGAATATCTGTATGGTGCTACAATATTAGAGGACGACACGTTCCTGGAATATATGCATGGTGCTACAATATTAGAGGACGACACGTTCCTGGAATATCTGTATGGTGCTACAATATTAGAGGACGACACGTTCCTGGAATATATGCATGGTGCTACAATATTAGAGGACGACACGTTCCTGGAATATCTGTATGGTGCTACAATATTAGAGGACGACACATTCCTGGAATATCTGTATGGTGCTGTAATATTAGAGGACGATACGTTCCTGGTATATCTGCATGGTGCTACAATATTAGAGGACGACACGTTCCTGGAATATCTGTATGGTGCTGTAATATTAGAGGACGATACGTTCCTGGAATATCTGTATGGTGCTGCAATATTAGAGGACGACACGTTCCTGGAATATATGCATGGTGCTACAATATTAGAGGACGATACGTTCCTGGAATATCTGTATGGTGCTACAATATTAGAAGACGAAACATTCCTGGAATATCTGTATGGTGCTACAATATTAGAGGACGACACGTTCCTGGAATATATGCATGGTGCTACAATATTAGAGGACGACACGTTCCTGGAATATCTGTATGGTGCTGTAATATTAGAGGACGATACGTTCCTGGAATATCTGTATGGTGCTGCAATATTAGAGCACGACACGTTCCTGGAATATCTGTATGGTGCTGCAATATTAGAGGACGACACATTCCTGGAATATCTGTATGGTGCTGTAATATTAGAGGACGATACTTCCTGGAATATCTGTATGGTGCTGCAATATTAGAGGACGACATGTTCCTGGAATATCTGTATGGTACTGTAATATTAGAGGACGATACGTTCCTGGTATATCTGCATGGTGCTACAATATTAGAGGACGACACGTTCCCGGAATATCTGTATGGTGCTGTAATATTAGAGGACGATACGTTCCTGGAATATCTGCATGGTGCTACAATATTAGAGGACGATACGTTCCTGGTATATCTGCATGGTGCTACAATATTAGAGGACGACACGTTCCTGGAATATCTGTATGGTGCTGTAATATTAGAGGACGATACGTTCCTGGAATATCTGTATGGTGCTACAATATTAGAGGACGACACGTTCCTGGAATATATGCATGGTGCTACAATATTTGAGGACGACACGTTCCCGGAATATCTGTATGGTGCTGTAATATTAGAGGACGATACGTTCCTGGAATATCTGCATGGTGCTACAATATTAGAGGACGATACGTTCCTGGTATATCTGCATGGTGCTACAATATTAGAGGACGACACGTTCCTGGAATATCTGTATGGTGCTGTAATATTAGAGGACGATACGTTCCTGGAATATCTGTATGGTGCTACAATATTAGAGGACGACACGTTCCTGGAATATCTGTATGGTGCTACAATATTAGAGGACGATACGTTCCTGGAATATCTGTATGGTGCTGCAATATTAGAGGACGACACATTCCTGGAATATCTGTATGATGCTGTAATATAAGAGGACGATACATTCCTGGAATATCTGTATGGTGCTGCAATATTAGAGGACGACACGTTCCTGGAATATCTGTATGATGCTGTAATATTAGAGAACGATACGTTCCTGGAATATCTGTATGGTGCTGCAATATTAGAGGACGACACGTTCCTGGAATATCTGTATGGTGCTACAATATTAGAGGACGACACATTCCTGGAATATCTGTATGATGCTGTAATATTAGAGGACGATACTTCCTGGAATATATGCATGGTGCTACAATATTAGAGGACGACACATTCCTGGGATATCTGTATGGTGCTACAATATTAGAGGACGACACGTTCCTGGTATATCTGCCTGGTGCTACAATATTAGAGGACGATACGTTCCTGGAATATCTGTATGGTGCTACAATATTAGAGGACGACACATTCCTGGAATATCTGTATGGTGCTGTAATATTAGAGGACGATACTTCCTGGAATATCTGTATGGTGCTGCAATATTAGAGGACGACACATTCCTGGAATATCTGTATGGTGCTGTAATATTAGAGGACGATACTTCCTGGAATATCTGTATGGTGCTACAATATTAGAGGACGATACGTTCCTGGAATATCTGTATGGTGCTACAATATTAGAGGACGACACATTCCTGGAATATCTGTATGGTGCTACAATATTAGAGGACGACACATTCCTGGAATATCTGTATGGTGCTACAATATTAGAGGACGACACGTTCCTGGAATATCTGTATGGTGCTACAATATTAGAGGACGACACATTCCTGGAATATCTGTATGGTGCTGTAATATTAGAGGACGATACTTCCTGGAATATCTGTATGGTGCTACAATATTAGAGGACGACACATTCCTGGAATATCTGTATGGTGCTGCAATATTAGAGGACGACATGTTCCTGGAATATCTGTATGGTGCTGCAATATTAGAGGACGACACGTTCCTGGAATATCTGTATGGTGCTGCAATATTAGAGGACGACATGTTCCTGGAATATCTGTATGGTGCTGTAATATTAGAGGACGACACGTTCCTGGAATATCTGTATGGTGCTGTAATATTAGAGGACGACACATTCCTGGAATATCTGTATGGTGCTGTAATATTAGAGGACGACATGTTCCTGGAATATCTGTATGGTGCTGTAATATTAGAGGACGACACGTTCCTGGTATATCTGTATGGTGCTGTAATATTAGAGGACGACACGTTCCTGGAATATCTGTATGGTGCTACAATATTAGAGGACGACACGTTCCTGGTATATCTATATGGTGCTGTAATATTAGAGGACGATACGTTCCTGGTATATCTGCATGGTGCTACAATATTAGAGGACGATACGTTCCTGGTATATCTGCATGGTGCTACAATATTAGAGGACGACACGTTCCTGGAATATCTGTATGGTGCTGTAATATTAGAGGAAGATACGTTCCTGGAATATCTGTATGGTGCTACAATATTAGAGGACGACACGTTCCTGGAATATATGCATGGTGCTACAATATTAGAGGACGATACGTTCCTGGTATATCTGCATGGTGCTACAATATTAGAGGACGACACGTTCCTGGAATATCTGTATGGTGCTGTAATATTAGAGGACGATACTTGCTGGAATATCTGTATGGTGCCGTAATATTAGAGGACGACACGTTCCTGGAATATCTGTATGGTGCTGCAATATTAGAGGACGACACATTCCTGGGATATCTGTATGGTGCTGTAATATTAGAGGACGATACGTTCCTGGAATATCTGTATGGTGCTGCAATATTAGAGGACGACACGTTCCTGGAATATCTGTATGGTGCTACAATATTAGAGGACGACACATTCCTGGAATATCTGTATGGTGGTACAATATTAGAGGACGACACGTTCCTGGAATATATGTATGGTGCTACAATATTAGAGGACGACAAGTTCCTGGAATATCCAAATACTACATTCCACCTGAATATCTGAGGACTACATGCTCGCTGGAAAATCCAATGGCTACTGGTTTCTTGAATATCAGGACTGATACGTCATCATAATGTGAGGACTGAGTTCCCCTGTATTATTGGAGGACTGCAGGACCATGGAATATCGAATGACCACAGGACCATGGAATATCCACTTACTGGATGTCACTAGAATATCTGAGGACTGCATGCTCCTGGAATATCCGAGGACTGCAGGATCATGGGATATCCACATACTGGATGCCACTAGAATATATGGGGATTACATGATCCTGGAATTTCCGAGAACTACATGAAAATCGTTTAAAATGTCTGAAGAATCCATGAATGTCACAAAGACCATCCAAAGACATGCATCTACCGGAATATCTGAGGAATGAAGACCTCTGGAATATCTGAGGATTGAAGACGTCTGGAATATCTGAGGATTGAAGACCTCTGGAATATCTGATAATTGAAGACCTCTGGAATATCTGAGAATCATTTGTTACTATACGAATAACGTATACAAATTGCTTTGTAAATAAAGAATATACCAGTCAAACTTTGTACAGCTATTTCTGATAAATGTAATAAAATACAACTAAGCTCCGAATTTGTGATTATTATTTTTATCATAGCGACACGACAGGACAGGACGGTTTAGTAAAAAGGGCCTCTTTGTGTGTGCAGATCAAATATTGGAGTGGATAATTATTCATTTTGATGTCAGTGAATTCAAGAGTGAAAAACCACTAAAAATGCCGTGACTTAATTCCCCATTACCACAAGAGAGTTCCCTATTAATTACTTTCGTTGTGATTAAGAAGCATATCCTATTAATCTGTAGTTAATTCTAATTGTGTCACGCTATGTGTCTAGTATTACAGCGTAATGTTTTCATCACGGCATTGTTTCTTGTATGTATTGATGACTTTGTGATATTTTTGGTGCATTTTTGTGCATTTAATAAATCACATGTTTTTTTTTAAATAATTTTGTTGTATGAAATTGATGGGTCTTTTTTTGTTTATTTTTATTAATTGTTTTTACTATTATTGTTTTTTTTATTAATAATTTTATTATATCATAATGATGTTTTCATATTTCCTGAAAAAGATCGTAAGATGGTAATAAACAAAATATCACGAATTATGGAAATATCAGTTAAAGAAGAGTTTGAAGATACCAAAGGGGTAATCAGAATCCGTATATCTAAGAAGGAGAGACAATACAATGGCCAAAAGAAAAAGTACAAAAGGACAAACAACGATCTACAAAACATACATATAAAGCTAAAGATCGAGTAACACGAACCCCACCAATAACCGTGGATGAACTCGGGTGATCCGGAAGGGTAAACAATTCCTGCTTCACTAATTGCACCCATCGAGTTATTGTGGCGATACATAAAACTAAAAGTACGCTAGTAATTTGACACGATTACATGGAGTGTGTTATCCAAATTAAACTTGAACACTAACAGTCTATGGAGATTGTATAACTAGGGGGTTTTAGGAGTGGATTTTTTTTTACATTTTAATATTTTTGGGTACTTTCAGGTGGGATTCCCATTATTTCATTTAATCAATTTTCATGGTCATAGCTTTGGCTGCAGTCCTTTTGAGCCAATTGCTATTTAAAAGATGCATCATTTGCGCGAAATATTGTTTTTCAAAGGTATTAATTGCGCCAAAATCCGGAACTCATTTGCGCCAAATTACCTGTACACATATTTATCAATCCTTAATAAAGTATAGTACCTTAAAGTAGAATAATGTATGCAATAAATGCGACTATTGTTGCTTAAATAAAAGAAACGAAAAGATGAGTATATATTTGCATATAACCGGAATAAATAATTTATCGATTTACGCAGTATCGGTGGTGTAATGGTCAGAGAGCTCGCCTGGAGTGCGGTTGACCGTGGGTTCGAACCCCAATCAGGCCAAACCAAAGAATGGTATCTGTTGCTTCTCCACTAAGCATGCAGCATTCAGGATAAAGAGCAGTGATTGATTGGCCCGGAATCAGGAATGTGTCCGAGTGGGCCGACATTTCTATCCGCGGACTGTTGTTTCTTTGACCAAGCACTATGCAAATATAATTAAGCGTGTTGGTCTAGCACAAAGCAAACCTCATCATCATCTCATTGAAAATTAGCTGTAAAATTGCTGAGATGGCGTTAAGCAACAATCACTCAATCACTCAAAAGGATGTATATTGTAGAAAACAGGTATATCCCATAGATATCATGTTTTATGGCTATGGATTATTTTCAATTCTCAAAAAGGTTATTATTTAACAGAGGCGTAAAGGAGTCGACCGGAAAGTGGGGCAGCTTTGTGGGTGGACATGAAAGTGGGGCAGCTTTGTGGCTGGACATGAAAGTGGGGCAAGATTATGAAGTGGACCGAAAAGTGTGGGGAATAAGCTATAGGAGACGATCGGAAAGGGGGAAGCTTTCACAAAAATATGTTATTTGGCATCTAATGGTGCCTTTGTGGCCTTATATCTCGTGATTTACTGCACATTTTCTGCTTGCATGTTCAAATTTCAACTGTTTCTATTTTGTTTACCAACAAAAGTGGAGGGCAAAAACAGTTTTGCACACCACTTTAAACACCAGGTTGACATCGATGAAAATAATTTAGGAATTCTCCGACATAATAAAAATCAGCGAATGTTCAATAATTTATTAAATCTGTATAATTTATTTCGTCAGGATTTGTTTTTCGTAGAACCCCCCCCCCTTTTTTTTTTGTCTTTTTCGTCCTACCCTTCCACTTGTATATTTTAAATACATTTTTCCAGATAAGACTGTTGACTATTAATTCTGCTCACTGTGTCACAATAAACCATTAATTCACGAATATATATTATTTTTAAATACAAATATACCACATTTTCCCTCTACAATATTTGAAATCAAATAGGGGTAGAACAAACTAGCCTCTTTATAAAATCATTTTATCTTTAATTTTTGTAACCCTCCCCCTTCTAAATATATGCTATGCTAATATTACATATTTCCCCAAAGGAAATCGCTTTTAGAGCGTTATCTTAAAGAGGATTGATATATGAACAAGAAAATAAACGTCAATATTATAAAACTGTTTTCTATACTGATCTTCATTTTAACCCTTCTCGGTTTGGTTGGTTTATGGTGTTTAACGCCACTTTCAACAATAGTTCTGTTATATCGTGACTGTCAGTCTAATTGGTGGAGGAAACCGGAGAAAACCACCGACCTGTCGTAAGTCACTGACAAACTCTATCACATAATGTTGTACACCTTGCCCTGAACGTGATTCGAACTTCTATAGAACTGTCGTATATAGTTATTCTTATTCTTGTAATTTACTATTGATATATGATGATTTATACTAGATTTCAGCCATACAAAATTAATCCTTTTGTTTCACGTCCATTATTTGTATTTTAATCTACACTTACATCTAAGTGACCCCTAGATCATATTAAGAGTACTCATACTTACAATAATAAATATTATATCAATTAGTTCAAGATTACTTCAACATAAAAATCATAATCCTTTATTAATCTTTGAATGGAGCGTACTCTGGTCAAATTGCCCAACACGACCCTTTAATCTTACACGGAATTTAACCAGCCAAAGCCTCTCCAACTAACCTCGCTACATGTTGGCTAGATTATCTATTAATTTTGCCCTAAAACATTGACACATATGTTATATATCAATATCATTTGAACTATTAATGATGAAACTTCCATGTAGAATATTGGGTGGCTTTTTATGTTGATAAAATGATGATTTTTTATGAATTTATTATAGATTATGAAACATGATATGACATCCTATGCCATAATATATATGATGTCATGTTTCATAATGTATCAACTATTATGTGGATCAAATGAACAATAAAAGTTAATAGAGAAAAGCATGGACAATTTAAAGACACGAGGAACGATAGAGCAATCAAGAATGGACAATCTAAAGACACGAAGAACGATAGGGCAATCAAGAATGGACAATCCAAAGACACGAGGAACGATAGGGCAATCAAGAATGGACAATCTAAAGACACGAAGAACGATAGGGCAATCAAGAATGGACAATCTAAAGACACGAGGAACGATAGGGCAATCAAGAATGGACAATCTAAAGACACGAGGAACGATATGGCAATCAAGAAGGGACAATCTAAAGACACGAGGAACGATAGGGCAATCAAGAATGGACAATCTAAAGACACGAGGAACGATAGGGCAATCAAGAATGGACAATCTAAAGACACGAGGAACGATAGGGCAATCAAGAATGGACAATCTAAAGACACGAGGAACGATAGAGCAATCAAGAAGGGACAATCTAAAGACACGAGGAACGATAGGGCAATCAAGAAGGGACAATCTAAAGACACGAGGAACGATATGGCAATCAAGAATGGACAATCTAAAGACACGAGGAACGATATGGCAATCAAGAATGGACAATCCAAAGACACGAGGAACGATAGGGCAATCAAGAATGGACAATCTAAAGACACGAGGAACGATAGGGCAATCAAGAATGGACAATCTAAAGACACGAGGAACGATATGGCAATCAAGAATGGACAATCTAAAGACACGAGGAACGATAGGGCAATCAAGAATGGACAATCTAAAGACACGAGGAACGATATGGCAATCAAGAATGGACAATCCAAAGACACGAGGAACGATAGGGCAATCAAGAATGGACAATCTAAAGACACGAGGAACGATAGGGCAATCAAGAAGGGACAATCTAAAGACACGAGGAACGATATGGCAATCAAGAATGGACAATCTAAAGACACGAGGAACGATAGGGCAATCAAGAATGGACAATCTAAAGACACGAGGAACGATAGGGCAATCAAGAATGGACAAACTAAAGACACGAGGAACGATAGGGCAATCAAGAATGGACAATCTAAAGACACGAGGAACAAAAGGCACACAATGACGATTATAAACAAAACACAACACAGAAAACTAAAAAAGATTAGCAACACGGATCACACAAAAAATCCCTACAAACAAGTGGGGTGGTGGTAGAGCGAATTAGACAAATAACATAGCAGACAAGACATGAACCCCCTTACAAACAAGTGGGGTTGTAGAGCGAATTAGACAAATAACATAGTAGACAAGACATGAACAACCTTACAAACAAGTGAGGTGGTAGAGCGAATTAGACAAATAACATAGTAGACAAGACATGAACCCCCTTACAAACAAGTGAGGTGGTAGAGCGAATTAGACAAATAACATAGTAGACAAGACATGAACAACCTTACAAACAAGTGGGGTTGTAGAGCGAATTAAACAAATAACATAGTAGACAAGACATGAACCCCCTTACAAACAAGTGAGGTGGTAGAGCGAATTAGACAAATAACATAGTAGACAAGACATGAACCCCCTTACAAACAAGTGAGGTGGTAGAGCGAATTAGACAAATAACATAGTAGACAAGACATGAACCCCCTTACAAACAAGTGAGGTGGTAGAGCGAATTAGACAGATAACATAGTAGACAAGACATGAACCCCCTTACAAACAAGTGAGGTGGTAGAGCGAATTAGACAAATAACATAGTAGACAAGACATGAACCCCCTTACAAGCAAGTGGGGTGGTAGATCGAATTAGACAAATAACATAGTAGACAAGACATGAACCCCCTTACAAACAAGTGGGATTGTAGAGCGAATTAAACAAATAACATAGTAGACAAGACATGAACCCCCTTACAAACAAGTGAGGTGGTAGAGCGAATTAGACAAATAACATAGTAGACAAGACATGAACCCCCTTACAAACAAGTGAGGTGGTAGAGCGAATTAGACAAATAACATAGTAGACAAGACATGAACCCCCTTACAAACAAGTGGGGTTGTAGAGCGAATTAAACAAATAACATAGTAGACAAGACATGAACCCCCTTACAAACAAGTGAGGTGGTAGAGCGAATTAGACAAATAACATAGTAGACAAGACATGAACCCCCTTACAAACAAGTGGGGTTGTAGAGCGAATTAAACAAATAACATAGTAGACAAGACATGAACCCCCTTACAAACAAGTGAGGTGGTAGAGCGAATTAGACAAATAACATAGTAGACAAGACATGAACCCCCTTACAAACAAGTGGGGTTGTAGAGCGAATTAAACAAATAACATAGTAGACAAGACATGAACCCCCTTACAAACAAGTGAGGTGGTAGAGCGAATTAGACAAATAACATAGTAGACAAGACATGAACCCCCTTACAAACAAGTGGGGTTGTAGAGCGAATTAAACAAATAACATAGTAGACAAGACATGAACCCCCTTACAAACAAGTGAGGTGGTAGAGCGAATTAGACAAATAACATAGTAGACAAGACATGAACCCCCTTACAAACAAGTGAGGTGGTAGAGCGAATTAAACAAATAACATAGTAGACAAGACATGAACCCCCTTACAAACAAGTGGGGTTGTAGAGCGAATTAAACAAATAACATAGTAGACAAGACATGAACCCCCTTACAAACAAGTGAGGTGGTAGAGCGAATTAGACAGATAACATAGTAGACAAGACATGAACCCCCTTACAAACAAGTGAGGTGGTAGAGCGAATTAGACAAATAACATAGTAGACAAGACATGAACCCCCTTACAAACAAGTGAGGTGGTAGAGCGAATTAGACAAATAACATAGTAGACAAGACATGAACCCCCTTACAAACAAGTGAGGTGGTAGAGCGAATTAAACAAATAACATAGTAGACAAGACATGAACCCCCTTACAAACAAGTGGGGTTGTAGAGCGAATTAAACAAATAACATAGTAGACAAGACATGAACCCCCTTACAAACAAGTGGGGTGGTAGAGCGAATTAGACAAATAACATAGTAGACAAGACATGAACCCCCTTACAAACAAGTGGGGTTGTAAAGCGAATTAAACAAAAAACATAGTAGACAAGACATGAACCCCCTTACAAACAAGTGAGGTGGTAGAGCGAATTAGACAAATAACATAGTAGACAAGACATGAACCCCCTTACAAACAAGTGGGGTTGTAGAGCGAATTAAACAAATAACATAGTAGACAAGACATGAACCCCCTTACAAACAAGTGAGGTGGTAGAGCGAATTAGACAAATAACATAGTAGACAAGACATGAACCCCCTTACAAACAAGTGAGGTGGTAGAGCGAATTAGACAAATAACATAGTAGACAAGACATGAACCCCCTTACAAACAAGTGAGGTGGTAGAGCGAATTAAACAAATAACATAGTAGACAAGACATGAACCCCCTTACAAACAAGTGAGGTGGTAGAGCGAATTAAACAAATAACATAGTAGACAAGACATGAACCCCCTTACAAACAAGTGGGGTTGTAGAGCGAATTAAACAAATAACATAGTAGACAAGACATGAACCCCCTTACAAACAAGTGAGGTGGTAGAGCGAATTAGACAAATAACATAGTAGACAAGACATGAACCCCCTTACAAACAAGTGAGGTGGTAGAGCGAATTAGACAAATAACATAGTAGACAAGACATGAACCCCCTTACAAACAAGTGAGGTGGTAGAGCGAATTAGACAAATAACATAGTAGACAAGACATGAACCCCCTTACAAACAAGTGAGGTGGTAGAGCGAATTAGACAGTAGAATATAATTATAGAAGTTAAACTGATTGCTGTTATTTCTTTCTTTTTTTTTACATTTTATTTTGCCGTTATTTCTTATTCAAACATTCAAACATTGGCAACATAAAGGGTTAGGAGCTGTGGTCATTTCAAGCGAGTTTCTTCAATATTTTATTTACAACATAGCAGTCAATTTTATTGGAATGCCGGGGGGAAATGAAAAACTTGCCGCCAGTCACTTACAAACTGTCATGAGAAAGATGTCCTCATGCAACGTTTATCAACCATAGATTACAAATAATCCTGAATTATGCAACAACAGGGTAGCTAGTGGTGACTTCTTATCCACATCATAGTAGGTTTGTGAGTTTGTAGCTTTATAACAAATCATCTACAATTTTTGTATTTTTCGCAATATCAGAATAGGTCTAGATCACAGGTGGCACGGAATTACCCTCTCCCCTTTTTTTTAAACTTTCTGTTTACATACATTGTATTTATTTTCTTTAAGTTTCTTTATCATTTCATCTCTTTTTTCTTTAATATAGCTTGTTCGTGTCCATGTTCATACAATCTTATGTTAACAACAACTTACGTGTGTCGACCCTATATAGCTATTTTTTTGAAAATAAATACAATGTATATGTAAACAGAAAGTCAAAAATAAAAGGGGGGTAATTCCGTGCCACGAGTGACTGTGGTCTAGACGAGATTATTGTGATGCCCGAGTTGTGCTAATTCAAAACACAGAGTTGAATTTCTATATTGCTAGCTCAACGGTAAACAATAATTCGTATGTAGACAAGACATGTAACTTTACTCTGACATGTTTTTCTGATTCCCAGGAAATTGGTCTTTTTTATTACTCCTTAATGCTGCGTTCACAAAGGTTAAACGTCAACCATTTTATAGTTTTCACCATTCAGTCCTATTCCTTCGATCTTCCTGATAACGTTTCTCAGATGAATTTTGTTAATACGTGAACTGTCAGTAATTTACGGCATATCAGCAATTTTAAACTACTCAGTTTTGTTTGTTTGTTTCTCAACAAATGAACCGGCTACCAAAATGATAGACACTACTAAATGGCGACATAGAAAACAAATGATGGAAAATGCAACCTTTTGTTAAAGCTTTGGTGTCAGCTTATTAACAGGAATTCCGTTTGTTACTGTTCTTAAGCCATTTTTCGAAGAACATTCTTTTTATGAATAAACGGTAGAGAAAACCGAAGGGGAAATCAAGAATGGGCATTCCAGAGACGCCAGCAACATTGGGCACCCAAGACACAGGATGAAGATAAACAATCAAGAATAAGTTCCAGAGACCCCAGCAACATTGGGTACACAAGACACAGGATGAAACAAACAATCAAGAATAGACGTTTCAGAGACGCCAGCAACATTGGGCACACAAGACACAGGATGAAGACAAACAATCAAGAATAGGCTCCAGAGACGCCAGCAACACTGGGCACACAAGGCACAGGATGAAGACAAACACTCAAGAATAGGTATTTCAGAGACGCCAGCACCATTGGGTACACAAGACACAGGATGAAGTCAAACAAAGCAAAACCACACAACACAGAAGACTAAAAACATGAGACCCACAAATAACCGGGGGTTAACTCCGTTCCTCTCGAAGGGTAAGCAGTTCCTGCTTATTATTCGATACCTATCATGTTACGTGTATAGTCAAGTCGTGAAGGACACCACTATGCATAAATAAATAGAAATACCATAAGTTGATGACTTAACAATTAGAAGGTATTATAAATGTCTCCGAATTTAATTAAATAACCGCAAATTTCAAAAATACCAGCTATTAGTATGTATTATATTTCTCTAATTGTGTAATAAGCTTAGCTAAAAATTTATTTGTAACAGTTAAAGGTAGTATGGTTAGGGGTTATGGTGTTTAGCGCCACTTTCAACAATATTTCAGCTACATCGTGACTGTTAAAGGTAGGTAGTAAGATGTAAATGAATATGAGAGACTATCCAAAATCAGACGCAGGCACAAATTAAATCACAGGAACATTGCTTGTATTGGTGGTTTACATTTCACAGTCACAGTAGGGTCTTTAACAATGAGAATAACACATTATCATTATCATAGAATGAATGTAAAACCATCTGAGCATTTAACGTTAATTTCAACAATATTTCAGTTTTATTAGTGAAAGAAACTGGAGTACCAGGACTTGTCACAAAGTACTTTTATATTATACATGTGGAAATGTCTGTGTCATGAAGATTAAATATATAATGTATTAAATTAATATGAGGACTCGACGTTATATTAACAACACTTACTCATATAGTTATATGTGAGGGCTGACATTTTATATCAACAACACTTACTCACATAGTTTTATGTGAGGGTTGACATTTTATATTAACAACACTTACTCACATAGTTATATGTGAGGATTGACATTTTATATCAACAACACTTACTGACATGGTTATATGTGAGGATTGACATTTTATATCAACAACACTTACTGACATGGTTATATGTGAGGATTGACATTTTATATTAACAACACTTACTCACATAGTTATATGTGAGGATTGACATTTTATATCAACAACACTTACTCACATGGTTATATGTGAGGATTGACATTTTATATCAACAACACTTACTGACATGGTTATATGTGAGGATTGACATTTTATATCAACAACACTTACTGACATGGTTATATGTGAGGGTTGACATTTTATATCAACAACACTTACTCACATAGTTATATGTGAGGGTTGACATTTTATATTAACAACACTTACTCACATAGTTATATGTGAGGATTGACATTTTATATCAACAACACTTACTGACATGGTTATATGTGAGGATTGACATTTTATATCAACAACACTTACTGACATGGTTATATGTGAGGATTGACATTTTATATTAACAACACTTACTCACATAGTTATATGTGAGGATTGACATTTTATATCAACAACACTTACTCACATGGTTATATGTGAGGATTGACATTTTATATCAACAACACTTACTGACATGGTTATATGTGAGGATTGACATTTTATATCAACAACACTTACTCACATGGTTATATGTGAGGGTTGACATTTTATATCAACAACACTTACTCACATAGTTATATGTGAGGGTTGACATTTTATATTAACAACACTTACTCACATGGTTTTATGTGAGGGTTGACATTTTATATCAACAACACTTACTCACATAGTTATATGTGAGGATTGACATTTTATATCAACAACACTTACTGACATGGTTATATGTAGGAGTTGGCATTTTATATTAACAACACTTACTCACATAGTTTTATGTGAGGGTTGGCATCTTATATTAACAACATTTACTCACATGGTTATATGTGAACGTTGACATTTTATATCAACAACACTTACTCACATAGTTATATGTGAACGTTGACATTTTATATTAACAACACTTACTCACATGGTTTTATGTGAGGGTTGACATTTTATATTAAGAACACTTACTCACATGGTTTTATGTGAGGGTTGACATTTTATATTAACAACACTTACTCACATGGTTTTATGTGAGGGTTGACATTTTATATTAACAACACTTACTCACATGGTTTTATGTGAGGGTTGACATTTTATATTAACAACACTTACTCACATGGTTTTATGTGAGGGTTAACATTTTATATCAACAACACTTACTCACATAGTTATATGTGAGGATTGACATTTTATATCAACAACACTTACTGACATGGTTATATGTGAGAGTTGGCATTTTATATTAACAACACTTACTCACATAGTTATATGTGAGGGTTGGCATCTTATATTAACAACATTTACTCACATGGTTGTATGTGAACGTTGACATTTTATATTAACAACACTTACTCACATGGTTTTATGTGAAGGTTGACATTTTATATTAACAACACTTACTCACATGGTTTTATGTGAGGGTTGACATTTTATACTAACAACACTTACTCACATAGTTTTATGTGAGGGTTAACATTTTATATTAACAACACTTACTCACATGGTTTTATGTGAGGGTTGACATTTTATATTAACAACACTTACTCACATGGTTTTATGTGAGGGCTGACATTTTATATTAACAACACTTACTCACATGGTTTTATGTGAGGGTTGACATTTTATATTAACAACACTTACTCACATAGTTATATGTGAACGTTGACATTTTATATAAACAACACTTACTCACATAGTTATATGTGAGGGTTGACATTTTATATTAACAACACTTACTCACATGGTTATATGTGAGGGTTGACATTTTATATTAACAACACTTACTCACATAGTTATATGTGAGGATTGACATCTTATATTAACAACACTTACTCACATAGTA